>CM069911.1:65302854-66512854 GCA_036172215.1 Camellia granthamiana | reverse complement strand
CTGGACTCAGGTATATGCCTAAGCGTCAGATTCTTCTTCCATTACTAAAAAACATTGATACCTTAGTAAATTACATTTTGGAATGTACATTTCAAACCATGGTACATTCTGTTCCAAATGGTCAATTTGGCGATCCAAAGCGATCCCAAAAGTTTGTTCCAATATATTTCCTAAAGGTTTCCTTAGAAGTAAAACAAATATAATGAACTAAAATCTAAGATGAGTGAAATTTTGACATGATAAAACATAAAAAAAAAATGAGACATAATGTTCATAAAAATGTGTTTTTATATGATTAATTAGAAGGGGGGAAAACACACACACACACACGCCCCCTTACATTTTATTGGATGCCCAAACCAAACCAAGCCTTAACTCCCATCAAAAGTGGTCAGCTACATAAATCCTTCTTCTCCACGCGGCCCTATCAAAGACCATTTCGTTAGTCAAATTAAGTAGATCCATATCTCTATTTACAACGTTAGCCAACGTTAATCTAGGCTTACCCCGTCCCCTAACACTCCCCTCTACCGTTACAGCATTGCATCTTTTCACTACTGCCTCTGTTGGTCTCCGTTGAATGCAACCAAACTATCTCAATCAATTCTCTCTCAACTTATCTTCTATCAGTGCTACTCCTACCCATTCCCGAATACACTCATTTCTAATTCTGTCTTATCTAGTCTTGCCACACATCCACCTTAGCATCCTCATCTCAGCCACACTCATCTTATCTACATGTTGTTTCTTGATTGCCTAACACTCCGTCCCATACAACATCACTGGTCTAATAGCCATTCTATAGAACTTACCTTTTAGTCTAGTGGGTATTCGTTTATCGCACAGTACCCCAGACGCACTTCTCCACTTACACCATCCCGCCTTAATCCTATGGGCCACATCCGCATCAATCTCCCCCGCTGTTGTGATAATCGACACTAAATAATGAAAATGTTCACTCTTAGGCAATTATTGGTTCTCAATCTTCACTTCTCCTCTGCTTTCATTGTTACTGTTACTAAATTTACACTCCATGTACTCTGTCTTATTTCTACTTATCCAGAAACCTTTAGATTCAAGCGCTTTTCTCCAAATCTCCAACTTTGTATTAACTCTTTCTCTAATCTCATCTACTAGCACGACATCATTTGCAAAAAAATACTCCATGGCACATCATGCTGAATATTTCTCGTCAACTCATCCATAACTGAAGCAAAAAGATAAGGGTTTAAGGTAGATCCTTGGTATAACCCAACAGTGATAGGAAATTCATTTGTCTCTCCAGCAGGCAATCTAATAGTGGTCACCACCCCTTCATACATGTCCCTAATCACATCAATGTAACCTTTTGTGACCCCTTTCTTCTTTAACAACCACCATATTATATCTCGGGGCACTCTATCATATACTTTTTCGAGGTCGATAAACACCATATGAATATCTCTTTTTTTTTCTCTATACTTTTCTAGTACTCTTCTCAAAAGATAAATCGCTTCCATTGTTGACCTGCCGGGCATAAACCCAAATTGATTCTCCAGATTAAAAATACCTTAAATTCTGACAGTGTAAATTATACAAGCTTATCCCTATCGTACCACAATTTAGAGCATGTGGCGTATCTCGTTCCCATTCCACATATAAAAATGATCCGCGCTCCAAGTAACATAGGTCCAACAAAACCATAACACAACTAGATAATTGTATTTCTTAATATTCATCTTTTACAGTAAAATAGTGTTTTGCAAAGTAAATTGGGCATTTTATGCATATTGCAAAATATGGGAGTTTTGTGGAAACCTCTCAATCATTCAAACTTCACAAGCCTAATAAATTGAACCAAATAATACACCCAAAACCCTACATTTCAAAATCCAATGAAGTGACTTCCATGTTGGGTGTTGTGGATCCTGATAAATATTGTACATCGGGCCCTAGGTCCAACAAGAGGCTTGTATTGTAGAAAGTTGTAATCACTTTTTAATCATAGTGAAAATAGCAGCCGTAGACGAAACCTATTCTAAGGTGAGCCACATAAATCCTTGTGTTATTGTGTGCATGTGATTTCTTCAATTTGTTTATCTTTTTTGTTTGTTATTTTGTGTTTAACGATCCTGGTTAAGAAGAGTCGATTTACTAACATTCCATAAACTAGACATGTTAAGAAAAGGGGGCATCCTACGTAGGGGTGAGCATGGTCTGGATTGGGAAAAAATCAGAACTAATCTGTTATCTATGGTTCCTGAAAAATTAAAACCAATCTAATCCATTTAAATCGTGGAACCAATCCGAACCAATCCGTTTAAACACAGATTGGATTGGTTTAGGATCACGGATTCCCATAATTAAATAACAAAAAAAAATATAGAACATTTAAAGCAAACAACATCCTTTGTGTGGGTCTATTTGTGTGTTACTGTTAAATAATAACTGAACCGCCATTCTGATGCTAGGAATTGATAAGATCATGCATAATTCTTTGGTGATGTATTTGTTTTCTACCAAATTAGCTAATATTGCTGATAAATCAGTTTGTAGCCGAATGAGTTAGATGGCTCATCAATGGATGATTTTAGTGTGATGAATGCTTTTGTCAATATAAAATACATATATACATAGTATATGGTTAACTTATTGCAATATATTTATATTTATTTTTCTCAGGTTACTTCAGGAATGAACCCAACTTTCAATCTTTATGGATGCACCTCAATTGGTAATATGCAGACTAAGTCTTCTACCTTTTGTCTTACTTTCTTAACACAATGAATAACATTATACCAGAAATCAAAAAAAAAAGATACACTGTATATGGTATAAATATAGATTATTTCTAGATGGCCCGGATCGGTTCCAATCCAGAACCGTGAAGTTTAATCCGAAACCAATCCGTAGCTTATGAATTTTGAAATTTCCAATCTGGAACCAAACCACGGATTCAAAAAACCAATCCAAACCTATCGGATTGGACTGAACCGAATCGGATTACGAATTTTACGGATTCCTTACTCAGCCCTAATCCTACGGTTGGTGATAAAGTAGCCATTAACTTGTAGCAAACATAGTCAGTTGAACTCCTACCTTCTCATTTTTCATAGGGGAAAACTAAGCTCCTACAGGATTTTTAGTGCCATCAAGGACATCAACAATTTCAACATTATAGAATGAATATCCATTGCATAATACAGTTCAACATAAAAGGAGCCATAAAAACACTAGAAACACCTGCTCTGACTGAAAAGGGTGTATAAACCCAAATTTCTCATCACAGCAACAGAAAATTGGAAACATATATACGGAAAAAAAAAGAAAGTGATGCTGCCTCGTAAAAAGTTAAAAATAACAGACCAAAACTAAGATAGGAATTGATTGAACCACTGACCTGAAAGAAAGCAAAATAGTCGTGTTCTCAAAATATAATTCCCAAACTAAACAAACCACAAAAACATTCAATAAAGAACCCTAATTTGTCAATCCAATCCCAAGCAACACCCAAATTGAACAAACCAATTTTACTGGTAAAAAAAATATATAGGAAACGACATCAAAAGAAAAAAGAAATATTTTTGACTCAATAAACTTCCGAATTGATCTATATAGTCGCACATTATCAGTATGTATACTGAATCAAACAAACACCTTTTCCCAATGCTTCAAGAGACAATTCCCCAATCAAAGAAACCCTAAAAAACCTTAAAATCAAAATACCACCACCGACACAGAAAACCCTAAATCCTCAACCACCCTCAACAATAGCCCCAATTCAAACAAGTTACAACAAAAAAAATAAATAAATAAATAAAAGCGTTCACTACCTCTAACTACCTACTTGATCTACAGCACCGAAACAATGTCTTTGCACTTATTTACAATACAATACAGCTCCCCAATCAAATAAAATATATATATATATATATATTGTGGAAAACATATCCAAAAGCGTGAATTTCAAAAACAACAAAAACAAAGACAATATATACATATGAATGGAATGAACCTGGTGGTTGTGGTGGTGGTGGCGGCGGAGGGGGGAGGCGGTTGCGGAAGACGGAGGAGAAGAAGAGGTGAGCGCTGGCGGAGATGAGTTTAGAGGCGGGGTCGACGAGCTTCGAGAGCCAGCCGTTGGTACTAGGGTTTCGGAGAGCGGTCTGAGGCCGATCGTACGGCGTCGTCTGGGGCCTCCGAAATGGCCTTTTCCGGAACTTTCCGCCCCCTCCTCCGCCGCCGCTGCTGCCGCCGCCGTAAGAGGTTCCTTCGCCCGCCGTTGTCGCCATGGAAGAAAGCTTCAGAGACCTCGCAACGAAAATTGTAGAGAGAGAAAATGAACGGTAGAGAGAGAGTGTGCGCAACAATAGGGTTTTTATGTGCAGAGAGAGACAGAGTAAAAAAAAAATTGTGAAAAATAATGCTCTGCATGGTTGTGATTTGTAAACGTGTTTCTAGACGTGTGTTTGAGTATGATGTTTGGTTATACTTTTAAAATTAATTTTCGTGAGCTCTGCAGAGAACTCTGTGCATCAGGTCGCGTTTTTTGTGAAAATTTTGCCTGAAGAAGTCCACCCGAATGTCCTTAGGGATGTCCACCCGGATGTCCTCTAAATTTCAGATTTTTTTTTTTTTTTTTTTTGCAATTGATTTACATAATCAGGAAAAATATTTTTTGAAATTTTTAAAATTTTTTATGTGCTTTAAAATAATTTTGAGTTGTATGTTTAGTTAAGAGTTGTAAATTTTTGTATCACATATCAAATGTCACATCAACAATTTCCCACTCAAATCAAACCTCTTTTCCAAAACTATTTTCAAAACTCTTTACCAAACAATTTTTCTACACTCAAATCATAATTCTACAACACACAAACTCAAAATACAACTCATACTCTCAAATCACATTTACAAAACACAACCAAACGCAGGCTAAGGCTCTACTTGGTTGTGATTTGTAAACGTGTTTCTACACGTGCGTTTGAGTATGATGTTTGGTTGTTGTTTTGGAATCAATTTTCACGAGCTCTGCAGAGAGCTCTGTGCATCAGCCGCAAAATTTTGTCCAGGGGAAGACCACCCGGACGTCCTTAGGGACTTCCACCCAGACGTCCTTAGGGACATCCACCCGGATATCCTCCGCTGTACAGATTTTTTTTTTTTGGCAATTGATTTATATAATTGGAAAAAATATTTTCTAAAATTTTTAAAATTTTTAATGTGCTTTGAAATAATTTTGAGTTGTATGTTTAGTTATGAGTTGTAAATTTTTGTATCACATATCAAATATCACATCAATAATTCCCCACTCAAATCAAACCTCTTTTTAAAAACTATTTTCAAAACTCTTTACCAAACAAATTTTCTACACTCAAATCATAATTCTACAACACACAAATTCAAAATACAACTCATACTCTCAAATCACATTTACAAAACACAACCAAACGCAGGCTAAGATATCCAAGAGAGAGGGGTGTAATTTTGGCCCGCGGAGGCTCGAAGCCCGCTCGCCGTCCGAGGTGGGCCTAGCCCGTTTAGACTCGTTTAGGTCCGAGCCCAAGCCAAGCCCAGCCCGAGGCCTTGGGTTAGAGCCTGGACCATCGTTTTGAAGCCTGGCCCATTGGCCCGCTCAAGGGCCGCCCAAAAGCCCGGCCCGAGGCCTGGCCCGCCTGATGCCCAGTGTTATTTTTAATAAAAAAGAATAAAATTTTGATGGAAAAAGCAAAAAAAAATTAAAAAATTTATTTAGGCCCGCCCAAAATCCGAATACCCCTAGGCCTGGCCTTGGGCTTGGGTCTGGGCCTATTTTTCTAGCCCATGGGCCGGCTCGGCCGGGCCTGATTTTTTGTCGAAAGCCCGCAAGGCCCAACATGGACCGGGCCGAGCCGGGCCAAAATTACACCCCTAGGGAGAGATTTGAACTTTTTTGCAATTATTTTTTGAGCGTTGCTAATCGTACGATAAATGTCTTCATTAAAGTGTTACAGGCAACGCGAACCATTCGTTATGTAAATTGGGACCACACACACAATTTTTACAAACCGATAGAACTTGTTGAACTGGACTTTGTTTTGATTCGAGAAATTTTTTAAATTCAGACTAGGATAAAAATTGGTATAAAATGTAAGAACCGGTTGAATCGGCAAAATCGACAACCTAGACTGGATTATTATGAATTGATCGAGTTTGTTGAACATATACCTGGCACTGAAAAAATCCCAAATCTCAGGGCTACAATAGAAGGGTTTTCTTCGACTGCATGCTCATCAGTGTGATTTAAGATTTGAAATTATAGATCTTATCTTTATGCTTGCTTGGTTTATTTTTGTATTTGAGATTTGACTCTTGATTGATACAGTAAACTATTATTTGACAAATATGTAATATTAATTGTTTTTAATATACTTCTTTTAGGTATATTTACCAATAAATCCCATCCAACAAACGATTGTACCATTTGGTCCCAACATTGTGTTTGTTGTTTTGATTGGTCATATCAATGGGAGAATATATTCCTATTTGATCCTATTTTCCTTGTTTGGTAATGTTTACTGGTCATTTATACCCTTTGTTTTCTTGCGGCTCGTTTTT
Organism: Camellia granthamiana; assembly: GCA_036172215.1. Taxonomy (NCBI): domain Eukaryota; kingdom Viridiplantae; phylum Streptophyta; class Magnoliopsida; order Ericales; family Theaceae; genus Camellia; species Camellia granthamiana. The sequence goes on along the minus strand of CM069911.1, from coordinate 66,506,278 downwards.
GGTGGGTTTGGTTGTGCATATGGAAGTACAATATGTTTCCTTCATTATGTTAGGGTTTTTTTGGCTGGTGTGACGGGTGCTATGGTGATTGGTGTGTTTCTGGACAGACGGTGGTTCAAAATTCCGCCGGTAGTAGTTCTGCTGTTGTGGATGTATTGTTTGTTTCGACTGTTTTTGTGTGCCATACAATGTTCATATTAAAATCGTTGTTCCCCATTTGTATGGGGTTGGGCACATTTGTATTCAATATGTTACGGTTTCCGGCCGTATAAGTCGTTGCCGTGATGACACATTGGTGTCGTTCATTGTTGTTTTGGTTGTTCTACTTTGTGTTCCTGTGTAACTTTATACGATTTTCCCCCTCAATATGTTTGCAACACAGTGGCGAGTATTTTGTGCATGTGATACACATGGATGGGTTTTGCGTAGGGTACGGGTGTTAAAGAGATGTTGACACATATTTGTATGTTGCAGTGTGTTGCGTTGCACTTATGGTAATCTAAAAATCTAAAACTATTTGTTAACATTGGTTTGCATATTGTAGGGATGGACGCTCATGTTATGTTGGTGTGTTGTTACTGCGATACGAACGCCGCCATCAAGTTGCAATTTCTATTTTGATTCGATGATTTGGTTAGTTGTATCCGTCAAAATTTTGATTGTCTCACACATGCTGATGTGTGTTTATTTATCAAGATTCCGGGATATAACAGTTTCAAATTACAAAATCATATCGATATGGAAAACATGGTATCCCTTGCACTGTCTTTCCGTTTAAGACATATTGACGTCGTCATTCAAACTCCAGTCACGCAAAGTTCAAACGGTATTGGTAACGCAAATCAGAAAACATGTGATGTTACATTTAGTTCACCGGGGGAAGGAGACGAGTCAGACGACGACGATGAACAAGATGATTTACTCCCCAAATTTTGTCTGCATGTTGACAAAGTTTTCATGTCTGCTCCATGGGCTAATGGCATCACACATGTGGGTCAAAGCTTTGAGGGTGGCGCTATTGAATTTCGTAATGTTCTTCGTAAGTATGCGGTTGAATGTGGATTCTGGTTCAAGTATCTGAAGAATGACTCCATCCGGAATACAGCTGTGTGCACGATGAAGGAATCAAAAGGATACATGTGGTCTATACACGCACGAATCCTGCATACTGATGAGTTTTTTTACATTCGTAAGTGGAATACAGAGCACAGTTGCGATGTTATTCGGACACCAAAAAACCCGAGGGTTGGGTCTGATTTAGTGTCCAATGTTATCTCTGAACGGGTACGTGACAAACCGCTAATACGCCCGATCGATGTTGTTTAAGACTTGAAGAAAGACTATGAATTAGGGATAAGCTACCGAGTAGGTTGGTTGGGCGTTGAAAAAGTGCGGGGCGAAATGTTCGGTGCACATTCCATTTCTTTCGATCAATTACGATGGTATAGTAATTCTGTGATGGAAAACAATCCAGGGAGTTACATTGACATTAACTATGATAACCAAAATCACCGGTTCATACAATTTTTTATATCATTCAAAGCATGCACCGATGGTTTCAATCATTGCCGCCCTTTATTATTCTTGGATGGTACCTTCTTGAAGTTGAAATTCAAAGGGAACTTACTAGCTGTAACTGCAAAGGATGGCAATCAAGGTTATTCTCATTCATTCCACACAGTCTGTTAGTTGTATGACTATGTGTGTTGCCTTTTTTTTTTTATAAAAAAAAAACCTTTGTAAGTTTCATCCACTTACTAAACCCACTAGCAATTTTGTATACAGGGTTATTTCCATTGGCAATAACAATTGTTGACTCGGAGAACACAACTAATTGGGCTTGGTTCTTGGAACATCTCGCGAACATGGTTACTACGGACAGGACGCTTATATTCATATCAGACCGACACACAAGCATACTGAATCTATTCCAAACACATTCACATCTACCCACCATGCGTTCTGCTTGCAACATTTGCAACGGAACTTACAAGACAAGATGCACCATGCCAACCGTAACAACATTCAATTCTAGTGTAGAAAGGTTTAAGACATCGTGCCGGAGTGTGGCAATGAATTTTTTGAAAGATTTACCCCCGTTATATTGGGCAAACGCCTACTTTCGGTATGCACCCGTTCACGAATATAGTGCACCAAATTAATTACATATGCTACCTATATCAATGTATGTATTGTTCACAATTGTATGAACATATTTTTACATTTCATGTTTGTTTGGTAGGGGTGCCCGATACGATGAGATGTGTTTCAATGCAGGTGAGTCATTCAACTCATGGATTTGCGAGGCACGTCACCTCCCTATCACATAGATGGTTGACAACATTAAGACAAAAATTATGGGTCAAATGTCAAAACGCTGACGTAAGGCGGCCGCATGGCCTGGAGTTCTTTGCCCCAAAATGGAGTCTCGCTTGGTGAAAGCATACAACAAAAGGCGTGGCTTGTAAGCCAATCAAATGAAGCTGTGTATGAGGTGCATTCGTACCCATCAGTACTTGTCGATGTTGGCAGAGGGCATATATTCGTGTTTCCAGTGGCAGATTAAACGGTTACCATGTGCACACGAGATGGTTGCAATCCGTAATAGTGGACGAGATTTGTACGATTTGGTTGGACCATACTATCATGTGTCCGAATATCGTTTGACATATGCCTCAAGCATAACTCCAATACCAACTGTTGAGAAACCACCTTTTAGTATTAAAGATTTCGTCATACACCCACCAGTTGTGAAATGCCCACCTGGTAGGGCAAAAAAAAAATGAATTCTGTTAAGGGGTGAAAAAGTGCAGCAAATTCGTTGCGGACGTTGTCAACGCATGGGGAACCACAACAGAAAGACATGTAAAGAACTAATTTAGCCTTCACTTTCTGCGACTACATGTCTAGCGTTTTCGTCCCAAAGTTTGTCACTTCGGTTTAATTTGTTTTGCTAAATAAATGGGTGCCCAAACCCCCAACATACCATACTATTATGTTTTGCATTATCACACCAGTTTTATTACATTAGTTCACCAAATAAGTTGGGTGGCACACAACTCCCACATGAACCATTTATCCAAATATTTCCATCATTGTGTTGTGCTTAATTTTTCTTTCCCGCGAGGGGACATTGGTAAGTACCTTACTATTGCACGATTTTATTTTCCTGTCTTTGTGTGTTGTTTGCGTTAAGTGAATATTACAGTAAAATATGTTCACATTCAGAACACACTCCACATTAAATGTCATTTCACACAAATATGTTCCCTTTGAATACACATTTTCAAAAGAAAATACGTTCCTCCCACCGTCATACTTGATACACGCTACACTTAATCCATATTGTAATGAACACATTAACACATGCAAACCAACTCCCATAAGTTGGGTGGCACACAACCCCCCTATGAATCATTTATCCAAATATTTGCATCATTGTGTTGCATTTAATTTTTCTTTCCCATGGGGGGACATTGGTAAGTACGTTACTATTGCACAATTTTATTTTCCTGTCTCTGTGTGTTGTTCACGTTAATTGAATATCACAGTAAAATATGTTCACATTTAGAACACGCTCCAAATTAAATATCATTTCGCACAAATATGTTCCCTTTCAATACACATTTTCAAAACAAAATACGTTCCTCACATCATCATACTTGACACACGCTATGCTTAAACCATATTGTAATGAATACATCAACACATACAAATCGTAAAACAATTTTTTCAAAAACAAAAAAATCGAAACACTTATCCGGTACACATACGATTTTACACACTAAAATCAAGCAACTGTGACTACATAATATATACACAGCTACACATACAAATACATTTCATATGATTGATTTGTATCTACATAGATATATAACATTCGAACTGAACATTTGCTTACATGAGAGTGCAATTTGGGGTGAAACTCAGAGGGAATATTCAGCAGTGATGTGTTGTTTTGTAATTAATTTCAGGGGGTGAAAAACTGTTTTTTGTATGTTCCAATCCAATGGGATGGGAAAGGATCTAGTTGTGTCTGTTTGTCACCAGTCGTTAATTAGCTTGGGTGGAAGCTACGAAGTGGGCGGGTGTGTACGCATCCCCCACACTGAACATTACACAACGCCTGTTGTGTGACACCTACCAACTCCAAAAACACAAATCCTACCCGGTGGTTAAATCCCACATACTAATGTACCCAATATAAAATTTTTAAGACAATCAAACTGACAATTGTCACACTTACCCGCCTAGTTTACTGTTCACCCATCAAACCACTGGTATATAACATCATCAAACAAACACATGTACACTTCATTCATAAACATCAATTTAAATACCAACGGTATCTACACATAGTGGCCACCCAAGGATCGTAAATCACAAAAACAAAATCATGGTTATCATGAGACCACATCGTAACAACTACCAAACTGAAATTGTTCACGTACGGTCACAAAAGAGAATCATAATGCATATACCACTATACTAACCAAAAATATATAAATTTAAGCTACTGTTTTTTTACGGCCTAAAAATATTTCAATCATATCTACTCTTTCAGCCCCCTAATCGTGTTGTTCACAAATCCCTTCACCATGTTTGCTCTTAACACAATGCCGTTGTTACCTTGCAATGAACGACCTACATCAAGATGGTGCACATATTGCCGGATCACCGCGCACACAATGACCGCACAATCCAGCCTGTGTTGGGGAAACACAAGGATAATTTGTCAACTACATTGCACAATTACCCAACAAGAAATTTACAATGTCCCAATGTCAACACCAGTGTACTTACGAGTCAACTCTTTGTTGGGGGCAGTCTGTACCAGACTCGAGGAGGTGGTTGAAGGTCTCAGCGATGCTTAACTCGCCTATTCCATCCGCTCGCAAAGGCTGCTTCATTACACTAGACACACGTTCCTTCTACAACACACAAAATCCCCCACACTTTATAAAACCACAAGACGTCCACACTCAATCAAACACAGGAAAAAAAATGTGCATTTTATCAGGCCAAGAGCTTCATTGTAATGCATGTCTTATCTGTCATTTGACCGTTGCCTCATCGGATTAAAATGCTTTCAACTCCCGTCCTCTGCATCGTACACCACGAGAGTCCAGTGTGATTGGTTGCATATTGGAAAATGAATGTACCGACAATCCTTCAATGATGCAAAATTTTTCAGCACATAACTCTCTATTGTTTTTGCGTTGCTGTTTTTGATAACGTCCTACAAGACAATCAATTGTTTTAAAAAAAAAATCTCACACAATGCCCACAGTATAGCAGTGTCACAGTAACACTCACCGTGCAAATACTGCTGAAGAAGTATGATTTGTCTATTAAATCATCACCTGAACCGACATTCGCCTGCTCTGTCAGCAGTATATCTGCATACGCATCAATTACCTGTCATGAAACAAACAACACATGTGTTACGAAACTCATCTGTAAATACTGCGTATAGCAACCCACATTGTATAGTGTTTACAAAAGTAACACAACACATGTAACAAAAAAGTCAGTACGTCGCCTTACATTACCACGTACACTCTCTCTACATACAAGATTTTTTATATCGATAAAATACACCGATACACCATTGTCAACCCCAGTCCATATAACAGCCCTGTGCAGAAAACAAAAACATCAATTAACTAAAAACTGTATTCATGACGGGTAATTAAATTTTCGTGTACTCCCACACATACCTGTCGCCATTCCGTTCGTAAGCCTTTGTTATTTTCTCTTTCTTTTCAAATGTCATCATTTTCTATACCTCAAACCGGTTGTTCAACTCCAAACCAGACTATTTTCTGGCAGGCACGCCAACTGTGTTAACATCAATCACAGCGTAATTCACATTACATTTGTCAACTTCCAGACCCTCATCTGTGTGTGTGACTATTCATTTTCCACGCTCCTAATCTAAAGGGTAGTCACAATCTTTCAGCCTCAGTTCTTCCCTCACTTTGGTCTTAATTTTGCGTACAAACAAATTTTTCCCAGCCACGCCATGCCCACCATCCTCGATGTACGGTGACACTTGCACTTCATGGTCCGACAAACTCACATCACCCACACTACGTAGCGGCGCCGGACTAGAGTCGGACACTGTGTGCACATCTACATGTGCAACACTCCCATACATATTAACAACACCTCGAATAGGCGTGACATCATGCACGATCGCCACATCGATCCCACTTCCAACTCCGCACCGGCTCGCACCAACAGCGGTGACACCAACTTTATGAAAAGCTTGCGTAACATTGTGCACCTGATGGTTAGCCAGCTGGTCCTCCAGCATTGATATTGTTTTCCGCATTTCTTTGTTTTCATTTTATAACTTTCGGATTTCCTCGTTTTTTACCTTCATTACACACTTGAACCCACCAACAATGTTCACGGCTTGCAACTCCATTTTACTCTTCAACCTAACAACTTTCTCCTCTAGCTTTGCTATCGTCCCCTCATTAGCTTTGTTCCGCATTTTTATGTCTGCCATTGGATTCAATGCTTTCTCCACTTTGGTGGCAACTGCCACATCATTAACTGCATTCCGCACCGGGTTGTACACATCATTTGACTTCACTCGCATGGCATCACTAGGTGGATGAGCCATGCGTACCCTCTCCTCGACAAAATCATCCACCACATCCATCCGCTCTCCATCACCTTCACCGATGTTACGCTCGTACAAATCACCATTAACATTTATATCACCACTATCTCCCAAGTTGTTTACGTTGCTGTCACAAATGTTTTCCACTGGACCGGCTTTCAATCCCTCGTCCGTAGCCAAAATGTCACGCTCGTACTCCAAAGACCTTAACTTATCAACTCTTACTTGTCCCAAAAAAAAAAAACAAAAAAACAAATATGAGGATGGTATTGTATTGATCCATTACTAACAAATTTTATCCAACAAGGCATGTACCTTGAATTTTCCTGGTGTTGCGAAATCCAAACCCCGCATCCTGCTCACCAATGCACCAATGTTGTCATGACCCAAACCCACCCCTATAAGTTTAGTATCGTAACCGGCCAGTAATAATTGGATTACCAAAAGCCTTTTAACAAAATGACATATAATAAGGGGTTGCGGAAGCAATTATAGAAACATACATTGTCTATAGAGCTGCGATAACGTATATGAGACATAAACTTTCAAATATATATACGTGTCTTAACACAATAATCTTACGTCACCACTGTTGTGACCAAAAAGGGAAACTTGTCTCTATATATAGATAAGCAAAACAAACAGCGAAAACATTCTCATTAGGTTTACAAAACTTGACTTCTTCAAAAAAGAACCTCCTCGAGAGGCACAGTGGTTGGCTGACTCAAACACTCCAGGCAACAACTTAAGCCTGGTCACGCGCTTGCTTACCTACATACATAAAATAAATAGTGAGCGGGAGCCTAGTGAATAATAACAGAGTAAAGGGTTTTAAATGAATAATGTCCATAACAGGTATTGAAATCAGAGATCATAATAGTAACAGATATATTCATGTTCTAGTTCAACTATATACAGAAATCAGAGTTCATGCTTCGTTATACATGGTACATCCATTAGCATTAACTTGCTTGATAGTTCCATTAGGAACCTCCGGTACCGAAAAATGCAACGCCCTCAAAATAACAACATCAAACCCAATAACATTGACATGCATTGATATATAAAAGATTAACATCCTTCTATTTATCAGAGTAATTCATTACAAAAAGTATTACATGTTAACAACAAAAGCAAATGCCCTACAGGCTTACAGCTTTCCAAGTTAACACTTGGTTACAAAAAGAGAGTACTAACTCAATTACACATTTAGCCCTAGGCTTGAATCTACATGTAATACATCAAAAGAAAGTAAGACAACAAAAGTCTGTCCACCTCTAGCCTCCCAAGCTATGTTCTTGGAGGTGGCATGCTACCTGCACCTGAAAATGATGTCCCATAAAGGGTGAGCCACAGCCCAGTAGAAATACACTAAACCAGCTATGAACAATGACTAAAAGATTAGCAGTTGATAGATGGTCAACACTTATATTCCGACTAATATCACATTACAGTTTCGTGACATTCAAGTCCATGATACAATTCACCTTCCATTTCCTTTCAACTTTGAGTTTGAAAATAAGGCTCAACACTTAGCCAAATAATTTAATGAGAATGTAACTCATCTTTAAAACACTTCCGTACTTTACCGAAGATACACATTTTGGTGCTGTATCAACATAACACAGAAACACTTCTATATTCCACAATTGATAACGATATACATTTTAGTGCTATATCAAATCAATTTAAACACTTCCATAATCAACACTTGATACACATTGTAATGCTATATCAATATCACACCAAATCCGATTTAGAGGTCCATCCCCTATCTTCCCCTAAACCGTGGAGTACATCCCCTATCTCCTCCAACACAATACATGTATATAAACATAGATCATATACAATCATTCAATACATAAAGTTAATGTATTATTTCAACCGCTATGTTCCATAGCCTGCTCAATCGATTAGTTTTAGTTTGCCTAATCATCATGCATTGTCTACAACAATCAAGACTATCCTCCACCGATAGCCCAAAGCAGTTATTTCTAAACAGAAATTAAATGCATCAAATAGATATATAATCAACATTTCAACTAGGTGAGCAATAATTAAATTTGACTACACCCTTTAACTCCATATATCGTCAATTTTCACTTTCTTAATTCAATTCTTCATTTCTCCAAATTAATTATACCAATTAATTTAACTATGTAACGAGGACTTTTCCCATAATTAACATAACAACCCTAAGGTTCCATTTTCTTCAATAGATCATTGTTAATCTCATTTCCTTCTATGCCAAACATGCATATAGATTTCTATAAACAAAACCCCAACTTTTGTAAAATTACACAAAAGCCCCAAACTTTCACAAAATTACCAAACCAACTCCAACATATCAAAATGCCAAAATTCAAAGACAAAGCTCATAAAGAGGAGTAGGGTATCCCTACCTCGAAGTTTGAGCTCAAATGGAGATGAAGACCAAAGCCCAACGTGCTCCAAATCCCAACTTTTTCAAATTAAAACAAAGCTCTCAACACCCTCTATCTTTTTAACAAAGAGGCTAGGGTAGATTCACACTCTAGCTAGATGATACCTTAGAGAGAAGACTAGTTTAGAGAGAGAGAGAGTCTCAGATTTAGGGTTTGGAAAAGAGAGGAAATGAAAAAGTGATGTTTAAAATCGGTGCTGTCTGCTGATATAAAATAGGCTCGCTCAAGCGAAGACTTGGTCGCTCGAGCGACCCAGACATAGAAAACCATCGCTCGAGCGAAGAAAGTCTCGCTCGAGCCAAAAACTCGAAACTTCAGGTCTGCAACCCAGAAGCACGCTCGAGCGACAGAATGCTCGCTCGAGCGAAGAACTCGAAAACATACACCTCGCTCGCTCGAGCGAAGGAAAGCTCGCTCGAGCCAAGAAATGCAACTCCCAGGTCCAGAACCAGATGCAGTTTCACGCTCGAGTGAAGAAACTCTGGCTCGATCCACCAGAAACAAAACTCAACAGCTCGCTCGAGCGACAAACCTCTCGCTCGAGCGAAGGACCAAAATTCTGGGCAGCAACCATTTGTTCCCAAACACAACCAACCTGTAACAAACCTGCCCAACACATCCTATAACTCAAATATAAAGTATGAAAGGATGCAAACAAGATATAAACAACTACTAATATCCACGGACACAAGTCCGGATCACTGTACAACAAGGGGTAAAACCCGGGATCACTATAGAAAACTTGTAACTTGCTTGAACCATGGTATTGTTACCCCCGGGTAAAGGCCATGAAACCACGATATTATTATCCTCGGGCAAGGGCCTTGCTTATAAATGTACGGTATTGTTACCCTCGGGCAATGGTCTTGTGCTAAGGATGCTATGAATATATTTCAAAAACTTAGACAATCATTCATTGCACGGAATATAACGTTTCATTAAGGGTGTAATAATGGCTGGCCCGGCCCATTCGGGCTTTGTGGGCTCGTGTTTTTTTAGCGGGTCGGGCCCACCCATGGGCCAAAAAGTGGAGCCCAGGCCCAAGCCCGAGCCCACTCATAATAGGGTTGTAGGTTGGGCCTAGGACCTGGGCTCGGGCCTAGTCAGGCTTTTTTTTTTAATATTAGAAATAAAAAATTTAAAAAAAAAGTATACTAGAGCGTTTTAATTACGATTAATGAGATATTTTGTTTGGTTATGTAATGTTTTATGGTGATATTTAAATTTAATTATATATGACTTATGTTTGTTTAATTGTGAACTTATAACTAAAAAAGTATGCAATTATGTAATTTTTTTTCTTTCGAAATGAATAATTTTATATATATGAAATTGAAACTTTCAATATTACAATATTAAATTATTTATATAACATTTATTGAATGAATAATTTTTATTTCAAAATGAAATAAAATATTACAAAAATTGATATTATTAAATAAATTAGGTGTAGATTACTGATGATGGCATAGCAATTGCATCACAATAGGTCAAGTACATCCCAACTAGGTTGGTACCTACTAGCCTACCAATCATTTGCATTATACTTCACCTCAATAATCTAATTAAAAAAAAAAACAAAAACAAAAACCAAGAAAAAAACGAAATGAAATGAAATAATAAAAAATAAATTGTTGATCAATCATCGAAGGAAACAGACATTTTAGTCACGTTGCCCAATGATATGTCATCCAAATCATATTGAATTCGCTCATTTTCACTAAAATTTTGTCTTCTTGTAAGCGCGTACATATGATCTCTGGATATCATCACTGCTTCAACCATTTCGGGTGAAAGCCTACTTTTGTAGTCACTCAGCACCCGTCCACCTGCACGAAAAGCTGTTTCCGAAGCAACTGTAGAAATAAGAACGGTTAGTATATCATGGGCCATCTGTGAAAGCACAGGCCACATAGATTCATTTTGTTTCCACCATTCCAAAATGTCAAAATTATAGGAATCATCTACTGACGGGCTTTTCAAATAACGTTGTAGTTCAGAACTACTTACACTTGTATGTTGAGATATTCTTCTACTTTTTATTGCTGTGAAAATACTTAACCTCCCGCCTCGAGATTGGACTGCTAGTGTAATGTGTGTAGGTGTATTTACAGATGCAGATGCAGCTGCAGTTACCCTGTATTCTTGAAATAATCTGTTGCATGTTTGTATAATAGGGGCAAACTGTATTTGATCAGCGAAAATACGCTCTAAAAATTCTTGTAAACTAACTTCTTTACACCTAGAATCAATTATTATAGCTAAACCTAATAGATGAGGCAAATGATGAAAATATTTATCAAATTTTTCTTTCATTGAAGTAATAATGGTTAAATAAAGTTCATTACCCATATATTTTATGAAAACTTTAATTATTTCTCCTAGCATATGTAAAACAAATAGTGAAGTAGGAATATATATATAAGAAAATAATTTTGTTGAAGTATCGAAAACTTTTAAAAAATCTTTATACAAGGCTATTTGGCACCAATTAAGTTCAGTGGGTGTCAGTACTCCTCCTATTGATATTGTTGCAAAAAATAAATCTATTGTTCTTCTTTGTTTACAAGCTATTTTTAACATATTATATGTTGAATTCCACCTACTATCTACATCTAAAATTAATTTTTTAAATGACATATTTTTTCGTTGACAAATTTTTCTATATTCTGAAATTCGATTACCAAAAGACATAATAGTAACAACTACATTTTTTATTACAAGTACAAAAGTTTCATATACATGCATAGCTTCTTTAACAATCAAATTTAAAATATGGGCACAACAATGAACATGAAATAAATTACCATCAACAAGTAATTGTAAAGTTGATTTTAAATGGGTTACAATTTGATTATAATATGATGCATTATCTAAACTAATCGTAAATATTTTATTTTGTAAAGCCCACTCATATAATACATTTCTTATTTCTACACCAAACAAATGACCAGTGTATGAAAGTTCAACTAATTTAAATGAAATAATTCTTTTATTTGATTTCCAATCATTATCAATAAAATGTGCAGTGATACATTGATATTCAAAATCATTATTTGACCACAGATCAGATGTTAAACAAAATCTTCCATTCAAAATTTTAAAGATATCAAATAATTCACTTTTAATATCCTCAAATTTCTTTAAAATCCTGTTTCTAGTAGTATTTCTTGAAAAACTTTGATATTACGGTGCAAAACTTTCATGAATCATTTCGGTAAAATCAGGACATTCACTAGTACTAAAAGGTTGTTCTTTTTTAATAATATAATCAACTACGGAATTTTGTGCACGTATAGGATCATATGAAAATGTTTGCAAATTACCAGTTCATGAAACCCCTAATTGCATTTGACTTCGAATATCAGGTTGTTTATTTTGTAAATGTTTGTCAGAATGCCTTTTTAAATAACTAGTACCCCCTGCAGATACAACACTAAGTAAACGTGCACAATATTTATATTTTGCTTTAAATGTAATTGTGCCATCAAGATTATTTATAGATATTTTTTCAAAATGTTCCCAAACACTACTACTTCTGCTCCTAGATGATGATCCAACTGTTGGAAGAGGGATATTAGAAAGAGAATCAACAGATTCATGTGGTGTAGTATATGTATCAATATCGACATAAACATTAGGCATATTAGGATTCATAGTAATGCAAGTAAAACAATACATAAGAATTAACAATTAATTTAAATAATGTGTAAATTCAATCAGTAAAAATTAATAATTAATTATGTGCATAAATAATTAATGAAAAAAATGAGTAGTTAATAAATTTAATTAAACTAATTAATGTTATCGACTAGCGAATGCGATATAGAAATTTTCTTCTTCTGCTAAAAGTTTCTTGTTGTACAATTGCAATAGCCACTTAGGGATGGCACTTCAAAATTAATTGAGAGTTGAGAGAGATTGAGAGAGTTTAAGAGAGAGAGAGAGAGAATGATTTGTTGTGAAATTTATTTTGAAAACTGAAATATATTTATAATAGTTTGAATTCTAACCGTTTAAATTATGACCGTTTTATATATATCCGTTTGAGTTGTAGGAGATGCAAATTTACAATGCAACGGCTCAAAATTGAGGCTAGGCTGGTACTATAATAGTAGGTAGGGGGCTGTACGGTGGCATGGCACTGGCAACAAAGTTTTAGGAAATGGTTGCCTCCTTTTCAGGCAACCATTTGAATGGTGCTCTTTGGCTAGTGGGAGCCATCACGGGTCCTGTTTTGCTAATCGGAACCGTTCAATGTGTACAACTCGTCGAATATTATATGTTTGTAAAAAATCACGTTGATTGGATATCTATAACTATCTGATCAGATTAGTTTTTTTTGTCAACCATTAACTATAACACCATGCATTTTTATACCAAACTGATTTGATCATATAGTTTGCGATATCCGATTAACGTGATTTTTTACAAGTATATAGTAATGGAAGAGTTCTACACATTCAACAGTTCGGATTATCAAAATGGGACTCGTGGTGAGCCTCAACGAGCTTAATATTACCTTCAAACTTCGTAAATATATATATATATTTTTCTTTCACGTTAGGTATACTTTCCCATCAAACAATGAAGTAAGAAATTAAAAAAAAATAAAAATGAAGGCCAGCCACACACAGACTGTGCACTGCCACTGCCAGCCACAGTGTGGCAAGGCATGGTGGCGCACTGGCGTAATACATCATCATTTTCCATCAAACAATTATTAATTTGATTTTAATTTAATAAATCATTATTAATTTTTGTTTTATTTTTAATTTATTAACGTTATTTATTTAATTATATTAATTTTTATTTATTTATTTATTTTTTTATTTTTATAAGATCAATCTTTTTATTTTTTTATTTTTATAAAATCAATCTTTTTAATTATTTTATGTTTTTTATTTTTATAAGATCAATCTTTTTATTTTTTTATTTTTATAAGATCAATCTTTTTATTTATTTAATTATTTTATTTTTATAAGATCAATCTTTTTATTTATTTAATTATTTAATTATTTTTATTTTTATAAGATTAATCTTTTTATTTATTTTATTTTTTATTTTTTTAATTATTTAACTATTGTAAGTTGTTTTTTGAAATTTGATCATTGGTAGAGAGAGGGTTGATGATTGAGCCGAGCCGGGCTGAGCCGCCTGCGAGGCCTAAAATTTTTTGGGCCAGGCCGGGCCCCAAATGGAAGGCCCAGGCCCAAGGTACTGGGCTAGGCTCGGGCCCAGGCCGAAACGGGCTGGACTCACATCGGGCTTCGGGCGGGCTTTGGGCCACCTACGGGCCTCGGGCCATTTTTACACCCCTACGTTTCATAAACAGATCTTAATTCATATCATTCAGAAAATAATTAAAGTTAAACATAGCTAGGGCTGCAAATGAACCGAGCTGTTCATGAACAAGCTCGACTCGGCTCGTTAAGGGCTTAGCTCGGCTCGGCTCATTTAGTAAACAAGTCGAGCTCGAGCTCGAGCTCGAATATTAGGCTCGTTTACGAGCTCAGCTCGTTTATCTTTATTTAAATTATATATTAAATAATATATAAATATATATAAATAATTGTATAAACATATTTTTTATATATTAAATAATATAAATAATATTAAGAAAAATTATTGAGCCGAGCCAACCCGATCTCGAGTTTCATTAATGTTAACGAGCTGAGCCGAGCTCGAGCCCATTTTCTTATCGAGCCGAGCTCGAACTCAATAAACGAGCTCGATAAGTAAACGAGCCGAGGTCGAGCTCAATAAATGAGCTCGATAAGTAAACGAGCTGAGCTCGTGCTCAGCAAAGCTCAGTTCGGCTCAATTCGTTTGCAGCCCTAAACATAGCTTTACTAAGTTATTACTCACAGATGGCTCCGCTTGCAGAACAGAGAAATCAAATAACTTGTGGTGTTTCTAAGTCTTAACCTCTTATTGAGTCTTAATCATGGCCTAGGAGTGCTTAGGATGAGATAAGGATGCTAAAATGCACTAGAACACATTTAACAAAACTTATAGAAATAGAGGTCACGCTCGAGCGCAACTTTCCATGCTCGAGTGGACTTGCAACGTAAGGGGACGCTCAAGCGCAACTTCCCTCGTTTGAGCAGTCTGTAAACTTTGAAAAAGTACTAGTTAAGCGAAATCTCCATTCGATGGCCGCTCGACTCTCGCTTGAGCGTGAGACCCATGCCCTTGCTCGAGTGCAACTCTTGCCGCTCGAGCGGTTTGCAAAACATGTAAACTTCTGGGAGCATGCATTTCATGCTCGGGCAGACTTCAGGTCGCTCGAGCGGAAGTGTAAGATTACAGAGTGGCCGCTCGAGCGTAGATTCTGCCGCTCGAGTGGAGAGCATAATTCTGAAATTTCCAGATTGCTCTTCTCAGCTCAAAACTCAAATTCAAGGTTGTAAAACATGGTCTTTTAGGTCAAACACTTAAGGAAACAATAAGAAACACTTGTAAATAGTGAAACCATGGTGAATTCAAAATCATTTCACAAAATCAAGGCTCAAAAGCTTGGCAATTGACCAAAACAAAATCCAAATCTTTGAAAACATAACATTACTAATCATGTATGCAAAGGTGCAAGTTTAAAGCTTTCAAAACATGATCAAATGAGATGAATTGATGGAAAATAAGATGAATTCTCAAAGCTAAGGTAGGATGATAACATGCATGGGAGAATTCTTTGAAAACTTCCTCAAGATGCCATGATATAAACATGCATGCATGGTATGATCTAAACTCCTTCATTTTAGCTCAATTCTACACAACTTAATTCTTTGAACTCATGTGCTAAGTGACTCAATTCCAAACTAGAAGGTTGAATTTCTTACCTTAAATGATTAATTATGATCTATAAAGGTAATTGTTTGAAGTTCCAAGCCAATCACCAAGTTTTCTAGCAATTCCTTTGCTTGAATTCAACTCTCTCTTAGTCTGTCTCTCTATACGTTTTAAGCTCAAGGAAGAGGAAATGAGGGTGCAAAAGTGTATAAGAGGTGTTAAGGGGTGGCCTTACATAGGTTTGTTTAGGGAATTAATTAAACTTGCATTAATCTAAGCAATGACCATTAATTTGTTCTAATTAATTCGTTTTAACGCGAATTTCAATTAAACCTATCATAAAATTCTAAAAATCCCAAATAACACATAAATCAAGTTAATTTCTGAATCAGATACTGATAAGGCCTTCAATTCGTAAACCGAAATGAAAACATGAACATGTCTTTCTACGTTAAACAGATATAACACAAATAAGGCAACATATAATGCAAAATTTCACTTCAATTACTTATTAGACATAATTAAGTATGGATTAACGTTAATCATGGGTCAGGGTGATTATAGTGTTTCCCCCTTAAAGAGTTTGGTCCTCTAAACTCGAGTTACCTTCATTTTGAAAGAACACTGGATTGAAAGGAAATAATTCAGGATATCTTCTCATCATGTCTTCCTCCGTTTCCCAAGTTGCATAGGTCCCTCCGTGGTTTTGCCAATCAACTTTTACCAACAGTATTTCCTTGTTCCTTAGCTTTTTAATTCGACGGTTTACAATCTGTATTGGCTCTCTTCATAGGTGTAGTCATTTTTCAAAAGTATATGTGTTGGTTCGATGACATGGTGTAGATCTTGTAAGTAATCCTGTAACATTGAGACATGAAAGACATTATGCATATGTCACGACCCAAACCCGTCCCTATAGGTTTAGCATCGTAACCGGCCAGTAATACTTGGATTACCAAAGGCCTCTGAACAGATTAACAAAATTAAGGGGCTAACGGAAGCAAAAAAATAAATAAATATAGTTGTCCAATGAGCTGTGCTAACTTATATGAAACAGAATATTTAAAACTTTATATACATAACCGATAGTCAACCATACATTATACCCACACACATTACAGTATTGTAAGTACAACCAACGACATCAAGTCAAGTCTTATATAAACAGAAACCACAGGACTTAAACACAGGATGCTTCAGGAACCTCCACGTGAGGCACAATGGTTAGCTGACAATAGAACACAGACTTCGGGCAAAAGCCTTTAGGCTTGATCTCCACAATGCCCACCTATACATATATATACACAGTGAGCTATAGCCCAGTGAATAACATTAAGGTAAAGGGGTTAGTGAACGAAATCCGAACATATCATAATTAAAAACAGATCATAGCATAATCATCCTCATATCAGAACTTAGTAATGGTACATCCATAGAACACATCACATAACGTCTTCCAACTAGAGTAATTGGTTCCGGATACCGATTAAACACATATCACCACAATGAAGTGGCTAACGAGATCTCGTAAACTTGTATGTCATGGACCCGCATTTTCATGCCGTCCCCCATGACTTAGGACTATCTATGGATGCCATAATAGATTTCAAACATGGAATATTCGTTCACGAAAACAGATATCATTTCAGAAATCAGAACTTATCATATTTCATTTAGAATATAATTCATATGAACGTATCTTTACAATAACGTTACTCACAGTGGTTCTAGTAAGCGGTCAATCAATCCTCGAGTCTTGACCTACAATCACAAAATACATAACACAAGCACGTCTTATCATTACACATTCATGTGGCCAACACGGCTTAGCTTTCATTACGTTGGTTCTTGTTCTTTCTTATCACAATGCTTAAACACACACACACTAGCAATTCCCTGACTTGGTACATTCATTCCTTAGTGTGTTTCTAATCCATAACCTCATTAATATGGCTTAATTAAGGCTTAGGAATGCCTAAGATGCAATGAGGATGCCAAAACATGCCTTAGAACACTTAGTCAAATTTTTTGAAAATGAGGTCTACGCTCGAGCGTGGGTTTCCCCGCTCGAACGGACATGCAGACAATGAAGCTCCGCTCGAGCGTGCCTTTCCCCGCTCGAGCGGACTGTAAACTCTAAAAGTACTGGATGCAAGATTTTCACGCTCGATGGGCGCTCGACCCTCGCTCGAGCGTGGTTCATGAATTCAGGGTTTACGCTCGAGCGTGAAAGTCCCCACTCGAGCGTGGGTAAAATTTCTGGAAAATCCAGATTGACCTTCCAAGCTCAAAACTCGAATTCAACCATCCAAAACACATCTCTTGGGCCCCAAAACTAGAGACAACATAGTAAACTTGTAAAACATGAAGAATTATGGATTATTTCATAAAATCATGGCCCAAGAGTTTGTTAAAAACTCACAATTTCAACTTAAAACATGATGAATGTTCATGAACACAACATGCATGGGTTTTCTTGTATCAAACTTCTCAAAACAAGATTAAACACCACAAAACAACTTGAAACTTGATGATTTCCCCAAATAAAGATGAATTTCAAACATGCAAGAGAGGATTCATGGAAATCATGCTCAATTTGTAAGAAAATGTACATGTATGCAAAACTTTTCAATCTCCTTGCTCCAAAACTCATGAAACTTGCAATTTGAGCTCATAAGCCCCATGCATGTAAGAAATCCCTTTTCAAAGTATGAATTCAAGGTTCAAAACATGATAATGCAAACGTGGATGATATGAATCATGTTCAAGATGATGAAATTAAGCTAAACTAAGCATGCATGTATGAATTAACTGTAAATTCATCATCTTTGGTTCAACTCTTGTACATAATCACAAATTCTTCTTGAAATGATCTACTTGATGGTTAAAAGTCATAATTAAGTCTTAAATCCTTATCTAGAGTCTTCAATTAGGTAGGTACTTGCACAATCTTGGATCAATTCAAGCTATAGCCTTCAATTCTTCTACAATCTCTTCCTTTCTCTCACTAGAATTGTGCTCCCTCTCTCTCTAAAATGTTTCACCAGATTTTTCCACTCAAGGGATAAAGGAAAATGAGCTCAAAATGAGCTTATGTGTTGGATATATAGTTATAATGATATAATGCATTAATTGGGACATTAGGCTAACCAAACACAACCTAATTAATCGTTCTGAATCAATTTTTAATAAAATTTGCCATAGTGTTCTAAAAATTCCAATAACATATTGACGTAATCAATTTCGGTTTCGGATGCCGATAAGGCTTTCGATTCACATATTAAAGCGGAAGTCCAAACAGATATTCCTATAAGTAACAGATAGAAAGCCAAAATCATACAAAGTGCAGAATAAGCACATAATTTATTTTAATCCACTCATTAACATCATTAAATACAGATTAGTGGCTAATCACGGATAGGGGTTGTTACAGCATATGCTCCATAATTGGTGGTAAGGCTACTCGATATATCACTGGGTTGATTTTCTCCAAAACCTCATATGACTCAACATATCTCGGTGCTAACTTACCCTTAACACCAAACCGCGTTTGTCCTTTCATTGGAGTCACTTTAATAAATACATAATCCCCGACTTCATACTCCCTATCTCTTCTTCGAACATCTGCATAACTCTTTTAGCGACTTTGTGCAATTTCCAAGCGTTGTTGGATCAATTTCACATTTTCCGTTGTTTCTTGCACAAGTTCCGGTCCCAACAATGGTCCGTCACCTACTTTAGCCCAACAGATAGGAGAACGACATTTTCTTCAATACAGAGCTTCATAAGGAGCCATCCAAATACTTGAATGATAGATGTTATTGTATACAAACTCGTTTAAAGAAAGGTAAGTCTCCCGATTCCCTTGGAAGTCCAACACACACATCCGTAGCATATCTTCCAAAGTCTGATTGGTTCTTTCGGATTGGCCATCTGTCTGTGGGTGGTAAGCACTACTCATCCGCAGTTCAGTTCCCAAAGCTTGTTGTAAACTCTGCTAAAACCTTGAGTGAACTTCGAATCTCTGTCAGATACAATGGATATTGGCATACCATGTAATCTCACAATTTCATTCACATAAATGGTAGCTAACTTATCTGCATTATAGAAAGTTTTGACAGGCAGAAAATGGGCAGACTTAGTTAAATGATCAACAATGACCCAGATAGAATCCATACCTTAAGGGGAGCGAGGCAACCCGACAGTGAAGTCCATAGTAATATGTTCCCACTTCCATTCCGGTACTAGAAGCGACTGTGGCAAACCAGCGAGGTTGTTGATGTTCGGCTTTAACTTGTTGGCATTGTAGACATCTTGCCACAAAATCTGCAATACACCTTTTCATCCCAGGCCACCAGAAATTTTGTTTTAAGTCATGATTGTAGACACCCCATTTTTGACCGACCTTAAGACTCAGACGTCACCAACTGAGCGCTCGGTGATGTTGCATATTGTGCTCGTTCTGAGGTTGCGGAGTCTCGGCTGCGAGCCTTGCCTCCGGACTTCCGGACTCTTTTGTACCTTGCCTCGATTTGCGAACTAGGTCCCGTTTTCTCCGTTTTCTCTTCCCGAAGGGGGGGAGAGGTCTCGTAGATCATCTCTCAGTGGCCGTAGGCTACGTTTCATGGTCGTAGGCCATTTTTCCCGTTTGGAGCCCGGTTTCCGATTTTTCAGAGCCGTCGGCCAGGTGCCTCAGTTCGGAACCGCTTAACCACCTCCGTTTGCTCCGGTTTTTGGCATACACCTTATTTTCTCCCTTTTGAGGGACACTGTGGTCCGAGAGACCAACTTTGTGGTCGAACGCCACTTCCGGTGCCTAACAGCCTGTTTTCGGGGCCCCGAACTGCGTGTTTCGGCCCCCGAACCTTCGTTTTACATCGGTTTGAGTCCATTTTTGGCAGAGACCTCATTTTCATTGTTAGGAAGGTTGTAGAAGGGTGGGAGGCCAGATTTATTCCTTCATCGCTCTTTATCGCCCGTTTTCTTCACTAAAAAGCTGACTTTTCCCATTCCCGGGCCACTTTTTCTGACTTTCCTCCACACCATTGTGTTGTACACACCTGGGAGGCCACCAATATGGGTTGGTCGGCCATTAATTCTCCCTGAACCTTTTGAACCCCTCTAAAAAGCTAGCTTTTCTCTCTCTTGGTTCATTTTTTCCAGTTTTTCTCCACATAGCTGTGTTGTACACATATGGGAGACCACCTTTTTGGGGTGGCCCGCCACTAACTAAGCTTGACCCTTTTGACCCTGGCCGGCCGGCCAGGGGAGGTGGCCAACCGGCCACCTGAACCTCCTGAACTTGGCCGGCCAGATTTCTCTCTCCTGGTTCCTTACAGCTGTACCCTCTGTTTTGACCCAGACCTCTGCCCGGGGATCTGCCCTTTTGGGGGGGAAATTTGAATTTGATTTTCCCCCCCTTTCCCTTGGCCTCTCCTCTATAAAGCCAGCCCCCCCAGCTCCATTTTGGAGGGTTACAAAAAATTGTTTAGAGCCTTTACATACAATCTTCCATCTCTCTCTCATCCAAGCTCCAAAACCCTAAGATTCTTGCACCATTTGCACTACACCCCATAGCACTACACCCCCATCCTCCATTCCAACATTTTGAGACTGATTTTCAGAGGCTAGGAGCTCCTCTTCTTGGTCCAAAAGCTGCTGAAGTTTGGGTCTACAAGGGTGAGTCCTTTTTTTCCCTTTTCTAGTCTTTTCTTGCTTCATCTATAAGCCATACTTGCTTACATTTTTGGCCTCCGACCCAAACTAGAAATGGTTTTATTTTGAGCTTATCTTCATGTTTTATTAAGGATCTTTCTCTGTTTAAGGCCATCTGCTGTCCCTTTCCCTTTTATCTCTCTTTTGGCCCTTTTCTTGCATAATATATTAGCCCTATTTGTAAGCATTTTTGGGCTTCGAGCCAAACTGTAAAGTGCTTTATTTTGATCTCCTCTTCAACTTTATTGAAGGGCTCTTCACTGTTTGAGGCTAGCTGCTGCCTCTTACTCTCTATCTCTCTTTTAGGGCCATTTTTGCATCATATTTTAGCCTCACTTGTGAGCATATTTGAGATTTGCCATAAACTGTAAAGGGTCTTTTTTTAGCCCCTCTTCAACTTTGTTAAAGGGATCTTCACTGTTTGAGACCAGCTACTACCTCTTGCTCTCTATCTCTCTTTTAGGGCCATTTTTGCATCATATTTTAGCCTTACTTGTGAGCATATTTGAGATTTGTTATAAACTGGAAAAAGTATTGTTTTAAGGCCCTCTTGATGTTTGATTAAGGGCATTCTTTTGTTTAAGGTCATATGTTTCCTTCTATGCTTGATTGCCTCTTACTTTGAGCCTTACAACTAAGCCCTTGTTGCATGCTTTGTTTGGCCTTCTAGCCACTGAAATCCAGTGGATTTTCAGTGGCTAATACACTATTTTGAGCCTCAAAATCAGAGGGGGGTGACCCCCTCTCACCTTGCCTTGTTTGGTGGCCTTTTAGGCCTTCCAAAGAGACCCTATCTTGCACGCTTTGAAGTCACTTTCCAGGGTCAATTTGGTGAGTTTTAGGACTACCATATTTGATTTTCAGAGTTTTTTATGCCATGCTAAGTGTCTACCTTATATGTGCTTAAGAATCCCTTGCATAGCCCTCTAAAGGAGTTCATCATTTTTGCATGTGTTGGCTTCATTTCAGTGGTTATCTGGGCATATTTTGACATGTTTTATTCACTGATTTTTTCTGGTTTGGTGAGATTCCATATGTTTAATATACTTGCCATGTAAACCATGTTTGCTAGTCAAAATTGCATGTTATTTTAGTCCATCTTGCTAGCACTTTTTGGCCACACTTTGAACTGGAAATGTGCATATTTTGGGACTGCCTTGGCTCTGTCTTTAGACTTCATGATCAAATAATGCATGCTTTGTATAGCTATAAGCCTTTCCATGTGCCTAGTTTTGAGTTTCGGGGTTCATCTCATGCATCGGGTGCCATTTTTCCATGTTTCGGGACCATTTAGCATCATATTTCAGTGCTGAAATTTGCATGCTTGTAAGCCATATTCCATGCCTTGCCATGCTTTGATAGAGTGGCATTTGATGCCTTAGGTTCGGTCCTTGGTTTGCGTGCATGTGCACACGCATTTCAAGCGTCTCATTTTCATCTCATGGCTACTGATGTGAGTGTGACTGAGGTCCACTCATATTGGTGTAAGTCCATCGTGCATTGTATATGCCATTTCAATTCATAGCATTGCGTATATTATGTTGCATGTTAGAGCATTGTGTATGCCATGTTACATCGAGCATTGTGTATGCCATTTCATAGCATTGTGTATGCTAGGTTGCATGTTAGAATTGCATTCATGCATGTCATGTATATTGCATTGTGTTTGGGATAGAAGTTAGCCCGAGCACGGAAAACGAGGGACGTTTCGTACTCCGAGTGACGGAACGGGTCTCAATTCCCAGTCGCCGACACTCCGGATTATCCATGATGGAGTCTCGGTCTTGTTGTGTTTATATGTGCATTCATTTCATATTGAGTCGTGCAATTCGACTCCTCGGCCATCATGCATCGAGATGCGTGATTGGTGGCACGAGAATCGAGGACTACACTCCCTGAAGAGTAGTCATGCATACATATGTGAAAATACTTTGCCATGCCCCTTTCTTGCTCTCTGTTGCAGCAAATCAGAAATCAGCAGCCTTCCGGAGCTTGGCACAAATCCCGAGAATAATTGCAAACAGAGGCAAACCGGGGCATCGCAATGGATTTCCGCGCAAGGCAACTCAAGCATGCATCATCCATCATCCGGAGCAGAGCTGAGGCAGTCCATAGGCTTGCATGCAAATTTACTGCTTTTCTAGTTAATTTGTTAATTAATTAGGATTTTGTACTTATTCGGACTGTATTATTTATTTAGGACTGTATTATTTATTCGGACCCTCCGAGCGAGGGCACAATTGTAATAAGTGTGTGTGTGTGATATATGTCTTCTAACCCCACGTCTTTCTCCCTTTTATTTACCAGCTTATGATGGTTAGATTAGGACATGTTTCAATTAGCATACAGTATGATAGCATGTTTGCATTCATTCATCTGTCTTGCATGCACCGGGCTCGGCGCATTATATTAACTGCATTGTATTTCAATTCTGAGTTGAATACTTGTTAGTTGTAGCATTTCACATGTCATCTTTAGAATAGCCGAGCCTATCTTAGTTGCATTTTACATGTGTTGCATTAGGCATTTCTGTATAGTTAGGGTCATGCATGGATTTCTAACATAGTTTCTGTTTTGGCTTAGAGTACTCGGTAAGTTTTTACGCTTTAGCATCCTTGCATGTATGTGAGTGACTGCCATGATAGCATGCTTACCATGAGGCTATATGCTTATATGATATATTTGTTTGAATGCCTGTGGGTGAAGGTTGGGTTATTTAGATTGGAACAAATCATTCACTGTGAGTTTTAAGCCCACTAGATAGTGGCAAAGCCATCTTTTCTAAAGCCTACCTGAGGGTGGCAAAATCTGCATTTTAAGCCTACTTGCGAGTAGCAAATCGCCTTCAAAAACAAACATGAAATGTTTTGTTCCAATTCAGGCGACTCAGTCTATACTTATATGCTGTGCGCATCACATAGTAAATCTAGGCTAATAACCAGAATAAGAACGCATAACGTTTTCAAAACTAGATATCATGGTTAGTAGGGGCCGATCTTTGATCGGGCGAACGGGGGTGGTCACGAAGTGACCTTCCCCAATCGTACCCAAGTTCCCGAGCCAAGGCAACTTTGGTGATGACGGACACGTAGCCTTGGGCAACGAGTCAGGGTTTCCTAAATTTCCCAAAATAAAATATTTAGGTGGCGACTCTGTATCTGGCAAAGCAGTCCATGTTTGGCACTTCTTTCAAAAATCTATTTTCTCAAAATGATTTGCCGGATTTGGACTCTTTGGTTCAGATTAAGAACCGTGACAATTTGAGTCCTGAACTGTAGTGAGCCCAAAATGAACAGAACGGGACCCAACCCTCCCGGGGCGTTCGGGGACGTCTACAGTTTCTGGCGACTCCGTTGGGGATTTAGAGAACTTGACTCGAACTCATGATATCTGGTTTTGACTATACTTATGTGTTTCTTTGCATTGCATGTGCATTGGTGC
The DNA here is from genome assembly GCA_036172215.1 of Camellia granthamiana. Lineage (NCBI taxonomy): Eukaryota > Viridiplantae > Streptophyta > Magnoliopsida > Ericales > Theaceae > Camellia > Camellia granthamiana. The sequence goes on along the minus strand of CM069911.1, from coordinate 66,481,255 downwards.
GCCTAGGACACCGTCTTTGCCATCTGCTATTCCTGAGCGGTTTGCCAGAGGCTGCGTGCCATAAGGCTTACCGGTTACGGGCTCTGCCAGTATGGGAACACAAACCCCGGTTTTACCGAGGCACCCTTTTGACCATTCGACCTAGTGCATATTCGGATCCGTAGTGACCATTCCAAACTAGGACAGGTTGCGTACCCGATATAGGTTATTTGAAACCGCTGCGTGCGTAGTGAAACCCTAGCTCCTGACAGAATAGGACAGGGAAACCCTACCCCAACATAGGGGTGTTTTGGCTCTCACTTATCTGTTATGTGCTTTTAGAGTGCGTCTCTATAGGGAATGCATGTATCAGTTTACAAGTTTGGGCATCAGGCCCGCGGGCATCAGTATTTGGTGGGAATCAGTTTTACCTGAGGGTATCAGTTTGCAGGCAGAATTTGGGACAGAGTTCAGTAGAGAGCACAGTCATTCAGCTTTGCTCAAATCTGTTCTAGTAAATCAGGCTGAGATGCTGCATGTTTTCTCTTTTGCTAGGTAGTCCTGGAACTATAGCTTCAGAAGGCTTCGATATCCCCCGGGTACATTGGACTAGTGCTGATAGACTTTGTTAGGTCAGAAATTCAATTCAAGGGTAACCAGTGTTCTTTCACTGAAGCAAGGCAAAGAAAGGCCAATCAGGGCTCACCGGTTCATTTGATCCGTCAGTCGCCAGTCACATCACCTTTGCTTAGACTCAGCAGACCGTGACGGCACAGGGTTCGGAAGAATTTGTGGCCGTGATAGCAGTGCTAAATCAGGGAACTGCCATGCAGGCTGAGACCAGTATTGAAACGCAGCGCCCATCTGGGGCATCTGCCTCACATCCAGCTTTGGGACCCCAGCCGAACTTTGACCCACTTCCGCCAGCTGAAGATTTGTAGGGTCCAGATCCTCGAGAAGGGTTGGCTCAAGCCCGAGTTTCCAGACCCCTGGTGCAGCCTAATGAGAGGCTTTATCCCCTTGATGCTAGTGACCTCGATCCGACCGCGGTGAAAATCGCAAACCTTGAAAAGCAATTCAAAAAGGCACAGGGCCTTAACTCCATTCCCGACATTGAGGACGGGCACACTGAGTCTGCCGTACGGCTCCCAGACAGATTCAAGATGCCACATATTGACCGTTTCGACGGGTCTGGAGATCTAATGGTACATATCTGACTTTTCTTGGATGTCCTGAAGCTGATGGGTCTGACTAAGCCACAAAAACTCTCTCTGTATGGAAGAACCCTGTCGGGTGTAGCAGCCACTTGGTATGCTAAGTTGGAGGACAAAGTGAAGCAAAATTGGGAAGAATTGGCTGAGGCCTTTGTCGATCAGTATTCCTACAATACCCAAGTTGAAATGACCATCCAAGAACTTGAAGCAACCCGTTAGAACCCAACAGAGCCTTTTGTAGAATTTATTGCGAGGTAGAGAGCAAAGGCAGCACAGATGACAAATCGCCGCCCTTTTAAGAGGGATCAAGTGCAGATGATGGTGCGAAACCTCGAGCATGATATGTTGCAAAAGTTGATAGTCGCTCCGCTATTCACTTTCAAAAGTTTGCATGAACTGGGGGTTCAGATCGAGAATGCGTTCAACAGTGGGATCATTCCCAGAACAAGTGAACCGACAAGGAGGGTGATTTCAAGGAGTACCAATGCTGGTAGTAGCACTATTCCCAAACCCGCAGAAATCAATACAGTCGCCACAGCCAACCCTTTTGCCAATCCAAGCCTACAAACAACCGACCTAACCCGAGCTCGGGGTAGAACTTGCACTCCCATCTATATGAGCCTAACTAGCGCACTAAAAGTATTGATGGAAAGAGGGTATCTCAAACCCCTCGATCCTCAACCTCTGCCTGATCCTCTCCCAGCCAGACATAACCCCTCCAAGTACTGTGTGTACCATCAGCAGCGCGGTCATGGCACCAACCGTTGCTACCGCCTTCGTCATGAGGTCCAAAATCTCATCGACAATCGGACAATAGCTCCACCTTCAGACCCCAATGACCAAACATCTCCTGCCTACCTCAATCTCATCCATATACTGCCATCCACCTATGACCCCAGCATATACATCACCCCGGCTCATCTACCCAAGCCTGAGGTGTTTATCCCAGAAAGCATGGACTTATGCATGATGGGTGCACCTGAACCCCAATCATCTCAAACCCGCGAACCCACTACTTCTGAGTTGATGGAAATGATTAAAGATCTTCAAAGAATTGTGACAGATCTGGCCTCCGGGACATTGGCTCCATCATCGACCACACCACATACTGGGAATTTCATGTCAAAAGGCTCCCCAGTCTTGGGGCGGGCTGCATTTGAGGAAGGCCAATCCCTTGGCAAAGTGGAGGCGAGTGGAAAGAACAAGGTAGGGGCGGGCATGGATCCCCATGAACATCTTCTGTTCGCTGTTGAGGCTTTGAAAGCCGAGGGACTGAACAAAGAGCAAGTCCTCGCAGTTGTTGCAAAAACTATGGATGACACTTTCGCTACTCAAGTTGGGGGCAGTCTGAATCAAGGGGAAAACCGGGAAAAGGGCCGTCGTACCAAAAATGATCCTGTTAGCTCTAATCCTCCACTCGGAAGAGATCAACAAACCAGGCCAGCACCTGCCAATCCCTTTGCTGGTGCGCCTAGCAAAAATCCATAAACCTTGAAGTACCAACCCCGAGGTTAGAGGGTCTTCCATGCCCTCTATATGCCTTTGTCCAAAGCTCTCCAAATCCTTGTTAGACAAGGCCATCTCAAACCCCTTGAGCCTCGGCCTCTCCCGAACCCTCTTCCGGCTACGCATGATGCTACCCAGTACTGCGCGTATCATCAGCAAACTGGCCATACTACCGACAACTGCTTTTGTCTTCGCCATGAAGTACAGGATCTATTTGACAACAGGGTCATCCTCCCGCCGAGCTCAGCAAAGTCTATCGGCACTGGATCGGTGAACTTGGGGGGATAATGTGATGTGATCGGGGGGTGAACCACCTGCGGGCGGCACTCGATTTACTCCAGCTGTGGTGGATGGCATGCACTGTTTTGAGCATTTGCGAATGCTAGCTTTTGTGCTTTCTAACTTGGGTATTGGGTAGGTCTTGTTGTTTTGTTCTGAGTCTGTCTTTTTGTTTTGAGTCAGTCTCTTTTGTTTTGGGTCTGTCTTGTTGTATCGAGTCAGTCCTGTTATATAGGAGTCGGGTGATTCCGGGGGGTGTTACCTCGGGTGTCACCATTTTGTTTTGTGTTTGTCTTTTCGTTTTGTTTTGAGTCTGTTTCTGCCTTGGAGCCAATAACGCCAACAGATTTGAATGAACAGCAGTGGCTTTTCATGCTTTTGTGTTTGCTTATGCCGTGTGCCAGTTGTACCAGAAATTCCAAATGAGATGGCAGTATTTGACTAGAAGCTGTGTCTTTTCTGTGCCTTGAATTCATTGCATCGACCTAAGTTTTCCAAAACCTTTTTTTTGAAACATTGTGATAAAAACGAAGAGGAAGGAATTCCTCGGGTTTTGCAAAATTTGATCAATTAAGAGAAAGAGAGGCATGCTAAGCCCTTAATGATCGAGATCATGCTTGTTAATGTGAGTACTGAGAAGGATCCTGACTTGATCCAGATTGGTTCTACATTGTCTTCAGCGCGAGCGATTTGTCGCTTTCTTAAAAGATTTCAAAAACTGTTTCGCGCGATCTTGCGAAGACCTGTGTGGAATCACTCTTGAGATTATGTAGCCTAGGATCGCTCTCAGCCTCAAGACTCGACCCCTCATTGTCAAAACCTTGGACTTAAATTCAAAATGTTCAATAGTCAACTACAACGTGAGGAATGTGTGGCCAGATTCAAAGCAGCCCTCGAACAAGAGGCAAGAAAGTCAAATCAAGAATATCAGATGTCATCAAAAGAAGCTTGCAAAGCTAGATCAGAAGCACCCCTGGAACTAGGGGCAAAGAATTTCAAATGTGCTCGAAGAGCCGAAGATGGATCATTCCACAAATCAAAGAAGGTCGGCAAGAATGCCAAACCCCAGAAGGGAGGAAAGAAGGAAGTATTGCTGAAAAACAACTGAGTTCCTATCCATAACACTAGGGGCAATTCAGACCCCATTGGATGGACTCCTGCATCGTCAGCGAACAGCAGCCGTTCTCCTGAATCCAGATGACTTCAGGATCTCAAAACCATTTGGCATGGACAAAGCTACACTTTTACCCTTTGAGAGGCTCGCTGGGTCGAAAACCCAGAAGGGCGACCCAGGCAAAAGTTAGAGCGAGACAAAAATAATATACAAAAAATGCAAAAAGAAAAGAAAAAGAAAAATGCAAAAAAAAGAAGAAGAAAAAGGAATGAAAAGAAAAAAAAAGAAAAGAAAGAAAGAAGAACAAAGCTCACAAGGTCAAAAACCCATGACGGGTGCCTTGGCAAAAGTTAGAGCATAAAAATGAGAGGTTAATACACGAGTGTACCTTAACCCCGGAACTACGTGAGGCTTGATTCCCATCTTTGGGATACGTAGGCAACTTCATTCTGAAGTCCAGCCGTAAAATACTTCAAAATTCAACTGTGTCCATGTAATGGTTTTTGCTTTCTCTGAATCCGAGAATTTGGTTGTGTTCGTCACTCTGAGGACTGACTACAATGCGCCGCGGTGCTATCCAAACAAGGGGCAACTTTCTGTTGCCATTTAGTATGCTGCGGCGTCATTCAAACAAGGGGCAACTTTCCGTTGCCATGCAGCTCTCTTCAAGCAAGGGGCAATTTTCCTTCAAATCTGAGGTTGTGCATCTCAAGAGTAGGTTCCGTGCTCGTTGAGCAATGGCCGTTTGCGAAATAGTTTTTGAGAATTTTTACTGAGGTTGACTAATTCTCTCGAAAATTATCCCATTTTTCTAAAAAAAAACTGGACCATTTCTTGGACCCAAAAAGGGAAAATTTTCAGTGCTCATAGCCTGACTTGCGTGATTTCAAATCAAAAAGTTGAACAAGCATGTTAATCTAACTCTCATGTTGGTCAAAACTGTTTTAGTAGAAAGCAAAAACAAAAAATGGTCGAAATGATGAACTAGGGGCACAGTTGAGTCAGGTGTTCTGTCTTTTTCCCATTGTCACAATACTTGTCGGACAGGGCACCGTATTCGCCAAAAAAAGGCATAGCAAATGGGCTGAAAGCTCTCTCACCCTCCAAACAGCGAGGTATCAGGCCATGTGCGAAGCATGAATTGGAATGGATCAAGATATTCCACTCCCTCATCTGGACACATCCGATTGCATCCAAACTCTCCAGCAAAGCATCATCAACCGATGTCAGCTGCAGATTTGCTACACACCCAGTTGTAGCACAGCCCCTCTGTGGGAGAAACTCACTGTTGTGAAAAAGAATGAGAATCTAGTAGAATACCAGGGGCAAGAGCCCACAACTTCATGCTTATCCATCAACCACCCAAGGGAGGGATTAAAAAATGAGAGATTAAAAAATAGAGAGATGTGCGCTGAGAAAAAAAGTGAGGAAAAGGGTTTTGTGAGAAAAGACAAGCCTGAGGGCCGAGTGATGTGAGAATCACAAATGAGAAAGGGTGGGAAACAATACCCGAAGAAACTGGCTCCTCGCGAACAGAGAGGTCTCTCCTCTTTGTAACACGTCTGTGTGTCGTGTCTTTTGTTTTGTTTGTCTCGATTCTTGTTTTGAGTCGTTTGAGTGTCAATAGATGTGTTTAGGTTGTTTTACCTTGTTTTTCCTTTGTTGAGTTGTGTTTAGATTGTTCTACCTTTGTTTTCCGTTGTTGAGTCGTTTTGGCTGTGGCCAGTTGTAGGTTCAATACCCAGTTGAGAACCCTTTTCTCATTTCAATTTCAAAAATCGTTTTGTGCTCAGAGTGCCGTGTCGTTCTCCACATTTGTGCAAAAAAGGATCAATTCTTTCATAAAGCCATAGGGTTCAACCCAGGTCATGTTAGAATAGTAAAACAAGGACCTATCTGAAGCTATTTAGGTTCCGGACTTGTCACGACCCAAACCCGCACCTATGGGTTTAGCACCGTAACCGGCCAGTAATCCGAGATTACCGAAGGCCTGCTTAACAGAAATACAGTAATACAGAGTACAGGGGCATGGCGGAAGCCAATACAGTAGTAAAACAATGTCCAATGAGCTGTGACAGTCTGTATGCAACAGGACTTTTCATACATACATATGAAACCAGTACAGAACAGTATGTACAATATATATACAATCAGTTAGAACAGGACAGGGGTCTAACCCCTATTAAACAGTACAGTACAGTGTTATCAGTCTATACAGTAAACAAGACAGTTACAGAGACAGACGGGGGAATTTAAAACACCCCTAAGCCATGGCTTGGCAGGCTCGGAACCTCGCAGTGAGGCATAGTGGTTGGCTTGACAAAAAGGGGAGTCTACCCCACGCTCCTAGCTCCGGTCTGGTGCTTGTACACCTACATATATATATGAGCAGTGAGCTAAAGCCCAGCGAATAACATAATGTGCAAAGAGGTTTAGAATGAATGTCCTTACAGTAATGAAAACAGTTCATTAAATCAGTATTTCAGTCTTTTAGTCTTTCAGTCAATCAGTCATATGTGATACATCCATTAGCATAACAGTACAGTAGGCAGTAGGTCTTAAAGACCGAACAGTAATGATGGCCATCAATCAGTAAACAGTAGTGGTTCCACGAGGGAACCGACAGAGATCTCTGTAACAGTAACAGTAAACAGTAGGTGCTAAGGATGCCACAGTACAGTTCAGAATATAGGACATACATTCATTCAGTAAACAATATCAGTTCAATAAACAGTTCAGTTCGGTATTCAGAAGATAATCATTTTGAACATATCTTTACACAATTGTTACTCACAGAGTTCTGGGCTACAGTAAGCTAGAGCGTCTCCTCGAAATGCCAACCCTATACAGTTAACAGATTGAACACACACTAAGTTTCACGGTTGGAAAAGATAATAACTTAATCCCTAAATTTGCCTTGGTGTGTTCTACATCCATATCCTCTTTAAGATGCCTTAAACTAGGCCTAAGAATGCCTAGGATGGGATGAGGATGCAAAGATGCACTTAGAAAACACTTTACAAAATTTGCTGAAAACAAGGGTCTCGCTCGAGCGAGGCTTCCTTTGCTCGAGCGAGCTTGCCAAAACAAAGGGTTCGCTCGAGTGAGTATTCCTTCGCTCGAGCGGTCTGTAAAAATGCAAAAAGTGCTGGATGTTGGAAATCTCCGCTCGATGCTCGCTCGACGCCCGCTCGAGCGTAAGACACAGTCCTCGCTCGAGCGTAGGTTCTCTCGCTCGAGCGTGCGTCTACGTGCACCAAGATTCTGAGAGCTTGCAATTTACGCTCGAGCCACCATTCTGTCGCTCGAGTGTATCTCAGAGTAAACGATGGTCGCTCAAGCGTAGAATCCTTCGCTCGAGCGAAGAAGCCAAATCTGGAATTTCCAGATTTGCCTCCCAAGCTCAAACCAAGCATTCTACAGCTCTAAACTCGACCTCTTGGGCCCAAATTCTAGAAAACACATCTAAACTCAATATACAACAAGTTTCAAAGCTCAATTTTTGAATTTAAAGCCCAAGGGTGAGTCAATTAAATCCAAATTTCAAACCCATTTTTATGAACATGAAGAACATGCAAACATGCATGAATTCAAATCATTTCAAAGCTTCAATTTGATGCTCTAGTGAGCCAATTGTTCCAAAAACAAGTTGAAAACATGGACCATTGCGAAATTATGAACATGCATGTACCATTTCATGAAGGACAACTTCAAAACTTCAAATTAAAGGCATGCATGCATGAGCTAGGCTCCAATTTGACATATATGGACCAATTCAAGGCTCAAATCACTAAGGATACAAGAACTAGGCATGAACAAGCTTAAACACAACAATGAGAGGTTAAATTCCTTACCTAGAGCTTCAATTACAAGGTGAGGAAGCTTAATTTGCAACCCATGTTCCAATTCCTTCAATTACCAAGCAATTTACAAGCAAAATTGAAATGAAATCAACTCCTCAAGTTTCTCTCTCTCTCTAAGGTCGGTTATACACTCAAAATAGGTTGCAGAAAGTGTTGATCAAATGCAAGACTAAGTCCCTCTATGTTGGTATAATGGCCCACTAACAAGGGCATGATTGTAAATAAGCCTAATGATGCAAATTACCAACAATTAATCTAATTTAATCATACCAAATCAATTTTCAGATAACTACACCATAAAATCACATAAATTATGATGATCACAAAACACTAATCGATTTCGGGTTCGGCCGCCGATAAGGCCTTCAATTAACAGTTTAAACATAAAAACTAAACAGATAATTAAACAGTCAAACAGATAAACATGCAATTAAACAGATACAGTCAATCAATTCAGTTTCAGATTTCAGTCAGTCAGTTCAGTAATTCAGTCAGTTCAATTACTTTTCATATTCGGTTTCAGTTTAGCAGTATTCGGTAATCATTCAATCATTAATCGGTAAACAGTGTGAGGGTTTAACAGACAAATCAAATAACTTGTGGCGCGTGACCTACATACACAAAGCAGAAACACACATTCAGTTGGTACTTAACTTCTTTCGTTTCATACTTAGGGTGTTTCTAAGTCTTGACCTCTTATTGAGTCTTAATCATGGCCTAGGAGTGCTTAGGATGCGATGAGGATGCTAAAATGCACTAGAACACATTTAACAAAACTTGCAAAAAACAGAGGTCACGCTCGAGCGCAACTTCCCACGCTCGAGTGGACTTGCAAACACGTAAGGGGACGCTCGAGCGCAATTTCCCTCGCTCGATCAGTCTGTGAACTTTGAAAAAATACTAGTTAAGTGAAATCTCCACTCAATGGCCGCTCGACTCTCGCTTGAGCGTGAGACCCATGCCCTTGCTCGAGCGTAACTCTTGCCGCTCAAGCAATCTGCAAAACATGCAAACTTCTGGGAGCATGCATTTCACGCTCGAGCAGACTTTAGGTCGCTCGAGCAGAAGTGTAAGATTACAGAGTGGCCGCTCGAGCGTAGATTCTGCCACTCTAGCGAAGAGCAGAATTCTAGAATTTCCAGATTGCTCTTCTTAACTCAAAACTCAAATTCAAGGTTGTAAAACATGGTCTTTTGGGTCAAACACTTGAGGAAACTATAAGAAACACTTGTAAATGGTGAAACCATGGTGAATTCAAAATCATTTCACAAAATCAAGGCTCAAAAACTTGGCAATTGACCAAAACAAAATCCAAATCTTTGAAAACATAACATTGATTATCTTGTATGTAAAGTGCAAGTTTAAAGCTTTCAAAACATGATCAAATGAGATGAATTGATGGAAAACAAGATGAATTCTCAAAGCTAAGGTAGAATGATAACATGCATGGGAGAATTCTTTGAAAACTTCCTCAAGATGCCATGATATAAACATGCATGCATGGTATGATCTAAATTCCTTCATTTTAGCTAAATTTTAGCATTACACAACTTAATTCTTTGAACTCATGTGCTAAGTGACTCAATCCCAAACTAGAAGGTTGAATTTCTTACCTTAGATGATCAATTATGCTCTATAGAGGTAATTGTTTGAAGTTCCAAGCCAATCTCCAAGTTTTCTAGCAATTCCTTTGCTTGAATTCAACTCTTTCTTAGTCTCTCTCTCTCTCTCTACACATTTTAAGCTCAAGGAAGAGGAAATGAGGGTGCAAAAGTGTATAACAGGTGTTAAGGGGTGGCCTTACATAGGTTTGTTTAGGGAATTAATTAAACTTGCATTAATCTAAGCAATGACCATTAATTTATTCTAATTAATTCGTTCCGAACCGAATTTCAATTAAACCTGCCATAAAATTCCAAAAATCCCAAATAACACATAAATCAAGTCAATTTCTGAATCAGATGCTGATAAGGCCTTCAATTCGCAAATCGAAACGAAAACATGAACAGGTCTTTCTACGTTAAATAGATATAACACAAATAAGGCAACATATAATGCAAAATTTCACTTTAATTACTTATTAGACATAATTAAGCATGGATTAACATTAATCATGGGTCGGGGTTGTTACAAATGTCCCATTTCAGGAATCTTGGGAACATATTCTCCGTTTCTGACTTCACTATCATGGAATGTTCACAGATCCAATACTGTATTTCAGACACAAAAATCATTACATTACGTCGTTAACAAAACAACAAAAGCATGGGTAAAACAATTCAAATAGTCGCAAAACATTGAACACTACATACCAGCTTGGCAACAACACATCCAGTGACCTTTTCCGGCGTATGGTGGAAATCTTTGATTGAACCCATCAACATTTGTCGTATTGCACCAGTCCAATTGTATGCACGAACAGTCTTCAGGTCATCAATGTATTGCATAAATGCCCAACTTATTGTTTCCCCAGAATTAGCAAAGAACAGTTTCCCACACACATACAGTGTCAACAACTTCATTGCGTCCTCATCGTCTACCTTACTTCGCCCACATACGGCTTCTTCGAACAATGTCTTCACGATCTTCGATGTTATGCTTACGGTGTTATGACCTCTCTGCTGAATGAAATCAGATGTCGACCTCTGACAAGGGGAGAGATCAAGATGCTTAGTACCACACTGGATCCCAAACAAAAGTCTTACATCACTCCTACAGAGCTTCAACAAATTCCCACAAATGTTGAATGCGTCATAATTTTTGTCGTACGTCCGTATGATTTTCAAAATTGCATCGTCAAACTTCCTAAAATCATTGTGATTCAGTTTGTTTATTCGCAGAGCCTCAATCATGATCCAAAATAAAGTCTTTTTCAACTATTCAAAATGACCACCCCTCAACGGCGATGTTGTTACAAGCTTAACAATGCCCGCAATGTTTGAACGGAAATTAATCCGTCTGGGTGCACTGCGTAACGGCCGGCCAGTGTGATTAACACCTTGTTCACTAACTCCCTGCTAGATGACTTTAGATTTCTTGAACAATATGCGTCTTTGCATGTTAACACCAAGCCTGTTTGGTTTTAAATCACATGCACCTTTGAGACGTTTTCGTTCACATGAACGCGTCCACGGACTCCAGCTAATGTCAGCATCTGTAATAGCACAAATAACATATTAATTCGCTACCAGTACATAACATAACACACCATAACCAGCATACAAATTCCACAACGCATAAATACAAACAACATGCATGACACCCCAGCCCGATTAAACAACCCTGCCAGATATAATGTTGCAACATCACACACATAAACACATGAAGCGACATATGAAATTCCACACAGCCAGCCCACACAACCAACCAATAATTGTGGACAAACTTAAATACAAACAGCGGAAACCATGTCCACTATTAACACTAGACAATTCACAACCATCCAATGCAAACCATTCCAGAAACAATATACCCATTGTTCGGTAAACATATGACATATACCAACTACTTCCACTACATACTCACACTCACATCTCTTACATTGCCTAAACCCCAAAATTTAACAACACTCCATGTGTAGACACCACAACATACTCTCACACACATCACACAAAACAAAAAAACAAGATCATTGCACTAAAAAAAACCACACATATAAGCAACAGTGGTCAAGCACTTTTGACATTTTCACATTCGGCACTAAACAATGTGAATCATAAAATCACAATACACACAAAGTACCCACACACCCCAATTGAGTCGGACCCACGTGCCACATACCATATACATCAACAAGATTGCACAAACCTGACAACACCACAACCCCCTTGCTACGAATCACATTGAAACAGGATAAGAATGTAACACTGTCTCAACGCACATCGCAAAACCTAATTCACCGACAACATACAGTCACCCAAAATATGCTAACCCAATAAATAACAGACACACCCAACACACATCGGTTCAGATATGTGAAACATACACCTTACCAATATACACAGAACACGGTAAATAAGTTGCAATATACAAACACACATACACAATGTCATCGACATTTTTCAATTAATACTCATCTGATATGGACACATCAAACAAATATCATCAAACCACAACCACCTAATGTTTCAACCATACATGGAACATATCGACCATGGAAACAGCGAAAAAATAGTGGTGTCACGTACCTTCCCCACCCATCGTTCCAACGGCCGACAAATCTAAACACCTCCTTCAACTCCCGTTCCCTTTGCGAACTTCCTTCGACTATCGTTATGTTGCAGTGCCGCTAATCACCTTCCAATGTCATACATACAAACGATTACAACTTTTCAATTCTTGGAAACAATTCAAACAGAATCGCAAAAATTAGGGATTTCAAATCTTACCTAATCCACAATCGCCAGAAATTAGGGTTGTCAAACCTTGCCTAATCCATACCCAATATGGGATTTCATCAATAGGGTTATGTGTGTCACATGGAAAGCATGCCCCCCAAAGTAAGAAAGCACAAAAAGCCTTAGTGAACTTTCCAATGTTGTGGCACCCAGCGATCACCCTGAATGTGACACGTGGCAAATACCAATTTGGGAAACACACCAACATGTGGCTGTGCCACACCACACAACCACACAATCACCTATTCATGCGTTCAGAGAAATATATAGTGGTATTTACGTCATTCAGCAATAGAAAGGATCAAATAGATCAAAAGAAAAAAAGTTGGGACTAAATGGAGCACAATTTCAACATTTAGGATTTATTGGTAACTTTCCCATGCTTTTATTACTTTCATTATTATGATTGTGTTTATAATATGTTCTATTTTCTAACTTTGATATATGTCTAGATTGTACGGTGATTTTTACTTGTCAAAAGTGTTGCGTAACTGATTTAGAGAAAGGTCTTCAACAAATTCAAATAAGGTATGTTACGTTATTATTACAAATTACAATTTCATTGTGAGTGAGTTTTGAAAATTCTATTATTTTGTTGAATTTAATTATTGTTTTCATATTTACACTTATATTTTTAATATATATTAATATATTTATGATGTAATTATGACGTCACGGTTCGACTGCCTTTCAACCACTTCGACCCGGCAGTTGAACCAGTGACCCGTTCACCCAGTCCCTTTTTCAGTTCGCTCACCGATCCGGTTTTCAAAACATTACACACACATGTTTGTTTGGACGCACTGAATAAAGTGAGTTATAATTTAGTGAATTGTTAATTTTGAGATTCATAGTCTTTGGATTATTGGATTAAAAATTATGTGTATTTTATATTTATTTAGCTATAAAATTAGATGTTAAAAAATAACTATCTTATTAAATCCTATGTTTAGTTACAATATTATAAAGAATGATAAATACTTAAAAAATTATTTTGCCCTTTTAATTTCTTACTAGGTAATTAATTTCTTACTAGGTAATAGTAAATTTGACTTATAAGTTTTATTTTATTTTTTTGAATATAACTTATTAAAAAATTAAATAAATTTATTTTACTTTTTGATTGAGATTTGAAATTTTATTTTATTTTATTAAATGCAATATATAACATTAAAAAGATCATCAAAATTTGTATTTAAATTTTTTAAAAATTATTTTTTATTTTTTTATTTTCTTCATGAAACTAGTTTTTGTTTTATTTTATTTTTAAATTTAAAAATAATTTTTGGAAACCAAACATATTCTAAATATTCATAAAGTAAAATTATCTTTTTACCAGCTAATCCAGAAAAGGGATGTCCAAGGACTGTATATCCCACCCTTCCCCTAGGACAAGATAGTCCCACATATGAGAGACTAAATAATCTAGTCCCGATCTATAATTTTTCAACCAAATAATAAATTACTTTATATGGTGGACATAAACTTCAATCCTTCCAAGCAAACCTCCCTAAAGGATGGTGAATCAGAGGTGTGATAGCTTTTTTTTTTTTAATGTGAAATGTATGGGAATGATCCTATATTTACTGTAATTTTTTAATAAATTATAATAAATCTTAAAATTTTTACATAATTGCAGCTACCTTAATTTTAATATTGAAAATTCTACCATACACTTCTTATCATATGCACTATTAAGTTATGTTATTTTTCCCTTTAGTTATGATTAATTTTCTTCTTTAGTTATAATCTTATTTTAGTTATGACTCGTAAAATTTTTGGTTATGCCTTATGTGTTGTTTGGTTATGACCTTTATTTATTTATTTATAATTATGACTCTGAAAATATAAAATTATATAATTTTCTTCTATAGTTGTAAGGTATATACAGTACATACCATTTAAGGAATGTGCACCATAGTCTTTCCCTTTTAATATAGTTAAATAGACCGAAACAAATGTAAATAGTGTGAAAATACAAAAATAAAAGACAAATTACATAGACCTCCTTTAGGGTTTAGAGAAAATACAACAAATCTTACAGTTTTGACATAATTACACTGAGTTCTCTTAATGCTGATGATATAAAGACACAAAGATGTGCATGGTAAAATATACATTTTATTATAAAAGATATGATAATACCATTTTTTTTCATTCATAACAAATTTATGATGAAAAGAGGACCGACTGTTGTATTAACTAAAATCTTAAAGAAACTTAATATAATTATGTCAAATTTATGAGATTTTTCTTCAAATTTCAAGAGATGTCTGTTTAATTTACTAAAAAAAATAACGTAAAATATACATTTTCATGTAAAAAATATGTTGACATCAATTTTTTCTTTTATATATTATTGATAAAAAAAAAAAATTCTAAGTGTTATGTGAATTAAAAATCAAGGATTATGTCTAACTTGTAAAGTTTACTGTAATTTTTGTAAAACTTAACTCTTGTTTAGGATGAGCTAATTTAGCCTATTTTTTAGAACTTTTTTTGTTGCGGGAGAAAATTAAAGGGTGCCTCTATTTACACACCATATTTGCTCTCAAGACACACCACTGCCCAATTCACACCTTTAATAATTTGAAAAAACATTAATTTTTCTCAACACACACCACAACGTTCTATTTTTGCCCTTAGTCGCACACCATTTAGTACACACCTCAAATTCAAAAAAACAAACACCACCGGCGGTACACCCACCACCTCATAGATCGCCGTCACCCTCCGGTGAACCACCCCTAGCCCTCCTCCCCCTCTGGCGAGACTCGCCTAGCCCTCCTCTCCCTCAGACAGAGATAAGAAGTGTAGTGAACCAAGACCAACGCCTCTCCTCCACCCAACAAAAAGATAATATATGCCTTTGGAAAGGCCTTCCTCTCTTCTCCACTTGTAATTCTAGCTTGTGTAGAGAATGTGTTTCTGAATTTTTCTCTTCTAAATCTAATCACACACTCTCTCGAATCCATGGTTGCATTAGCCTTATCATCCTCTCTCCACGCCTCTAATTCATCAATCTATGGTTCAATCAAACTCAACCCATGTTGTCCCACACCATCACTCCTCATTGCAACAAAAATTTCTCAGAATACTACAAGGAAAAACTCATCTCGTTCTCGCAGATTGACAGTCTTTGCAGTGACCGAGGGCTCCAGCAAAGAGAAGGAAGAAGAATCAATACCTTTATGGGCTAGACCAGACTCGAATGAGCCTCCTCCTTGGGCTCGAGACGAAGCTTCTCAGAATGCTTCGCAGCAGAGCTTTCAGATCTCCTTCTTCGTCTACTTGCTTGCCTCTACTATCACTGCAATTGCCGCTGTGGGCTTCCAAACCCAATTCTTTTTTTTATTATTTTTTATTTTTTATTTTTTTTTCACTCATTTGTGTTTAGTGTTTTGGGTTTTTTGTTTTTTTGATTGAAATTTGTGGGTTTGTGCAGATTGGTTTTGTTTTTGAGTACTTGAATCAAAAATTTGTTTTTGGTGTTTTGAGCTCAGAGCGTCTTTTATGCTCCGTTGCTCGGATTCTTTGCAGTGGTGGCTAGGGTTAGGGCTTGGATGTGTATTCAACTATGGTGTGTATTCAGTTGTGGTCATTTTGGTCATTTTACGTAAGGTTATTATTGTAATAAAAAATAATCAATTAATGGTGTGTCTTGAAACTAAATGTGGTGTGTAAATAGAGGCACTCAAAATTAAATGATTGTAGTTTAGATGTGACACTTTGTCTTATTGGCTAAATTAGCCTATTTTGTCCTTATTGACTAATTTAGTCAAAATAGCTTATGCCAAACGAAACCTGAATGAGATCAGTGTAAAAGAGAGACACTACGGTACACCACTTTCAAAAGATGTACACCATATGTACCTTATAATTAAAGAAGAAAATGACATAATTTTATACTTTCTGATTCATAACTAAAAACAATAAAAAAAAATGTTATAACTAAACACAATATGAGACATAACTAAATATCTGATGAGTTATAATTAAAATAATGTCATAACTAAATAAGAAAATTAATTATAACTAAACAAGAAAATTTGCACAATTAGGGGTGCATATGGCACACCATTTTGAAGAGTGGGCAGATTATAATTTCTCATAATTATGAATTTATTTGCATCAAATAATAAATATAAAAATTCTATTGTTATTGTAGGGCTGCTTGTTGAATGCTACCTGCAAAAGTAAATGGAAAATTGTTAAAAGTAATTTAATCTAAATTAACCAAAAAAAATTACTTATTTTAGTGGTGAGTGGATTTTATTTCAGATACTAAAGTATAACATCAATATGTAAAAAATTACAAATTTTATTTGTTTATATATCATTTTCAACTGGTATATACATAATATTGCGATAAAATAAAATTAAAAAAGAGAGATTATACATCTACATTTTATCCTCTCACATAAATTTACTGGTATATTTTTTTAATAACAATTATAATAATTATGTCATAGCTTAAATCAAGAGTTGCTTTTTTTGTTTTTCTCCTTTTATTGATGTTTTAACTTATTTTCTAAATTCACGTTGATTTATGAAGTATATTGAGCCTTCGTTTGGGATGTAAATTGACTTTTTAATTTTTTGGGACTAAAAAGCCTCGTTCGAGATGGGCATTTTTTTTTTTTTAAACTTTTGTGAGAGAAAAAATAAAATAAATATAATTTGAATGAATTATTTTGTCTTACTGATTTTTTAGCTTATTTTATCTTTTTGTGGCTAAAATAGCCAAGAAAGCTTATGCCAAACATAGCTTCAGTTTGACAATAATTCCCAAATTGAAAGTGAAAAATTATATCATTATCTATCTATCTATACTATCTATCTATATCTATCTATCTATCTATCTATCTATCTATACTATATATATAACCAAATGTAGTTGTTAAGTCAAAAGGCTTCAAAACTTGAATCCTAAATTCTCATAATTTAAAAAAAAAAAAATATTACGTGGCACTTCCCTTCACCTCCTTTCCCACTCTTCAAGCCTTCTCACTCCTTCTCCCTATATAAAATATAAAATTAAAAAATAATAAAATATTCATCCATATCCATCACCAATAATAAACCAAGAACTTCTACAACTTCCACACACACGTTTCTCTATTCAGTTTATTCCAGTCATCTTTTATTTGCTCATAATAACTCATCTTCTCCATTGTTATATTTTTCAAGTTTGATTATCTGCAAAAATCATTACAAGGTCAGTGTAATATTATTTCTTACTTTATATGCATTTTTTCAATATTTGTTACTTTGAGTGTATATATATATTTTTTCAATATTTTTCAGTTCATCTACAAATTTTTTCATTTTCTTCATTTTTATGCTCATAATATTATTTCTTACTTTATATGTATTTTTCCAGTATTTAATACTTTTATGTGTATATATTTCTTTTCTTTTTTTCATTATTTTTCAGTTCATCTACATATCTTTTCATCTTCTTTATTATTACATTTTGCATGATTTGAGCTTACTTACTTTAAAATTTTTAATTTGCTTTTGTTTTTCAATTTAATTAGATTCGAAACTCATCAAATCTTGAATTAATTTAATTTATTTTATCTCATGTCTATCACACCATCACACTTATTAATGGCTTCGTGCAAACTCTCAAATTCAAGAAGATTAGCTCTGCATAAAGTTAATCTCACATTTTCTCCTTCAAGCTCTCTCAAATGAGAGTTCTTCGGATCATCTACAACCAATATACACCCACTTAACAATACAATCACACACAACAGCTTCAAAACCTTACACAATTTCTCAATTTTAAAATTAAAAAATTTTTAAAAATAAAAATATATTTGGCTTAAAGTGATTGGTACATCTAACAATATTTAATTTTAAAATTTTAAAATCTTTAAATTTTATCTAAACATGTCTAATTTAAAATTTTGATTTTTTTTTTTTTTTAACAATATTAGAAAGAAAAAAAGTGGCTCAAATCTATTAGTGTAGTATCTAAATTTTGAATTATTACACATAGCATAATATTACTGGATTTAACATTTAAATTTTAAAATTAACCAAAATATCTAACTACATGATTTGAGGAATTTCAATACTTTATTCTGAATGTTCCAATTTTTTTATTTTTATTTTTACAACATTAAGTTGCAAAGTGTTAATTTTTTATTGGCTATCCATGATTTTATCCTAAATTATTGGTTAATGATTGACCACTATTAAATTCTTTTTGTAAGCTATAATGATAACAATTGACTACCATCAATTTCAAAATTTTCTATCAATGTATTTAAAAAAAAAAAAATTCATCATCAAGCATGCAATTTAAAAATTAAATATATTTTATTCCATTACAACTTTATTAAAAGTGTAAATTTATTTTGCTACTATTCAAGAAAATATATATGCCTTTATTTTGATATAACAAAAATTAAATTATCTTCTATTCATACATAATCTCTCATAAATGTCTTATCTTTTTAAAAAATTTGATTATCAGCAACCGAATTCCCACATTTCTCTCTTTTTTTTATTTTTTATTTTTATGATGTTTATTTTATTTTTATCTTTTTTCAAATTAGATTTGATATCTATCTTTTTACCTATATATCTATATCTATACTATATATAAGGAAATATAGTATCTACTCTAAAATTTTCAAAGTCTCAATACTTAATTCTCAAACAGTTGATATTCTTTTTCTTACATGTCACTCTCTCAAAATTATGTTTTAAATTTTTCTTCATCCTTATTTTTCTCCAATAAAACACATTTTTTTTTTCCTCTTAATATTGTTTTATTTTAAAATTTTAACTTTTAAAATCTTTTATTATCTAAGACTCCTTATCTCTTTTTATTTTATTTTTTATTTTACTTAATCTTCTCCTGTATCTTCATTTATCTTTATTTCTTATTTCTTCCTTTTAATTTTTTTTTAATCCCCAATCCTATCATTATCTCCAACTTTATTTTTATTATATTGTTCATATGATCCCTTTTTTAAATTTATTTTAATCTTAAATCTAATAATTATCTTCAAATTTATTCCTATCTGATAATGATCTTCAATTTCATTTCTATCTTTTTTTTCAAATGCTTCATATTTTAGCTATATATTCTAACACACCATAGAGTTTTTTTAGTATTTGCATATTGGGTATAAAGTTTTGTTCAAGCTCTGCGTTTAAGATTCGAGTTGCATTCAACCATCAACAATATCACAATTAGTTAAGCAATTGTAGGATTCAAGGGTTTGATGAATTTTATTCTTTTTGTATACCTATGTGTATATGTACTAGGTGCATTTTTTGTTGTTTTCTTTAAAGCGGGCTTTGAACATTTTTACATTATTTGTAGTAGTGTTCATTTTTACATTATTTGTAATAGTACCCATTTTTACATTATTTGTTTTTAAAGCTATAATAATGTCCGATAAAAATATAGTTCAAGTTGCTAAATGACCTACTTGGACTAAGATAATTTTATAATCAATTTTTTAAATGACAAATTTATGAAAAAAATGAATGTATGAACTTAGGTATGAGATAGTTATCATATTCAAAATATTTCTTAGTTACAATTCCCTATTATATTCTAAATTTATAAGAATTTTTTATTTTATTATACAAAAATGACTATAATAAATTATTTAAATTATACATTCCCGTGCATAGCACGGGTTGCTGCTTATATATATAACCAAATGTAGTTGTTAAGTTAAAAGGCTCAAAAACTTGAATCCTAAATTCTCATAATTTTGAAGAAAAAAAAATATTACGTGACACTTTCTTTTACCTCCCTTCCTGCTCTTCAAACCTTCTCACTCTCTCTCCCTATGTAAAATATAAAATACTAAAATATTCGTCCATATCCATCACTAACAATAATATTTATCCCAAAATAATAAAATATACATCCATATCCATCATCGACAATAATATTTATCTCACTCTCAATCTCAATTTAAAAAAAAGAAAGAAAAAGAAACCCACATTTCCTACAACTTCCACACACACGTTTCTCTATTCAGTGTATTTCAATGAAATTCAATCATTCTTTTATCTACCCATCTTTTATTTCTCAGAATAACTCATCTTCTCCATTGTTATATTTTACAAGTTTGATGATCTGAAAAAATCATTACAAGGTTAGTGTAATATTATTTCTTATTTTATATGTATTTTTTTAGTGTTTGTTACTTTGTGTGTATATATTTCTTTTTCTCAATATTTTTCAATTTATCTACACATCTTTTCATCTTCTCCATTTTTGTGCTCCTAATATTATTTCTTACTTTAAATGCATTTTCAGTGTTTATTACTTTTTGTATGTATGTATATATATTGCCAATATTTTTCAGTTTATCTACACATCTTTTCATCTTCTCCATTATTACATTCAATCATTCTCTCATCTACCTATCTTTTCTCAAAATAACTCATCTTCTCGATTGTTATATTTTGTAAGTTTGATGATCTGTGAAAATCATTAAAAGGTCAGCGTAATATTATTTTTTACTTTATATGTATTTTTTTAGCGTTTGTTACTTTATGTGCATATATGTTTTTATAATATTTTTCAATTCATCTACACATCTTTTCATTTTCTCCATTTTTGTATTCCTAATATTATTTCCTACTTTATATGTATTTTTCCAATGTCTATTATTTTTGTGTGTGTATATTTTTTTAAAAATATTTTTCAATTCATTTACATATATTCTTCATTATTACATTTTGCATGATTTGGGATTGTTTTTTTTTTTTTTTTTTTTTTTTTTAAATTTCTGATTTGCATTTGTTCTTCAATTTAATCAGATTTGAAACTCATCAAATCTTGAATTCAATTTAAATTTTTATTTTTATTTTATCTCATATCTATCACATTATCACACCCGTTAATGGTTTTGGGTAAACTCACGACATCAAGAAGATTAGCTATGCATAAAGTTAATCTCACATTTGCCCCTTTAAGCTCTCTCAAATGAGAGTTCTTCAAATCATTTGCAACCAATATACGCCCAATTAAATATACACACACAAAACAGCTTCAAAATCTTAAACACAATTTCTCAATTTTAAAATTTTTAAAAATAAAAAATTTATTTGGCTTAAAGTGATAGGTACATCTAACAATATTTAGTTTTAAATTTTTAAATCTTCAAATTCTATCTAAACATATCTAATTTAAAATTTTGAATTTTTTTTACAATATTTAAAAAAAAATGGTTCAAATCTATTAGTGTATTATCTAAATTTTGAATTAACACACATGGCATAATCTTACTGGATTTAACATTTAAATTTTAAAATGAACTAAAACGTCTAATTATATGATTTGAAGAATTCCAATCCTTTATTCTAAATTTTCCATTTTTTTTAATTTTTACAAAATTTGATGCTAAGTGTTGATTTTTTTTATTGCCTATCCATGATTTTATGCAAAATTCTTTTTTATGGCTATAATGATAACAATTGACTACCATCAATTTTAAAATTATCTATCAATGTATTTTATTTTATTGTTTTTTGAAAAATCATCATCAAGCATGCAATTTAAAAATTAAATATATTTTATTCTATTACAACTTTATTAAAAAGTAAATTTATTTTGCTACTATTGAAGAAAATATATATGCCTTTATTTTGATATAACAAGCAAAATTAAATTATTTTTTACTCATACGTAATCTCTCATAAATATTTTATCTTTTTAAAATTTTGATTATCAATTCTCACATCTCTCTTCTCTTTTTGTAGGATGTTTATTTTATTTTTATCTTTACTTTTCAAATTAGATTTGATATTCATCTTTTTACCTATGTATATATCTATACTATATATATAAGCAAATATAGTGTGTTCTCTAAAATGTTCAAAGTCTCAATACTCAATTCTTAAGCAGAGTTAAGATTCTATTTCTTATATGTTGCTCTCTCAAAGTTATGATTTAATTTTTCATCCTTATTTTTCTCCAATAAAAAATATATTTTTTTCTTACTATTGTTTTTTTTTTAAATTTTTAACTCTTAAAATCTTTTTATTATCTAAGACACCTTATCTCTTTTTATTGATTTTTTATTTTGCTTAATCTTTTCCAGTATTTTCATTTTTCTTTATTTCTTATTTTTTCCCTTTTAATTTTAATTTTAATTTTTATCCCCAATCCTATCATGATCTCCAACTTTATTTTTATTAAATTTATCTTGTGATCCCTTTTTAAAATTTATTTTAATCTCTAATCTAATAATTTTCTTCAAATTCATTTCTATCTTATTTTTCAAATGCTTTACACTTCAGCTATATAATTTAACATACCATCGAGTTTTTTTAGTGTTTGCATATTGGGTATAAAGTTTTGTTCAACTCTGCATTTAAGATTCGAGTTACATTCAACCATCAACAATGTTACAATTGGTTAGGCAGTTGTAAGATTTTAGGATTTTGATGAATTTTATTCTTTCCGTATACCTGTATGTATATGTAGGGGGGGCATTTTTTTTGTTGTTATCTTTAAAGGGGCAATTGAACATTTTTACATTATTTGTAGTAGTATTCATTTTTACATTTTTATATTATTTGTAATAGTACCCGTTTTTACATTATTTGTTTTTAAAGCTAGAATAATGTCTGATATAAATATAGTTCATGCTGCTAAATGACCTACTTAGACTAAGATAATTTTATAATCAATGTTTCAAATGACAAATTTATGGAAAAAATGAATATATGAACTTAGATATTAGATAGTTATCATATTCAAATATTTGTTAGTTATAACTCCCTATTATATTTTAAATTTATAAGAATTTTTTATTTTATAATACAAAAATGAGTATAATAAATTATTTAAATTATACATTTCCGTGCATAGCACGGGTTGCCGCTGGTTCTTTAATAAATTAATGTATTTGAATCTCACCTATTTAGCTTTCCATAATCATGGGAAAACTTATAACACATACAACTACATCAATTCATTAAGGAATAAATGATATCAAAACAGAAAAATGTGAAAAGTGCAGTGTGTTTTAAATATAACCCATGTAATATTTAAGATAAATCTCGGCTTCACCTTCGATCTTAAATATTTAAGATAGTTTACATTGTCTAAGAACAATACTTTAGGTACCGAGTTTTCTTTGTATACAGAAGATTGTAGAATTTCCATACAAAAAGATGTGCCCCTAATCCTCCTTTCATTTCCAATTTCAACTAAAACACCCTTCATTACAACTTATAATTTTAGCGTTGTCACCGACATCATTTTGATTGAGTGTTTTTTTTTTTTTTTTTTGGAAGGATATTCTGTTTGTAAATTATTTTCATAGGCAAAAAGGTCGTGTTTTGATATTTTGTGAATTTTCTTGGCACAAGCCTATATTGCAGCAACAATTGGTGGTGCTGCCACCTCTACGCGCACAGAGAGAAAGAGCTAGTGGCGGCTTGGAAAGGGGAGAGAGAAGAGATAGTAACATGAAAAAAACTCGACTGCTCATCTTATCTGCAAGTTGCATGAAACTGCATCACGGGAGAGACGAAGAGAGAGCAACCTTTTGGCAATGTCCATCCATCACCTTGCCAAAAGTTTGTTTCAATTCTGCAGGCAATTTACAATGCAAAATTTTACCACACTAAAGGGCTTCTAAAGATGCCAAACAATCTGAAGAAGATATCAAGACATTAATTTCGCATTGTATCAATGACAATTAAAAAATGAATAAAAATTTGAAGGAACAAGGATCAAAAGAAATAACCAATTAGCCATTTTCATTGACTAAGTATCCAAGTTATAACATAATAGAGCTCGATTCAGTTCAGTCGCAAAACAAAATAAAATGGAAATTTGAATGATTCGAGAGTGTACATGAAAGAGCAAGGCTGCCTCGTGGGCGAGGACTGGTGCTCCATACTATAAAATGCTAACACTGCGAATATACTTTCAGGAAAAAAAAAAAAAGACTCACCAAAGCCTATATATGCTGCTATAGTCATAATGCCCCTCTAAACCCAATGCTGAAATTGTTCTCTAGACCCTTCTTTCCACCACCACCACTCGCATTTCCTGTATGCATCATGGCCACAAACTCATTGTAATCTATGCGCCCGTCCTGAAACATCGAATTACAACACAGATAAATCATATAGCACATGAAACCTGCATTTCACAAATATAACAGAATTGTCCGTTACAAATGAACTTTGAACGGAAATATCACCCACGAGACAAGAAATCAAGAACACCCAAGGACAATATGATAATTAGACCTTCAATTAATTATGGATTCAAATGTGATAGGTTTAAAACGCACCAGAACTCTGGACCGAACTCGAGTAAACTCAAATACCTAGAATCCAAAAAAGGGAACCTCCCCTATCACAAAAAAAAAAAAAAGGAAAAAAAAAAGAGGAAGCCTATGGATGTCTGGTATAAGTATATTGAGTGAAGTACAAAATTTCAAAAACAAATCATCGAAAAACCATGACTTGGTGTGACTACAATGGATCTGATCGGTCGACAAAGTTGTCAAAGGTGTTCTTGAATAAGTTTTCAACAAATGAACTCAGAACTTGACTGTATTAATAGACTTGGCTAAGTTTTAAGTTGATTTGGCAATTTTAGCTTATTGGTTCTGTGCATTGTGGATTTGAGTGAATTCCTTAACAGTCAAGATGAATGGCTATTTCCACACTATCCAATCGCTATTTCATAATATAGTAATAAGGGGTAATGTTGTGCAAATGAATAATTTACGTTGTCTTGGTCAACTTCTCGGATCATATCTTCCAAGGTGACGTCCTCTATGCCAAACTCCTCACAGGCTTGTTGGAGCTCATCTGGGGTGATATAACCACTTCCATCCTTATCAAAGTAGGAGAACGCCATAAACAGATGATCTTCTCTCTCAACCTTGTTTAGATGCAATGTAGCAGCTATGAACTCCCCGTAATCAATTGTTCCACTGTTATCAACATCTGCCTGCAATTTCAGAAAATGCAGCAGGATCAGAGGCACTTTAAAGAAGCAAAAATTCTCTGTTTGAATTGCATAGGAAAGCTTTAAGAACATAAACACTTTAATCAATATTGATGATAACACAACCTTTGGAATATCATATCACTTTTTTCCCTCCTCCTGTTGTGCAAGATGAAGAAAATCCATATGTTGCAAGGAAGAAAGTTTTCAAGAGAACTAGGCATATTGAAAATAAAAGATTTCAATATGTCATGGACTACATCAATGTTGTTTCTTAATCAATTCCAAAGGAAATAAGTGCAAAAGTAAAAATGAAAAACAAGATATCAAAAGGAGCATCGCTGATCAATTGACAGGATGTAGTTCAATTTCAGAATTGATTTTTCATATCAAAATTTTATGATGTGTACGAAGTGAGACACAAGCCTCAAAATTCAATATAGCAAAAACTTTAGGCTCCTGTCTGAATCTTCGACAGAGCAAAGAAAAGAAAAGAAGCATGCTCATACATGCTTTACAAAAAAATATTTCACCTTTAAGCACTCTCTTTTTCTTTCCTTCTTTTCAAGATCTAAAAGGAATCTAAAGAACGGCAGAAGAATAAAAGGGCTAAAGCAATTTACTGCAAACTATGATTTTTTTTCCCCCTTTTCTACTTCATCTTTACCCATGTTGTTGCTCCGGGTAGGCAACGTCGTTCTCTTAAGCATATCATGTGATATTACCCTAATTTTAGTCTCAATGAAAATGATTATGAGATGAACCTGTCTAATCCTCTGTTGCTCCAAAAATAGAATGTAAGAGGCCTCCCAAATCCAGCAGATAATTTTGTGCTCAATAGGGTTGAATTCTCTCCCCAAAAAAAAATTGAGTATGGTTCATTATATTTACTTTTTAAGGGATGAAACCACCATTAACTCAATGATCACTCTTAATTCTATACAAGTTGACTTGCAGGACAAAAGAAGCAATTATGCTCTCTGCAAAATTCATTGACAAACACAATCTCTATCATTAGTTTTTATTGATCTGAATGTACATGTGCAAATTTCCAGTAGATAAAACTTTTAAGCAACAGACAAATTGATGACTCTTCAATTGAATGTAACCCTTCATTTACTTAGGTTAAAATAGGTGGGTAGTTTTGTGATAACATAAATTTCAAGTGTAAATGGATGGAAATTGACAAAAAAGAAAGAAAAAAAAAAGATAAAGAAAAGCAAAAGCAACATCAAGTTTTTGTTGGGAATAATCTTCCTCTCTCTTTGAATTTATATTATTCTTAATCCAGATTTATCAATAATGCTACATTTTGTATACTGCTATTTACTAATAGATTTTTAACTATTTGAGAAACACCATTTTTTCCAACTACAAAGAAAATATTGCCTCAAACATAACTAAGACTTCCTTTGATCTGATACTTACTGCTTGCATTAGATCATAAATTTCAGACTCCTTAAGATTAGCGCCAACTCTTTTCAGTCCAGCCTTAAGTTCTTCAAAAGTGATTTGACCACTATTGTCAGTGTCTATCATCTTGAACATTTCTTTCAGGCCAGCAATTTCTTCTTCAGATAGGTGCTCTGCAATAATCTGCAAGAAAAGTATATTTATTTTGTATCAGAAATCCTGAGGACTAATATTTCAGCCTGAATTGTCTATTGATCTTCGATATAAGCAAGTGGTAGTTATTCCAAGAACATGTCTTGCCCATCTAGAGACTTACTCTGAGGGCCATTCTCTTTAGCTTATTCATGGCAGAAAATTGTTTCATGCGACTTAGAACTGCTGAATCCAGAGGTTTGTCCGGAGCCACACCATCAACTTGAACCCATGGGTGGCCTGCAAAGAATTTTAGAATATCAATTGCCTATCATAAATAAGGTTTTCCAAATAAAGATATTCATTATATTCTAGGGAACTAAAGGAAGCTTAGGGCTTTAATAATGAAATCAAATCCAGCATACTAAGGCTGTGTTAGGATCATGGATTTGGTTAGGGATTTGGAAAAAGAAAGAGAAAAGGTAGGATTATGGATTTGGTTAGGGATTTAGAAAAAGAAAGGGAAAAGGTAGGTATATTTCATTCATCTTTCACCCACCTTTTTTTCCTTTTCCTTTCCAAATCCCTACCGAAATCCATGATCCAATTGTATGGGAATAATAGAGATAATAATATAAAACAATCATCAAACATTCCGGATAGTCAAAATATTAAGAGAAATTTGAGAAAAGGTCAATTAAAAAGAAATGCAAACACAATTTGTGAGGAAAAATGTCTAGCTAACCCTTGGTCATTTTTGTGTTGGCAATTTCATTCCAAAGCTTGAATGTGTAAATTTATTTTAGGCTTGGTCGAGTCTTGAACATGTTTCATAATGAAATTTGTCATGTAACTTAATTAGCCATCGGGCTTGACTTTAGAATGCAATAATGGACTTTTAGGCTTTGAGAATTTAAGCTCATAGTGTTGATCAGATCATTAAAACTTGTACTTATTTGAACACAAAGCCATTGTGCATTAGAAAGCAAACCCTTTGTGTGCAAAGTTAGAGCACATTTGAATGAGAAAGCAGTTTCAGAGATACATAGAGCATTAACCTTACACGTCTGAACACAAGACTGGTCCATTCAAATACGTCATCTGAATTTGCATTTTAAAGCACCAAGTGTAAAACAGTTGTCTCATTGTTCGAACAAGGTATTGCACTGTTTGAACGCATGTTGTTGGAACATGTTTCCTTGGCATATCTAGAACAAAAAAATCTTTGTGGTTCTTGATTCCTTGTTCCCTTAGGGATTTTTTATTTTTTTATTTTTAAATAAATACTTGTTCCCTTAGGTTTTCCCTTTCCTATAAATGTCTTTACTTATTTGTTATAGTGTGACACAGAGTTGAGTATACATTGAGCATCGACAGCACTTGAGTGAGCGTCATATTGTCCATATTCTCTCTTCTTTCACATTCTTGAGAGAGGGTTGATAGGTCTAGAGCATAATTGATAAAGCTTGAAGAATGAAAATTGTATTTGTGTGGTGTAATACAAGTCGGAGACAGACGTGGAGGCAGATTGATCTACAAAACTGCTCAAATACATGAGTAGGTAGTATCCGTGAGTCTGGATCTTGGTAAGCTTTGCATTTGATATTAATTACTAGTGGCTAGTTTGTGTCTCTGGTTTTTTTCTTGAGTTAGGGTTTCAATGTAAATCTTTGGCTCTCTTCTTGTGATTTTGCTCTTTTCATTATATATGCTCAGTTTAATTGGATAAATAGCTTAGATTAATCTGAATTAAATCTGTTGGATTTAAACATTCCTGTCAAATTTTCTAAATTGAAAAGTAATGAAAGCTATTTGCAATCAGACGAAAACTTCTTTTTCAAAACCAGCTTCACAACTAAAGGAAACAAGAGAAATGAACTCTTGTAGCTATTGAAGGCTTCATCAAAAGTGAATGAAAATGAAGTTTTTGAGTAAATTATCAACAAATGACAACTGAAATGCATCCAAAGGAGGGGGCAAAAACTAAACTCCTAAAAGAAGAATAAGAAGAAAGATCAATACTAATACATAAAAATAGTTCTCTGTTCACAACTAGCTGGTGACATTAACCTCAAAGGTTACTCTTTTAGATGGACAAAAAACTAACATGAATATCACAAGTACTTAAAAATTATTCATTGGTTGGTGAAGTAAAGTAGGGGGAAAAAAAATCATTACACCCTGGAACAAGTAACTACCCTTCTACTTCAATTATTTTTTAAGGTAATAGAAATGTGACTAACACAATCACAGGGTGCCCTCGTAATCAAAGATCCTATTGCTCTTAGGACTCCTGCATTATTGTACCAAGTTTTTGAGTTTCAATTGGGAGTTGATTAGAAATTTGTAATTTTTTAAGTTTGAGAGCTGAATTAAAGTTTACAAACCATAGAAAGTTACGGGGAAAAAAAATAAATAAATAAATAATTCAATTGCATAAATCTCTTGTTATCTACAAAAGACAATATTCTGTGGTGATTTCCTAAAGCTGATTCCCAAGAGGATTTAGAAAAGTAATATCCTTTTTATTCAAATGTTCTGGAAAAATTAAGGCTATGTTTGGTTTGATTCTCAAACCATGATTCCACACTAATAATCAATTCTCTGTTTGATTATAGCTTTCAAATTATGATTTCAAATCAATTTCAAAACACATTTTGAAAACATGGTTGGTAAACTAGAGAGTTTTTAAATTTTTGGTCTACCTGGTTGTCAGTCCAAACATCCTCCTAAACAGTTTTTTAAATTTTTGGGTCTATCCGGTCGTCCGCAACAGTGTTTTTCTTTTTTATTTTTTTTAGCAATTGGCACCTGTTATTTGAAAATATATATACGTGTATATATATTTGTTTTTGATATTTTTTAAGTATAGAAAATATTTTTTTGAGACCAAAATGACAAATTATTTGGACATTTATTTAAAATTAACAAAAAAAAAAAATTAGATAAAAATTAATTTGTCGCAGTAATTTTTAAAAAATAAAAAAAAAACATTTTTAAACAAAACAATTAAAAAAAAAATTCAACCAAATATACAATCAAAAGTAATTTTAAAGTACTAGCTGAACATTTTTGTTAACAAATAATAATATTTTTTTAATATTTTAAATAAAAAAAAATTCAGAATTTTTTTAATTTTTTAAATAAAAAAATTATTTTTTTTAATAATAATTTTTTTGAATTGAATTTTAAAAAGAGTTTGGTTATGAACTTTGAATAGAATTTTTAATAGAGTTTTGAGTTGTGTGTTTGGTGGTTATGAGTTATAAGTTTTTAAATTAAATTTTAAAAACTCTTTTCAAAACTCATAATTAAATAACTTTTCATAAACTCAATACTCATTTCAAAAATTCAACGCTCAATTCAAAATTCATAACCAAACAAATTTTCTCTTTTCAAATCATAATTCCAAAACTCACAAGTTCAAAATACAACTCCACACTCAAATCATAATTCTAAACACAAACCAAACGCTACCTAAAAGGTGCCATCTCTATTGTGCAAATTACTTGGCAGGGCTGTGGTTAGATCACTTTGATTATGTTATCAAAGTATGAAATATTGCATTAGTCAGTAAGTACTACAAGACATTGAGATCAGTAAGAGTTGTTAAGAAAGAAAAAAAAAAAAATACCATGGTAAATATTTCAATTTATTTTATTGGAAACCAACAGTAATATGATGTTGCAGGAAGCCCATACGCCTCTGGTATAGACCTCGTGTTCATACCTTCACATCACACTTTTAGAGTTACCACTAGCTCTGAAATCAACAATAAAAATGCCATTTCAGTGTTCAAATACTCTCTGATATTATTCCACACATAGGTCAATGTAAGATTGCCATGAAAGAGTTTGTCCCACAAGAAACAATGGTATCACCCTGAACAGAATGAACGGGAAATGGAAACAACTATTAAGTGTATGTCAAGTTTTAACACTGTGTCCGCTATTGTGATTCAATTTTCAAAAATGACTATTATCAGCCAATACAACTTCCCAGATTTATTTCTGGTTTGTTTTGTTTTGTTTTGTTTTTCCTCTTATTGTAGTAATGAAAAAATAAAGAACTTCCTTATTCATCAAAACAAATAAATAAATAAATAAAGAACTTCCATATGTGAATCCAATGGTCCTTAGATAATCAGTTAAAAGCAATACAATCAGTAAGACTCACATAAAACTTCATGTGCAGTTAGTCGCCTTCTGGGGTCTCGAACGAGCATTCGCTTCACTAAATCTTTTGCACTTTCTGAAATATTTGGCCAAGGATCTAATGAGAAGTCAAGCTCACCATGGAGGACCTCTTCAAATATTCCTTTCTCGGTTTCTACATGATCACAACGAGAAAGAAAAAGAAAGAAAAGAGTATAAATGGTTACAATCAGCATTGAGAGTTAGATAAAATGTAAAGACATAAAAAGGATCTAATTTTCAATGGCAAAGGAATTCAAATTCTCACCAGCCCAGAAAGGAGGTACTCCGCTTAATAGAATGTAAACAATTACACCAGCACTCCAGACATCTGCTTCAGGACCATAGCGCTTTCGCAACACTTCTGGAGCAACATAATATGGGCTGCCAACCAGATCATTAAATTGTTCAGCTGAAAGGGTAGATCAATCAATATGAAACACATCAGAAAGTGGAATCTATAGGAACTACAATGAGTAATTATAAATTCATTAAAGTGTCAAAGACAAGGGAAGACTGAAACCACAGAAATGGTGACTAACTACATACTCTATGAAGAAAGCCATCATTTAATGAATAAACATAACTGCATGTGCAGGAGAACTAAAATTATATTGTTGATTAAGATATTAGAAAATCAACTAAAATTTAACCTAGAACTGTTTAAAAAATAGATTTCAATCTTCCAAATTGTCTAACCCTCGGAATCCGTAGAGGGATGATGTTTGGAAAGAAAATCTCATGTTCAATAACATCTAGAGATCAACCAAAATTAGGAACCGAAAAAATGTCAACCAGAATAAAAATATAAAATGAGCAGAAAAAGAGGAAGTAATGTGGTTCAGCAGACGTAGTCAAACTAGGGACTACACCAAGGGTTACAATGATTTGCAGTTTTCTATTTTGAAGATTACACCATATTAAATGACACCTAGCAAGCCAGCTTGCAAGGCAACTTATGACACCAATAGATTGACAATCCTTATCATAAACATTTTTTTTCCTATGAAGTACACCTTTAACTGAGCATAAGCATCAGGTATGAGGTTCAATTCCCATTGAGTGCTATCAATCCCTTGCGTTGTGTTTGGATCATGGATTTGCATAGGGATTTGGAAAGAAACAAAGAAATGGAGAAAAATTTTAGCTTGCATTTCATTCAACTTTTTTTCTCTTTTTCTTTTCAAATCCCTACCTAAATCTACGATCCACATACAACCTTAGGCCATGCGCACGGGCATAGCCCGACCCACATGGAGGGAGTGCTTTGCGTAGGTCTCGGGATTAGTCGGGTTTACCCGGATACCCAATTATTTAAAAAACCATAAGAATCTGGTGGATTCACTAGTCAGATCCGACGCCCAGCTCTACACCAGAGTTGCAGCGATATTCTAGTCAAAACAACCAACAAAATAATTGATTTAGTGGACTTGGAAGCTGATCAGTTTTTAAATAGTGAATCCTCAAGTTCACCTATAATCAATTAGACTCCATGTCGCATGAGGGAAGGGTAGGCACAGAGAGGAAAAGGGCAACATAGATGGTTTCCACCATCTAGTTGGGGGAAATCTTTTACTCGCATTTTCGCTCTCTATACAACTCCATTGTATTAATATGCTGCTGTATAATGGTAAAAGATACCTTTTTCTTCCCCTTCCCTTCTTCCTCTCAACCGACCAACCAAAGGAAATGGCAGTATCCTTGCCCTGAGGGTATCTTTTCAGAACCTCCAATTTTTCCTTTATCTTTAATTTCAATTTCTTCAACCGAATGAAGCCTTAAGGCCTTTTGGCCTGAACAAACTGTTTTCCTACAGGACTACAAAGATATAAGCTACAATATAAGAGATAGTGCCAACTGATTAGAAGCAACTGTAGCTAGAGTTAAACTATAATTTAAACTTTATAGCATAAGTCTATATGTGGAAGTGGTAAGAGAATGGATAAATCCTTTTTTGCTAGTATAAACTTCGAATATGGAATAATCAAAAAATGATATAAAACAATTAACATCAATGAAGAACAACAGGATTTATATCACACAACTTCTGGTTCATTCATATAAATTCCACACGAGATTTGAATTCATCGTGTCCATTAGATTTTGAGAAATGTAGAAAGACCTCATGTAGTTATAACATGGTGAAATCAAAGTTCCCCAACAAGGGAAATGACCAAAATTGAAAAGGATGTTTATTGAAACAAATTTTGGGGGGATAGCACTGGTGGAAAGGCCAAGATAATTAGCCAATAGTAAAGTTAATGTTAAATAAAAAAATTACAAAAAATAAAAAATAAAAAAGGATTAATTCATTCAAAATCTAAAAGTAACCTAATAAATTAAGTAAATAGTTCTTCACAGTGATATCTGTTAGCATGATATGTTATTAATTGGTTATTATCTTGTAATTATTCTATGCCTTATGGCTCTCTTGTAATTATTAATCTTCATTTATATAAATAGAGGATGGTATCCTAATCATTCCCTAATCTTGAATTCCCTAAAATTATTGGTTTGAGAGATTTACTCAGGCTATACTTAAATATGGCTTCAAACAGAGTCAGGCAGATCACGCCCTATTTGTGAAACATTCGTCACGTGGTAAGACTACAGCACTTATTGTCTATGTAGATGACATAGTTCTTACGGGCGATGATAGTGAGGAAATATCTCTATTAAAAAAATATTTAGCCTGTGAGTTTGAAATCAAAAACTTAGGAAGCTTGAAGTATTTTCTGGGAATTGAAATTGCTCGCTCCAAGGATGGGATATTTATCTCGCAAAGAAAGTATGTGCTTGATTTGTTGAAGGAAATTAGGATGCTTGGCTGTAAGGCATCTGTGATAATAAGGCTGCTATCAATATCGCTCACAATCCGGTTTAACATGACAAGACAAAGCATGTTGAGATTGATCGCCACTTTATTAAGGAGAAACTTATTAGTGGCACCATATGTACTCTCTTTGTGCAGTCTAGTGAACAACTTGCTGACATCCTCACCAAGGGAGTTTGGAGTAAACCATTTCATGACATCTTAGGCAAGCTGGGCATGAGAGATATTTTTGCACCAGCTTGAGAGGGAGTGTTAGCATAATATGTTATTATTTGGTTATTATTTTGTAATTATCCTATGCCTTAGGGCTCCTTAGTAATTATTAATCTTCATTAATATAAATAGGGGATGGTATCCTAATCATTCTCTAATCTTGAATTCCCTAAAATTATCAATATCTACATTTATATATAATATCAATTTCTAATATTTCTTAAATATCAACAGGAGTTTCCTTTTTTCTAAAAATTGTCAGAAAAATCTGATCCAAAAGCATGATAACCTTTTGATTATCTCTTAGCTGCAATGCAGGACTACCTAACAACATGATATGGATATGAAGGTTTCGATGTCTGCACTTCATAAGACAATTATGCAGGTCGGTTGGTCTCTATATACACGTGCTGTGCAAATGTACGTGAACCCCATTCCAATGCTATTAAATTCACAATGCAATAGTGAAATGACAAAAAATGCATTCTATTTCTATATACTACAAGCACAAATTGATCATCAATTCTAAGCTGACTACTTCTGAAAAAATGATAGAGCTTAATTATAAGTCAAGTTCATTTTGTTAAGTTTACAACAATAGTCAAAACTTAATTTCTATTTTGCTTTTCAAAGATTGGTGAAACTGGTGTATTTACTAGAACCAGTGGTTTAACTCGATTCCAATATGGAAAATCTAAGCGTATTGATAAAGAATCAAGGCATATCACAAGAACTGCTTCAACAATACTCAAGATAGAAATATACCTGGCTTGAAAAATACTGACAATCCAAAGTCGATTGTCTTGAGAAGCGAATCCTCCTTCTGATCAACAAAAAGAAAATTCTCGGGCTTAAGGTCACGGTGCATAACCCCAAGGGAATGACAAGCTTCCACAACTCCAACTATAGTCCTAGTAAGCTCAGCAGCCTTTCTCTCCGTATAATGCCCACGTTGAGTAATCCTATCGAAAAGCTCACCCCCAACACACAACTCCATAACAACATGAACAGCCACAGCATCCTCATAAGCACCTTTGATTGATATAACATTTGGATGCCCAGCCAAATGGTGCATTATCTGAACTTCCCTCCTCACATCCTCCACATCATCTTCAGTCAACAACTTTCTCTTAGCAATCGATTTACACGCGTATTCTTTCCGGGTAGCTTTCTCCACACAAAGAAATGTCATCCCAAATTGACCCTGCCCTAGTTTCTTCCCCAAAGAATAGAACTCCTTCAAATTACCAGTATTCGTCTGTAAAACCGATTCAGTCCTAAGCCCTGCACTAGAAACCCTCCTCATGTGCGGGGTTTTCTTGGATTTTCCTTGTGGCTCTTGTTTTGTTGGTTCAGTTTTTGGAATTGTGACTTGTTGAGGGGGTTTTCTCTGGACCGGCATAGGCGATTCGGGTTCATTGATTGAAGATGGTGTCATGGGGACACTTTCTCCAGGAGGAGTAGAACCATCATCACCCTGGAATCGGGTCCGCCAAACCGCAGTTGAAATCGATTGAATGAAAGCATTCCTTGAAAAACTTGGTCCAACACAAGTATTCCCCATATAATTCTACAAACCACAAATACACTTAATCGGTCCTCATCTAAATCTAGTTACTTATGCTTGAAGAACAAAGGAGATCTGATCTTTTGATGAATAAATTAAAAAAAAAAAAAACCCTAAATTCAAGTCAAACCTAGTCTAAATTTTACTCTAAACTTGTCAAGAAATTGAAATGAAAAAAGCTCAAATCAGCTTGCAAAATCAAAGCAACAACAAATTAAAGTGAATTGTGAGTAAAATTGAAATCAAAGGCTGCGGAGCAAGCTATTAATCAAGTATTTCAAGTGATTAGCAAACGAAACGATGAACAGAACATAGAAGTTAATGAGTCAAATACCGATCAAATCGAAACTGTCAACACAAACAAAAAGAAAAATACACAGTTTCCTTTGTTGTTTCTTGAACAATTCAATTAGGAAAGTCAAAAAGTTAAAAAAAAAAAAAAAAAAATGCAGCACAGTGAAGGAAAAAGATTTGACATATTGATGAGAATTGAGTGACAACAACAAGAACAACACCTTAGGAAGTGTTTGGGAGGTGAGA
This sequence comes from Camellia granthamiana, assembly GCA_036172215.1. Classification (NCBI taxonomy): domain Eukaryota; kingdom Viridiplantae; phylum Streptophyta; class Magnoliopsida; order Ericales; family Theaceae; genus Camellia; species Camellia granthamiana. Next base: position 66,445,048 of record CM069911.1, on the reverse strand, counting down.
AATGGTAGAGAACGCTTTTTTGGGGTTTATTATACAAGTGGATGAATGATTCAGACAGGTTGGTTTATCTGTTCGAAACTTTCACACGACAAACGCAGAGAGTATTGTGAGGATATTCCAACCTCCAGTTTTAGCGGTTTCGACTGTTGTGGCGGCGCTAAGGCTACGTTTGGATATTTACGAGATAAAAAAGGAAAAAAAATGAATTAGGCCTTGTTTGGGAAGGATTAAGGAAGTTAAATTAATACAAAAAGACAAAATAGGTTAGTCAATAAGATAAAATTTTATATATAAATCATAATCATTTCACTTTTTCTCTCACAATTATTATATTCAAACAAAAAAAAATCAAAAGTTTTTCCCAAACGAAATTAATTTAAGTTAAATTAGCCAAAAAGTCAAGCTAAAACTCTTCCCATCAGCTTGTTTTGGCGTAAAATATGTTTCTTAGCCTCTGTTTGGGAAGAGACTTTTTGGGTTTTTTTGGTTAAAATAGTCACAAAAGACAAAATAGGCTATTTTAGCCATAACAAACAAAACATCACATCAAATCAATAATCATTACACTCTTCTCTCACAAAAAAAGTCAAAAAAAGCAACAAGCCAAAAAGTCTTTCCCAAACCAAATTTTTTAACCCAGGCTAAAATAGCCAAAAAAACTAAAAAGCCAATTCACTTCCCAAACCAAGCCTTAATGGTAAACTATAAATCATATTTGGATATTTGTCCAAAATATGAATTATTTTATGTGATTTTAGAAATTATAAAATTCTTCTTATTATAATTTTTTATTTAACAAAAAATAAAATAAAATTCAACTACAATCATATACAACAATAAAATTATTTAAATTTTTAATTGAAATATATTTATAATATTATTAAAGATTGATAATTGACTTACACTCTGTTTGTTTGGTCAGAAAATATTTTCTAAAAAATATTTTTCATATTTTCTAGTGTTTTGTACAATGGAAAACGAAAGTTAACAAAAAACAAATTTTATTATCAATGAAAAACAAACCTATTTGGATATAAAATAATTTTCACTTTTAAAAGGCGAAAAGCGTTTTCAGAATTACAATTTTGTCAATGTCACCATACCACCATCACCACTTTCACCTCCACTACCATCACCACAGTCACCATCGCCATCACCGCCACTGTCGCCCCACTACCATGCCATCATCTCCACCTTTGTGTCACCATCACTACTACCATCAAACATAGAAAAATATTTTTGAAAAAAAATCGTAAAGAATATTTTCCATATTTTTCACGTAAACAAGCGGAGCATTAATGATTTATTAATAAAATTGTTTTTTTATTATATAATAAGAAACTTGAAAGGACACAATATAATTTTTAAAACTACAAAAAATAATTTGTATTTTAAACAAGTTTCATAAGATATATTTGTAATTTAATAATATTTTATATATTTTTTGTTTGGTTGGCCAAAAGTTGGTAAGATATTTTTTAAGTAAAATACTTGATATCATAAAGTGTAAAATATATTTAAAATTTTTGTAAGCTAGTATTTTTTTTTTCTCATCACAATTGATACTCCACGAAGTTTCACTATTGTTATCTCTATTGAACATTTTTTTTCTCTCTCTCTCTACATATATTAGCAATTAATCCGTGTAATGCACATGTTATTTTTTTCAAAAAATATTTAATGACACGATGTGTTTGTTATAAAAAAATAATTTTAATTTTAATAATATTGACGCTATTGGATAATCCATTAAAATAATAGTTTTCAAAATATTAATAATTCCATAATTTATAATTTTCAAAAGGTAAGATAAAAAAAAATATTCTATACCTTTCTAACCTAATCCTCTCCTACTATTTTTATTTCCTTTAAAAAAAAAATTAAAACTTACTTTTTACTATATTATTGTATTATTCATACCATATATATCTACTCTTAAATCTTTAAAATTTATGATAAAAATTATAAATCTTCAAAATATTTTGATTTAATTACACACATTAAATTTCTCTTGTACACAAATTTTTTTTTTTCTTTTTTGGTTTGTTTTATGCACTCATATGCACTAATATTTATGTCTAAATTATAAAATTTTTAATACATGTGATGGGTGTAAAAAGAAATTGATTATAAGCACCCTTCCTATTAACCACATTCATTGATTTTGTTTTCGAATAAAATAAAAAAATAAAAAAATTCTATATCTCATCAATTTAATTCTCCAGTTTATAGATTTTATTTTTAGTATAGAACTTAATCAAAGTCTCAAAACAAATCATAATTTTCAATTTAAATTTTTTAAAAATTTTATTTAATACAAATTTTCACGTAAAATATTTTAATATTTTAAAAATAATTAATTATTTGTTAAATGAAGTTGCCATTATAATAATTCACTTTTTTCATCTTTTTTGGATTATAAAATAAAAGTTAATAATTATTTGAACGGGAAATTATTTCTAATTAAGCAATTAGTCTTCAATCTTTAATCAGATCAATTTTTGGTTTATTTTGAATCAAATAAATCTAACTATCATATTTTGTAAAATCGCTAAAATCGTGGTTAAACCAACGAATCAGTTAAACAAAAAATAATTCAGCCTAATCGGCTAGGTCAAAAAACTAAACACCTTACACAAAAAGCAATTAATTAAAACTTTTAAATTTTATTTTAAAAATGAATAACGGTATATGCACCAATTGGTACATTAATTAGTGTACTAACAGATGATATGACATAATTTTATAAGTTTTGGGTATCTATAATTTGTATAATGGGTGTGGTCAATAATAATGTCATAATATATGTTGGTACACTAATTGGTAATAGTTTTTGATACATGTAGCACTATCGTTTTAAAATTTAAACTATATTGAATTGAAAGTGCACAACACTACAATGTTAAATGGGAGTATAAGATTCATTTTATATAAGTAGAACAACTCACTTTTTCCTTTTTTTTTTTATGATGTGGGATAATGAAATAAATCATAGACTAATTAGAGTTTTATTTTTATATGGTTAAATGGAAGCTAGCCAATGTAGATTTTCTTAATTGTTTAAAATTAAAAAATTTAATATGAGATATTGAAACTTTTACAAGGCTCCTTAAATTAGTTTTTTTTTTTTTTAAAGTCAAATATGGTGACAATTTTGATATCATTATTAAACCAATCGAATAAATCAAAAAAATCAAAACTGAAAACATTTTATATATTAAATATATCGATCACACATTAAAATCCTAACAACCACCCATTACATGATTATTATCCAAACACATAATAAAAATTAATTTTGTAAAATAAATAAATAAATAAATAAATGTCTAAAAGATTTATCAATTTTACATAATTTTATCTTCAGTGGGTAGAAATAATTTTTAAAAATATTTTTTTGACATTTATTTTTATCAATTTAGTTTATATGTTATCAAATTGATGATTGTGCCATTTGAAATTAAGTAATAATATTTTCAATTATCCTTATTTATAACAAGATTCAAAGTTCATGATCAAATGTGTCATAATTAAAAAGTTATGGACCAAAATAACACAATTTTAAATAATAAATTATAATATTTTGTTCAATTTTTATAGAATATATATAATATCTATTGAGTTTTTTTATTATATTATATATGTAATATAATTTTAATATATATACAATATATAATATATTTTTGTAATTATAAATAGTATTTTTAGTTTTAATTATTAAATTTTAATATTATTGTTAAATTTCTTATTGGGTTGCGGATCGGGTAAAGTCGAGTGTGGGGGGCAAGCGGTGGAAATGGAAATGGAGGTGGGCTAGGGGCCTTCGAAGTTCGACCCATGCCTTACCTGTTGCCATTCCTAGTTACATGGTTGTTAATGTGTTATTTTTTGTTTAATTTTTTTTATATATAAGGTAGATTTGAAATAAATTGATAAAAATTAAAAATATAAAAGGTTAAAGTGAAAAAAACACTTGAAGGACTAAAGAAAAAAAATAAAGTGCAATTTACCCTATATGTATATTATGGTTGAGCAATTTATTAGAATTAGAAATTATATTTACATTGCAAGTTCTGGCACTCTTTTAAATTGCACTTTTCAAAAAACAAAAAAAAAAAAAATTTTTTTTTTAGCTCATACACTTATCATAATTTTAAATACTTTAATCTTTATACCAATAGCTTCTAAAGTCTAATTCCTTTTTTTTTTTTTGGTTACAGGGAAATCCTCTCACTCTCTCGCAAGTCCAAGGCAGCGCCCCGAGGAGATCACCAGGGTGTCCTGTTGTTCGGTCCGAGCCAGAGACTATAACCTGGAAGCTTGTCCCGACCTCACAAGGCAAGCTTCGGTAAGTCAGGACTCGTACAGCGGGGGAGAATTAAACCCACACCAAGTAGCTGATAAGGCATCCTTGAGGTCAACCTCCTAACCAACTGTGCTACGCCCAGGAGATTGGCCCAGAGGGGATTCGAACTCAGGACCTAGGGGCTTAAACCCCAGGCCCTTGCCAAGTTGCCACCCACCCCTGGGTTACTAAAGTCTAATTCCATCTCTACATTCGGGTCAAGTTTTGGAAGACTAAATAAGTGCACTTTTTGACTTTTATTGTATTATGTGTAAAAAAAGTAGAGAGGAGATATTGATTGATGTGACCCAAAAAAGATAGCGAAATAAATGCACTTTTTTAGATTAGCCAAACTTGGCCTCGGTTGCTACAATCGCTATCTCCAATTATCATGACATTCACATCTCATTGTGAACTTTTTCTCTAGCAAATTTTCTCTCCTCATCTTCTCTCCGTGCCGAACTCCTAACACTCTCATAGCATCACAAACAAGATCTAAGGTTTTCATATATAGAACCAATTTTAAAATGTTTAGATCTAGAAAAAAGAACAAAAAATTTAGATTACCAGAGCTAAACCACTAACTTAATATTGAGGCAATTGAAATTGTAGAGCTGAACAAGGAATCCGTAAAATTCGTAATCCGATCCAGTCCAGTCCAATCCAGTAGGTTTGGATTGATTTTTTGAATCTGTGGTTCGGTTCTGAATTAAAAAATTAAAAATCCGTAATTCACAGATTGGTTCCGGATTGAACGCTACGGTTCCGGATCGGAACCGATCCAGACCGTATACAAACAGTCTATATTTTTATTATACACCCTCCTGCATAATATTTTCTCTCATTTCATATAAAACTTAAATCCAAACCTAAACTTACATAGTATCTTCTTTTATTACTTTTGTTTGCTAGTTTTTAGTGTTAATTTGCAATGGTCTAAATACTTATGGTGAAACTAATTTTCTTATGGTTGTTTAAATTTTAGAAAAGTTTGTTGCTATTATAAAAAGACATATTGCTATTGTGAAACTAACATGGTGCTATATTTATATTTTTATGAAATTAAAGTGTTATATATATTTTTGTTATTTAATTATGTAAATCCGTGGTCCTAAGCCGATCCAATCCGTATTTAAATGGATTGGTTCAGATTGATTCCATGATTTAAACGAATTGGATTAGTTCCAATTTTTCAGGATCTGTAGATAACGGATTGATCCTGATTTTACTCCAATCCGGTCTAATCCGAACCATGCTCACCCCTATGAAATTGAACCAATGACATCTATTTAGTTTTTTAATGTCAAATTGATTGTGTTATTTGAAATATCAACTAACAAATGAAAATGGGAAGGTTAAGGAATTGATTAGGAGTGTTGAAAATGCAGGGTGTAGAAGGGAAAAACTAAGCATAGAGGAGAGGGTTGGAGATGATATTGTCGTAACGAGGGTTGAAATTGTAACATGTTAAAAAAGTATAAGATTTAAAATGGGGTTGTTTGGGGTGTGTATTTTTTGTCGTTTTGAATTAAAAAATTAAGAAAGAAAATATAGATGTTTGGGTTAATTTTTTGACTTTTTATGAAAAAATGTGTAATAAAAAATTATAAAAATTGATTTGTAAGGAAAAATTAGGATTGGAAGTTGTGAAGCCGTAATTATTGACTTTTGGTGAATAGTGTTAACTTTTTAACTTTTTGAATAACCTTTTAATTTTTTGACTTTTTTATAATATGACAAATTTGACCTTATTAGAAGAGTCATATCTCTTGTTATTCAACAATTTTCCAAAAAAAAATAAAAAAATAAAAAAAATTGAAGAGATGATTTATTTATTTTAAAATTTTTAAATAGAATAGGATGGAGAGGAACGAAACGAAGAAAGAAACAAGGAAGAGCGTTGCAGAGAAGCGATATTAGGGTTTCTGAACTGTTGCCTTCCTTTCTCTTCCAATTCACCATAATCATCAGGTATATCAAGGTTGGGATGTTATGTTTGTCTCATCATATATCTAGATTTGTAGTTTACGAATTCACTGACTTTTTTGTTTGTTCGTTGTTAACATTGAATAATTTGAATCAGATCTATCTCTTGCACCGTTTGAGAATTTCTCAAACTATACTAGGGTAATCGAAGTATTGATTCATTCAAGCTTGGATTGCACGCTGTGAAAGTTGTTGCAGAGCCAACTAGGGTTTCCTTTGCCATTGCAGGAATTATATATATAGTAATAGAGGTTATTGTTGATTGAGGTTCAGTTTAGAGTAGTAATGGTAGTGATGGAAGAGTCGAAACGCAAATCATCTAGGAGGGAAGATTCAGAAAGCAGGGAGGATTCAAAGAGTAGGAGTCATCGGAGGGATAGGGAGGAACGTGATCATGAGCGGGAGAGGAATGGAGAGAGGCACAGAGATAAGGACAGAGACCGCCACCGTGGTTCTTCCGATAAGAAGAAAGACAGGGAGAGTAAGCGATCCGAGAGGGAGAAAAGCATTGATGATGACAAGTATCGGGAGAGGGAAAAACACAAGGATAGGCATAGAGACAGGATCAAGGAAAAGGACAAGGACAGGGAGAAGACGAGGAGCCAGGATGATGAAAGAGCCAAAGATAGAGATAGGGTAAAAGACAAGGAGAGGGACAAGGAGAGGGAAGATAAAGTAGAGGCAGAAAGAGAAAGAGAAAGGGAAAGAGAAAGAGAGAGAGAAGAGAGGGAGAGGGAGAGGGAGAGGGAGAAAAGAGAGAGGGATAGGGCAAAGGAGAGGGAGAGAGAGAGAGAAAGGGAAAGGGAGAGGGAGAAGAGGGAGCGTGAGAGGGAGGAGAGGGATAGGGAGAGGATTCGGGAATCGGAGAAGCGTCAAGATGATAGTAGTGATGATGGTAATGTAAGAGATCATGATAGAAAGAGACGGAGGAGGGAGGATGACAACAGGGAAAGGGAGTCCGAACGGAGCAGCAGGTCCAAGAGGCATAGGGAGGACATTGAAGATAGTAGCCCCAAGAAAAGGAGTGGTGAAGGCTCATCCGAGAAGAAAGAGGCGAGAACCCGAGAAGAGGATATAGAGGAAGAGCAAAGGAAATTGGATGAGGAGATGGAGAAGCGGAGGAGGAGAGTTCAGGAATGGCAAGAGTTGAGGAGGAGGAAGGAGGAATCAGAGAGAGAAAAGCTTGGAGTAATGTCTAGTGCTGATGAGCCTATGGCTGGAAAGGCCTGGACTTTAGAAGGAGAATCTGATGATGAAGAAGCAGCTGCCGAGGAGAAACCAGAAATGGATTCGAACATGGATGGAGATGCCAATCCTATGGATGAGGATAGTGATGCCATGGTACTTGACTCTGAGAGTGGAACTGCAGCACCTGCTTCACAAAATGAGGGTGATGGTGATATGGTGGATGAAGAAATTGATCCATTAGATGCTTTCATGAATTCTATGGTATTGCCGGAAGTTAAGAAGCTGAACAATGATGTTGTACTTTCTGCCTCTGATGAGAAGAATTCAGAATTGAAGAAAGGTAAGAATGATAATCAAAGTAATGGAGAACAGCCCAAAAAAGGTTTAAATAAGTCAATAGGAAGAATCATTCCTGGCGAAGATTCTGATTCAGATTATGGGGACACTGGGAACGACGACGATCCTATTGAAGATGAAGATGATGATGAATTCATGAAAAGGGTGAAAAAGACCAAAGTTGAGAAACTATCAATAGTTGATCATTCAAAGATCGAATATCTCCCATTCAGGAAAAATTTTCATATTGAAGTGAAGGAAATCTCAAGGATGACTTCTGAAGAGGTTGCTATGTACAGGAAGCAATTGGAATTGAAGATACATGGAAAGGATGTGCCCAAACCAATTAAGACCTGGCAGCAGACGGGATTATCAACCAAAATTCTTGAGATGATAAAGAAGCTTAACTTTGAAAAGCCTATGCCAATCCAAGCTCAAGCGCTGCCCGTAATTATGAGTGGTCGAGACTGTATAGGTGTTGCAAAGACAGGATCTGGTAAAACACTAGCATTTGTGCTGCCAATGTTGAGGCATATAAAGGATCAGCCACCTCTGATGTCTGGAGATGGGCCTATTGGGTTGATAATGGCACCTACTAGAGAGCTTGTTCAGCAGATCCACAGTGATATCAAGAAGTTTTCAAAGGTAATGGGTGTCAGCTGTGTGCCTGTATATGGAGGTTCTGGTGTTGCTCAACAAATTAGCGAATTGAAGCGTGGGGCTGAGATTGTGGTCTGCACTCCAGGTAGAATGATTGATATACTTTGTACCAGCAGTGGCAAAATTACAAATCTACGTAGAGTTACTTATCTGGTCATGGATGAAGCTGATCGGATGTTTGATATGGGTTTTGAACCCCAGATCACTCGAATTGTTCAAAACACTCGACCAGACCGTCAAACTGTACTCTTCTCTGCTACTTTTCCCCGTCAGGTTGAAATATTGGCACGTAAAGTGTTAAACAAACCTGTGGAAATACAGGTTGGTGGTAGGAGTGTTGTGAATAAAGACATTTCCCAGTTGGTTGAGGTGAGATTAGAAAATGAAAGGTTCTTGAGACTGTTAGAACTACTTGGTGAATGGTACGAGAAGGGGAAAATTTTGATTTTTGTACACTCACAGGAGAAATGTGATGCTTTATTCAGGGATTTGCTCAAGCATGGTTATCCTTGCCTCTCCCTTCATGGTGCTAAGGATCAGACCGATCGTGAGTCCACCATTGCTGATTTCAAAAGTAATGTATGCAATTTGTTGATTGCAACAAGCGTTGCTGCCAGGGGTTTAGATGTAAAGGAGCTTGAACTGGTAATCAATTTTGATGTTCCGAACCACTATGAAGACTATGTTCACCGTGTTGGTCGGACAGGACGAGCTGGCCGAAAAGGCTGTGCTATCACATTTATTTCTGAGGAAGATGCAAGATATGCACCAGATCTTGTGAAAGCATTGGAACTTTCTGAGCAAGTTGTGCCGGATGACCTGAAAGCTCTTGCTGATGGTTTCATGGCAAAGGTGAATCAGGGACTTGAGCAAGCCCATGGGACTGGTTATGGTGGAAGTGGTTTTAAATTTAATGAAGAGGAGGATGAGGTGAGAAGAGCAGCAAAGAAAGCACAGGCAAAAGAGTACGGCTTTGAGGAAGACAAGTCAGATTCAGAAGATGAAGATGATGGGGTCAGAAAGGCAGGCGGTGACTTATCTCAGCAAGCAGTCCTTGCTCAAGCAGCTGCCCTTGCTGCTGCATCTAAAGTGAGTGTGGGTACGATGTCAGTACCAGCCTCAGCTGCTCAACTGTTTCCAAATGGTGGATTACCTGTTTCTCTGCCAGGTGTTCTTGGTTTAACAATACCTGGTCCGGCAGCAGTTGTGACTGGGACTGCAATTACCGCAGGTGATGGGGCCGCTAGGGCAGCAGCATTGGCAGCTGCCATGAACTTGCAACATAACTTGGCCAAGATTCAGGCCGATGCCATGCCTGAACATTACGAGGCAGAGTTGGAGATAAATGATTTTCCTCAGAATGCTCGTTGGAAAGTGACGCACAAGGAAACTTTGGGTCCGATTTCTGAATGGACTGGAGCTGCCATTACGACTAGGGGTCAGTTTTTTCCTTCTGGTAAGGTTCCAGGACCAGGGGAACGGAAGCTGTACTTGTTCATAGAGGGCCCTACTGAACAGTCCGTGAAAAGGGCAAAAGCAGAACTGAAACGTGTGTTGGAGGACATCACGACCCAAGCATCATCTCTTCCAGGTACAGCCCAGCCAGGCAGGTACTCGGTTTTGTAAGAATCAGGCTTGATTCTCTGGATGCTGGAGTATTGTTTATTTCCTGCTCTGATTGTACTCAAGGTTAGTTGCTTTAAGTTTAATTATGGTTAGTAATTTGCTTTTGGCATTTAGTTTCATCTGTCGGCTTTTTTTTTTTTTGTGGGACTTGTATGGAATACCTTTTTTTATGTTTAAAAGCCAAAGTTCTTGGTCAGTTTTCAAAATTGGGAATATGAATTGCTATTAGTTATCCACACACGAGCTGTGTGCTATGAAATCTACGAACGAAACCGTTTAGATTTTTTTTTTTTGGGAAAAAAATTGAAGCAATTTTGTATGGCATGACGGCTCCTATGTAATTGTTCATGTGTGGGCATTTTCAGAAACTAAAAAAAAAAAAAGGTTAATAAGCTTCACCAACTTTAGTTGTAGGCTTTATATAATAAATACTATAGATAATTATGAAATGTTTTGGAAGTATTGGTCATGTATCCATAGCTTAGTACTTTCCATAAAAATCAACTGGACTGCTCTGTTTCCATGTGCTTACCTGCTTGCCCTTTTTAGCATGAGAGAGAACTTGCAAGATTATGGGCAAGGGTGGCTATTTTTGGTTCATATCTAAATCTTTATAATCCTTTATTAGTCATCGCCTCTTTTGATAAATAAAATATCCTTGTCCTTGCTTCAAGGGAGGATTCAAGCCTATGCTTGAGTCTGCTATGTTCTCTATGCTTGTTTTCTTTGCTATAAGAGATTATTATCACAATAGTAAATTTTTTCCTCTTTAAGCTTCCTTTTGCTATAGTCCATTTTAAGCATGCAGTTCTGACTTGTCTTTAGTTGCATTTCCATTCATTTTGGTTTTCACTGTTGGATCTGGTGTGAATAATCTTTTCTGTTTGTAGGTTGGGGAAAGGGAGAAGCATTGAGAGAGAAATTCTATTGGCATATCTTTTTGGCAAATCTTGTTCAGGAACTATGGATATGATTATATAGTATTCTGATATTCCGACCAGATTGTTACAGATTTATAATGTTGATGCCATTGGATGTTCGTTGCGGAGCTTGTTCTAAGTTTTGTAATTATGAACCTCCTAGTCAACCAAAAAGGAAAAAGAATTATAATGTTTGTATTGATACATTGATTAGGCACTGATGCCTCTACTTTAAAAAGTCTAGTAAGATAGTATTGCCTTTCTTTCTTCTTATTTTTTATCTGATTTAAATCTAAAAACCCTCAGATTTATATTGAAGACTGGAAGATTAATGAAGCTTTCATTCTGAAAGAATTCAAGACAATCACTGATTTAGGTGGTGGACTTGAAGCTTTCGGAATCCTTCTATGATCGTCTATAAATGCAGATATAGATTAGGGATATAGTTTCTACTCAAGGTACTGCTGTGCTAATATGAATCCCATCTCTGTCTCCTTCCATACCATGGAAGCCCTTTGTTTCTTGTTATCCTTTGTCAGTAGCCCAGCTTTTTGCAATGCCCACCAACAGCAGAATGAGATTTTCCAGCGACAACATGACTATCAACCTAATCTTCCTACATCATATGCAACATCAGCATCACTATGAATTGATGCAAGTGATGATTCTGGAAAAGACATCAATGCCACCACTCGATATGCTTGCCAAAAGGGTCAAGACTACTGCGAGAGGTCAGAGACTGCTTAAGCTCCAGGAATGTGAATATAATCATGTACAAATATTCCGCTTGGAGCAAGTCATCTCTCTCTCTCTCTCTCTCTCTCTCTCTCTCTCTCATATTAGTGTTTGAATGATAGTTTATCTATATGATTCCTATATTTTGGCATTACATTTTTCCAGAACATGTATTTTTTTTACATTTTCGTGCAGAATGCTTGAAGATGCCTGCAAAACTGATGCCAATGGCCAAGCTATTTTTGGTGGTGGCATTGAGAATCCTGAACTTGTAGCGGAAATGGGTATTGCCTCATCTACTTCATGATTCATCTCCTTGTTTATTGTCATTGCTGTTGCCCCAACTATCGTTCCTTTATATAATACTTATATATGTATATATCTGTTGGAGTGTTTATTTGGTCGAGTGTTCTTGAACATGAACCTCAACAAGCAATGAATTCACCTATTTTCCCCCTGCTGGTGAACTGTTGACTTTAAGTTAGGTTCTTTCTGTAATGAATAATGTTGATGTGAACATGATGTTAGGATGACAACTTCTTTGCCATGCCTTTATTTTGTTCTGGTATTAGTAATTTAAATACTAAACATATCAACTTTCAACTAATTGAACCATCAATAGATATGAATTATGATGTATCAAGAATGACCTAGGCATACAACATATGGTTATCTAACTATATGTTGTTACACTTGCACACAATTCCGTCGCTAAGCACGAATGTAGATATAAGGGAGTGCATTGCTTAATAAATGAATATGCTTCGGTGGTGCTTGTTAAAAGAATGGGTTAATTTATTATAGGGTGTTTGATACATTCTTAGCATCAGGAAAAAAACTTGCAAAAAAAAAGGAAGAAAAAAACGAAAATTTGAAAATCCGAACAAAAAATCTGGGTAAAGTAAAGCACTCTAAACCAGAGAAGTTACCACCAATGGTAAATGTCACCACCACATATTTTTCATAGAAGATGAGATATAAAAATTCTGCAAAGATAGACTTTTCCTTGGCTTCTTATTAGTTACATTTATAAGAAGTTTTGGTTATTAACATGTAATGGATAATGATGCAGATGGAACTTTAAGGATTATATATTTTATTTTTATTATTATAAAACTTGTATGTGATTAGCTATGAAGCACCGACATTTTAAAACCAGTGCTGTATCCGTGTCGGATATACAGACATTTCGGAGACACTTGGACACTTTGGGAATACATATAGAACGCATCACATGGCGTGTCCTTTTATTTAATGAATTTATTTTTAGGGGACACACCTAAAACACTTTGGGGACACACTAGGGACATGTCAAGTTGTCTTTTTTCTCATTTTATTTAGTGCTTTTGATGAATGTTGAATGTTTATTATTTTTTTCTTGCATTTAAATACTTAATAGATCATTCATAAAAAAAGATATAAACTATAAGTGTTCATTTAAAAGTGCTTTAAGAAAAAATAATAAAATAGAATTAGAGTTAGTTTTTGTGAATGTTGATTGCTTGTGGATGTAATATTAATCTAGAAAGCAAATAAAAATATATGAAAAAATATTTTATTGTTGTGTCTCTGTCATGTATGTGTCTCCATTTTTTTGAAATCGCCGTGTCCCGTGTTTGCATCCGTGTCTGCATCTGCATCTGTATCTATATCTGTATCCGTATGTCATGCTTCTTAGTTGATTAGGAATATTTCGATTTAATGTTGAGTTGTCTATAATTAGTATTTGTTTGGTATTTATACTATTCTACCGTAATTAGTATTACTTGATCTACAAGACTGATCATTAGTTTCCTAATATATATTTTCCCTTTTTAGTATTCCCTAATTGGATTTATATTATTATGAATAAAGTTGTAATCTTTAGGGCTGTTCAATTTTGTCCTGGAATTCTTTTGAGAGTTCTTTACCGTTTTCGTATAATTTTAGCAATCATAGGATTTAACAAATTTGTTGAAGAGTTGTGTTTGTATTACTTTAGATTCTGCGCTTTCATTTTTTGTTACATAGAGCCTTGGTCGATTCCTTATGGTACTTGAAGCTTGTGGCGGTTACATGGGATGTACAACTAGAGGCATAATTCCAACACTTAAAGCTTTGTCGATTGAAACAAAAAAAATCGCTTGGAGGTTTGCTTTGATGTGGTGACAGAGCAGCTCGTTGCCTTGACCATTGCTGTTGGTCAATCTCAGAATTGTTTGTTGAATCGATGATATGTTAATAGAAATCATGCTAGTGATTTTTCCAGCCGCTTTTTGTTAACAAAAATGTTTGGGGATTGGTTTGAGGGGCTGAGAGAGCAACTCGCCGCTTTGGCCATTGCTATTTGTCAACTTAAGAATGGTTCACTGAATTGATGATATGTTAATAGGAATCACTATTTTGTCAACTTCAGACTCGATGGGAATCACTACTTGTCAACTTCAGAATCGTTCGCTTAATCGATGATATGTTAATAGGAATCATGGTAGTAGATTTCTTCAATAGTTTCACTCAAGTTCCTCTATTTATATGGGTATGGGGAACCCTCTGATATTTATTTGACTGAACGCTCTTACACTTGAACCATTTTTAGTTGTATTTGGTATCCAATAAAGACAGTTTATATTTTTGTATAATTATGTAGGGAGCTACCATATGGAAAATGAGTTGGACCCCAGTGGGGGTGCTGGGGGTCATCTCTGATTGGTCCAAAAATTAATTTTTTTTTTTTGTTTTTTTGTTTTTCTTCGTGGTTTTGAGCCTATGACAGTGTGCCAACTGTACTGGGGGTTGCTGGGGGTCGCCCCCCACTGGGGGTCCCCAGCATTGCCCAGCTACTATATGGTGCACCCTTAAGAAAGGGAGTATTGTATGTATCCTTTATTAACCACGACGTTCATAACAAATATCATAATTTTTCTCTTAACATTTTTCACTACAAATATTCAAATAATACTTACATTAATTTTAGTTAAAGATTTAAAATGTCATTAAGAAAGTCAAAATGTAAGAAAGTCAGAATTTTTCCCTTTTCTACATTTTATATATATAAACAGTAAAAAATAATCTCTCTCTCTCTCTCTCATTTTTATATATAAAAAATTAAAGTCATTTTTAAATATTTTTTTACACTCACTTCATATTTTAATAAAAAAATCACTAAAAAATTCGCTTCTCAAATAGCAGTCTCCAAAATTGAAAGTTTGTCTTGGTATTTGAGCTTGCGTTTATGTTGTGGAAAAGTAATTTTGTGTTAAAATATTTGATATGAATCAGTTGATATTGTGTGTATTAAATTTTATAATTATAAATAAATATTTCTAATAAATATTATATTTGTAACAATCAGATATCCAAAAATATAACAGTATTGATATATATTAGGGGTGAGCAGCAGATATATCGATTCGTCCAAACCGATTGAACTAAATCGATCCGCTGCATTTTGGACGGATGTGTGATGACGAGCGAATGGTTGCGAATTGATTTTTTCTAATGCGCCTAGTTTTGGACGGATGACGGATTTGAGGTTCATTTGGCCGCAACAGAACTGCCAAACTACGGGCATTCCTAGTAATTTGTAAGGCTTTGTGTTTTCAATTTGTTTAGACTAGTTGTGTTTTCAATTGAAAAAGAGTTTAAATATTCTGTTAAAAAAGAGTTTTCAATTTGAATATATTTTTTAAATTAAAAAAATAAATGTATTATTTATCTATATTTTTTGGTTTTTAAATTTAATTTTAAAAATAATAAATAAAAAAGATGATATATACTGGTTGGTTTTTGTTTTTAAAAATAGAAATAGATGTAACAATACAGAGGCATATAATCTCTACTACTGCTCTATTTATGGTTTTGGTGGTTTGAATTGTTTTTATATTTTAAGAACCACATATATTGTAATATTTTATTTGGATGAGACATGCTGTAATTGTAATGTGTAGATGAGACATGCAGTGATTATATTATTCTAAAGTTTCAAACTTTTTTTTTTGGATGAGGCATGCAGTGATTGTAATATTTTTTTTAAGTCATTGACTGTAATATTTTTTGTTTTTTGTTTTTAGGAAGTGCACAAGTTGAATTATGTTAAAAATTTATAAAATTTTAAACTACTAAATTGATTCGTATCCATTCATCAATCCGCTCAATCCACATCTACCAAATTAATAAACAAATACGAATTAATTTTTTCAAATCTATCAATTTAACGGATAGATGACAAATTAAAAGTTTTCGCAACAGCAACCTAATATATATCATACTACTAGTAAAAATGGTACAGCATTTACAGTAATGGAATGGAGAACAAAATTCCAATTAAAGCAGCATGATTGACGGGTAACTATAACAATAAAATATTTGTCCACCCAATATATAATAAAATAATTTGTCTACTTTATATTCTCGTAAAAAAAATCTCCTATTAAATTTTATGGAAGAGTAATATTAAAGATTCTAAAAGTTTTATTAAAATTTCTATCAAATATCTTACATGAATATAGGATACACATGAGATTTATATGGTGTGGGTCCTACCTCCATATGGGACATTTGATATAAATTTTGATAAAATTTTTAATATTTTTGTTTATAAAATCTTATAGTGTTTATAAGCAATTTAAATTTTGAAATCCGCATTAGATGGAGATCAATGTTGAGCAACTTGTTAGAGAAATCATCAAACTATTTTCTCCCACTCCCAATCACCTTAGAACCTACAAGCTTTCTTTCAGAGATCAATTTGCATTAGATGGAGATCAATGTTGAGCTAATTGCTAGAGAAATCATCAAACTATTTTCTCCCACTCCCAATCACCTTAGAACCTACAAGCGTTTTTTCAGAGATCAATTTGCTCCACAACAATGCATACCACTTGTTTTCTTCTTCGCCAACATTAGTCATGGTACTTAGCCTCATTTGACATTCGAGTGTTTTAGCCTAAAACTTAAAAAGTTATTAAAAAAATCAAAAAGTCTATAACTTATATAAAAAAATCAAAGATTCTATTTTCTCTCTATTTTTTACACATTTTTTTTGTGAAAAAAAATAAAAAATCATTCTAAACATACTAGCTTTTTTAACTTCATATTTTAGCTAAAAAATCAAAAAAATATTAAAATAGTTTGTTCTCAAACGAGACTTTAGTTGTGGTAACAGGTGATGGTAGTGAAAATGATGTTGATTATGAAGAGATTGTCGGCGTTAAAGGAAGTTTTGTGTAAAATCCTCACTCACTTTTATCCATTTGTCGGAAGATTGAGAGACAAGCTCATAGTTGATTGCAACGATGAAGATGTTGATTATTTGAAAGCTCGAGTCACCAACGGTTGTCTCTTAGGCATTCTTGAATAACCCAATGTTGAAGAGATGGGCCAATTGTTTGCAACCAAGCCCACATATGCTTATAATGACCCTTTGTTAATTGTTCAAGTTAACACCTTCCTGTGTGGCTGATGCAGTGCTGATCGAAACAATAGTAACAATCTTAAGATCCGTTGATTCACACAAGAATACCGGAAATAAGACTCCTCTTTAGACCCGTTGATTCCCAAGAATACCGAGTTTAAAGGCTCAACCAAAGTTGATTCACACAGAATTAACCAAAGTTGGAACAAAGAGTAATAAAACTCAAAATATATTAATCATCAAAAAACTCTCCAGAGCCCTAAGGCTTATATCCATTATTTATAAACAAAATATAGACCTAACTTAATTAAAAAACACCCAGAATTAGCAACTACTAAAACATAGACCTAACTTAATTAGGAAACAACTAGAATTGGTAACTGCCATAATGCAATACAAAAATAAGAAAACTAAATAACTAAATAATTCCATAATAATATTAATTTTAAAATAATAAAATAAAAATACTTATTTTCTAAAATTCAATCTGCGTCATTCTTCCCCGCTTGAGAAAACTCGTCCTTGAGTTTCTATTGCTTGAAATAACTTGGCACGTCTGCACTTATCCGCATCAACCTTGTATTTGAGGTTAATTTTTTCAAATCTAAACTTCAAAGAAGAGTCTCCGAAAATTAAAGGAACAAATTTCTTTAACAAATTTAACACATCTTCACCAAAGCCCAAATTTGAACGGTTCAAACTCAAATTTGTCAACTCTTCATGAAATTTCTCTTCGAACGGATCATAGAAAATATTCTCCATATTGTAAATCGATTTTGAATGCTCATTGAACTCATGTAAACCAAGTATATGATCTTCCACAAAAATAAAATTAACACCAACCCTTCCATAACTCTGATTTATGCTTCCAACAGACAAAATATGATTAAACATATTAGTTCTATCAATGAATGGTTCATCATCAAAAATCGGTGGTTTACTCTAATCCACAATTGGATCTGGAATAAATTTTGATGTGAAAGGCCATTTAATCAGATCATCCTGTTTAGTGATTTGGTTCACGTGATCTTTATAATTTTTCAATGCATGATCTCTCCTCGGTCTTTCACTATGAAAACTCAGCAGGTTAGAATCATCATCTGTTACCTCCTCCTCCACAGGAACCTCTCGAGCACCACTGCGATTCCCAGGCATGAAGCAAGAACGTAGCAAGCTCTGATACCAACTGATGCAGTGCTGATCGAAACAATAGTAACAATCTTAAGATCCGTTGATTCACACAAGAATACTAGAAATAAGACTTCTCTTTAGACCCGTTGATTCCCAAGAATACCGAGTTTAAAGGCTCAACCAAAGTTGATTCACACAGAATTAACCAAAGTTGGAACAAAGAGTAATAAAACTCAAAATATATTAATCATAAAAAAACTCTCCAGAGCCCTAAGGCTTACATCCATTATTTATAAGCAAAATATAGACCTAACTTAATTAAAAAACACCAAGAATTAGCAACTACTAAAACATAGACCTAACTTAATTAGGAAACAACTAGAATTGGCAACTGCCATAATGCAATACAAAAATAAGGAAACTAAATAACTAAATAATTCCATAATAATATTAATTTTAAAATAATAAAATAAAAATACTTATTTTCTAAAATTCAATTTGCATCAGTGGCGGAATGGCTGTATGCATGTCTACCTCCCACAAGATCGTTGATGGAGTTGCATATTCCACATTTATTAAGGGTTGTGAAAAATTTAAAAATCCCAAAATATTAATTTGTGATTATGTTTCAATTTTAAATAACGAATAACAATCCCAATTAAACAATCAAAGACAAACTGACACAATGATTTAACGTGGAAAAATTATAATTGGAGTGCCTCCAATTGTGATAAAAAAATCATGGGCCAAAGCTACAAAACAATCCATTAGAAGACAAAAAGGAATTACACAAGTGTACCCTTAATTAACTAGTGAATCCACGCTCGAATTGAATCGACTTCTATTTGCCTCTTCCACCACCATTTTCACCTCGGAATTGTCTTGCCCAACATTGAATCCACAACAGCGATGTTGAATCCATAACGATGAGCCACTCTGAAATCTACCAAAGTTTCAAGCCCAAGTTTCCCGAAATCCACCGAAAAACAACTCTTTCTTTTGTGAGTAAACGAAAACAAACAAACCCTTGATGATGTTGACATGAAGTTCACAGATCCATTGATCACTCTTAAATCATCAAGGAAATACACAAAAAGCACCCTCTAATATAAAACACTTTGTGTCTTATTCCTTTCTGAATTTGGACGACCTAAACCCTAGAAATAACAAACTGCGCACTTTATAGTAAACTGAATCGCAAAGACCGCTCGAGCGTACATGCTCGAGCAGTTACGCTTGAGCGGTGTGAGAAAAAGCAGTGCAAAACATATAGGTTGACCGCTGTACGACCACTTCATTGCTTGAGTGAACTCATTAAAACGTGTGCCTATTGCTCGAGCTAAGACTCTACCGCTCAAGCTTGTATAAGATGCTCTCAAAAGTTTGGACGCTTTGCAAAAGTACTAGATGGTCCTTTTCTTTGCTGTAGCGCACACATGACCGCTCGAGAGGTCAAAAACTTCGATTGCATTTTTTTTGGTTTCGATCCCCGTATATAGTCAGCAAAGTGGCAAATATGAAAGGATCAGGATCACAAACTCCTCTGCATAAGCACAATTCGGGTTGGATTCACATCTAAACACTCATAGCTTCACTGTAATAAAAAAGAGAATAAAATTACAACTGAAAAAAGTTTTGTCAAATGGGATTGCCAATAACAAAAACTTAATAGTTTGGTCCTGTATCGCTTTTAGATCCCTTGTCACAATTAATTCCAAAATTTAACGTTGTCTCATTTCAATTCCCAGTGGCATCAAAAGTGCTCCTGCAAGTAATCTAGAACGTTGTAATAAGGAGGTTTGTGGTTGACGCCTCGAAAGTAGTTATCCTCAAGGCCAAAGTAGCCAGCGCGAGCATGCAACAACCTACGTGCGTCAAGGCTATCATAATGCTTGTTTGGAAATGCACATTGGTTGCATCCAAATCATATGCCCTTGGATTTGGGACGTCTGCAGTTCCATATCCAAGGGCATCTGGGGGGCTGTTGGTGGTTCATTTTCATACCAAAAATAAATTCTTACTAAGACCTTAATTCAATAGAATAGTGGTTTTGTTCAGGTATTGATTCACAAGGACTAAAAGGCTAAGTTATTTAAATATTAGAAAATCAATTCTTAATTAATTCTCAGGGTAAATTATGCAAATAGTCCTTGTACTTTACACGATGCGTCAATTTGGTCCCTGTAGTTTCAATTTCCTCGATTTTGTCCCTTAATTTAATTGATTGTATCATTTTAATCTAATAAATAACGGTTGTTAAATTAATTTAACGGAAGGTCAAATAATGTATCAATTTGGTCCTCGTAGTTTCAATTTTTTCGATTTTGACAGGGACTAAATTGACACATTGTGAAAAATACAGGGACCAAATTGACACATTGTTTGACTTTTCGTTAAATTAACTTAACAACCGTTATTTATTGGACTAAAATGACACAATCCGTTAAATTAAGAGCCAAAATTGAGCAAATTGAAACTACATGGACCAAATTAACATGTCGTGTAAAGTACAGGGACTATTTGCATAATTTTCCCTAATTTGAATTAGAAGAATGTTTTGATTTTAATATAAAATTAACTAAAAACAATTATTAAACAAAAAGAAAGATTGAGGTGGACTTGAAGTAGAAAATAGTTTCGGATTTCGAATCCACCTCTAATCTCATAACAAGTAATTAAAATATTAAATTCCAATAAATCAAAGATTCGGATAATAGTAATGTATTGTGGCTATAAGTCTCGATATCATCGTTAAGAAGATGAGTATAATCAAATCACAAGTACGAATCATCTTTGGTCGGCACAAATTGTCTACACTAAACTAGGGTTGCGGCAAGACTTGTCTCCTCTAAGCATGACTCGTCTCATGGTTTGTATATACAAGAAAGTAAAATAGTTGTATGATCATGCATTCTCAATCACAGAAATCGAATATATAAATTGAATGAAAAGATTGTTTGAATGAAAGATATAAAACAATCATACAACGATTACCCAAATCTAAAGAAAAACTAGAATCTAAATACAAAATTAGAAGTTATTTGATTAGGGTTTCATCTCAATCTCGAAGAAAAAGATTAGTAGCCGCTCATGGTTGAGGTAGAAAACCTCTTCTCCTTGCCTCTCTCAACTTTTCTCTAGAAACCTCCCTCACCCTAATGATCAATAGGCTTCTCTATTTATAGACATAGTACACATCTACATAATACCAAAGAGGCTAGAATTCTCCAAAATAAAAATGAAATTTGGATAAAATTATTCCTAGCTTTTTTGACTCATCTTGCAGGCCCATTTTGACCTAGTAAATGTCAGAATTGGAGAATTCTTATTTCACGCAAAAGTGTATCCCTTTAAGATAGTTTTCCAACGCTTCTTGATGCACCTTAATTCGATATCAGATGAGAGAGATATGTCCAAAATATCGAATGCTGTGTAGAGTGACTTCTATATCGAGATTGCAACAATTTTAACTTTTCTTTTTTCATATCTCATAGGTTGGGCTTTTATTACTTGATTCATCTTCCGAGCTTTTAAACTTGGGTTGAGTCTTGTCTTTCGGGCTTTAAATACTTCAAATTAAGGTCAATTTCATCTCACAAGCTCGAATGGCCTACACATATACAAACTCCTTAAAATTGTCAAGTAACAATAATTCAAGGACTAACAATTGTATTTTAGAAGGCCTAAATGTGTACATTTCGAAATTGACCAGCTGTGAACTTGCGCCTAAGGCTTGTGCCACCCTTACCAAAATATTCTTTTGGAACTTTAACCGGATTGTTATGGACAATGCTGGATGATCACAAGGGTGAAAATGAAACATTATTAGACTTGACAGGCTTAGTTTGCCAGTTGGGGAAAGGCATTGAAGAGTCCACTGATAATAATTTATCCTTCGAAAGATCAAACCAGATGCGACTTAAGAGAGATGATGTGAATGTGTATTGCCATAGTGGTTGGTGTACGTTTGCTCTATACGAAGTTGATTTTTGGGTGGGAAAAGCCAACATATGTGACTCCAATTTTACTAGATGCCTTGATTAGAATTGGATTGTTGGATACAAGAGATGGTGACAAAGTAGAAGTGTGGATGACTTTAATGGAAGAAGGCACGGCCTTGTTTCAAAGTGATCAAAAGTTGCTGGCTTTCGCCTTGCCAAACCTGATTGCACCTTAAACCTGGTTGTCCAGTGGATCAATGTCATGCATTCATGATGATGGTCTATCATCTTTCTGATTATATTTCTAAGTTATTAAGAATAAGGTCTAAAAATCTGATGTATCATACATGGTGATATGATTCATTGTCTTTCTTTGTATATTTTTAAGTTATATAGAATATTAAAACTCTATAATTTTTCTTCAAAAATTTCCAAGTTCAATAATGATATGAAGACATTATTATTTATCATAGTATACGTCAACATTGCATTGGTAACAATATTAATGGTATCAGTCAATTGGCACTCCAAGAGGCCAGATGGAATGGAGATGAGCTGGGCTAAAAAACTGGAAGTCACCGAGCGGTGTCTTTCTCAAGGACCCTCTAATAGTCAAGTTAGATATGTGCTTGGGAAAGAAGATGATTAGAGAGTTAGAGTATAATAGATAGAGTACCTTTACAATGTGACCATATATGCACATATATAGAGCTCACCTTTCATGGTTACATTCTATGTGAGGGAACAATTTTGTTAGCCTTATAACCAACCAAAAAGTGCCATGTATATCAGCATGATGGGGTAGGTTAAGGCTATGAGACACGTTCCCCACTAGATGGTGACAATTATAGGTGGAGGGGATCACTCTAAGTTGTGCCATATGTTCCAATCGTTATAACTTATAAATATAGAAAACATGACATGCTCTAGGTCAAGTCAACCTTTCCAAGTTGTTGACCATAGTTGCTTGGTTAGGTTGAGAATGGGATTGGTTGATTAGCTTGTTGGTTGCTTGACTAGGCAGACCTCCCAACTAGATAGATGTGGGCATCCTTTCGAGTGGACCGAGCCTGATCTACCCTGTTATGATCAGGCCTATCTGTCATATGTTTGTGCTAAGTCCAAAGACTAGAAACATCATGGGCCTGATCCCCTTGGGCCTTTGTTACATTCTATGGGCCCGTGTTATATATATATATAAGATATGATTCAAGGAAAATATTACATAAGCAAATTAATTGGGTGTTGAATAGTTAATCTTAATCAAATTATTTAAAATTCAACTTTGAAAAGTTAATCTTAAATATAAGGTTCTTGCTTAAAAATTCACCAAGGAAGATTGTTTTTAAATTTAGCAACTCATTAACTTTTTTAAAGTAACTCATTGCTTAATTAAGAACTAATGGTCCATGTGATTTTCGATAAGACAATTCTAAATTTGTTGAAGTTAATGATGAAAAAGGCAATTATGGCCTTTGTCTAATTCTTCACTTTGGTTGAAACTTGAATTTCCTATTTTCAAACAAATTTAATTTTAATTATGTTATATATATGTAAAATAAAAATATTAATTATATTTTTGGTATCTAAAATGAGTCTTGTGTCATTTTGATTTCTAATGTTTATGTTACCCAAAATACAACCTAAGAGGGAGGGGGGTGAATTAGGTTATTACAATTAAAATTAATAATATCCTAAGAAAAATTATGACTAGCACAATAGATAAATATAATTAATGAAATAAAAATAATTAAAACAAGTGTCTTAACAACTATGTCAGCTAATGATTTTAGCATAGTAAAAATGTGAAATATAGCTATGGCAATTTAAAATAAAATAAAGAGATAAGGGAGAGAGAGGCAAACAAATTTATAGTGGTTCGGCTTCAACTCGGCCTACGTCCACTCCTCAAGTTTCACTTGAGATTTTTCACTATTTTCTAGCTTCACAGGGGTGCTAGCAACTTCTTTACAAATGGAGTAATCCTCTACGGATTTTACACAGACTTCACAAGCCCAAACCCTTGCAAATCTTAGGTGATTCACAATCACTCTCAAGATTTCAAGAACATAGTGTTTGCAACACTTTTACAAGATGAAATGGTATTTTTGCTTTCAAAAAAAGCTTACAATAAATATCTCTCAAAGATAGATATATAAAATGAAGTATTGATTTTTCTGTAAATCTCACACAGGAAAGATGAGCTTAATGCTATAAGACTCAGTGTATAATTTCTGAGAATAGATGTGAGTGATTATAGATCAAAGAATATTTTCAGGTTTTTTGTAACTTGTTTACATTAGAGGCTTTGGTATATATAATGAAACTTATAGCCGTTTATAGTCGTTGTATTCATTTGAATTTATAGCCGTTGTACTTCCATCATTACCAATTTGAATATCTTCCACTCTATCATTACAAATTTGAATATCTTCCACTTGAACCTTTTGAACCTTTTGGCCTTTTGAATCTTTATAGCCGTTGTACTTCCATCATTATTAATTTGAATATCTTCCACTTGAACCTTTTGAACCTTTTGGCCTGCTGCTGTGATAGGTTGTTTAAACCTTTGTTTTGGGCTGTTTGAACTCTTGATTTAATCAAATATTAAATACATTCTAACAACATTTAGGACAAAGGTTTAGGTGAGAAATAATAAGACAAAATAAATTTTGATTCTATTTTTCTTTTTCAAATAAATTAAAATATAATCATCAAAATAAATTTTGGATTCTATTTTTCTCTTTCAAATAAATTAAAACACAATTAAATAAATCATCAAATAAATAAGTCTAACAATCTTCCCCTTTTTGATGATGACACATAATGATGTTTTGATTTGATTTGGGAGTAAGAAAGGCTCCCATTCAAGTCATGCTCCCTGAATTCATTTCTAAATATATAGGTTAGTACATGTGTAATAAATAAGCTTTAATTGGAGACATGATATGAAACTAAGATATCAAATTATAAATACATAATCATCAGATTAGTTTTCAAATAATACCAGAATTTGAAAATAATACCTTAATACATAACATCATATAATTTCTCCCCCTGTGACATTATCAAAAGGAAATCATGGGTCAGAATCTGGAGGAGGAGGAGGAGGAAAATGATAATGCTAAATGGCATTAAAAAATAAAGAATAAAAAAAATATATATATATATGATTCGCCCGCGTCTTCTTTTTTTCGTCGAAAATCGCATCGGACACGCGTCTTCGCTTTTACGTCAGCCGATCGACAAAAGCCAGACGAGTCAATTAGTCAATCAGCTACCTCGACTCTCTCTCTCCCTCTTGTTGTCTTCTCCTCCTTTGCCTTCTTCTTAATCACACACTCTTCTATTTTCTTCTTCACCATTCTCTTCTTTCTCTTCTTCACCACTCTTTTCTGTTTCTTCTTCCTTATCGAGAGACAAAAAAAAGAAACTGAACAAAAGAGGCCAAACCTCAGTCTGTTCACTTCTATTTCTCTACAACTCATTTCTTTGACACCTCTCACCTTTAATCCATGGCGTCCTCATCTCGTCCCCTCACTCTGTTTCCGGACCTGAACGATCCCGTAAGCTTTGTTGGACCGAGTGCCTCTACTCCTACTCTTCCTGTCATTCCTCTTCCTAACCTTCCTATGATGTCGATTGAGCAAATCATGGCAACTCAATCTGACATAGAAGCCAATCATTTCACACTGACGTCCTGTATGGAGACGGTGATGGCAGTCACAAAATTGACTCGCCAATTGCAGAACAGGACGAGTGAGCTCCATCAGGTCAACGCCCAACTCTCTCTGCTTCAGCACATGTACAAGGATGCGCGAGCAGAAATAGGCGCACTGAAGGTTGAAAATAAAGAGCTTAACGAAAGACCACCTCCATGGCTCGATTTGGAGCAACGTCGTTCTTGGCCTTTGATAGTCAGCGGGGAGTCGTCGCTCTCGATGAAACCAAGGGGGTAGGGGCGTCAAGGGTCGCCCAAGGTGATAAAAGAAGAAGAAAACGATGGAAGATGTGAGTAAGTAAGATCGACGTATGGCTGGAAAAAAATGAAGGGTTTCTTTTTTGTTGTTGTTTGTTTGTTTTCTTTTTTTTTTTTTAGTTATTTGGATTGACGTGTGGCCGCAAAAAAAAAAATGAAGAGTTTTTTTTTTTTTATGTAAATATTTTTATTTTGATTTGTTTTTGTTTTTATGTTTAAGTACTGAAAAATGAAATGAAAAAGCAAAAAAAAAAAAAAAAGAAGAAAATTAAGCCCAAACAAAAATAATAATGAGAAAAAAAATAAAATAAAATAAAATAATACCAGCAGAAATTAAACTGAATGGGACGGTGGGGTTGCTAGAATGGTAATGCAAAAAAAAAAAAAAAAAAAAAAAAATACCATGAGGGTTTAAAAAAAATCAATGTATGCAAAGTTAATTTTACCTTAAGATGCAGAAGCCAAAAAAAATTACACAGTTGAGAATAGCAAACTGTTAAGGAGAATAAATGTATGAAGGACTTGAGAGTATTCAATTGATATAAATGTTTCTATATTAATGTAGCAACACACATATACCATTTTAACAAAAATACAAGTTTCACAGTCATAACAAAACTTTTTAAGTAGAAATCGACATTCCAAGCTCGCCACGAATAAAATTGAAGTGATCCTCGCTTAGGGGTTTTGTGAAAATATCCGCCAATTGCTTGTCGGTGTTTACAAATTCAAGTACAATATCTCCTTTTTGAACATGATCTCTTAAAAAATGATGTCAAATTTCAATATGTTTTGTTCGTGAGTGTTGAATCAGATTTTTGCTTAAATTGATGGCACTAGTATTATCACATTTAATAGGGATATGATCAGTGGCGGAGCCAGAATATTAAATTAGAGGGAGCACTTATTAATTACAATAATTTTTATAAAAATATTTCTTGCAAGTTTTTACGATTGATTTCAAGAAACATCAAAATAAATAAATAAATAATTACTGTGTTTGGTTTCAGTTTTCGGAATTCAGTTTTTTGAAAATTGAGTTTTTCTATTTTTCGTATTTTTTTATTGGGAGCTTTTTTGATAAATTCACTTTCTAAGAGCTTTATTCCATCCAACCCATATTCTTTTTGATTATTCCATTAAGTCCTATTTGAGATAAGAAGACCAAAATACCCTTTTCATCTACTTATGTTTCATTTAGTTCACATTATTTTCTTATGTTTCAATAAGTCCTATAGGTGACATAATTACCAAAATACCCCTAATGTGAATGTTCACACTATCAATGTGAATGTTCATATCGTCAATGTGTAGGGGTGCGGCCCATGTTGATCCTCGTGGGTGCCCGGAAAAATTTGAGTCGGGCCGGGGCGGGCCCGGCCCGTTGACAATGTGAATATTCACATTGACATGTTAACATTCACATTAATAGGAGTGTAAAATTGGCCCGCGTCCCGTGGCGGCGCGAAACCCGCCCGCGGCCCATGGGCGGCCCGGGGCGGGCCCGGTCCGGCCTGTTGACAATGTGAATATTCACATTGACATGTTAATATTCACATTAATAGGAGTGTAAAATTGGCCCGCTGTAGACACCCCATTTTTGACCGACCTTAAGACTCAGACGTCACCGATTGAGCGCTTGGTGATGTTGCATAGTGTGCTCATTCTGAGGTTGCGGAGTCTCGGCTGCGAGCCTTGCCTCCGGACTTCCGAACTCTTTTGTACCTTGCCTCGGTTTGCGAACCAAGTCCTATTTTCTCCGTTTTCTCTTCCCGAAGGAGGGAGAGGTCTCGTAGATCATCTCTCACTGGCCGTAGGCTACGTTTCGTGGTCGTAGGCCATTTTTCCCGTTTGGCGCCCGGTTTTCAGTTTTTCGGAGCTATTGGCCGTGTGCCTCAGTTCGGGACTGCTTAACCACCTCCGTTTGCTCTAGTTTTTGGCATACACCTTATTTCCTCCCTTTTGAGGGACACTGTGGCCCGAGAGACCAACTTCGTGGTCGAACGCCACTTCCGGTGCCTAACAGCCTATTTTCGGGGTCTCGGGCCGCGCTTTTTGGCCACCGAACCCTCGTTTTGCATCAGTTAGGGTTCTTTTTTGGAAGATTTTAGACCAAAACAATTTTGATCAAAATATTTTTAGACCTTAAAACCCTCTTTCAAAACGTTTTTGAAATAAAGTTTTTACGATGTTCCGAGGCTCGCATTTTGTCAAATGTTGCGTTTTTCGGTAAACCGAGCAAGGACAAAGTGGAAATGAATGAAAGAGAGATGAAATCTTTGAAAAATCTTTCGAAACACCTTGTCTAGGGGTTTGGAGTTGAAGAAAAGAGGGGAAGAGAGAGGAAAACTAGTTTGGAAGAAGTTCAGCATGAATCCGGGTAGGACCGAATCTGCGTGGCCTCACCGAAACGGGCATAACTCTTTGCACATGAGGAATTTTGATGCGAGGTTGGCGCCGTTGGAAAGATAACTTCCGGGGCTTCAATGTGGCCACATGGAGAACAAGCAAATCAGATAGCCGGCCAGCCTTTTTTGGTCAAAAGTGGTTCAGCATGAATCTGGGAAGGAGAGAAAACATTGCGCGGTTTCACCGAAAAGGGAATAACTCTTTGCACAGGAGGAATTAAGGTATGAGGCCACCACCGTTGGAAAGATTATTTCCGGGGCTTCATTTTTCACTCAAGAATCTCCTAGAGCCAAGTCCGGGTGGAGGAGATATGGTTGGTTGAAATCCGTTTGGACCGAATCTGTGCGGCTTCACCAAAACAGGCATAACTTTTTGCATAGGAGGAATTTTGATGCAAGGTTTGCGGCATTGGAAAGCTAACTTCTGGGGCTTCATCCTAGGGGGTGGCCGGCCACCTTGACCCTTTTGAACTGGCCGGCCGGCCATGGGAGGTGGTCGGCCGGCCACCTGGACCTTTTCTACCTGGTCGGCCATTTTTGTCTCCATGAGTGTATTCCAGCTGTACCCTCTGTTTTGACCCAAACCCCTGCCCGGGGATCTGCCCTTTTGGGGGGGGAATTTGAATTTGATTTTCCCCCCTTTCTTTGGCCCCTCCCTCTATAAAACCAGCACTCTACCACCATTTTGAGGGGTTACAAAAAACCAGCTGGAGCTTCTTGCATACAACCCTCCCTCTCTCCCTCATCCAAGCTTAAAACCCTTGTTCTTGCACCATTTACACACCAACCCATAGCCTACCATCTCCATCCTCCATTCCAACACCTTGAGGCTAATTTTCAGAGGGTAGAAGCTCATTTCCTTGGACCAAAAGCTACTGTGTTGTTGTTCTACAAGGGTAAGCTCCTATGTTCCTCTTTCTTGCCTTATTTTGTTCTATATTCTAGCTCCTTTTGCTTACATTTTTGGGCTCCGACCCGAACTAGAAATAGTCTTATTTTGAGCTCATCTTCATGTTTGATCAAGGGTTTTTCTCTGTTTGAAGCCACCTACTGCCCCTTTCCCTTTATCTCTCTTTTAGGGCTATTTCTTGCATGATATGTTAGCCCTGTTTGTAATCATTTCTGGGCTTCGAGCCAAACTGTAAAGTGTCTTGTTTTGAGCCTCTCTTCAACTTTGTTGAGGGATCTTCTTTGTTTGAGGTCATTTACTGCCCTGTTTGTTCATCCTCTCTTTTAGGGCTGTTTTTGCATGATATATTAGCCCTATTTGTGAGCCTTTTTGGACCTCGACCTAAACTGAAAAAGCCTTGTTTTTACATCATCTCCATGTTTGCTTAAGGTCCCATTGCTGTTTGGGGTCATCTTCCCCTATGCATGCTTCATTCCTCCATGATTAGGGCTATGCATTATAGCGCTTGCATTGGCCATGGTTTGGCCTCTTAGCCACTGAAATCCAATGGATTTTCAGTGGCCTTGATGTGTCTTTGAGCTCCAAAATCATAGAGGGGTGACCCTCTCACTCCTCATTCTCTTTACTAGGATGATTGGCCATCCAAAAGGACCCTACTTTGCATGCATCGAAGTCACTTTTCAAGCTCTAATATGAGGGTTTTGGGATCTGCCTCGACTCTTTCCGAGGCCCTCTCGGCCATATTTTATGTCTATGATGCATGTGTAGAGCAATCCCATTCAAGGCCCCTCAAAGAGGCCTTTCTTTACATGTTTCCAAGGCTGATTCCAGGGCCAATTTGGTGAGTTTTAGGGCTGTCATAGTCCATTTCCAGAGGTGGTTTTGCTATGCTTCATGTCTATCTTGTATGTGCTTAATAACCCCTTGTATGACCCTTTAAAGGAACTCCTCATTTTTGCATGTGTTGGCTGCATTTCAGAAGTTATCTAGGCATATTTTGGCATGTTTTGTTCACTGATTTTTGCTAGTTTGGTGAGATTCCATATGCTTAATATACTTGCCATGTAAACCATGTTTGCTAGTTAAAGTTGCATACTATTTTTGTCCATCTTGCTAGCATCTTTTGGCCATGCTTTGAACTAGAAATGTTCATGTTTCGGGACTGCCTTGGTTCTGTCTTCATGCTTCATGATCAAATAATGCATGCTTTGTATAGCTATAGGTCAATGCATGTGCCTAGTTTTGTGTTTCGGGACCATTCCATGCATCGGGTGCCATGTTTCCATGTTTTGGGGCCATTTAGCATCATGTGTGAGTGCTGGAAATTACATGCTTGTATGCCATATTTCATGCCTTGCCATGCCTTGTTAGAGTGGCATTTGGTGCCTTAGGTTCGGTCCTCAGTTTGCGTGCATGTGTGCACGCATTTCAATAGTCTCATTTTCATCTTATGGCCACTCATGTGAGTGTGGCTGAGGTCCACTTATATTGGTATAAGTCCATCATGCATTACGTATGCCATTTCATTTCATAGCATTGCGTATGCTAGGTTGTATGTTAGAGCATTGTGTATGTCTCGCTACATCGTGCATTGTGTATGTCATCT
Source organism: Camellia granthamiana (assembly GCA_036172215.1). Lineage (NCBI taxonomy): Eukaryota > Viridiplantae > Streptophyta > Magnoliopsida > Ericales > Theaceae > Camellia > Camellia granthamiana. The sequence goes on along the minus strand of CM069911.1, from coordinate 66,413,885 downwards.
CATAGCATTGTGTATGCTAGGTTGCATGTTAGGATTGCATTCATGCATGTCATGCATATTGCATTGTGTTTGGGATAGGAGTTACCCCGAGCACGGAAAACGAGGGACGTTTCGTACTCCGAGTGACGGAACGTGTCTCAATTCCCGGTCACCGACACTCCGGATCATCCATGATAGAGTCTCGGTCTTGTTATGTCTATATGTGCATTCATTTCATATTAAGTCGTGCAATTCGACTCCTCGGTCATCATGCATCGAGATGCGTGATTGGTGGCACGAGGATCGAGGACTACACTCCCTGAAGAGTAGTCAAGCATACATATGTGAAAATACATTGTCATGCCCCTTTCCTGCTCTCTGTTGTAGCAAATCAGAAACCGGCAATCTTTTGGGGCTTCGCGCAATATTTCGGGCTTAATTGTAAACAGAGGCTAATTGGGGCGTCACAATGGATTTCCGCGCAAGCAACTCAAGCACGCATCATTCATCATCCGGAGCAGAGCTGAGGCAGTCCATAACTTGCATGCTAATTTACTGCTTTCCTAGATTAATTTGTTAATTAATTAGGGTTTTGTACTTATTCGGACTGTAATTATTTATTTGGGACTGTATATTTATTCGGACCCTCTGCGCGAGGGCAATGTTGTAATAAGTGTGCGTGTGTGTGATGTATGTCTTCCAACCCCACGTCTTTCTCCCTTTTATTTACCAGCTTATGATGGTTAGATTAGGGCATATTTCAATTAGCATATAGTATGATAGCATGTTTGCATTCATTCATCTGTTTTGCATGCACCGGGCTCGGCGCATCATACTAACTGCATTGTATTTCAATTCCAAGTTGAATACTTGTTAGTTGTAGCATTTCACATGCCATGCTTAGAATAGCCGAGCCTGCTATGGTTGCATTTTGCATGTGTTGTATTAGGCATTTCTGTATAGTTAGGATCATGCATGGATTTCTAATTATCTTATGTTTTGGCTTGGAGTACTCGGTAAGTTTTATGCTTTAGCATCCTTGCATGTGTGTGAGTGACTGCCATGATAGCATGCTTACCATGAGGCTATATGCTTATGTGATATAACTGCCTGAATGCCTGTGGGTGAAGGTTGGGTTATTTGGATTGGAACAAATCATCAATTGTGAGTTTTAAGCCCACTAGACAGTGGCAAAATCATGTTTTCTAAAGCCTACCCGAGGGTGGCAAATCCACGTCTTAGCCTACTTGCGGGGAGCACCATCAAACCATTGTCAAAATAAACAAACATGAAATGTTTTGTTCCAATTCGGGCGACCAGTCTATACTTGTATGCTGTGCGCATCACATAGTAAATCTACGCTAATAACCGGAATAAGAACGCATAATGTTTTCAAAACTAGATATCATGGTTAGTAGAGACCGATCTTTGATCGGGCGAGCAGGGTTGCTCACGAAGTGACCTTCCCCAATCGTACCCAAGTTCCCGAGCCGAGGCAACTTTGGTGATGACGGACACGTGGCCTTAGGCAACGAGTCAGGGTTTCCTAAATTTTCCAAAATAAAATATTTAGGTGGCGATTCTGTATCTGATAAAGCAGTCCATGTTTGGCACTTCTTTATAAAAATCTGTTTTCTCAAAACGATTTGCCGGATTTGGACTCTTTGGTTCAGATTAAGAACCGTGACAATTTGAGTCCGAACTGTAGTGAGCCCAAAATGAACGGAACGGGACTCATCCCTCCCGGGGCGTTCGGGGATGTCTACACCCGTGTCCCGTGGCGGTGCGAAACCCGCCCGTGGCTCATGGGCGGCTCGGTTCGGCCCGTTGACAATGTGAATATTCACATTGACATGTTAACATTCACATTGATAAGAGTATAAAATTGGCCCGCGGCCCATGGGCGGCCAAAAGCCCGCCCGCGGCCTGTCCCGGCCCGTTGACAATGTGAATATTCACATTGACATGTTAACATTCACATTGATAGGAGTGTAAAATTAGCCCGCGGCCCATGGGTGGCCAAAAACCCGCCCACGGCCCGGCTTGTGGACAAGGTGAATATTCACATTGACATGTTAACATTCACATTGATAAGAGTATAAAATTGGCCAACGGCCCAGGACGGGCCCGACCCGGCCCGTTGACAATGTGAATATTCACATTGACATGTTAACATTTACATCGATAAGAGTGTAAAATTAGCCCGCAGCCCGTGGGCGGCCCGAAGCCCGACTGCAGCTCGAGGCGGGCTTGGCCCGACCCGTGACAATGTGAATATTCACATTGACATGTTAACATTAACATTGATAGGAGTGTAAAATTTGCCTGCTGCCCAAAGCTTGCCCGCGGCCCGGAGTAGGCTCGGCCTGGCCCGTTGACAATGTGAATATTTACATTGACATATTAAAATGCACATTGATAGGAATGTAGAATTGGCCTGCGGCCCGTGGGCAGCCCGAAGCTCGCCCATGGCCCGGGGCAGGCTCGTTTGGGTCCCGGCCCGAGCATGTCCGAGACCCTAGGCTAGGGCCTAGGCTATCACTTTGAAGCCTGGCCCGGCCCATCAACCCGCTTAAGGCCCATTCAAGGCTCGGTCCGATGCCCAGCCCGCCCGAGGCGTAATGTCTTTTTTTGTGGAAAATAATAAAATTTTGGTAGAAAAAATTAAAAAGAATTAAAAAAAAATGGCTAGGCCCGCCCAAGCCCGACCTAAGCTCAAGGCTAGGCCTAGGCCCACCGGCCCGACTCGAGGCTTGATCCATCGGCTCGTCCAAAGCCCGAATACCCTTGTGCTAGGCCTAGGGCCTAGGCCTAATTTTTTGGCTCGTGGGTCGGGTTGGGCCGGCTTGGATTTTGCCGGACACCCACGAGGCTCGATATGGGCCGGCCCGGGCCTTTACGCATTGATGATATGAACATTCACATTGACGATGTGAACATTCACATTATGGGTATTTTGGTAATTATGTCTCCCATAGGACTTATTGAAACATAAGAAAACAATGTGAACTAAATAGAATATAAGTAGATGAAAATGGTATTTTGGTTTTCTTACCTCAAATAGGACTTAATGGAATAGTCAAAAAGAACGTAGGCTACGCGAAGCCCGCCCGCAGCCTGAGAAAGGCTTGTTTGGGCCCGAGCTCGAGCCTAGTCTGAGACCCTAGGCTAGGGCCTGGGCCATCACTTTGAAGCCCGACCCGGCCCATCGGCCCGGTTAAGGCCCATTCAAGGCTCGGTCCGAGGCCCGACCCGCGCCGAGGCCTAGTGTCTTTTTTTATGGAAAATAATAAAATTTTGGTAGAAAAAATTAAAAAGAATTAAAAAAAAATGGCTAGGCCCGCCCAAGCCCGACCCAAGCCTGAGGCTAGGCCTAGGCCCATCGGCCTGACCCGAGGCTCGACCCACCGGCTTGGGCCGGGACCCAAACGAGCCTGCCTCGGGCCGTGGGCAGGCTTCCGGCAGCCCATGGGCCGCGGGCCAATTCTACATTCCTATCAATGTGCATGTTAACATGTCAATGTGAATATTCACATTGTCAACAGGCTGGGCCGGGTCTACCCTGGGCCGCGGGCAAGCTTCGAGCAGCGGGCAAATTTTACACTCCTATCAATGTTAATGTTAACATGTCAATGTGAATATTCACAATGTCACGGGTCGGGCCAAGCCCGCCTCGGGCTGCGGTCGGGCTTTGGGCCGCCCATGGGCTGCGGGCCAATTTTACACTCTTATCAATGTGAATGTTAACATGTCAATGTGAATATTCACATTGTCAACGGGCCAGGTCGGACCCGTCCTGGGCCGCTGGCCAATTTTATACTCTTATCAATGTGAATGTTAACATGTCAATGTGAATATTCACATTGTTAACAGGCCGGGCCGGGCCGTGGACGGGTTTCGGGCAGCCACGGGGCGCGGGCTAATTTTACACTCCTATCAATGTGAATGTTAACATGTCAATGTGAATATTCACATTGTCAACGGGTCGGGTCGGGCCGGGCCCACCCCGGGCCACGGGCGGGCTTTTGGCCGCCCATGGGCCGCAGGCCAATTATATACTCTTATCAATGTGAATGTTAACATGTCAATGTGAATATTCACATTGTCAACGGGCCGGACCGGGCCCACCCCAGGCCGCGGGCCAATTTTACACTCCTATTAATGTTAATGTTAATATGTCAATATGAATATTCACATTGTCAACGGGCCGGGCCCGCTCCGGCTCGAGGGCGGGTTTTGGGCAGCCCACGGGCCAATTTTACATTCCTACCAATGTGAATTTTAAAATATAAATGTTCACATCATAAAATTGCTAACCGTTCAAAAAATATTTATAAGGGTATCAAAATTAAATATAAGGGCACAAGTGTCTAAGAAAATAGTGTAAATCAAGAAAAAGGACTTTATGGAATAAAACCATGCATACATGGGACTAAATGGGTTAAAAAATTCCTTTATAGATTTCTTGGGTTAAAACACTTCTAAATGAGATTTATCAATAATTTACCCTTTTTTATTTTTAGTGAATATTTTTTGAATTTTAATTATTTTTTTTTACTTTTTTAGATGCACCTTATTTAGGTGTATTTAAATAGTAAAATATTTGTAAAAAAATATTTTAAAAAATTAATAAATACACAAAAATATAAAAAAAATATACTGAATTTTCTTTCTTTTTTTTTTTGTTGTTGTATTTTTTGGTATTTAATGTATTTTTTAAATATTTTTTTCACAAATATTATAATTTTTAAGTGTATTTATGTTAGGTGTGTCTAAAAATTAAAAAAAATTGCTTAAAATATTAAAAAAATTCATTCAAAACATTAAAATACAAAAAATAAAAAAGTAAATTTTCTGAAAACTGTTTTATGAAAACTGGAAACAAACAAGTTGAATGTTATTTGTAACTAGTGTATCATGGACAATACAAAAAAAAAAAAAATGGATATAAGCCTTAAAATAAATTATATAATGATAAATTATTTTTTGATACAAAATTTGATTAAAAATTTAATTTAATGGTAATACCACGTCATCAGTGGTATGTGATATCACCCACTAATGGTAAATAAACATATAAAGAGTGAATCTCACATGTCAAACATAACTAACAATTCAATAAATTTCATATTTTTATAGTAATATTACTTATACTTGCATATCACTAATAATGATGTTACATTCAAAAAATTTTATAGCTAATATAGTTTATTTATAATAGTCTTTTCATTTTCAATCAAAACAACCACTATTGTTTTCTTAATTTTTAAAATTTCATTGACATTTCACTCTAATAATATTTTTATAATTTTTTATTTAAAATATTTTTTTATGTTTACAAAAAATAAAAATAAAAAAAAATCCAAAATCCAGGGAAGGCATGTGACCCCCTTGGTCACATGCCCCCTCCGCCACTGGATATGATCATAATGCAAATCAAAGTCCTGCAATTGTTGTTTCATCCAAAGTAGTTGGGCACAACAACTTCTAGAAACTATATATTCAGCTTCGGCCGTTGATAAAGTAACAAAATTTTACTTTTTGCTAAACCAAGATACTAATGAGTTACCAAGAAAGTGACAAGTGCCATTGGTGCGTTTTTTATCAAGTTTGCATTCTTCAAAGTTGGCATCCGAGTAACTAATTAAATCAAATGCAACACCTCTAGGATAAAACAGTCCCAAATTTTGAGTACCAACAAGATATCTAAAAATTCTTTTAACAGCACTGAGATGTGATTCCTTAGGATTTGATTGATACCTGGCACACATACAAACACTAAACATAATATCGAGTCTACTTGCAGTTAAATAAAGAAGTGAGCCGATCATACCTCGATATTTTCTTTAATTAATGGACTTACCTTTTTCATCATTGTCTAGCTTAATGGATGTGCTCATAGGTGTTCCAGCTATTTTTGAGTCATACGTACCAAACTTTTTGAGTAGTTCTTTTGTGTATTTAGCTTGGTTGATAAATTTTTTTTCCTTACATTGTTTAATTTGAAGCCCAGGGAAATAATTTAGCTCTCCTATCATGCTCATCTCAAACTCACCTTGCATACACTTAGCAAATTCCTTACACAAGGTTTCATTAGTAGCACCAAATATAATGTTATCCACATATATTTGCACAATAAGTAAATCATCATTTTTAGTTTTAACAAAAAGTGTTGTGTCAATCGTTCATCTAGAAAAATTATTTTCAATCAAAAATTTACTTAATCGTTCATACCATGCACAGGTGCTTGTTTCAAACCATATAAAGCTTTTGATAGTTTAAAAACATGATTTGGAAAAGTATGATCTTCAAAACCTGGGGTTGTTTAATATAAACTTCCTCATTTATAAAACCATTAAGAAAGACACTTTTTACATCCATTTAATAAAGTTTGAAATCTCTAAAACATGCAAATGCAAGTAACATGCGAATGGCTTCTAATCTAGCAACCGGAGCAAAGGTTTCATCGAAATCAATACCTTCTTCTTGATTGTATCCTTGTGCAACAAGTCTAGCCTTGTTTCTTATAATTGTGTCGGATTCATCAAGCTTGTTTCAAAAGATCCATTTGGTATCGATAATGGTATGATCTTTAGGTTTTGGCACAAGTTCTCACACTTTGTTTCTCTCAAATTGGTTAAGCTCTTCATGCATAGCTATCATCCAATGTTCATCGAATTCGGCTTCTTGAAAGTTTTTAGGCTCAATCTGTGAGAGAAAAACCAAGTTACTACAAATATTTCTAAGTGAAGAGTGAGTTTCAATACCTTTTGTAGGGTCACTTAGGATTAAATCCTTAAGGTGATTATGAACAAACTTCCATTCTCTTGGCAAATCATCATTGTTTCCTCCTTCTTCTTGAGGTGGGAGAATATGTTGTTCAATCTCTTTGTTCAACTTACATGGTTGGGCCTCTTCTTTGTAGATACTTGAATCTTCCACATTTGGTTCCAAATCTATATTATCACTAATAATTTGCTTTTGAGTAGAGATGTTAGTTTCATCAAATGTCACATGTATAGATTCTTCTACAACAAGAGTTCTTTTATTAAAAACACGATAAGCTTTGCTAGTTAAGGAATAGCCAAGAAAAATTGCTTCATCAGATTTTGAATCAAACTTACCTAAGTTATCCTTACCATTATTATGCACAAAATATTTATAACCAAAAACATACAAGTGACTAATGTTGGGCTTTCTATCACACCAAAGTTCATAAGGAGTCTTTTTTAGAATAGGTCTAATTAATGCACGATTTAAAATATAGCATGCGGTGTGAACGGCTTCGGCCCAAAAATATTTAGAAAGATTATTTTTGCAAAGTATTGTTCTACTCATCTTTTCTAAAGTTCTATTCTTCCTTTCTACTACGCCATTTGTTGAGGGGTTCTAGGTGCTGAAAAATTATGTCTAATACCATGCTCATCACAAAACAATTCAAATTTCTCATTTCCAAGTTCTTTACCATGATCAGTTAGAATATTAGTAATAAGAAAGTATTTTTCATTTTAAATTCTACGACAGAGTTTTGTGAAGAAAATATTTCATCTTTGTGTGCTAAAAACATAACCCATGTAAATCTTGAATAATCATCAACTATAACAAGACAATAATGTTCACCACCTAGACTAGATGTCCTTGAAGGACCAAATAAATTCATATGCAATAGTTGTAAAAGTCTAATTGTGGAAATATGGGATTTTGATTTAGATAATGTTTTAGTTTGTTTTCCTTGTTGACAAACACTACAAAAATGATCTTTTTCAAATTTAAGTTTTGGAAGTCCAATGACCAAATCTTTTCTCAAAAGTTTAGCAATTAAATCCACATGAGTATGACCAAGTCTTCTATGCTATAACCAACTATTTTCATTATTAACATATAAACATTTAACATCACTAGCATAGAGATCATTAAAATGAAAAACATAAACATTATCATGGCGATTACCAACGAATAAAACTTTATGATCATTTGTGCTTTCAATTGTGCAATGTGATTTATCAAAAAATAACTGGATTACCTTTATCACATAATTGACTAATACTAAGTAGGTTATGCTTAAATCCATCAACAAGTAAAACATTTTCAATAGAAGGGTTAAGAGAAATACCGATGCTACCAATACCAATGATTTTTCCTTTCTTGTTGTCTCCAAAAGTAACAAATCCTCCATCTTTCGATGATAGTTTAGTAAAGAATGATTTATCTCCGGTCATGTGTCTGGAACATCCACTATCAAGGTACCACTTCCCTCCTTTAGCTTTGGACTTAAAGCAAACCTACAAGATGACAATCAAGTGTTGGTTTTTGGTACTCATAGTTTCTTGGGTCCTTTTTGGTTAGTTTTGTTAGATCCCTTAATAATCCAAATCTTTTTAATTCCCATGTTCATATTTTTTTTGAATGGACAATAAGATATATAATGGCCTTTCTTTCTACAATAATGACAAGTAATATGAGGGTGTGTTATGAGAGGTGCCTTTTCAAAAATTGTATTGAGATTCTTTTGTTTCTTAATAGGGTCATATCCAATACCCGCTTTATCAAAAACACATCTTTGATTTCCAAGAAGCATGTTGAGATTATCTCTACCTTTTACAAAATTTTCAAGTGTTTTTGTTAAATCATCAACATTGTTTTTTAAAGTAGTTTTCTCATTAGAGATAGTATCAAAATCATTTTTCAAAATAATTTTTTCTTTCTTTAATTCTTCTACATTAATAGATAAAGATGCAACAGATTTCTTCAACACATTATTTTTGGCACAAACTTTTCTAAATTCATTTGATAGTTCATGAAATTCACTTTCAAGTTCTTCATAAAGAGTAGTTACCTCATCTTGAGTAGAGTCTTCATCTTCAAGAGCCATGAGACACAAGTTGGCTACTTCATTTTCAATTTCATCACTTGAGCTTTCATGTTCTTCTTCATTTGATGATGCGTTGAATGCAATTCCACTTTTCTTTTTGTTTTCAACATCCTCATGTCCTTTCATGGCGATCTCATGAGTCATAAGGTAACCCATAAGCTCATCCAATCCAAGTATGGAGAGATCTTTGGCTTCTATAATAGCAGTGACCTTTGCTTCTCAATTCTTTGGTAAACACCTAAGAATTTTTCTTACCAACTCACTGTTAGTATAAATTTTGCCAAGAGATTTCAAAGAGTTTACAATTTCATTAAATCTAGTAAACATACTTGAAATAGATTCATCAGAGTTCATTTTAAACAATTCATAACTATGAACAAGTATATCAATACGAGATTCCTTCACTTGATTTGTTCCTTCATACGTTACCTCTAGTTTGTCCCAAATTTCTTTTGCCGAATCACAACTTGAAATTCTATTATACTCCTTAAAGTCTAATCCACAAACAAGGGTGAGTCTGGCATTAGGAAGTTTGGTAGGAAGTTTTGGACCTTCCTACTAATTCATAACTATGAACAAGTATATCAATACAAGATTCCTTCACTTGATTTGTTCCTTCATACATTACCTCTAGTTTGTCCCAAATTTCTTTTGCCGAATCACAACTTGAAATTCTATTATACTCCTTAAAGTCTAATCCACAAACAAGAGTAGAGTCTGGCATTATACTCTTGAAATTTTATTATACTCCTACTAATTTGGTAGGAAGTTTTGGACCTTTGGTGACAATAATCCACATGACATAATCAGTGGCTTGAAGGTATAGGGTTATCTTATCCTTCCAATGACTATAGTTGTTTCTGTCAAACAATGGTGGCCTATTTATGGCTTGTCCTTTAGCTAAGGTTGTCATGGATCGAAACTCCTATATAGTTAAATCTAAAACAAGAGTTTAGGCTCTGATATCAATTGTTACCCAAAAGATAACCTAAGAGGGGGGGGGGTGAATTAGGTTTTTACAATTAAAATTAATAATACCCTAATAAAAAATATGACTAGCACAATGTCACGCCCCACTTTTTATTACTCGAAGTCATTACCAAGTTCATTAACTTAGTTCAATTCCAGAGATAACATGCAGAAATAAACTCAAATGTTCAACTAGAAGAAATGAACAACAGCTCTCTCTTTCGAATGCTAACTAAATACAACATGGGCATTCTAAATAAATTGCCCTCAGGCTTACAATATTAAATAATCAAATGAAGGGCGCAACCCTTTTACATATATGGTATTCCGCCTACAACAAAGAGGCCCCGTGGCCAACAAATAAGAAGATCCAAATCTTGTAGCACATCCTGCTAAACACTTGAAAAAGATTCAATAACGTGGGATGAACATATAGTCCAGTAAGGGTCTCAACATGATCCTTAACAATAACAACTTACAGATAGCTATGATCATGAACGCTCATTCTCGTACTAGAATAGTAATGTGACAGTTTATACAAAATATATATATGTATGAACTTTTCTCGAAAACAACCATTTTATTCAACGCTATAAGCGATTCATCTTTCTTTTCCTTTCATTAACCCCCGTTCCCAATCTTTCATAACATTAACAATTACTTAGGAAATAAACTTACTAAGCCCACTACTCTCTTCCATTTTCCACACATACAACAAATGTGCCTTTTCAAAATATATTTCTAAAATGTTCAATTTTCTTCACACTTCCAAAAGACAAAAGGGCATTTCGGTTCAATCCCAATTCTATCATAATTATACATGCATACCTTTATAAACGGGAGATAACAACTCAACTATATGCATAAGATAAACCAATAAGGCAACTCGGCCCTCCAAAACTGTAACCAACACAATCCACAATGTTCCTAGATACACTAAAACAATAACAACAAAACTTTGCTCTTCTAGCTATGTGCATAGTAAGCCAAAGATACACTTCTCACAACAATCTACTAGTTTACTAGGCGCTAGCTGGAAGGGTATGGTGCCTTCGATTCTCAGCGTAGTCAGTTCTCCAGGCGCTAGCTGGAAGGTAACGGTATCTCTGATTCTCAGCGTAGGGTACAACACCACCAGCCACAATACAACAAGGCATAACCAAAATGTGTACTACATACACATAAACCATCAAGATACCAGCAATGTGTTAAAGTAGATGAACACATAGGTGTAATGCATACACGACAATTCAACACAACCGTGTCATCCTCCACCGATGACCAAGGACAAAACCTCTAGATGCATGTATTTAGTACATCTATTAAAAGACTCAATAATCATGAGATCTCAAACCCAACAATGGCATTAACATGGTAGTTAAAGATACAACCTTCACATATGTGTGTTCAACACTCAAAATACAACAACCCAATTCTTATACTTATTTCAGAAATACTTTTCCCATTTCACAAAACGAATTCCACTTCCCTTTGTTTTCACAAAACCAACTCCATCCCTTTTGTTTCCACAAAACCGATTTCCATGCCTTTTGTTTTCACAAAACCAATTTCAAAGACAATAAAGCCATAACTCATTTTAATCCACTACATTCTTTTCAAAGCCATTCCAAATTAATTATGCAAATTAAGTCATAATCATTAAATTAGGGTTTTCCTCCCTCTTTCTCAATATTGACCAAAAAGGCTCAATCATCTACAACAAACAATAATGACCTCATTTAAGACCCAAAATACATAAGTATTTGCCCAAAGATCAAAACCCCTCTATTAATTTATTAAATCAAATAAAAGTTAGGGTTTCCTCTCCTTTCAACAACAACATGCTAATTAACACCAATTAGCCCAAACCACCACTAATGATAATAAACCCATATTCAAACAACCAACCCAAGGTTCAGTCTCATGATTTTCAACAAATCCAACATGATATAATTTTCATGCAATACAAAAACTACCATATATCTATCTATAAATGGGGTATTGAAAAAGAACAAGGAGAATTCCTACCTCAAATAGAGAACTCAAATGGAGAAGATGACCCGAAATCAAAGTGCTCCAAGTTCACTATTTTTTAGATTAGAACGAAGCCCAAGCCACCCTCTATCTTTCTTACAAAGAGCCTAGGATGGATTCACACTAGAAGGAGATGAAAACCTAGAGAGAAGATGAGTTTAGAGAGAGAGAGTCTCGGATCTAGGGTTTTAAAACGAAAAGGGGATGAAAAAGTGATATTTTCCCCGCTGCTACCTACTGATATAAAACAGGCTCGCTCGAGCGAAGACTTGGTCGCTCGAGCGACCAGACACAGAAAACTCTCGCTCGAGCCAAGAAGATCTCGCTCGAGCCAACAACCTAGAAGCACGCTCGAGTGACAGAATGCTCGCTCGAGCCAACAACTCAAACCCTCAGGTCTGCAACCAGACACACGCTCGAGTGACGGACTGCTCGCTCGAGCGAAGAACGAACCAGATCACTTGAGCGAAGAAAAGCTCGCTCGAGCCAAGAAATGCAACTCTCAGGTTCAGAACCAGACGCAATCGCTCGCTCGAGTGAAGCCACTATGGCTCGATCCACCAGGTACAAGACTCCACTCTCGCTCGAGCCACCAAACCTTGGCTCGAGCGAATAACCAAAACAAAGAGCTCGCTCGAGCGACCAACTGCTCGCTCGAGCGAAGGTCCAAAATTCTGGGCAGCAACCCAAGGCTTCCAAACACAACCAACCTGTAACAAACCTGCCCAACACATCCTATAACTCAAATACGAAGTATGAAAGGATGTAAACAAGATATAAACAACTGCTAACATCTACGGAACCAAGTCTGGATCACTGAACAACAAGGGGTAAAACCCGGGATCGCTGTATACAATAGATAAATATAATTAATGAAATAAAAATAATTAAAACAAGTGTCTTAACAACTCTGTCAGTTAATGATTTTAGCACAGTAAAAATGTGAAATATAGCTATGACAATTTAAAATAAAATAAAGAGATAAGGAAGAGAGAGGCAAACAAATTTATAGTGGTTCGGCTTCAACTCGGCCTACGTCCACTCCTCAAGCTTCACTTGAGATTTTCTACTATCTTCTAGCTTCATAGGGGTGTTAGCAACCTCTTTACAAATGGAGCAATCCTCCACGGATTTTACACAGACTTCACAAGTCCAAACCCTTGCAAATCTTAGGTGATTCACAATCACTCTCAAGATTTCAAGAACACAGTGTTTGCAACACTTTTACAAGATGAAATGGTATTTTTGCTTTAAAAAAAAAGCTTACAATAAATATCTCTCAAAGATAGATATATAAAATGAAGCTTTGATTTTTCTGTAAATCTCACACAGAAAAGATGAGCTTAATGCTATAAGACTCAGTGTATAATTTCTGAGAATAGATGTGAGTGATTATAGATCAAAAAATATTTTCAGGTTTTTTGTAACTTGTTTACATTAGAGGCTTTGGTATATATAATGAAACTTATAGCCGTTTATAGTCGTTTATAGTCGTTGTATTCATTTGAATTTATAGCCGTTTATAGCCGTTGTAGTTATTTGAATTTATAGCCGTTTATAGTCGTTGTACTTCCATCATTACCAATTTGAATATCTTCCACTCCATCATTACAAATTTGAATATCTTCCACTTGAACCTTTTGAACATTTTGGCCTTTTGAACCTTTATAACCATTGTACTTCTATTATTACTAATTTGAATATCTTCCACTTGAACCTTTTGAACCTTTTGGCCTGCTGCTGTGCTAGGCTGTTTAAACCTTTGTTTTGGGCTATTTGAACTCCTGATTTAATCAAATATTATATACATTCTAACAACATTTAGGATAAAGGTTTAGGTGAGAAATAATGAGACAAAATAAATTTTGATTTTATTTTTCTTTTTCAAATAAATTAAAATATAATCATCAAAATAAATTTTGGATTCTATTTTTCTCTTTCAAATAAGTTAAAACACAATTAAATAAATCATTAAAATAAATAAGTCTAACAGTTTAAATTATTTTAATTTGGTTATCAATGTATAATTATTATTATTTTTTTCAATTTGGTCCTGTTTGTACCGAAAATGATCGGCCAATGAATGTGTGCCACGTGTCCCTATAGTGAGCGAAGGTGGGTGATTTTATCATACCAAAATGGTGATAGGTTTAAAAAATGGGTTTGATGCAATCATGGTGTGATTTGGTGGTCAAATCTCTAGGGAGTTGGGATTCATGTGGGCCTCATTTCTTTCTTTTCAGGTTGATATATATATCTATTAATATATGTTAATTATATATATATGCCGTTGGAAATATGCATTAGAAGGGCACTTGGCTGAAATCTAATGGCCACCACATCCACTACCAAAGTAATCTAACGGTGAGAATTTAAATGTGCTCAATAGTTCTTACAAAGGAGGTGTGAGTTGACCAAGCATGGGACATTTGGCAACCGTTCATGAACTTCACCCACCATTCAAGGGCTAAGATTTGAAGGAGGATTTGGTCAACCTTATCCATGAGGAACAAACCAACAAACTGCTGAGAAGAAAGAGGAAGTTGGGACATGTGTTAGCTCATGAGGCAATTCAGTAAACAACTTCCAAGATTTTATGGGGGTTTTCAGGAGGCTGTTGCAGATTTCCAAGAGGTAGTTCATGATTTTCAAGAGGCTTCAGGATTTATATATACAAGAAATGAAGATGGAGCAAACCCCAATCAATCAACCATTCAACACAACTTAGTACGTAGCCAAGTGCTACTTATCCTTAGTTTAGCCCTAGTTCAACTTAGGAGTAGACTTGAAAGGCGTCTTTACCATAGATTTTAGCCTTAGATCATGACATCCGTGTCAAATTAGTTGTTTTTGGTCTTCATAGACATTGTTTTGAGACTTAAATTGTGTTTTAATTTCATTTGGTAACTCAATTTCATGTTTTCAAACTTAGTTTTATACTTTTATGTGTTCAATCCAATGAATTTATGAAAGTATATTTTCTAGTGCTCATTTCCCTTTATTTCCCTGTCCTTTTGACATTCAAAACTCCAGATTTTAAGTCCTCTTAATTCAGACAAAATAAGAACTAGGCGGTCTTTTATTCCTTTGAGCCTCACAACTTTCTGTTTTTAGAAGTCAGATTTTTCCAAGTACATTTTTATCAACTTAGGCACTGTTGCCTTGGCAAGCCTGCAAATCAGCCAAAACCTCCTGGTTTTAGCCAAAATTTATGTTTTAATCAAATGATATAGTTTTTGTATTTTTTGCACAAACATCTTTTGGAATGCCTAGTGGGACCTATGGAGTTACTAAGGGAAAATATCAAGAAGAGGTAGAGGAAAGAATCCCACAAGAGACTAGTAACTTGGTGAGGTATTATTAGACAGTCTTGCCTCTACTGCAAATCATGTTTTTGCAGCACAACAGGTCCTATCTTTAGAGTTGTAGAGTGCCATAGAAGAACTCAAAAATTATCTCATTAGAGGAAATCATGAAGTTTTTCAGGAGATCTTGTGATCCCCTTTAATAAGATGAAGAATTCCCAACAGGAGGTTATAAGGACTATTAACAAGATGGTAGACATGTTTGGAGTCAAAATGCAGCTGTCTACTTAATCTGCTGCCCTACAGTTTAGAACCATTAGACAATAACCAAACGGCACAGTGCGTAAAGGTCTAGTGATCGACGTTCTAACTCGTCTTGAGAATGGTCAGGGTTCATCATCTACCACCCCTATTCCAGGAGGACGAGTTACAAACATCGAAAGGCATTCTATTCAGAAGGTCCCAAAGAGAAAGGTTGATTTTCCTATCCAACTATCAGGAGTTCAAAAGACTCTCGCAGAAGATTTTGTCGCAACAACATGGAATCTTCCTAACCCATTGTACAATCCTCTTGCAGCTGGTCTCGAGGTTCAACATCCGTTTGTCCAACCCTTTGCTAATGCATCAGACATTTCTAGATCAAAATCACAACAACCTTATTCTATGTAGCAAGAGTTCTATTAGGAGTTACACCACATAATAGAAGGTATTAAGGATTTTTTTGAAAGAGCATATAAGGAGATTTCTTGTTATGTTACTGCATCCTTGAAGGAGCTCACAAGGGCCATCAATGAGATGGTGTCCATGTTTGAAGAAAGAAGGTAACTATTTTCACAGTCGGCTAACCCACAAATTGGAGCAATGGGACTACATTCAGAAGGAATTTCGCCCAATGCACCAGTCATTACTCATTTACAATCTTCTGGTGTTTATCAAGGATCTTTGTCCAGCACTCTTATTCCAGGACGTCTTTGTTCAGATTCAAGGGGGCATCCTTTTAAAAGAGCACTTGAAGAAAGATTTGGCTTTGCCAATGGGCAAGCAAGTGAGCAAAAGCCTATCAATAATGCCCAAGGTAAGCCAATGATGACGTACAATATGTTATTATGGTTGACTTAGGAGGGCACAATCAGTTTGCCTAACACCACTTCCATTAACATCCACTAGCTCCTTTTTCTACAACTGCCTTGGGATTCTATCAGGTTTCATCATTCCATGGCCCAATCCTAAGGGGGTAAGGAGCAAAGTGTGGGGGGGCATCCTACTGACAGGACGTTAGTAGGAAGAGATGGCCCCACTAATAATTAAGTCTACAATCAAAGGCCTACCCATAAGCTTCTGTACCTAGTAGGAGGAAGGGATGACAATCTTCTGACTACAACATAATTTTCAGAAGCGAAGAGGCAAGATGTAGACTTTGTCTCAGCAGAAGTAAGGCAGGAGATTGAGCCTCGAGTCAATTCTGAAATTAAGTCAGAAGTCAAGATTAAGGTAAGCCGAAATATAGACCAGAAGATCTAACAAAATTTTCTTCTAAAAGGTGCACAAGAAGGGCAAAATGAAGTTGGAGATATTAATGACATTTCAGTCAGGGGCATAGTTATTTTCCTTATATCATTAAAGGTGATGAACAACCTCTTTCTCCTTCTCCTCCTCTATTGGATGAAGACCTTTTCGATATCTCTCCAAAAGCTAAAAAGCATTACATTTGTCTGCCAACTTTTGGTTCAGTACATGAAAATTCACACCCACATTGGGTTTGTGGGGCACATCAGAAGAGAATGTTGTAATGCCCCAAAATTATTAATAAAACAAACATTTCTCATAACATAATCAATTCCAAACTAGTCATCATCAACCTACAACATTAATTCAACACCCTCTTTCTCATTGAACTATAATCTCAAAATACAAATTTCATATTCATTTTTTAGTTACATCAGCATTAGTATAGTTCAAGAAGTTAGAGGAGATGATACAAAAATACCCTATTGGCTTACAAGTATCAAGGCCAAGCCTTGTTATAACAAAATGGACTCGTGGTCCCAAAACACGTATGCTCAAAGCTTCCACAAAATACATCCATGAGCTTTCGTGCTCCAGCAAACACAAAATTTCCACCTCCTTATCACTAAGATGGTGGCACATCACCAAGTCCTGAAATGTTAGATAGGAATGAGCTAGATGCCCAGTACAATTTTTTTTTAACAAAGTATCTAATTATTTAAAGATCCATATGGCATCATCACAACCAAATCATATTTAATTCAACTTATAGTATTACTTTAATATGGCGGGAAATAGGTACCCAAAATCATCTGTTTTTTCACTTTTACTGACTACTATACGGCAGGACCAGCAGATACCCAAAAACATTTCCCCACATTCGTCCGACGATAAGCTCAAGACAGGGTAATTGGACACCTAGACTTCCCCGCGCGGGTACCAACCATACACAACACTTTTCCAAAATTGACTCTCTACCCTGATTCACATGTTATTTACCTCCCCCTTAATAATCTTTCCAAAGTTTCCAAGTATTCATACATTCATTAGAGTAAAAGAAATCTTTCACCATCCAAGCAATTATGACAATTATAAAGTGACAATATTCAACATCTCAAGAACATTTCAAGTTCACAATTCTCCATTCAAATATTACTTTAATATCATAAGCCAATTATCAATTTAAAGAATTAAGGGTCAATTTCATTTTTTATTACATCATTTCTAAAACTCCAAAATTAGGGTGTTTTTTTTTTTAATAATAAAAAAAGAAAAAAGATTTGGTGCTTTTGCCCCTCCAACATGTATATTATTAATTTTCACCAAAAAATTCCATAATCCATGGTTAAAAGTAGAAATCTTAAGAAAATTGTAGGAAAAATACTATTTTTGTAAGAAAACTTCAATTTATAACTCAAATACTCATAAACTCATTAATGTCATGGCAACACCACATAATCATCTTTAAATTAAAGAGATACAAGGTTAAAAGTAGTCTTACCTCAAAAATCAAGACAAAGAAGCTAGGTTTTTGAGGAGCTCTTCGTAAAATCGAAATCTAATCGGTAGAATCCAAGATCTCCAAGTAGACTTCACTTTTTGCAAGAGCTTTTAGCTTGAATCTTAGTGTAATGAGAGATTTCTAGAGAGAAATTACTAGGGTTTTCGGAACTAGAGACAGAGGAAAGAAGAGAGAAAAGAAAAAGTGAAGAAAAAGATCTAAAAGTCACTTTTTAAGTGGCTGATATCGCGCAGACTGCTCGAGCGGTGAATGAAACCTCTCAGTATCTTTGCCTGCAAAATAAGATACTGGAAACCCCCTCATCTTTGCTTGAGCGACTACTAGTTCGCTCGACTGGTCCCTTGACTTGCAAAACAAACTACTGGGAGTACCTCATCTCCGCTCGAGCGGTCACCTAGAATGAATTGTAACAATCTCTCCCTCTTAAAGAATTTTGCTCCCAAAATAATATCAATCCACATTGCAACGGTAACGATATGGTAACAATACAATAATCACTAATTCCCAACAATCCCAATAATAAATGGACAACTTTTAATAGCAATTATAAGGAAAATATAGATAGGAAAGGTACATTAGATTTGGTTTTTGATACAGTAGGGAGAATAGATCAAGAGAAAAGTTTACATATTAACAAATAATTCTGGGTATTTCTTGCAGATTTCAATCTTACGCTCCCAAGTTGCTTTCTTCACTCCATGATGACTCCAAAACATTTTGACTAATGGAATAGTCTTACCCCTTAAGACTTGTTCCCGGGTGTTTTGAACTTTAATTGGTCTCTTTTCATAAGATGCATCCTCATCAACCTCAATATCCGACCAATCTAACACATGGGAAGGGTCGGGCTCATACTTATGAAGCATTGACACATAGAACACATTATGCACTCCGAAGAGTTGTGGTGGTAAAGAAAGATGATATACAATATCTCCTATCCGTTCTATGATGTCAAAAAGACCGATAAATCAAGAAGATAATTTCTTGCTTCGACCAAACCTCATCAATCCCCTCATAGATGAGATTTTCAGAAATACATGATCCCGTACTTCAAAGGACAATGGTCTTCACATCTGATCAGCATAATTTTTTTGACGATTTTGAGCCGTAATTAATTTCTTTCGAATGAGAGCCACCTTCTCGGTGGTCTTGCGAACCGATTCGGGCCCAAGTATAGGTGAATCCCTACCTTAATCCAACAAATTGGTGATCTACAAGGACGCCCGTAGAGAGCTTTGAAATGTGCCATCTCAATGCTAGCTTGATAGCTATTATTATAAGCAAACTCAATTAAAGGTAAATGTTTCTCCTAAGACCCTTTGAAGTCTAACACACAAGCCCTTGACATATCTTCTAGAATTTGAATGGTGCGCTCTAATTGTCCATCAGTCTGAGGGTGGTAGGCAGTACTAAAGTTCAGTTGAGTACCCAAGGCACTTTGAAGACTCTGCCATAATCGAGCGGTGAAGCGAGAATCCTTCTAAGAAACTATGCTCATAGAAACTCCATGGAGTTGAATAATTTCATTGATGTAAAGTTCGGCTAAATATTCAATAGCATCCTCCACACTCATGGCAAGGAAGTCGACTGACTTGGTGAGTCGATCCACAATCACCCATATCGCATCATTACCCTTTTACGTCCTAGGAAAACTCATAAAGAAGTCCATATTGACATGTTCCATTTCCACTGGCAATTGGTAAATGTTGCAATAATCTCATGGGTTTTTGTTGTTTAGTCTTGACTTGTTAACATGTTAGACACTTAGACATAAATGACTCCACCAAAACTGACGATTAAGGTTATGGTACATTTTTGTGCTTCCTGAGTGTACCGTAAGGCGAGAGTAGTGGAATTCCCGAAGGATTTTGTCTCTAACAGACTCAGGTACAAACAACCGGTCAAGATAACAAACTCTCAAATCGGTGTAAATATTTAAACCCTTCTCTTCCTTTCCATTAGAGATTCTGTCTTGGATAGTCTCCACTTTTGGGTCACCCTGTTTTGCTTCTACTACTCGTGTGACAAATGTAGGTTGTGTAGTAGTAGTGAACAAGGTAGCCTGCTCCGTGGACTCGCAAAGTTGCAAGTCAAACTCACTAATGTCCCCCACCATTTTCCATTCCCTCACTGCAAGACTAGCTAAGGTACTGACGGATTTTCTACTTAAGGCATGAGTTACTATATTTGCCTTTTTGGGGTGATAATGTAACTCAAAGTCATAATCCTCCATAAATTTCATCCATCTCTGTTGACACAAATTCAGATCTTTTTGAGAAAACAAGTACTTTAGACTTTTATGATTAGAGAATACTTCAAATTTTTCACCATACAAATAATGTCTCCAAAGTTTCAAGGCAAAAATAACGGCTGCAAGCTCTAGATCGTGGGTCGGATAATTTTTCATAACAAAGTATATATGTTTTAAGTAGTCTTATAATATGGATGCAATGTCATGCCATGTTCTAAAAACCATAAATTTTATCCCTTCAAAAATCACATGAGATGCTCTTTTTGAAAACACATTATCACAATGAATTCAAAATACAAACACGGGCCCATAAATACAACTCAGATAATCCCTAGACTACTGTTTACAAGTAGGCATATCAAGCACTATCAATAGCCATTTTACCGGCTCTTAACTAGCAGCAAATTTGGAACTTACTGCGTGGATTTATGATATTTCACTAAGGACCTCAAGCCAACTTAACAAATATCAAACTACACCCTCTATCCTGACTTACCAAACATATTTAACTCAGCACATTTCAAGTTTGAAGGTTTCTCAAAACTGTAATTCTATTTTCCCCCAAATCATAACATTAATAACATTAATAAAACATAAATAAAAAACTATGCAATGAATGAAATGAAATACATTATCATTATGCAATTTTCCAAAATTTACAATATTCTCTTGATGTAACATAATGTGGAATATCTCTCAAAATTATCGCATTAACCGATATTTCTCAAAATCATCTAACAATATCAATATATATAAATGTGATATATGACAATATTCCTCAATATAAAATTTCATAATCCAAGCATATTCCAATCATGCTATCAACGGTAATTTCTCAACAACACAACCCATCCATCTCATGGGTACCTTAACAATACATCACTTATGAAAGTTTATCATTTTTCTCAATGAAAATCCCAACATTTGCATGAGTTTTTCACAAAATCAACTTTTCACCAATTTCCAAAATAACTCTTTCATTTTCAAATGACGTTTTCCTTAATGGACTTCCAAGAGTCTCATAAGTTTGTAAAACAAATCAATTTGAGCAAAATCATAAGAGAAATCACCTTTTCAAACACTTTCAAAACTAAACACTCCAAATTCTAAACTTCCAACACAATAATCACATCAAAATAGAACAAGACATGCTAAAATCGTATATATAACTCTAAGACACCTCCTACCTCAAGTTTGGAGAAAAAGGATGAGAAAAACCCTAAGATCTTGTCGGTGTTGAAAGTCAATCTCCATCGTACAAGGTGTAGCACTTGAGGAGCTCGCCAAAGTTGATGAAAGAACTAAGGACAAATCTTTAATGGATTTGACGAGATCAAGAATTTATGATGGTGGTTTGGTGTTTTGTAGAGAGAGATGAGAGAAAATGAAGTTTAGAGAGTGAAATAATAGAAGTGAAGAGGAGAGGGAAAGAAATAAGAATTTCGGACTCACTTAGCACTTCCTGTATGTACGCACCTTTAGTCACATATACGGTATGCATTTTTTGCACGTGCGGCCCCCAAAAACAGAGACCATTTTAGATTTCAAGGCACAATCCACACGTGCAACACACGCCCTTCGCACGTGCAGTTCCTATTTTGCATGTGCAGTCTCCTTTTCTGCACGGGTGGGGCTCAACACAGAAAGTATCCAATTCTGGTATCCGTTTCCGCACGCACGACACGTCCTTTCCACACGTGCGGTTCTATTTGCCGCCTCTGTTTCTCAAGTTTGCTATGATTTTGAGATTATTTCATTTTTACCCCTATACTTTGTCACAATTTTCAAAGACCCCCCCCCATACTACTCTTATTTTCACGCGTACCCCTATACTATGTGAATTCCTATCAATTTTACCCCTGCCGTCTATTTCTGTCAAGGAAGTGGATGGAATGGGTGACGTAGCCCCTATACTTTCACATGGAGGGAAAATTAAACGACTTGGCTGAGCACAATCAAGTTACATACATTAGGGTGCTTAGAACTCCCCAAATCGCAATTAGGGTTTTTAATTTGCTTATAAAATTCCAAATTCAAAGCTGAGAGTGAACAATGACTGTGAAATCACATTGAAATCAAAGGTTGAACGATGGGTTGGATGCTAAGAGAGAAGAATAACGGTGGAGGAAGACAAACACCTGTATATGGTATGTATGTTTTTTTGTTTTTTAATGTTATTTTGTTGTTGTTGTTGTTGTTGGAAATCGCATGTGTTTGATGTTAATATTATTTTAACATGATGAAATCTTTGTTTATTTGTATGTGACATGGATTTATTAATGAAATTTGTTTATGTTTTTTTTTTCGGTTTAAACAGTTTTACTTTAAGAAAATCTTTGTTTATGTTTGTTTGAAATTGATGAACACCTGTGAAATCTTTATTTTTTTGGTTGTTTGTATTTCACATGGATGACTACTTGTTTATTATTTATCTATTTCTAGTGTAATGTAATAGGATTTAATCATTGTGAGTTCCATTGCATAGTAGTGTTAATGACACATTTCCAATACAAAATGCAGAAGATGGATCTGGGCGTTGTACAATCAAAATGCATCATGGAGGTGTGGTGAGGTATATTCCACAGAGGGTTTACAACGGTGGTATGGTAAGTCATTTTGACTTTTGTCATTCAAATCAAATTTCCATTACAGAGTTGTGTTGCATGGCTAAGGAATTAGGACATAGGCCAAGTAATAACTATTACAGTAAGGTTAGTGGTTATGGTGGGATGGAGTTACTAAAATCTGATGCTAATGTATTGATGTTGGACACATATGTGGATGAAAACAAAGTAATAGATGTTTATATAGAACACAATTTGGATGATTATGTAAGTACACAAAGTAGTCAAGTAGGCTCAAGTGTAGAAACAAGTAAGGGTAAGGAGGTAATGCTTGATATTGAATTGGAGGAAGATGAAGATAGTGATGCCTATGATCCTGACCAGTCAGACCTATCCTCTGATGAGTCTAAAAAATATAATGACAATGATTATGAGCAAGGTGATGATGATGCTTTATATGATAAACATGTTGACAAAGATGTGGAATTTGGTGGTTTAGGAAATAGTAAGGATGCTATGGGTGATGTGGCTAACAATGATGACCTACAAAGCATGGACAACTCATCTGATGAGCTAAGAAGCCTTTATAGCTCCTCTGATGAAGATAGTCATTGCACTAGGATTAAGTACCCTGTTTTCAGTGAGACCGATATGCATAATCCTACATTCCAACTTGGCATGGAGTTCAAAACAAATGTGTTGTTTAGAGATGCTGTGAAGGAGTATGCTATTAAGTGGGGCAAACAAATCACATTTACTAAGAGTGACAAACAGAGGGTTAGGGCAGAGTGCAAACCTGGTTGTCCTTGGGTTTGCTATGCTTCTTTTGTGAAGGGTAAATGAGTGTTTAGGATCAAAACTTTTGTAAATGAACACACATGCAACAGAACATTTGATGTGCCACATGTGAGTAATAGATGGATTGTCAATAGGTATTGGGAAAAGATGAGGTTAAACTCTACCTGGCCAATTAAGTCATTGGTAGACACCATTACAATAGAGCACAATGTCAAAGTTGACCTGCAGAAAGTGAGAATGGCAAAAATTAAGGCTTTCACAATGATTGAGGGTACTGCAACTGAACAATTTGCAATGTTTTGGGGATATGTAGAAGAGATTAGAAGTAGTAATCCAGGAACAACAATTTCCATGAAGGTGAAAGAAGTTCCAAAATTTCATGAAGAGGATGAGCAAATGTCCAAGTTTAAGAGATTGTATTTGTGTTGAGGTCTATTGAAGAAGAGTTTCCAAAATGCTTGTAGGTCAGTCATTGGAGTGGATGGTTGTCATTTGAAGGAGCCACATAGTAGAGTGTTGTTGACTATAGTGGGGATAGATGCAAATAATTGTATATTCCCATTTGCCTATGCCATTGTTGAGAAGGAGAAGAAGAAACATGGTTGTAATTTTTGAATTTGTTGGGGCAAGACTTGAATATTGTGAATTCTCATTGTTACACTTTCATGAGTGACAAACAGAAGGGCCTAATTGATGTAGTGGCTGAGCTCTTTCCAAATGCCTCACACAGGTTCTATGTAAGCCATTTGTACAACAATTTCAAGGGTCAATTTAAGGGTAGGGTATTAAAGGATTTGTTATGGAAGGCAGCCAGGACAAGCAATGTTGGTGTATTCACCAAAGTTATGGAAGAAATGAAAGGAGTTGATGAACATACATACAATTGGTTAGCTGGAAGAGCACCAATCCATTGGAGTAGGAGTCACTTCCTTAGTTTCCCCAAGTGTGACATTTTGTTGAATAATCTTTGTGAGTGTTTCAATACAAGCATATTACAGGCTAGGGATCAACTTGTGCTATCCATGTTAGAGAAGAGAAGAGTTTTGTTGATGGAAATAGTTCAAAAAAGAAATAAAGTAATGAAAAGGTACAACAAAAGTGATATATGTCCTAAGATTCAGAAGATTTTGGAAGAGGTAAAGGTGAGTGTAGCTAGATGGATTCCTAGATGGAATGGGGGTTCCCAATATGAATTTGTTGGCCCATATGGTGAGCAATATACGGTGGACTTGAAAGAATGGACTTATGGATATAGGAAATTGGATCTGTCAGGCCTTCCTTGTGTCCATGTTGTCGCTGCTGCAAACTATATGGGTGATGAACCAGAAAAGTATGTGCATCATTACTATAAAGTTGAAACCTACTTGAGCATTTATGAGAACATGTTGAGTCCAATCAATGGTAGACAAATGTGGTCAACAACTCAATATGGTAAAGTGGTACCACCTGATGTGAAGAAGAGAGCTGGGAGGCCAAGATTGAATAAGAGGAAGAACACAGATGTCCCAATTGATGCAACTGATTCAAGTAAATTGGGAAGGAGGGGAATTCAGATAACATGCAAGAATTGTGGCAAGTTGGGACACATCAAGAGGACATGCAAAGTTAAAGGCCAATTCACCTACCTGAAAGATCCTGTGAGTTCCACTCAAGTAATTCATATTTTTTTATACATTTTGTTAACTTACACATTGCTAACTTTTGTTTTTTAGTTTTTGCAATCCTAGCATGAAGGAAGCCAATGTCAGGCCCAGACTGAAGGGAACCAAACTCAAAGTCAGGTAGAAGGAAGCCTGGTTGGGAGTTAGGTTATAGAAGCAACTCAAGTTAGGAAAAAGAAGCTGGCTGTAAGTTTTGCAAAGTCCCTATTTGTTAATTTGCAGATGTCTTCCTTGCATATGTCCTAACAATGGTGATGGCTATTGCAGGTAAGAAAGAGAAAGGTTATGAGAACAAGTGACTCAACTCCATTGTATGCAAGTCAGGATATGTAGGGGTTTGCAGTAACTTCCAATACTAACATTCCTCTGCAAGCTCAAATGAGATGCAGAGGAAGAGTGGTGTACAATGCTAGTGCTGTCAAATCTGTTGTGGGTCAAACCAAGAATGCAGCTGACACAAAGTAATGGGTGTAAAGGACCACTGTTTTTTTTTTATATATATTTTTTTAATTTATAATGTTGGAGAAGGTTTTTGCTACTTTTGTTCATGGAATACAATGTAATGGATGTGAATGTTTTTGCTACTTTTTGTTCATATTCCATAACCTTCATAATGGTAGGGGCTCTTTGTATATTTGAAGCTTGGTTTTTGTAATGACTGCCCCTTTCTTAGTAGATGTTTTGCACAACATGAGTGACAAGTGTGTTAACTTATCAACGTTTGAATGATAATTTACTGTATTTCTGCTGCTGTTTCCAAGTCATGATGTTCATTGGTGATGTTCACAATTGTTGATGTTCATTGTTCATTGGTGATGTTCATTGTTCATTGAATTTAGAGTGACAATTATGGTCATAAATTGTGTACCTACTTCTGTATGTTTCCTTTGTCTATGTCAGAGTCACCAAACACAAAATACTCAAGACAACATTAATAAGTCACCAAGCACACAATTTTCGTCTCAAAAACATATTTTCTATTAACAACACTTCACCCATTGCATATGATTCATAAACAGGATACAGACTCCATTCATTCTTACACTACCATACGACTTCAAACTTTACATTACAAACCATATTCCTACAACCAACCATAACAAAACCAAGCAAATCCATAGTTTCCTCTCTCTTGCAGTCCTTCTCTTCAGTTATGCTTCCATCTTATTCAATTTCTTCAACAACCCAGGAATGATCTGCACTGCCCAATCGTACATGGATGGGTCTATCCAGGTAAAGTGATTGCAACCACTGTTAGGGCAACTAAGAAATCTCCTCACAGGATTTGTGTCGGTCCATGCTATGTGTATCATCCTTCTTCTTCCACAAACATTGTAAAACATCTCATGTACACCACTTGCGTTCCATCTACCTTGATTTCTTGAGCTTCGATTGTTCCTCATTTCTTCTCTCCCACTGATTTCATTGATGCTCTGTTTTTTTCTTCTATTTTTGCAGTTGTCTTTGTTTTTATAGGTTGAACGGAATACAATGAAAGGTTAGGTTTGGGGGCAAAAGCCTTAATTTTCTTTCCATATGAAAGTATAGGGGGCCACGTCACCCATTCCATCCACTTCCTTGACGGAAATAGACGGAAGGGGTAAAATTGATAGGAATTCACATAGTATAGGGGCACGTGTGAAAATAAGAGTAGTTTGGGGGGGTCTTTGAAAATCATGACAAAGTATAGGGGTAAAAATGAAATAATCTCTATGATTTCACCAACCCTGACTTCGTCTTCACACACGAACCGAGAAAAGCTCAACTCTAGGAACAATTTAGAATGTTAACACAAGAAAGATTTCGAGAGTGGTAAATCCACACGGCCGATGAGGCCTTGAATTAAAATCAAAGTCCCAAAATAGAAGTTAAATACAATTAAAGAATGATAATTCAGTTTATATAACTGGGACATCACATCTACTAAGTACTTCAGGTCTTCTAGCCCAAAGAACATGCCTTAAGGTGTAGCAAGCCTCTCACATAGGAGTTTTTGGCCTTTCAGAATGTCTGATAAGGCTTAATGGTAGTTTAAGTCTGACCAACATTTCAGGCATTCTAGCACATTGAACAAGCCTCCTTTATAGTATGCTAGAAGTTTATATAGGAGAACTAGCTATTAACTTCAACATTCTTTTGTAAGAAACTCAATCAAGCATGGTAGACAGAAAGGAGGTTGTAACATGCCTGGGGGGTACCCGTGTGCATTAAACAGTTCAAACCCTCGACTTCTTTGATCTAGCCTCACGAATGCAATGTGAACATAGATGAGAGTCCAGATTTGACAACTTTTATGAAAAATTTGTGTTAATACAACATCTTTGCCAAAAATGGACTACATCATTAGATCTTAGAGTCGCTACCTAATATTTTTTGAGAAAATTAGGAAACCCATGACTCGTACCAAGGCTACTGTTCGTTGTAACCAAAAATGCTTGGTTCGGAACCTTAGGTACGAGAGGGGAAGGTCCTTAATTAAGTACCCTCGCTCATCCGATCAAAGATCGTCATCTACTAAACCATGATATGAGTTTTATTTTCTTTATATATTCATATTCCGGTTATTAAATAAATCCTACAATTTACTATGCGAAGCATACAAGTATAGACTATGCCACTCATTTTGGAACAACTCGATTTCATGTGTTTTAAAAGAGTTTTGAAGATGTACAATTCAAAGAAATTGAGTTTACGAACATGAAAAATCAACATTATTCTAAATTAAGCGACACAACCTCCATCCACCAGCTTTCATACAATTATATCAAGTAAGTACATAGCCTCATGATAGAATACTAAATATAGTAAGAAAAACACACACAAGTGGGATGCTTAAGTATAAAAACTTACATGTTTACTGACGTCTCGCGAACATCTGCAAAACGAAGTTATAAAAATATGCACGATCTTATATGCAAAATCCTAATGCAATTCACATATGAAATGCAATTAAAGATTCAGCTTCTAAGATATGACATGTGAATCATCTCAAGAACATGAGGTAGCGCACATAATCACATAGGAATTGATTAAATCCACAAATGCAAATTTAGCCGAATTAAGATGCATGAAACATGGATGCAAAGCATGGACATTATGAAAAATAAAATATGATGCTTATGCACAAATAAGGAAAGCAAGTAAAAGAATGAGGTAGAAAGAAGCGGTGCAGGGAATTATTGCAACACTTGAAAGAATAATTGCAGACCAAATGAGAGAAGGAGGAGGAAAATATTATAACAAAATAAAAAACCTCACAAAACACTCAAATAAAAAGAAAATAAAAGCTTCAGGCGCCTTGGAAACCACCGGAAATTGGTCAACATCGGAAGACTATGCCGTTTTGTCCAAAAGAAGCTAACCGGCCGACCAACTAGGCCTAGCAAAACCTGTCTTGTTGCAACACCGAGAAAAGAACAAAAAAGAAATATGTAGGTGGTTCAACTAACCACTTCCGGTTAACTTACAACAAAACTAATATACAACTTAAAGCAAGAAAACAAATATAGGATAGAAAATGCACGAAAGGGAAGAATTGAAAACTAATTACTTTCAGTGAAATTACAACAAAACAATATGAAATGAAAGCAATAAAACAAACACAAGATAGAATATGCAAGGAAAATGAAAGAATTGAAAATTCACCTTTCAAGGAAAGATTGAACTTATTGATTTCCAAACTTCCTCTTGATCACCTTCAAGGTTATGAATTGTGTTCTTAATCCTCAATTTAAGAGCTTGGAATTTGAGCTTAGAACGATGGTTTTGGACAAGTGTATGATCACTCTTTAATCTTGTTCAACTTAGCAAAGCTACTGTCTTTTTAATGAAGGCCTTAGGACTTGGTTCTTGAGTGGTGTTTGCAAGGGAAGATGAGCTGTATAGAGGCTTGGTAACTTCACTAATTTGGCAAAACAACTCTCTTGTTTTCAAGGCTTTTTTTTTCCTCTAAAATTCTAACTCAAATTGAGCATTCTCTCTACACTTCTCTTTTAATTCTTCTCTTCAAACTCAAGACTAGAGCTCTCATTATATGAGCAATGCTAGTGGAGCAATGGTGGAAGACAAAGTGAAGCATTTAGGAAGATAATGGAGCTAATGGAGCACTAAAAAGGAGCATTATCCTCAATGGCTCAAGCACTAGTCAATGGGGGATGAATAGGTAAGCATTTGGTGCAAAAATGGGTCAGAAATAGCATCACAAAATGCCCCACATAATAAAAAAAACTTGCCTACTGTGAACAGGTCACGGCCGTGGAACACATGGTTACGCCTGCGAAGGCCACCATTGCATCTGCGATGGTGCCAACCAGTCGATCGGCCAGGCCAGGGCTAATTCGTTTTCGCATCGGTTCAGTCCAATTTCACTCAAGTTTGGTCCAATGTCACTTCGGGTGTCCCACGGGGCTCAAATGCTCAACCAAAATAGGCTTAGGGTTGGGAATAAAGCTCAAATTTCATCTCTTTTTTACTGAGGATTTTGTGAGAAACACATTCTGATTGTCATGATCGGGTAATCAAGAGAAAACGCCCAAATCTTGGGATTGGTCAAAATGAGGTATCTACAGAGGTCAAAATAGAAGAGTTCAAATGTTAGTTCATGACTTCTTGATTAAGATCTTGGTGTACACTCGACAGACATTCAAAATTCAAAAGGTCTTGACGAAGCTTTTTTAGGCCTACATAAAGTAGTTTAGAAGATCTTGATGAAGGCCTATCAAGTTTGCAAGAACTAACTTAGAAGGTTTGTAAATTCTATAGAAGATCTCAGAAGGTCTGTAAAGTCTCCAGAAGACCTTAGAAGATCTGTTAAGTCTTTAGAAGGTATCTAGGAGGCTAAATACATTTGCAACAGTTAATCTAGAAAGCCAATTGTTTTTGCAAGAGTTAATTTAGAAGGCCTGATAAAAATTTAGAAGGTCATGATGAAGTCTTAACAAGTCTGTGATAATTCAGAAGGTTTGGTAAGGAAACAAGATTATTTGTTGGTTTCCACCTTTTGGAGGTCTTAATGATAGCCTATTAGGAGGATTCTAGAAATGACAATCCAATCAAGTCTCATCATTTGCTCAAGAATAAGGCTTGAGAGGGGCAATGTTTGTACCGAAAATGATCGGCCAATGGGTGTGTGCCGCGTGTCCCTGTGGTGAGTGAAGTTGGGTAATTTTATCATCCAAATGGTAACAGATTTTGAAAATGAGTTTGATGCAATCATGGTGTGATTTGATGGTCAAATCTCTAGGGAGTTGGGATTCACAAGGGCCCTATTTCTCTCTCTTCATGTTGATATATATGCCATTGGAAATATGAATCAAGAGTACACTTGGCCAAAATCTAATGGCCACCATATTCACTATCTAAGTAATCCAACGGTGAGATCCAACGGTGAGAATTTAAATGTACTCAACAGCTTCTACAAAGGAGGCGTGAGTTGACCAAGCATGGGACACTTGGCAATCGTCCAAGAACCCCATCTGCCATCCAAGGGTTGAGATTTGAAGGAGGATTTGGTCAACCCTATCCATGAGGAGCAAACCGACAAATTGCTGAGAATAAAGAAGAAGTTGGGACGTATGTCAGCTCACGAGGCAATTCAACAAATAACTTCCAAGATTTTATGGAGGTTTTTTTAGGAGGCTGTTGTAGATTTCTAGGAGGTAGTTTGTGATTTTCAGGAGACTTCAACATCTATAAATACAAGAAATAAAGATGGCGCAAACCTTAATCAATCAACCATTCAACACAACTTAGTACATAGCCAAGTGCTATTTATCTTTAGTTTAGTCCTAGTTCAACTTAGCAGTAGACTTGAAAGGCATCTTTGCTATAAATTTTAGCCTTAGATCATGACATCCGTGTCAAATTAGTTATTTTTGGCCTTCATAGGCATTGTTTGAGATTTAAATTGTGTTTCAATTTCATTTTGTAACTCAATTTCATATTTTCAAACTTGTTTTTATATTTTTATGTGTTCAATCTAATGAATTTATGAAAGTATATTTTTTGTTTTTCATTTCCCTTTGTTTCCTTTTCTTTTTGACATTCAAAACTCCATGTAAATTTTAAGTCCTCTTAATTGAGGTAAAATAAGAACCAGGAGGTCTTTTATTCCTTTGAGCCTCACACAACCTTTTGTTTTTAGAAGTCAGATTTTTTCAAGTACATTTTCATCAACTTAGGCACTGTTGCCTTGGCACACTAGCAAATCATCAAAAACTTCTTGATTTTAGCTAAAACTTATGTTTTAGTCAAATAATATAATTGATATATTTTTTGCACAAACATTTTTTGTCAATATGATCTCTAATATATAAAAAAATATTTTAATTTAAACCCTATATTTAATTTGAAAAATGTTTCATCCACATAATTTCTCTCATACAAACCCCTCGAATGATGTGGCAAGAAAAAACTAAATTAATGACTCATGCTCCTACACTCCTTTCTTCTCTCAAAATTTTCCAACCAACCTTATCATGTAATTCGAGTTCATGGGGAAGAATTTTATGTGAATATAGTATTGCTGATTTAATTTTGTGAATAGACACCGTGGGGAAGTATTTTGAGAATGACACCACGTGGCCAAAGTGCCTTCAAGATGTCGGCCGAGGTGTCATATGGGCGAGTCGCATTTGTCGAGGTAATTGCAACGTTGTCGAGGTTCGGTACAGTCATACTGGAATCCGAGATATTCAGATAGAGGACAAGAGTCCTAGATGATATCAAGCTACCTATTTGGATAGAGATGAGACTCTTAAATAAGTTTATCTTAATCTGAATAGTGTGAATTATGATAGATGTTATCCTTGTAAATGACAGAGTTCTATGAAGTAAGACTTTTAAGAAAGTTGGACATTGATCATTATAAAAGTAAGGCACCCTCATGGATCTAAGTGGCGCTTTTTTTTGTGACCTTTTTTTTTGGTGAATTTAATATTTGTTTGAGATCTTTGAGAGATTGCTTGACTGACTTGATCGTCGGAGTGCCCCTGGTGGACGAATCATCGTGGTATTCTCATCTTTTTGTTGGCAGGCGGTTGGGTTAATCTATTTTGCCACGTGCTCTCCAACTAAGTTCCCTATTTATTTGTGTGATCAGAAATCAACACCCACAAACACAATTTAAATTTAGTGGAGTAAAGGGGACTCCTTCTAAAATGAATTTCTTTTGTGATGGGTCAACTGCTTTAATTAATTCCAATGAATTCAGTTTAACGCTACATCCAGCTCATTTTTTCATTAAATAGAGTGGTCAAGAACGCGGTGGTCGGTGCAAGAGCAAAACGATTGAAAATAAATAAATAAATTTTAACTAAACTCGTAAAGTTTATTTAAAAGATAAATTAGCTTCTATAATTTTAAAATTTATGTCTTGTTTCTTTAAATTTCTAATCGAATAATAAATGATCATTTTTATTAAAAATCATCAAATCAATTAATATATTTTTAATAATATCATAAATATATTTTAATAAATAATTTTGACAATTTTTGTTGTTGCATAAGAGAATAATTACGATTTATATTTTTTTATTTTTTAATTCTGTTAAATAAATTTTTTTGACAATGAGATATTTGTAATTTCTAAAATTGTAAAGAGCAATCCGTATTTTAAACAAATTTCAAGGTTGTATTTTTAATTTACTAAAAAAAAATTTTGTTTAATTTTTCAAAAATTATTTTAGATAGCTTTTTGTGATAAGTCATCTGCTTCAGCTTCTGATTCTGCTTCAGCTTCAGCTTCAGATTCTGCTTCAGCTTCATCGACTTCTATATCAGCTGCACTTGATGCATCTGCTACCAAGGTTATATCTGGTTTATATGGCAGTTGCAGGACAGCTATTGGTATGCATCATGAGAGACCAGTACAAGCATATGGTCTGTGCACATGAGATCATTTGTCTCTCTACTGTAACAACTTTACAACTGATGATGCTGTAACTGATTCTTGTAACTAATTCTGTAACAAACTTAGTTAGAGCAACTCTTATATCTGTATATATATAAATGAACTCATGTAAGGTAGTATGGTGAATAATAATAAGAAAGATATTCTTGTTTTTACAGATCCTTCTCTCTCTTTCTACTTTCATTATGGTATCAGAGCTTCTCTAAGCTCTTACGAGCAACAATGGTGATCCAAACTTACAAGTCTTCCATGGCCAATCCATCAAGTACTACTGGTTCATCTGAGAAGACATCATTACCTTCTAATGTGCTTCTACTTGTCTCCAATCTGAATTCTCTGATCACAGTTAAACTTGAATCAACAAATTATTCCATCTGGAGAAGTCAGATTCAGAATTTTTTTGAAGCTACAGAACTTTTTGGTTTTCTTGATGGATCTATGATCTGTCCTCCTCCTACAGTTCTTGACTCCAACAATCAAGCTGTTACTAATCCTGAGTTTTTGAAATGGAAACTCATTGATTCTTGTCTACTTAGTTGCCTCATAGCCACACTTACACCTTCAATCTATTCATCCGTTCTTCATCTAAAACGTAGCACAGAGTTTTGGTTTGCTCTTGAGAAACGTTTTACTTCTCTGTCCAGATCACATATACACCAGCTCAAGAACAAGTTAAGTACAGTCTCAAAGAAGACAAAGTCTATGGAAGTTTATCTTCAAGAAATCAGAGATCTTGTTGATCAATTGGCATTGGCTTGTTCTCCTATCTGTGATGAAGACCTGATTCTTCTAGTTCTCAATGGACTTCCTGAGGAGTATAATGCGTTTAAAACTGCTATTCGTGCGAAATCTGAAATACTTACTATGGATGAGTTGTGTGCTTTACTTTGTTCTGAGGCTATACATGTTGAACACTATCATAAATCTGGCAGCTCCTCTGATCTTACTGTTGCCTTTGCTGCTACACATGGATCTAACATTTTACCTCACAGTTCCTCTGTTTCTGGTTCTTCACAAGGTTCCTCTGGTTCTGCCTTTACTAAGAACTTCTCATTTCACAACAGAGGTGGTCATTCTTCACAATATCAATATCGTGGAGGCAGATACAATAATAATCGAGGTCGCAGAACTGGAAGGCCTCAAAGCTACAGTTTGATCTGTCAAATCTGTGGTAAAGGAAATCACTCAGCTCTTGAGTGTAGAAATCGTATGAATCCATCTTTTCAACCTGTGTTTCCTTCCTATACTGTGAATCCTACTGCTGGTCCTTCTAATTTCAAGGCCTATGCTACTCCAATACCAGTGAATAATGCTGCTCCAATACCTGTGAATTCAATTTCATCTTCTCCTCCATGGTATGTGGACTCTGCAGCCACATCTCATCTTACCAATGACTTGAGTAATC
The DNA here is from genome assembly GCA_036172215.1 of Camellia granthamiana. Lineage (NCBI taxonomy): Eukaryota > Viridiplantae > Streptophyta > Magnoliopsida > Ericales > Theaceae > Camellia > Camellia granthamiana. The sequence continues at coordinate 66,379,110 of CM069911.1, read as the reverse complement.
TTCAACTTTATCAACCTTATCAAGGTTCTGATCAGGTCATGATTGGTGATGGTAATACGCTTCCCATTCACAATTCAGGCACTGGTATTTTGCCTACTCCTTCTTTTCACTTCAAACTTAATAACCTTCTTCATGTTCCTCAAATATCTTCTAACTTGTTATCTGTTCATCAATTGACTTCTGATAATAATTGTTCTATTACCTTTAATGATAAGTCATTTGTTGTTCAGGACAATGTCAGCAACAAGGTGCTCTGTAAAGGTTCATACTTCAATGGACTTTATCATTTTCCTTCTTCATTATCTGCTGCTCCTAAAGCTTTTTCTGCACCTAATTCTCTTGTTGCTACTTGGCACAAAAGATTAGGGCATCCATCGTCTGATATTTTTCATACTATGTCAAATAAATGTGGTTTTCATTTTTCTCATAAAGATTGTTCTTCTCTTTGTAATAGTTGCTGTGTATCCAAAAGCCACAGACTTCCTTTTGTGTTGTCTACTAATAAAACTACATCTCCTCTTGCTTTAATTCATTCCGATGTTTGGGGGCCATTTGTTCAATCTGATTCTTTCAAATATTATGTTGTGTTTATCGATGATTTTAGTAATTTCACCTGGATTTATCCTCTCTCTTACAAAAGTGAAGTGTATGCTAAATTTTTGGAATTCAAAACTTATGCTGAGAAGCAATTCTCTGCATCTCTTAAGATCTTACGAACTGATGGTGGAGGTGAATATACTTCAAGACAGTTTCAGCCTTTTCTTTAGTCTACAGGTATTGTTCATCAACTGAGTTGTTCATCTTTAGTGATTTTATTAAATATTTTAATCAATTTTTTATTCTTATTTTGTGGATACATCAAGATTAGATAAATTTAAAAAATAAAAAAATCACTAAAACTAAACGAAAATTTTAACAAAAGTGCACACAAGTTTCTATTCGATTTTTTTTTGGGGGGGTTTTTTTAAGGGTAAATTACAAATACACTTTTTGAGATTTATTTAAAATACAAATTGCCCATGTTGTTTGAAAAATTACAAATTCATCATTGTTAGAAGTTTTTATTTAAAAGAATTAATTGAAAAAATAAAATTTATAATTTCTCTCCTATGCAATAATAAAATTACTTGAATTATTAATCAAAATAAATTTATGACATCATTAAAACTATTAATTAACTTGATAATTTATTAATAAAAGAAGAGACTATTTGTTATGAAATTAGAAATTTCAAGAGGTGAGATATAATTTTCAGAACCAAAGAGAGTAATTTCTATTTTAAGCAAACCTCAGGAAGGAAGTGTGTTTGTAATTTACTTTTTTTTATTATTTTTTATTTATAAATATTTTAGTAATTTTTTAAAACTTTTTTTAGATGCATCTAAATTAGGAACATTTTAAAAGTAAATTTTTTTGCCTAAAATGTGGAAACAAATTCAATAAAAATATACGAAAATAAATTTTGAAAAATTAAACTAAACACACGATTGATGTTTTCATTTTATATTTTATTATATTATAAACCGAGATTCAGTATGGCATCGTTGTGAGGGACTTTTGAATTGAATCCGAAAATCAGATTGAGGATTGTAAGATTTTACACTAGTGGTCTTTATATTTTGCCAATTGTGTCATTTTAGTTCCTATATTTTCAATCAGCTCAATTTTGACATTTAATTTTAGAGTTTATGTCAATTTGATCTAATTGATAATGGTATTAGTATTTGTGATAGAAAATTATCATTGAATTGGTTAAAATTAACTCATTGAGTTGAATAAGTAATCCTTAACGATAGGACATATGCCACTTACGTGCTTATTTTCTATGAAAAAATGTTTTGGACCAAATTGAGACAAAATAAAAAATTTAATATCAAAATCGAGCTAATTGAAATTATAGACACTAAAATGACACAAGAACCAAAATAGAGGGAGTACCGTCATAATTTTCCTATGATAATTTTAAAATCAATAAAGAAAAATGATAAATTTAATATAAATATTTTTTATGCTAATATAAATTATAGAAGACATTTGAAAAGAAAGTTTAGTCAAAAAAGAAAAAATTATATGGATATATACATAAGAAATAAATAAATAAATAATTTCTTCATAGGAATATTATAATAGTAGAATGGTTTTTCACTATTTATAATTAAGATCGTAGTCAATTAAAATTTACAAATTATAAAATTTTAGTATGATTCAAATTATTTGACACAACTGAAATCATAGGAGCCTAAAATCCTACACCGATGATTATGTCTACATAACTTGTATATAATAGGGCCTTCTTAAGGTGTGACTTTAATATACATTAAATTTGAATTTTTGTTTATTAGTGTATTAATCTTTATATAGAATGCAATTATTTTAAAATTTTAACATATAAGATCCATTATTATATGTCCACATGACTTATATATATAATAATAATAACTATTAAGTTTGCTTCAATCTTACGCACCAAAAAAAAGTTTGCTCCAATCTCCCACCTTAAGAAGTTTGCTTCAATCTTCTTCATCGGCAATAGCGGAAAAAATAATTTTCTTATATATATATATATTTTAGTAAAATATTTTAAATTTGTATAATTTTTTTATTATAAATTTATTAGGTCTCTAATTTAGAAGGATGTACAAAAATAAAAGAAAAAGAAATCCACTAACTTTTTTTTTTTTTTTTGCTAGGAACATTTTAGGAAAAAAATCACTACAAAAAATTAAGGTTTTAGAGACTAAAATTTAGGGACAAAATTATTTTTTAGAGACTAAATATTTTTGTTGCGACAAGTATCGTTATTATATTTTTAGTTTAAAAAATTAGACATTAGTTATGAATTATTATCCTTTTGGGCCCACATTTTTTGTCTCAAAAAATAAACTATTTTGAGACCAAATTATTTTGTTCTTAAAAGTTTATTTATTAATGACATTTTCAAAAAAATTTCGCTAAAACCTTATTTTTGACTTTTCAGGACGACCTTTTAGCGACTATCCTCATTACAATAGAAATTGGTCCCCAAATGTCTTTTGCAATAAAATTTTCACTTTTAAAGACCAAAACGTTTAATTTCTAAAACTTTTATATGTTGTAGTGAATTATTGAAAGTCCAATGTGGCAATCATTTAAGGTATTAGGTCCAGTCAATATTTTTTTTTTTATTAGTGAGAGATCCGTCCTTTATAAAATAGTTTAGTGAGATTTGTTAGAGAAATTTCACTTACACCACCAATTTAACTCCTTACACCCTCAAAATTTAATTAATTTATTTATTTTATTTTTTATTTTACTAGAGTTTACATAACTTAGAAGATAAAGGAACACATCTTTTGATATAGAAAGTTATATTTATTTTTTTTAATCATAATAAAAACTGTAGCAGTCTAAACATAATTCTTTTAATTCTACACTTAAATTTATCAAATAATTTTTCAACTTAAAAAAATTAACGCTCAAATTTCAGTTCAGCTTTCTAACTTCTAATTTTATCAAACTCTGTGTCATCCGATGGAGATTAAAGAATGACCTCCACCGGATAAAAAAAAAAAATTTACTAGCATTACAAGGAATATCCATTTATTGGATCAACGGTCCATATATATATATATATGAAAAATGCCTAAGACCCCAGGGGGGTCACTGGGGGTCGTGCGTGTAGGAAGGTGATTGGCCCAAAAAAAAAATTATTAATTTTTTTTTTGTTTCAGCGAATGGAGCGGTGCCACGTCACTGGGGGTCTGAAGCAACACTGTATATATATACATAAAATCTTTGTTTGTTTATTCCTTTTAAATTTTGCATTTTTATTTTACAGTCATTAGATATGTAAACTTGGTTAATGATAAGTTATTAAGCAAAGTCTTCCGGTCTGAAAACTCAGTCTCACTGCATCGTCAGTAGTATAAACTCAACCCCATAACATAAACAGATGCCTATTTTGCAAAGTTAAAATTTTTTCGTTTGACAAGTTTAGCCAGGACTAAATTAGTTATAAAAAGATAAAATAAATTAAAAAATCAATAAGACAAAAATGTTAGGGGTGGCACGGATCGGTTGTAACTATGAAACCTTCAAACCATCATCTGTCCACCAGATTTACGGATTAGAGAAATTCAATCCTTATCCGTCCGTCAATCTGGCGGATGTGGATTGAACGGATTGACAGATTGACGGATGAATGCGAATCGGTTTGGTGGTTTAAAATTTTATAAACTTATTCAATTTGTGCACTTTCTCAAAAAAGAAAAGAAAAGAAAAGGTATTACAGTCAATGACTTAAAAAAATATTACAATCACTGCATGCCTCATCCATAGAAAGAAAGTTTGAAATTTTAAAATATTACAATCACTGCGTGTCTCATTCACACATTACAATCACAACATACCTCATCCAAATAAAGTATTATGTAAAGTATTACAATATATGTGGTTCTTAAAATATAAAAACAATTCAAACACCAAAACTATGAACATAGTAGTAATAGAGATTGTATGCCTCTGTATTGTTATATCTATATCCATTTTTGAAAACAACAACCAACCAGCATGTATCATCTTTTTTTATTTATTATTTTTAGAGTTAGATTTAAAAACAAAAAAATATAGATAAATAATACATTTATTTTTTTTCAATTCAAAAAATATATTCAAGTTGAAAACTCTTTTTCAACAGAATATTTAAATTCTTTTTCAATTGAAAATACAAACAGAATATCTAAACAAATTGAAAATACAGTCTTACAAATTACTAAGGGTGCTTACGGTTTGGTGGTTCGGTTGCGGTCAAATAAATCTCAAATCCACCATTCGTTCAAAACTAGGCGCATTAGAAAAAATCAATCTGCAACTGTCCGCTCGTCATCACGCATCCGTTCAAAATGTGACGGATCGATTCAGTTCAGTTGGTTTGGGCGGATTAGTATATCCGCTACTCACTCCTACAAAATATCACATTCAAATTAAAATCATTTACTTTTTCTTTCACAAAAAGTCAAAAAAAAATAAAAAAAGTCTACCAAAATAAACTTTTTAATCAAAAAGCCAACTGAAAAAACCAATTGCCAAACGACAACTTAGTTAAAGTGTTAAAAAGTCTGTATATATATATTTTTGAAATTAAATTAATTATAAATTTGTATTCTTATTTTATAATCATTAGATATGTAATGAAGTTTCTCTATTACATAAATGAGATGGAGAGAATCAAAATTCAAAAAAAATCTAATTATTGATCTCACTATTTTTTTAATTTTTTTTGTAGGCAAAAAATCAAATAATCACTAAAAATATCAATTCACAACAAGTTAGTTGTAGTTTCAGCGCAACTCCAAGTGCCTAATAAAAAATAAAAATATTTTTACAAACCCTAGTTGTAGTTTAGGGTTTGTAAAAAATTTTAACTGTCATATAGCTACGAGTATTATTTGAAAGACGTAGTCAAGTGATGATATGAACATGAGAAAAATGCTTAAGACCTCAGTGGGGTCACTGGGGTCGTTTTTCATTGGCCCAAAAATTGTTTTTCCTTTTTTTTTGTTTGTTTTCAACCAATGGAGAGTTGTCACCTCACTGGGGGTTGTCAGTGGGGGTCACCCCACTGAGGGTCGGTAGCATGGGCCTGAACATGATACCAATAATCATATATCTAAAAACTGCTATGTGTCTATTTATTTAAATGTTGAAATAGATTTCTGACCTAATCCTGCTAAGGGCAGATGCACCCAAAGCATTACAATCATTTACATAAATGGAGGTTTATTCTATTCCTATTAGAGGCCGAAAGGGTTTATCATATTTTTTTTAAAGAAATGTCAATGAGTGTCTTTCGTTTAATATTAAAATTTATATGATAAATGATTTGAAAATAAATTAATAAATAATTCTGAAATCAATAAAAATGTGAAAACTATCTCATATTTTTAATCTAAATATTTAAATACACAACTCCTTTTATACAAATTTTAAAAAAATAAATAAAAAACAAACTTGGGCAGCCAATATTTCAACTTTGGAGGGTCGCAAAGGAAAGTGATTGCGCTCTAGTTAATTGACTAAAATATTATTTTAATTAATTAATTTATTTGTCTAAATATTTCTTTTTTTGAGAAAAAAATTCAAAAAAATTATTGAAAAGTCCACTCTAGTAATTGTTTAAGGCATTAGGTTCAGTGGATATATTTTGTTGGGAAGAAGTCCACCATTTGTGAAATAGTTTGATGAGAAATTCTTTTATTTATTTTGAAGAATATTTTGTTTCTAATTTTATTCCTTAATTTATCTGTTAATTTTTGTTGACTATATATTTAATTTTTTTTCATCTTTTCCAATTTTTTCCAATATGTTTAATTTTTTTTATCCTATCTGTTTAATTTTTTCCCCTTATCCATTGAAATATCTGTCCAAATTTTATTATCTGTTCAAATTTTTTGATCTATTTAATTTTTTAAATCTATTTTGAACATATTTTATTATGAGTAAACTGCTAATACGTCCTACTTTTGAGACTTATTACCCATTAAGTCCTATTGATAAATTTATTAAGTGATAAAGATAAATTTATCACTCTTTTATTTTTATGAATAAATTTATAGTGATAAATTTATCAATCTCTTTGTTTTTATGAATAAATTTATAGTGATAAATTTATCAGTCTCTTATTTTTATAGTGTTAAATTTATTAGTTAGGTCCTGTAAGTAAATAAGTCTAATTAATAGGACTGATTGGTAAGTACCCCTTTTATTATCCGTTCAAATTTTGAATAGATCAATCCTATTATCTTATCTGTTCAAATTTTTTTTACCCGAAATCCCCGTGTCTTTCTCTCTCTTCAAAACCCCTCTCTCTACTTGTTGAAGATATAGAATCACACTACATGAACTCTAGAGACCCATCAAACCCAATGGATGTCCAATCCAAAGAAGATCACGACCGCACACGACAACCACTCCATAAACCGTGAAGATCCGTGGAATGTTACCTGAAGGTAGAGGTCCGTCACAAGCGGTTGAGGATACCAACGACCTGTGTAGCCTGTATATTTCACCTGACATGCGAACTGGGACTCTGGTGCGATGGAGAGAGTCCAGTGGCTACTCCAACAGATCCGACCTGAACTCATCCGACCCAAGCAATCCAGGACCAGGATCTATGTGAAGTCGGGGTTGGAGTTGGGTTTGAGAAATGAGAGATGGAAGAGAAGAGAGGAGAGATGAGAGAGGAGGGAGAGAGAGATGATACAGATCAGCGATGGGTTTGAGAAATAAAAGGGTTTGAAAAATAGAAGTGTGAGAGACGTAGGTGGTGAAGCGATATTTTGATCATTCTGTAATAATTTGTCCTTGTGAACATGATAGATTAGTGCTTGGAATCTCGGACAAAAAAATCTAAAATTGAATTTTTCGCCTGAATGTCCAAAAAACTAATGGTTTAAATAACTTTAACATAATCTAACAATCATACGTAAAGTATTTATATTAACAAAAAAAAAAAAATTGTAAATATATTTAGAAACTCTTCAAAAATGATGTTTAGACTGCTCACCGGGTTCCCGCATACTCTACAAAAATCCACCACAGAAGACCTTCCGAAACATGGTTTTATAAACAAATAATAAATTCTGATATTAGATTCATAAAAAATAAAAATAATAGGACAAATTACACCGGTGATCCCTATATTTTATCCTTATGTCATTTTGGTCCTTACACTTTCAATTGACTCAATTTTGACCTATAATTTTAGATTTTGCATTAATTTGGTCTAATTGATAATATCGTTAGTGTTTTGCAAAAAAAAAATATCTCTAAATTGATTAAGATTAACTCACTAAGTTGAGTAATCCTTAAAAATATGGCACATGACACTTGTATTCATATTTTTCATAAAAGGATGCTAAGAATTGTAACTAGTTGGACCAAAATGAAAAAAAAAGTCATAAATTTATGGTCAAAAATCGAGGCAATTGAAATGACATAGATGAAAATGACATAATGGTCAAAATATAGGGATTACCATCATAATTTATCCAAAATAATAATAATAAGAAAAAGACCACCTTGAATTTGATCAGATAGAAACAACTAATTTCAATATAATTAAGAAAAGAATTTAAGTGGTGATAATTACTAAGATTATGCAAAAATGAAGGACAATACAATTGACCCAACTTCACATGTATAGAACAGAACAACAAGCGACTCCAAATCATGAACAAATGAGTGACATGTGACTCTACAAAGCTATTTACAATTATCTGTGTTCACACCCAAAATGGGTTAGGCTGCAAATAAGTTTTTTGGATTAAGTTTTTTAAAAACTGAATTTTTTAGTTTTCGTGTTTTTTTGTTTGTAGTGAATATTTTTAAAATTTTAAACGTTTTTTTTTACTTTTTTAGATGCACCTTACTTAGATGTATCTAATAAGTAAAAAAATTTGTGAAAAAATATTTTAAAAAATTAAAAAATACATAAAAATACAAAAAAATGTATTGAATTCTCGTATTTTTTTTTGTGTATTTTTGGTATTTAGTAAATTTTTAAAAGGCTTTTTCACAAATTTTTTACTCTTTAGACATAAAAAGTAAAAAAAAAAAATTTAGTAAAAACAAAAAAACTCGAAAAACAAGAAAGTAAAATTTTTTAAAAAGTGTTTTTTGAAAAACCAAACCAAGCAAGCAGATTGCTTCTGAATCTTCTCTACAGTCTGGAATTTCATAGTGAAAAGGAGAGAAGGAATTTGTTAATTCACCTAACTAATAAAACCCGTAGGGATGGCAATGGATAACCTACCCTGTGGGTATTCATGGAGACTCAACCCAAATACATAGGTTTTTCCCTTTTTTCTTATCCATTGGGTAGGGTAGGTGATATTCTTTAAATATCCATTGGGGATGGGTACCCACTAATTTCCCCATATGTTTTTTATTTATTTATTTATTTATTTATTTATTTTTTATTTTTTTTATTTTAAGGTTCACAATCAAAACTAAATATACATTCAATTTTTTTTTTTTTTTTTTTTTTTTAAGATTCACAACCAAAACTAAATATACATTCAATCTTTTTTCTTTTATTTATTTATTTATTTTTTCAGGTTCATAAAAAACTTTTTTTTTTATTTTTTTTTAGATCCACAACCAAAGCTAAATATACCTCCAACCTTTTTTATTATTATTATTTTTATTTTTAAGGTTCACAACCATTTTTTTAAAATTTTTTAAGATTTACAACCAAAGTTAAATATACATTCAATCTTTTTTATTTTATTTTATTTTATTTTATTTTATTTTTATTTTTTAAGGTTCAGAACCATTTTTTTTTATTTAAAGATTCACAACCAGAGCTAAATATACATTCAATCTTATTTTATTTTATTTGGCTCAACAATAAAATCAAATACATATTAATTAACATTGTCACATTATTCTTGTCAAATTTTATGCATATGTAGAATTTTTTAAATTTATTTAAAAAAATTAAGGACACTGTCTAGTGCAAGTTTCGGTTTACTTTTCTATGTTATTTTATTTTGTTATGTATTGTAATTTTCAGAATGGTTTGCTTGTTCTGAAATTTCAATTAACGAGTATGAATCTATTTGTTTCATGTTATCACACAATTTATACAATATATATATATGAATGTATTTGAAAATAAGGAAATTGTAGAGAATCGAAACAAGCATGAGTCGTGATTGGTTAGAAATGATGGGTACAAAGATTTATTTGCTGGAAAAACAAAAAGGGGATACAAAGTCTTACTAAATAAATTTTTTTTTTAAATAAAAGAATTTTTCTTAGTTATGAACAGATTTAACTGAAATCAGCTTGTTTCCCAATATTATGTTTCATTTATTTTAGATAGAAAATATTTTTTAATGAAAAATATTTTTTATAAAAAAAATTAAAAATATGTTTTTTTTATATTTGGTGGTGGTGGTGATGGAACGAAGGTGAAAGTAGAGATTGTGACATAGTGGTGGAGTGATGGCGGTAGTGATGATGGTAGTGGCTATGGTGATGGTAGTGTGATAGTGAAGGTGAGAATAGTGGTTATGGTGTTGTGAAATTAATAAAAATTTAATTGAAAAAACATTTTTTATTTTTTAAAAGTAACAAACAACAAAATTCATGGGGGACTAAAGGAAGAAGATGGATGATGGATTGGGTGTGGTAAGGCATAGATATCTTAAAACGAATGGTTCAGATTTGTTAAAAGGTATAATTAGATTTTGGATAAATTAAAATGAATGGCTCAAATTTGTTAAGAGAAAGATGGTTTAATGTCTAAAATGTCCGTGGCTAAGAGATCAGCAAACAATTCCTTATTTATGTCCTGATGCAATTTAATATAGGTCTTATAACACTTTCTTCAAACAAATTCTTTCACATTTTATTTCTTCAAACATGCTCTTATAACATTGTAAACAGGTACTTATAACATGTAGGAGAGAGAGTGAGAGAGAGTGAGAGAGAGATGGTTGTATTTTTTTTTTTTTAATCTTCCACATTCTTCCACATTTTTTTTAATTACTAAAACTTATTTGATTGTCTCAAAATTATATATTTGATTATTATAAAACAAACTTTTTAATTAATTAATTAATGTGTATTTGATTTTGTTGTTGAACCAAATAAAATAAAATAAGATTGAATGTATATTTAGCTTTTGTTGTGAACCTTAAAAAAATAAAAAAATAAGTTGTTAACATTAAATATATTTAAAAAGAAAGAAAAAAGATTGAAGGTATATTTAGCTAAAACCTTTAAAAAAAAAAAAGTTGTTAACATTAAATATATTAAAAAAGAAAGAAAAAAGATTGAAGGTATATTTAGCTTTTGTTGTGAACCTTAAAAAAAAAAAAAAGAAAAGAAAAGAAAAAAAAATGGTTAACATTAAATATATTAAAAAAGAAAGAAAAAAGATTGAAGGTATATTTAGCTTTTGTTGTGAACCTTAAAAAAAAAAAAAGAAAAGAAAAGAAAAAAAAATGGTTAACATTAAATATATTAAAAAAGAAAGAAAAAAGATTGAAGGTATATTTAGCTTTTGTTGTGAACCTTAAAAAAAAAAAAAAAAAAAAAAAAAAAGTTGTTAACATTAAATATATTAAAAAAGAAAGAAAAAAGATTGAAGGTATATTTAGTTTTTGTTGTGAACCTTAAAAAAAAAAAAAAAAAAAAGTTGTTAACATTAAATATATTATAAAAAAAAGAAAAAAAATTGAAAGTATATTTAGTTTTTTTTGTGAACCTTTAAAAAAAAAAAAAAAAGTGATTGTTAACATTAAATATAAAAAACAAAAATAAAATAAAAATGGGGATTAAAGTGGGTTGGGGAAAATCCAAACCCATTAGGATATGGAGAGGGTGGTACCCATGGGGAATGGGGAATGGGAAATGGAGAAAATTTATTATAGGGGAATGGAGATGGGAAATTAATATCCACCCCATTAACCCCCATTGCCATCCCTAAAAACCCATCTAAAATGTCAAATGAATGGAAAGGTTTACTTAAATCTTAAAGAGTTGACTATCACAACTGAAAATGGATAGACCAAAGTGGTATTTTAGTTTAAGTACAAAAATGTTAAGTATAATTAATCTTATCTTGTTTTGATAACACATAGGGATGTAATCAGTTTGGTACGATTAGTATTGAGATAAAATTTTTCATCGAATTGATAATATCGATTTTATTATTTTAAGTATCGATTCAACCCTTTCTCCTATCAAATTGCACCGAACCGAACCGATTGTAATGATTCAGTTCGATGCGATTTAATTGGTTTAGGACCTTTCAAACTTGAATCACATTTTAGTATGGTCACTAATCTATGTAAAAATATTAAAGTAGTTATTTTTCTGACACTTCAAACATAATAAATAAATAAATACTAAAGGCCAAGAATAATGAATTAGAATTAAGATTATATATAATAAAAGTTTATTAACTTAGGTTATAGAGATGATAAGTTAATAATTCATTATTTTTATTAATATCACTATATTATTAGATTATATATGTTATAAATACAATATAGGTTGAAGCGATTGGTTTCGGTTTAGTTCAGTGCACAAGGTATTTGAATTGATGCTGAATCGAAAAGAAAAAAAAAGGTCAAATTAAAAAACTGTAGAGACTGATTCTTATTAAAAAAACAGACCAAATATAATCGGTTTGATAAATATCATCTCTCTCTCTTTTTTTTTTTTGTGTTTTGTTTTGTTGTGTTTTCTTTTTATTTTTTAACTCTTTGTTTGTTTGTTTGTTTGTTTTAAATTTTGCATTCCTATTATAAGTCATTAGATATGTAAGTCTCGTCAATTATAAGTGATTAAACAAAGACCTCCAGTCTGAAAAATTCAGCTTACTACATCGTCAGTAATGTAAACACAACCCCACAGCATAAACAAATGCCTATTTTTTTATTTTGTTTTTTAAAGATGCTTATTTGAGAAGTTGAAATTTTAGTTAAAGTGTTAAAAAGTCAGTATAATAAATTAATTATAAATTTAAGTTCCTATTTTATAGTCATTAGACACATAATTAAGTTTCTTTATTAAATAAATGAGATGGAGAGAATGAAAGTCTAAAAAAAATCTAATTATTGATCTCGCTAGTTTTTTATATATGTTTTTTTGTAAAAAAAATCAAATAATCTCTAAAAATATCAAGAGAAATTGGTGATAAATTTAATTTAAAGAGGGTGTAAGGCATTAGGTCTAGCAGATATTTTTTACTGGTGAGGGATTCACCTTTTATGAAATAATTTCGTGAGAAGTCTTTTTGTTAGTTTTGGAAGACATTTTGTTTCCAATTTTACCCTTTTAATTTATTTGTTAATTTTTTTTGACTATTCAATTTTTTTGGACAAATTACATTATCAATCTCTGTAATTTGGAATTGTGTCACTTTGATCCTTAACTTTTCCATTATGATAGATTTAATTTTGAATCTTGTTCCAAACAAGAACAATTAAAGATGTTTTCTTTGAAAATGGTCCATTTCAAAAATAAAGTCGTCATACAACTTATTTTGTGTGTGTTAACTAGCATGTTGTTTGGAATGTAATGAGCTTTGTTTTTAATGAATAATGTGGCAACTTTTTGCTGATAAAGTTCTTTTTGGTTTTGTTTTCATAATCTATTTTTAGAAAAATTTTCTAAGAAATTAAAAATTAAATTGGTAAAAAAAATTAAAAATACTTTATTTTTATATAATTTTATCTTTTGGGAGGATAGAAATATTTTTTTATATATTTATTTTCGTTAAATTAATTTCTATTTTTTCAAAAGTTAAACATAGCGACAATTTTGATGTCATTATTAAACTAATCAATTAAATCAGAAATCGAAAACTAAAAATATTTTATATATTAAACATATCGATTATACATTAAAAACTTAATAATCATTCATTACATGATAATCATTCAAAAATATTTATTAACAACAAATAAAACCATTTATTACTTGATAGCTATCCAAAAATATCAATAAAAACAACCATCCATTACATGACCATCATTCAAATACATACTAAAAATTAATTTAGTAAAAAAAATAAAAATGAAAAAGATTTATTATTTTTGTATAATTTTATCTTTGGTGGGTAGAAATAATTTTTGAAACATCAAAAATATTTTTTTGATATTTGTTTTTGCCAAACTAGTTTATCTTTTTATCAAATTGACGACTTTGCTCTTGAAATGGAGCAATGGTGTCTTCAATTGTCCTTATTTGGAACGAAATTCAAAATTGAAGGTCAAATGTATTACAATTGAAAATTCAGGAATCAAAGTGACACAAGCCCAAAATTAGAGTACCGTTAGTATAATTCGTCATTTTTTTCTTTTCTATTTGTTCCAATTTTTTTTTTCTATTCAAATTTATATCTATCCGTTCATTTTTTTCCTATCTGTTCAAATTAATGTCTATGTTCAATTTTTCCCCCTTATCTATTCAGATACTTGTCTAAATTTTATTATCTATTCATTTTTAATTTTTTTTTCATATATGTTAAAATACCAAGCTAAACCAAATTCTATCTATTGAAATCGAAAGCCAACAACAATGGTTAATTAACCTATCTATCTAATTTTTTGAATATTATTGGAAAGTCGCTATCAAGTGATGGCAAGGTTTTAAAAAGCGGTCGTAACCGTTACATAACGCCATTATGTAACGGTTGTGGTGGTTATCGCTACCCGTTACGGCCGCTTTTGCAGTGTGATTGAAATTCACAAGTGTGTCGGCCGTAGCGGCTATCGTAGCAGTCAAAACGGTGTCATAACAGCCGTAACGGCCTGTTACGCACTGTTACGTAAAGGTTCTGAACTGCTTCTTTAAAAAAAACACAAAAAAAAAGCTGAAAATGGAAGAAGATGGATAGAGAGAAGATGGAAGATAAAGAGAGAAGATGGAGGAGAAAGAGATAGAGAGAGAGAAAAAGGAAGATGAAGAACATGTTATTGATTTGTTGAAACTGTAAGACGTATGCTATTCTATTCAGCTGCTATCGTTCAACCATTTTGTTTGTGTGTGCCTATCTATATATTGTTTGAAAATAATAATAATAATAATAATAAGTGTGGTCATTATTTATTTGGCTTAGTTAAAATATGTATGTGTATATATATATATATATATTTAGGCTCTTATTTATTCTCTTACTTTTATCATTATTTATCTTATATACAATAGTTAGTGATTGATTTTTTGTATAATATAAAGTCATTAATTATTAAAATAAAATGTAAAAACTCAATTTATAGTGATTTAAAAATATGAAATATATTGGATCATTTAAAAATTTACAAAAATTTATCAATATTTATTTTAAACCCAATAAATATGATAATGGAAAAAAAATATGCGTATCGGTAAGTTTTTTTTCAAATTGTGCGAAAAATAAAAAAATTCATGGTTCTGGTTACCGCAACCGTTACGCTACGGCATTTACACTCCGCAACCACAATCACACCACTACTACCATTACGGTGACCGCAACCGCTTTTCAGAACCTTAAATGATGGTGATATTAACATGATACCAGTAATCATATTTTTAAATGCTGCTATGTGTTTATTTATTTGAATGTTGGAATGGATTTCTCACCTAATGGTAGATGCACCCAAAGCATCACAATTAATTAACAATTAATTACATAAATGGAGGTTTATTATATTCCTATTAGAAAGAGAAAGGGTTTATCATATTTTTTTTAAACAAATATAAACGAGTGTGTTTTGATAAGATTCATACTAAAACAGATCAAATCAAACTAATAGAACACAATAACAGAGGTGAAGAAGAGGTGTAGACAATCTATACTTGTAAACAATTATTGTAACAGTTAGTTAGTCAATGAGTTGGTTAGACAGATAGATATAGTTTAGATATATAGCACTTGTGTGTATATAAGAGGTAATGGATGTATGTTCAGTATTGAATGAATGGAGATAATATTTAGTTTCTTTTCTTCTTTATGGTATCGGAGCTAGTTGTTCCAATGAGCACATCATCCATGAAGTTATCTTCATCTCTATCTTCAAATCTTACGCTTCTTATCTCTAACTTGAACTCATTTGTTACAGTCAAGCTAGAAACTACAAATTTCATTGTATGGAAAAATCAATTTCAGAATATACTCAGAGCCACAAATCTTTTGAGCTATGTTGATGGATCTATTGTTTCTCCATCTGCAACTATTCTTGATTCATTTGGCAAAACTGTGGCTAATCCAGAATTCTTGTAATGGAAATTGATTGACTCACATCTTCTGAGTTGCATTACTGCAACTTTGACACCTACAGTGTTCACATCTGTTGTTCAATGTGTCACTTGCAATGAAGTTTGGTCTATTCTTTCTAGAAGATTTACTTCTCTCTTTAGGTCTCATATTCACCAACTAAAGAATACACTTACTAGTCTTTCGAAGAAATCTTCATCGATGAAGGAATATTTGTTTTAGATCAAAACTATTTCTGATCAATTATCTCTAGCTGGATCTCCAATTGATGAAGAAGATTTAGTTCTTATCACCTTGAATGGACTTATTGCAGAATTTAATGCACTTAAGACCACAGTTCGTGCAAGAATTGAACCTATCGCCATGGAAGAACTCTCTTCTTTACTCTGTTCTAAGGCTTTTCATGTTGATTCAGCTACTAAGTTTTCAAGTTCTGATCTAACTGTTGCTTACTCCATCACAAAAGATCACAACAATCAGTTTAGGTTTCAAAACTAGTCATCTTCTCCTTATCGAGGGAATCAAAATCAGTTTTGTAGAGGAAATAATTCTTCAAAAGGAGGTCGATTTCACGGCAATCGTCGAGGCCGATTTTCTAATTCCGGTCGCCAATCTTCATCTTCTTTTTTCTCTAGTTTTGGTGGTTCTGGTTTCGCTCTCTATTGTCAAATCTGTGGCAAGCCAAATCATACAGCTCTTGATTGTTGGTTTTGAACGGATTCTTCTTACAATTCTCTGCAAAATTCCAACTCTCAGTCCAATTCTCCATCTCTTACTGTGTATATGGCTTCTTCGTCTATTTCTTCTCCTGCAAATTGGTATGTTGACTTTGCTGAAACACAATTTTCTACTTCTCTTAAAGTGTTTCGCACAGATGGTATGGGTGAATATACAGGCATCAGTTCGAAAATTATCTCAAGCCTTATGGTATTTTGCAGCAAATGTCTTGTCCTCATACTCCTCCCCAAAATGACGTGGCTGAAAGGAAACACCGCTATCTCATCACTACCACTATTGCTTTACTTCACCAGTTTGTTCTTCCTCTTTCCTTTTGGTTTGACTGTCTTGCTACCTCTGTGTTTCTCATTAATCGACTGCCCTCTTCCAAGCTTCGTAACATTACTCCTTTTGAAATGCTTTACCATAAAATCCCTGATTTTTCTTCTTTTAAGTGTTTTGGATGTAGGTGTTTCCCTTGGCTTTGACCTTATACTGCCCATAAGCTTCAACTTCTGTCAATTCCTTGCATTTTCATTGGTTATCAACCTTCTATCAAAGGATATAGATGTCTAGATCCTCTCTCCGATCGACTATACTTATCTCGATATGTTATTTTTGATGAATTTGTGTGTCCTTTGGTTAATCATCCTATCACTTCTATTCCTTCTCCTACTCTTTCTCAACTTCAAACCTTTTTCTAGCCACTCACTGGTTCCGCTCACTTTTCTATTAATTCTCCTCTTCCTCCCTCCTCTCTTCTACCTCCTAATTCTCCTATTTCTCCTTCTTTACCGTCTCCATCTACTTCTCCCTCTTCCACAGCCCCTATTCCTATTACTTCTCTTGTTGTTGATCTTACTTCTTATCCTTTTCAGCCACCTCTTAATAGTTCTTCTCTTTCGGTTAACACTCATCCCATGCTTACAAGGTCTAAAGCCTCCGTCTCTCATCAATCCCTCTTGGCTTGTACTGCTCCTGATCTTGCTTTTATTGAGCCTCATTCCTTCTCAGATGCTATTAAGACTCCTGTTTGGGTTGAGGCCATGAATGAGGAATATCAGGCACTCCAACGACAACAGACTTGGCAATTGGTGCCTCTTCCTTCTGGTAAGCAATAGATTGGCTGCAAATGGGTCTGAATCAAGAAGAACTTTGATGGGTCCATAGCTCGGCACAAGGCTCGACTTGTTACTAAGGGATTTATTCAGACTGAGGGTATTGATTACCATGAAACTTTCAGTTCTGTGGCCAAGCAGCCTACTATTCGGGTGTTTCTTAGTTTGGCGCTTCATTTTGGTTGGTCCATATGCCAGCTCGATATCTCCAATGCATTTCTTCATGGCATCTTGGAAGGGGAGGCGTTTATGACTCAACCTCCTGGGTTTGAGAATTCTACAAAAAGGCTCTTTATGGTCTTAAACAAGCCCCTCGCGCTTGGTATTCCACTTTTTTCTTCTTTTCTGCTCTCTTATGGCTTTATCAATAGCAAATGTGATTATTCTCTTTTTATTCTCCATTCTGGTTCCTCTATCACTCTTGTTCTGGTTTATGTTGATGATATCCTTATCACTGGCAATGATTCTTCTCAAATTTCCTCTCTTATCAAGCATATGTATTTCGCTTTCTCTATGAAAGAACTGGGGCCTCTTTTTTACTTTCTTGGGATTGCTGTTCATCACATTGCTTTTGGTTTTTTTCTGTCTCAGTACAAATATGCCTCTGATATTCTGGCCAAAGCTGGTATGCTAAACTATAAAGCCTATAATTCTCCTATGGCCACCAAGTCTAGTTCTTCCTCTGAGACCTCTGTTGCTTTTTCCTAGCCCTCTCCCTCTCGCAGTATAGTGGGTGCCTTGCAATACCTTACTCTTACTCGGCCTGACATCTCTTATGCTGTTAATTGTGCTTGCCAGTTCATGCATGCTCCCACAGTGACCCATTTCAATGTTGTCAAACGGCTGCTCCGATATCTTCAAGGTACTTTATCTTATGGTTTGGTTTTTACTCCTGGTCCATTGACTCTTCATGCCTATTCCAACTCTGATTGGGTAGGTAGTATCCTTGATAGGAAGTCCACTACTGGATATTGTGTTTTTTTGGGTCCTAACTTGATCTCTTGGGCTGCTAAAAAGGATTGTACCGTCTCTCAATCCTCCACTGAGGCAGAGTACCGCGCCCTTACTCAAACTGTTTCTGAATTGACTTGGCTTCGCATGCTTCTCTATGAGCTTCATGTTTCCTCTGTCTCTCCTCCTCTGTTATGGTGTGACAATTTATTTGCAATTTCTCTTGCCTCTAACCCTGTGTTCCATGCTCGCTCTAAGCATATCGCTGTCGCCTATCACTTTATCCGAGATCAGGTTATGGCTAAGCAGGTTGTGGTCAAGCATGTGTCTTCATCTGATCAGGTTGCTGACATCCTCACCAAACCTCTCTCTGTTGCTCGCTTTTCTTTCCTTCAAGACAAGCTCATGGTTCGTCCCTCACCCATTTGCTTGAGGGGGCCTGATGAGATTTATACTAAAACAGATCAAATCAAACTAATGGGACATAGTAACAAAGGTGAAGAAGAGATGTAGACAATCTATACTTGTAAATAGTTATTGTAATAGTTAGTTAGTTAATGAGTTGGTTAGACAAATAGATATAGTTTAGATATATAGCACTTGTGTGTATATAAGAGGTAATGGATATATGTTCAGTATTGAATGAATGGAGATAATATTCAGTTTCTTTTCTTCTTTATGTTTTGCATATTGTTTAATATTAAAATTTACATGATAAATGCTTTGTAAATAAATAAATTAATTAAAAAATAATTCTGAAATCAATAAAAAGGTTTTAAAATAAGTGAAAAGCTATCTCATATTTTTAATCTAAACTAGTAGAGGTGCATGTGCGTTACACGTGGTAATTTTTTGTTTTGTTTTGGTTATTAGCTTTTATAATAGTGTTTTGCTTCTTGTGTTTTTAACTTTTTATAATAGTTGCATTCGCCAGACTGTATGAGGGAGCATTGAATGTATGATAGAAGAATAAAAAATTTTCATAAACATTTCACATATTATCCTATATTTTTATATTAATGTTTAAGTATTAAAATTTTGAAAGTAGATGGAAATCAATCACATAAAAATATTGTAGTCCATATCACATGATTGGACTTATTACTATTAAATATATAATTCACCAGATTGTTTCATTTTTGTTTTGTATAAGTATGTAGAAACCACTTGGTAATTAAAAGGTGAAGAAATAAAACACACAACTAACATTGTAACAAATCATGAACACTTTTTTTTTTTCTTTTTTCATCAAAATTGGCATACAAGTTCATACCATTGGTTTTTCTTTTTTGGTTTTGAAATTAATTAAAACCAAGAGGAAAAAAAAATAATTTCAACCAAGAAGAATGAGCTGACAGCAACCAATAAAAGGATTGAACTTATTTCACTTAAAAAATTTAACTTAGATCAAAGCAGAGATTAGTTATTTTGTAGGGAAATCCAATTAGTTTGTATGTATTAATATGTGAGTTTGAAAAGCTACTAATGTATAGTTTTTATACTACCCACTTGGAAGGCCAAGACCTCTCTGCATATTTTCATAGTTAACGTTATCATAGTTGGTTCATATGGTTTTCTTTACAAAAGTAAAATAAATGATAAAGAAACTTAGGCAATCAAAAATCAATATACTAGAACTATGTATAATGAGAGCAAATAGAGCAAAAAGACTGATGAAAATTTACACAAATCAATTAAGTAGATGATAAAGAAACTTATCAGAGCCAAGAGAAGGATTGACAATGGCTTTGGAAGTTAAGGATCCCAATTATCCCAATTGTTGTAAAGAGGAGGACAAGAGCCAGCTTTTGAGGGACTACTATAAAATCAAAGAAGTGTGGTTTTCTATATTTGGGAGGAAGTGGTACTAAAAAATGTGTAGTAAGCCTTGGATGGATTGGATTTTGTTTTACTCCATAAACAAAAATCATTTTAATGAAAATTTGACTTTCTATACTGTTTTTATTGTTGCTCTTTGGAAAATTTGGAAGAATAGGAACACTAAAGTTTTTAACAATGTTGTGACTAACAATCTTGATAGTGACAGGTTCATTATGGATTATTCCAATGAAATCCATCAAGCTTTCACTATGTCAATTGTCAATCCCAAACCTGCCTTTCAACTAATTAAATGGGTTTTGCCAATTGTAGGTAGGATCAAGTTAAATATAGATGGCAGTAGAAGGATGAGAGGTGAATGAGGATTTGAAGGGCTGTTTCAAGACAAAGGGGGATTATGGATGTGTGGTTACTATGGCAAACTCCACAATGAAACAAGGTTGGAAGCTGAATTGTGGGCAATATACAAAGGGCTAATAGTGATTCTTCAGAAACAAATGAATAAGGGGACCATAGAAACTGATGCGGAACAAGCAGTGAAGCTGTTGGAAGAAGAACCAGGTGCAAATTGCCCATTCAAAGGACTGGTGGAGGATGCTAGAATCATTATAAGAGGCTGTGAGTGCACTGTGCAACATGTGTACAAAGAAGGAAATCTACGTGTGGATGCTCTGGCCAAATTGGGAGCTGAACAACTTAAGGAAACCTTGGTGGTCAATGAGCCACCTGTTGAAATTATGGGACTTCCTATAGTTGATATGATAGCCATGCCTAGGGAAAGCGCTTAGCCCTGTTTTTACTTTCCGTTGTACCTATTAAAAAAAAAAAAAAACTGAAACTTAGGCAATTAAAAATCAATATGCCAGAACTATGAGCAGAGAACAAAAATAATTCAAAAAGATTGTGAAGCATAATTTTACACAAATCAATTAAGTAGATAATAAAGAAACTTAGGTAATTAAAATCAATATACCAGTACTATGAATGACGAACGAAAATAAATCAAACGGTTATGAAACATAGTTGATTGAGAAACAATGCGATCAATTGTTTGGTTCTGAAACAAAGTGAGCTGTTATGTTTTGATTTAAAATCATTGGGCTATAAAACAGATTTGGTCTGAAACATCCGAAATAGAGTGGGCAATACTGATTGTAGAATCTATTTTAGATTGCAAAACAGGATTGTTCAGAACCTTCCGAAGCAGAGTCAATTATTATTTGTGAAAGTGTTACAGTGGATAGTGATCATTGGTTGTTTTGAATCCTCTAAAATATAGTCTATTATTAATACACAAAACTAATTGAAAAAAAAAAAAATCAAGGGCTATAAGTTTACCAGTAAGGCCACTTTGAATCATCAGTACTCATTCAAAGTAGATCAATTGCATAAATATTTATTTTTTAAAATATATTTTCATGATTTTTCTTGATTTGAATCTCACAAAATTTCTCTTACTCACCGTTAATGAGAAGCTAGTGGAGGAGACAAATATTAAACAGGCCACGATAGTGAAATTAATAAAAAAAATAATCATATTATGATATTTGAACGTGTTTGATGTTTTTGAATGCTCACCATCCATGATATGTTGAAATTTCCCCTCTCCTTTACACAGATATACAATGCAATCTTGAATGCAAGAACAAAAATATAGAGATACATATATTCACACACACACACACACCTGCGGGTGTGCAACCACGCACACGCGCACGTACACACACACACACAGATTGTACTCCTCTTTCATCCATATGATCTAACACTAAACAAACAGTAATAAAAATAAATAAAAAAACAGAGAAGAGAAGAGAGAGAAAGATATGGATATATTACAACAACAACAATTAATCTTTTCAAAAAATGTTGGTAAACAAACAGTAATAAAAAAATAAAAAATAGAGAAAAGAAGAGAGAGAGATATGGATATATTACAACAACAACAATAGCGGTAGTTAATTTTTTCAAAAAATGTTTGTAAAAAAATTGATCAAGATTTAAAAAAAAAAAAAAAACCACAGATTTGTTCGAAGCTACAGATGTAATCAATTTGTGAAGTTGATTTGGATTTCTGAGCGTGATGATTAATCTTGTCAAACCCTTACTTCAAAGACTTGCCAACGACCATGGAGAGTCGCTATAGAGGCGGAGTCGGAGTGATCAAATCAGGCGGTAATAGTCGTACCAAAATCGTTGATGTGATTGGATTGACTAAGGGACCGGTTCAGGGGACATGGCGGTGGTGGCGGCGACAACGAGGGAAGAGGTGGTGGGTATGGGTTTAATGGCGGTAGAAGGGCCAGCGGTAGAAGGGCCAGCGGTCGGAGTGGACGCAGTGGCAGCAAATGTGGTTATGACGGTGAAGGTTATAGGGGAGGTGGATGTGGTGCTTATGTGTGGTGGTGGGAGAAAAGTTAGGGATCATGAAAATGATCATGAAAGATTTATGATCTTTGGATTACCTTGATTGGTGTGTGGTACTTTATTCTAAGTGTAATCCAAGGGTCACAAAACTTTCATGATTATTTTCATGAAAGGTTTTTCATGATACCTAGCATTGTTGGTGGTGGTGGTAGTGGTGTCAGCGGAGGAAGAGATGGAATAGTGTGTGTGTGTGTGTGTGTGTGTGTGTGTGTGTGAGAGAGAGAGAGAGAGAGAGAGAGAGAAAGAGAGAGAGAGAAGATGGTTAGGGTTTGGTTTGGAAACAATATATCATTTTGTGAGAGCTTGTCCTTATAGACAAAGTGTTTTAGAGTGTAGAGTTTTGGATAAAGAAAATTCAAAATTGAATTTATGGATCAAATGTCCAACTTTTTAAGCCTTTCTGTTATTTCATTTATTATCATATATTTTTAAATTTTCATGTTTATCTAGTTAAGATGTAAAAGTAACATTTTTTTAAAGGGTAAATTACTCTTACACCTCCTAAGGTTTGGATTTAATACATATCACCCCTTGACGTTTGGAAAATTACAATAACCCCCTGCCATTGTAATTATTTAAACGGAATGAAGACATTGAACTCATGCACTCTCTCTTTTTTTACTTTACTATACTTTCTCTTTTTTTTTTCCCCTTTCCTTTACTTTTTAAAAAAAAAAAAATGTGATTTCCTCTGTTTTTATACTAGGAGTTGTTATCTTTTATATAAGCAGGGGGTTATGAAATGAAACTATTAATCACAGGGGTGGGAATGTAATTTCCAAAACGTTAGGGGGTAGATAGTAATTGAACCAAACCTCAAGGGGTGTCAATGTAATTTACCCTTTTTTAAAAGGTTCTTAGAAAAGGTTCATTACAAAAAATTACAATTTTTTTCTCTCTATAATTAGTAATGTGTCCATATTTTGTTTTGTGATCACCTAATTGCCTCCTTTTGTGGTGTATATCTGACATACGATTAATTTTATCTTAAGAATATATTTTTGGGATGTTCAGTGTAGCTTCTAACTTATTAGGTATAAATGGTTTTAATAAGTTAAAAAAATGGTAATTATAAAAAAATAGATATATACACTTTTAGTTTTTATTTTTAATTATCAATTTTAATTAAAAAAATTACAAATATATCTGATGCAATTAAATATAGTAGCTAGAAACGGATCTAGGATTCAAATTCTTTTTTTGGAGGGGAGGGGGATCAAAGACACATGTAACTTTCGATCGATATAAATTATTATAAAATTTTAAATTTTGATTTATACTAGCACAAAAAAGTGGATAATGTTTGTTTTTATGAGTAAAATGATAATATGTTTCAATAAGCTATATTAAATTTTATGAAAATGTCATGTTGAACGTAGACAATATTTTCATTTTAGACGATATTTCTATTTTTAGAGAATGAAAAAAAAAAAAAAAAAGGAAGAAGAATGAATGAATGCAAAATAAGGTGCATAAGCAAAACAAAGTGTGATTATAGAAAAAAATAAATAAAAAATAAATGAGATATGAATATAAAATAAGAATAATGACAAATAAGAGCAAATAGAATAATATAATTACTCTAAACAATACAAAAAATATAATACATAATACAGATAATAAATACAATATATCAATATTTGATAAAACGTGATTTGAAAACTATTTTTAAATTTTGTAATGTAAATAATTTGGGGGGGGATAAATTTTTATAATTTTGAAGGTGTGAGCTACTAAAATTTTGAGAGTGCAAAATATTTTAATTTAAAATTATTTTACTAATTATTAATATAATTTACATAATTTTTAAAAGTCGTATCCCGTCCCCTCTAAATCCATCCGTGACAATAGCATGGTTCACGCATAGTAAAAAAGTAATTATCATTGTAATACCTTTCAATTATATACATGTGAGTCGTAATATATTTTTTTAGAGTGCCATTAGGCTCCAAGACTTTGTTCTTTCCTATCTATCGAAATGTGAGACATGATTTAACAGACTAGAAAATTTTCGAAATTAGTTTACTCGTCATGGAGTTCGTCTTCCCCATCCATATTTTACTATTTTATTCTTTCACCACCTTCAGCAACCAACAATTTCGCTTCTTATTTATAGCATAATTTAGGGATTCTGTGGGATGTTCTAAATTGTTTGGGATAAACTAAATAAGTGTATTTTTTGACTTTTTATGAAATATGGGTTGGATATGGGTTAGGTTTGAAGTGATGTGGTAGAGAGATGATGTGACGTAAATAAGATGATGTGAATAAATAGGATAGTGATTGTTGGCTACATATTTTGTAAAAGCCAGTTACAGTTCGACACGTGGCAGAACAAGGGTATTATGGGAAGAAGATTCAAGTCTTCGATCCTGATCGTACGCGTGGCGATGAATATTGGTTCTCACGTGATCTGAGTAGCATTAGATCAGTAAAGAGATACAAGGTGATATGGCTCCAACGGTTATTCATATTCGAATTCAAATACAGGAGGGAAGTTCAACTGCAAGTGATGGCGTAGTGGAACTACTTCTAAGGCAGCATGATCAGCGATCATGGAGGAGCAGTTCGACGGTTTGAAGTGCAGTTCAAAGGTCATTCTTGACGAGTATAAATAGCAGGGAAGCTCCCAGAAAAAAGCCCCAGACTCAGATCATATAAATCAGTCTTTACTTCATATTTTCCTTTCCAGTTTTACATTTTCTGTACTTTAAATACCTGTTCTTTAAATTCCTGCACTTTAAATACCCGCACTGCATTTCGATTCATAGGAGTAGTTTCAAGTAGATTCGAGTAGACTGCTGCTGTAAACCTCTTCGAGGCTGAGTTTGGACTATTGTAAGTGTTCATCTTAATGAAATACTTTGATTGTTCTTCATATTAACTGTTATTTCTCTTAATTTCTCCTAAGTCAAGCCACCAGTAAAAGTCCTCTTCATTGAGGCTGAAAGAACTAAAACACAATCGCCTGATAATTGGTTGGCAATTATAATTTCTGTAAGGACTAATTGATCCTTGCTGGCACGCTCGCATTTACAAAAATACCCTTCGAAAAGCCAAAAAGCCAACATATATTTTTGGCACGCCCAGTGGGACCTAATTTAAAATGGCTAGAAGAAGACGACAAGGAGAAAATGAACGTCTGGAAGAAGGCGTAGAAGGAGAGGTAGAAATACCTAATCCAGCGGATAATGTGGTAACACATCCTATGGAAACTCCCATGTTATCAGAACCTATGATCGAACAGACCAGTACTTCTAGACAAGAACCATATGTTCATAATATTGGACGAAACCAAGGAATTGGACCATCCACCGTTCCATCTACTCAGCCAACAAATCCATGGGATGGTTTAGTAGATGCTATGGAACAACAATTAATGAACACAATGGAAAGATGGGCAATATCCTTTTTGGATCGAATGAATAACCACCAACCAACAAATACAAGACACACAGAGGAAATTTTAAATGTCCCTCAGCAAAGATTGGCTAGAGAAAAACAGCCTATGCAAGTTAATGGACAATCTAATAGTCAGACTAGTACTCAGAACTATGAAAGACCATCGCCTCAGTCTTGGTATGAACCCATTTCGAGGCCTGTAGTAGGCCAAAATGCCTCAATACTCAACAATGAAGCCACACAAGTTGGTGGATCTGGCCAAGTACAAGAAACTGGCATAAGAATGATGGCAAATCCTATATTCGAAGCCATACCTGGCACTAGGGGGTATAATAATCCCTTATTCGAATTTATACCCGGGGGGTTGGAAGGTTTTCCCACAAATGGAAGGAACACAACACCTGTTCCAGCACCTTTCGCAGGTCCTTTCGCAGGACAGGCTCAAAGGGGTTACCCATATCCCCAACAGCAACATGCACCACAGGGACAACCAGTCCCAAATGTACCACCTTATGGACCAAGAGGACCACAGGCGCAAGTTTGTCCACCAAACCCTGTGTTTGTCCCTCCAGTAGTGGTTCAGCAAGCACAAAATATGGTCCCTAGGGACCAAATTGCTGATATTGTTAGGGAGATGTGTGGACCGATGGCTCGGGGGGTCCAGACTCCTATATACAGAAAACCATACCCAGAATGGGTAGATAGGGTACATGAATACCCAAGAGGATTCAGAATACCAGATTTTACCCTATTCTATGGAACTGGAAATAAATCAACAGTAGAGCATATTGCCAGATTCGCTGCTCAATGTGGCGAATTCACTAATCATGATTACATGAAACTGAGATTATTTGCAAATTCTCTAACTGGGGGAGCATTTGCATGGTACATCAACCTGACACCTGGCTCCATTCAAAATTGGCAACAAGTGGAAGAAGCATTTCATGCTCAATTCTTCCAGTCGGAGCCAGAGGTGTCCATGGCAGACTTGGCAAGATTGAGTCAAAGGCCTGAAGAAAAGGCTACTCAGTTTATTGCCAGATTTAAAAGGGCTCGAAATAAATGTAGGGTCATCCTTCCAGAGCCAGAATTTGTAAGATTGGCTCAAAACGGTTTAGAATTCAGGCTTCGAAAGAAATTTGACTCAACTGAATTCAGGGATTTGGTCGAATTAACCTATAAGGTGTCTCGATATGAAGCATTACTAGAGGAGGAACAAGATCGAAATAATGCTTCGTATAAGACGTATTATAGAGATCCCAATTATGAGATTGATGCAGCAGAGATTGTGGGCAAAGAACCTGTAATCTGTGAAGCATTAATTCATAAGGATACAACCATCGACCAGCAGTTTAAAAAGAAAGACTTCCACAGAAAGTACTCTTTCGATTTAACAAAAGCAGATGACATTTTTGATCATCTACTTACAGCCAATTTCCTTAAGTTACCAAAAGGAGTAAAACTGCCATCTCCAGATGAACTTAAAGGAAAAGTATACTGTAAATGGCATAATTCTTGGTCTCACTCGACTAAAAACTGCATTGTTTTTCGAGACAGGATCCAAGAGCAAATTCGGAAAGGAAGTTTGAAGTTCCCAGCCAAAACAGAAAAAGCCATGGGGATTGACAGTAACCCGTTTCCAGAAGTTGGAGAAAGCGCGGCTAATGTGGTTGTACCAAACTTTCAGAATCTATCTCTGCAGGAGTTGGAAGAGGTCAATGTGCAAATGCACATTGCCAACCAGACAACTGCCAAGAAGGAGACTGGAAACCCACCAACTATTGGGCAAGGTTTCTCACGTCAGAGGGAACACTCTGATGAAGAAGCACTGGATGATGATTCCCTGGAAGCAGCTGTAGTGCAGAGGATGTGTCCCAGATGCAGACTGAGTTACAAATGGTTGAAGGGGCTTCCAATTGATGGGAAGCAATACTATAGGGATGTTCAGAGACGTCCTAAATCAACCAATGCTTACAACAAAAGGCCGTATCCGGCTAGTGATAAGCAGCGACCATTAGGGGTGGAGCCTGCAGTAGACAGAATGCATGCTAAAGGCAAGAGGCCCTTGTATGAGTCTAGGCCACCTAACTACTATAGAATGGAGAGCAGTCACTCTGAAAAAAGACTGGAGAGGGGTTCAGGTCATGGGAGTAGAGCCAGAGATTGGCCCTTTAGACCAACTCCACGCAGGACAGAAAGTAGCTCATTCCATCGAAGGTCTGAATCAGGCTTGAAACATGAAGTCAGAGCCAAGCACTTACCTTCACAGCCAGTTTCGAAAGTGGCTTCGAAGGTAGAAGGAAACAGTTCGACATCTGGATCAGTAAGCTCGTGGGTACCTGGGGTCCCAGATTGGTTTGTAATGCAGAACAAACCTAGGGAGGCACATACTCAAAGGGATGTTGGAAACCAAGGCAGGATGGTCAAGCCTCCTTTGGTGGCCTCAAACAATTGGGTATTGCTTAAACATCTAAAGACAAAGGAACCAGATATGGTCCCAGTCATTTCCAGATCACAAAGAAGGAAAATTCAGCGTAGGTATACCCAGTACCAGCAAGGTCTGAAGGAAAGTGGAGCGAGTTCTTCACTGGTCAAGACAGAAGGAAAGAAGACTTTGAAGTCAGACCATACTCCAAAACCGACTCTACAAAGCAAAGTGGTTTGTAGCAAAGAACAGTTGGCCCAGGTTCATTCTGAACTAAAGGCTAGAGAGAAGTCTAGTTTGGCAGGGTTGGAGAAGGCCCTAATGGAAAGTGATAGCGAAACAGAAAAAGAGATTGGCATGAGCCAAAAGAAGGAAATGGCAGAAGAAGAAATGTTCGAAGCCTTCATGGCTGAACAAACATTTTTGACTGAAGAGCCAGTTGAGAAAGATCCTTTGAAGGGATCAGTTAGCAACGAAGTGCCAGAGTGCAGCATGGAGGATGCTGTTGAAGTCACTGAGCAAGGTAGCCAAGGGGGGAAGAAAGTACAGCCAACCATCCAATTTGGCTCATTTCCTCCCGTGTCAGTCAACATGGTACACATACTACCTCATGAGTTCCAGGCTGGAAATAAGGACCAAGACGACCAAGACATGGATCCTATTCCTGTCTCCAGTGAAGAGTCGCAAGTAAGTATGGTACAGGATGACTCTGGAATGGCTATTCCAATGGAAACTGAATGCGAGAGCGAGGAAGAGGTGAGCATCAACCTCTCATATCCTTTTGAATATCCCTCGAATTCTATGACTCAACATGTCAAGCCTTTGTACATCATGGCTTTTTTCGATGGGATACAACTGAACAGAGTCCTGATAGACAATGGGGCAGCAGTGAACTTATTACCAAAATCTTCTTTGAAGAAACTAGGGAAAAAGAATCCCAGGTTGATCCCAACCAGCACAACCATCACTGGCTTTGCTGGAGACAAACAGATGGCTCAGGGGATTTTACCCATTAACTTAAGTGTTGGAACCAGGGACTGTATGACAGCATTCTTTGTAATCGACAGTAATGCCAAATACAATGCCTTACTTGGGAGAGACTGGATCCACACTAACAAATGTGTGCCTTCCTCTTTGCATCAGAAAATCATGATGGCCTTAGGCAACGGAGAGACAGAGGAGATTGATGCAGATCCTCAACCTTTCATAGCCTGTGCGGACTTCGCAGAGGCCTAATTGTATATTGAGGGGGTGACACCACTCAGTATACTAAGGAAAGCTGATGGCTCAGCCGAAGTGACGGCTGATGAGGAAGTGACACACCTGAAGCACTTAGTCCAAGAGAGTGCTAATGAAGAGATTGTCGTTAAAGATGACAATGATGCCTGGTTGTAGGCAAAGAAATGAAGAACAAAAAGCCAAGTCTTTGGCTCTGATTAAATTTTCAACATTGGACGTAAAAGCAATAGTCCAGAGAGTACAGGAGCAAGAAAGAAAAGCCATGATAATTGGCTGTAAACAGAAGCAGCCACAGGTCAGAACTTTGACCCTTGGTAAATACTGTGCATTGGACATTGAGACAAAGGTCCAGGAGATACAGGAGGAGGATGCCTTATGGACGGATTTTGTCTATGAGGAGGAGGGTAAAGATGTTGAACTAAAGAATCTAGAAGCAGAACAAGATAAGAAGATTGTTTCGAAGGTGGAAGAAACTAAAGAAGAAGCTTCAATAAGTTCTCAGACACAAGACCCCTTAGAAGAAGTAAATTTAGGGGAAGGTTCTATACAACAGCCCACTTATATAAGTGCTTGCTTGAATGTTCTGGACAGAGACCAGTTGTTGGTTGTTCTGAAGAAATACAAAGATTGCTTTGCATGGTCCTACAATGAACTACCAGGATTGGATAGGTCATTAGTGGAACATAGGCTCCCTATGAAGCCTAATTTCAAGCCACACAAGCAGAAACCAAGAAGAATGAGTCTAGAAGTAATTCAGAAGGTCAAAGAGGAGATTCTTAGACTACTCAAGGCAGGCTTTATTAGGACAGCCAGGTATGTTGAATGGCTATCTAATATTGTGCCTGTAGTTAAGAAGAATGGTAAAATGAGGGTATGCATCGATTTCAGAAACTTAAATCTAGCAACTCCCAAAGATGAATATCCTATGCCTATAGTGGACCTACTGGTAGACAGTTCAGCAGGACACCAAGTTTTGTCAATAATGGATGGGCATTCTGGTTATAACCAAATCTGCATTGCAGAGGAGGATATCCACAAGACAGCATTCAGATGTCCTGGAAATATTGGCACCTTCGAATGGGTTAAAATGCCATTTGGCCTGAAGAATGCTGGGGCCACATATCAGAGGGCTATGAACACTATCTTTCATGATCTCATTGGAGGGTATCTAGAGTGTTATATTGATGACATTGTAGTGAAATCCCAGTCCATGAAGGAACATCTGTTTCAGTTAGAAACAGCTTTTGAAAGAATGAGGAAGTTCAAGCTGAAACTCAATCCTCTCAAATGTGCTTTTGGTGTATCATCTGGAAATTTCTTGGGTTATGTAGTGCACAAGAAAGAAATACAGATTGATCAGAACAAAGCCAAAGCCATCATCGAAGCTAGACCCCCATCAAGTAAGAAAGAATTACAAAGGTTCCTTGGGCAGGTTAACTTTCTTAGAAGGTTTATTTCTAACACCGCAGGAAAAACTAAAGCATTTTCTTCTTTGTTAAGGCTGAAAGATGAAGAAGAATTTGTGTGGACAGCAGAGCATCAAACTGCTTTCGAAGGTATCAAAGCCTACTTGGCCAACCCTCCAGTGCTGATGCCACCAAAGGAGAACAAGCCCTTGAAGTTGTACATAGCTGCAGCAGAAGATTCATTGGGAGCTTTCTTGGCCCAAGACAATGAGGAAGGCAAGGAACAAGCTGTTTATTACCTTAGTAGGTTTTTAAATTCTTGTGAATGTAAATATTCAGCTGTTGAAAAGCTGTGCCTTGCTTTGTATTTTGCTGCAATGAAATTAAGATATTATCTTTTACCTACAACTGTCTTAGTGATTGCAACCACAGATTTGGTTAAGTACATGTTATCTAGACCTATGTTGAGGGGAAGAATTGGCAAGTGGATACTAGCCTTATCAGAATTTCATTTAGAATATGTCCTTCAAAGGGCAGTAAAAGGGCAAGTCTTAGCCAATTTTTTGGCAGACCATCCATCTCAAACAGAGAGCCAAGAAGTGATGGAACTTGGCATGGCCAGTGTTGAGCCATGGCAGATGTGGTTCGATGGATCGAAAGCCAATGGCTTAATTGGAATTGGTATTGTGATTAAATCTCCACAAGGAGTAGAGACCACGCATGGTTTCAGAGTAGATGAAGCCACCTGTTCCAATAACCAAGCTGAATACGAAGCCTTAATAGTAGGATTAGAAATCCTGGTTGAATTACAAGTACATGCAGTGGACATATTTGGGGATTCTCAATTGGTGGTTAACCAAGTAAAAGGGATTTTCAAGTGTCAAAGCATAAGTATTCTGCCATATTATGTTGTTGCATTACATTTGCTTTCTCAATTTCAAGTAGCAAATGTGACTCATGTTCCAAGATTCTTGAATAATAGAGCTAATGACGTGACTCAGAAAGTTTCGAACTTCAAGAGAAGGGATAATGCCCAAAGGGACATAAGCCAAACAACATATCAAAAATTGATACCACCTTTGAATAAAAGGAATGTGGTCTTGGAAGTCAATAGTAATGACTTACAAGAGCAGGATTGGAGGCATCCAATAATGCAGTACTTGGCTGGTCCATCTTCGAAGGCCAGCAGAAAAGTTAAATTGCAGTCTATGCAATACATGATGTATGATAATGTTCTCTACAAGAGGGGAGGAGATGGCTTATTGCTAGAATGTTTAGGCCCAAAAGAAGCATTAACAGCCATGGCTGAGGTTCATGAAGGCATCTGTGGTGCTCATCAACCTGGTGTAAAGATGAGATGGATGCTTCGAAGGCATTCCTACTATTGGCCAACTATCCTTAAAGACTGCATAGAATATGCAAAGGGTTGCCAGGCATGCCAAAAGCATGGCACAATAAGGCATGTACCCATAACTGACTTGCATGCAGTAGTGAAATCTTGGCCATTTAGAGGATGGGCCATGGATATGATGGGAAAAATACACCCACCTTCTTCGAAGCATCATTGTTTCATTCTAGTGGCCACTGACTACTTCACTAAGTGGGTCGAAGCTAAGCCCTACAAGGCTGTAGACCAAACAGAAGTCATTGGGTTCATTAAAGACTTGATTCATAGATTTGGCATCCCACAAACCATAACAGTGGATAATGGAACTGTGTTCGATGGAAAAATGGTGAGGTCTTTTGTAGCAGAATTTGGAATTAGCCTTATTAATTCCACACCCTATTATGCACAAGCCAATGGTCAAGCTGAATCATCCAATAAGTCCTTGAAAAAAGGAATACAAAAGGTTGTGGAGGACAATCCTAGGGATTGGCATAACCTATTGTTAGATGTGTTATGGGCTTACAGAACCTCCCCAAGATCAAGCACAGGAGTCACTCCTTATGCCTTAGTATATGGGCATGATGCAGTTTTACCTGTGGAGATTAATGTTAAATCTTTGAGGGTAAGATGCCAAGACCTGTTAGATCCTGAGCAGTACCATCAAAGTATGTGCTTGGAATTAGAAGACATAGATGAAGCTAGAATTTTGCCATTAAATAGCATTCTTTTCCAAAAGAAGAAAGCAGCCAAGAATTATAATAAGAAAGTCAAGCACATTGGTTTCGATGAAGGTGATTTGGTATGGAAAACGATACTCCCAATAGGAATTAAAAGCCACAAGTTTGGCAAGTGGTCACCTAACTGGGAGGGACCATACCAAATTCATAGAGTTCTGCCTTTTGGAGCATACCATTTAAGAAATTTGAATGGTTATGTACATCCCGAAAAGATCAATGGCAGATATTTGAAGCCTTATTTTCCAACCATTTGGGAAACACAAGGGATAACATAAACATTAAATGCAAAAAAAAAAAAAAAAAAAAAAAAAAACAAGACTGCTCAAATGATAGACAAAATTTGTTCTTTTATAAAGAATTGAGTACATTATGCCACAAATTGGCCTAGAAGTCATTACAATGTCTTAATTGTTTTTGAACAGTAGATTTCCTATTACTAAGTGATGGATACAGTTGAATAGCTGCAGCCATGTCCTCTTTTCGATCAGCCAGCCCTTGGTTGGTGATGTATAATTTAGTATCAGTTCGAACCAAGGCTTGGTTTACTGCAGCTAATTCCTCTTCAAGCTGAGCTTTCTTCTCCAGCAGTTGGACTCGAAAATGGGAGGCAAAAGAGTGTTGTTCTTTCAGAGTTGATACTTCAGTATTCACTTGAGAGACAAAACTCTGGTCCCTAGCCAGCTTCTCATCCGCAGCCCTAGCAGCATGACAAATGTTGAGATAGAAGTCAACAGTAGCTGCTGCCTGAGATAGATGATTTGAGGCATTCATGCCAGACTGCTCAGCAATTCTGCAGCATTGAAGAAACCCATTTTTGATTATTGGCCTTTGCAGAGCCTCGAAGGGAATCCTTGAGAAAGAAGTTAGCAGTTCTAGGCATGTGTCCATGTCTATCAAAGGTGTAGAAGGCTTGCTGCTGAAGGAAGAACTCTCAAAAATCTCAAGCAAGGAGTCAGCCAGGACTAATGGTTCAGCTTCAGTATTGAATGATGGAGAGGTAGAGGGTATGTCGAAGAAACTAGCCAGCCTGGCTTCAAAGATGTCTACCTCATCCATAGACATGAAGGGTGTAGAGAGTGTTGTAGTGAAAGGCCCAAAGGATTGCATGGGGATAGGAGAAGTGAAAGGAGTATCTTTGGCAGCCTCTATGGTCCTGGCCACCAACGAATCAAGAGAAGGGGGACTGGAAGTAGGCAAAGGTGATGAACTATAAATTGGAAGACTACCAGCATCATCTGTAAAGGAATCAACTGCCATCAGAGATGAAGTAGTACTTGGAATTTCTGTGAAGGAAGGAGGAAGAGCAAGGCTCGAAGAAGAAGTAGACTGAGGCAGATTAAAAGTCAAAAAAGGGAGATATGGCTCTAAGCCAAGAAAAAGAGACGCAGGGATGCTTGGACTCAAAAAAGGTGTATCGAATATTGGCTTGGAGAGTGGGAGCATGATTTGGATGGTTTTCACATGTTGCATCTGGTCAACTTCAACTGAAATTGAGGGAGGCCTCGCTGGAAAGATGAATGCAGTAGCTGTTGCTGCAAGAGGAAGAAATACAAGGGACTGTCAAAATTCAGTATTAAAAGTTGACAAAGGGAAAACAACGGAAGTATGAAAGAAATTACTTGATCCAGTGGTATTAGTATTAATGGGAGAGCTGCGAAGGGAGTAATGTTCGGCAACCTGTTGCCTTCTTACTATTTCTCTTTGTAACACATCGGCAGCAGCAGCTTCTTCTCTTAAAATTTGTTGCTGCCGTCTCCTCTCAGCCATTTCGAAGACAATTATGGCCTTGGAATGTTCTTGATCTACGGCCTTGGCAGCTGCCTCATGAATGGGATCTTCAACCAAGGTAGTAGTTGAAGCAGTCACTTTCCTTCTTTTTTCTATTGCTTGGGCAATTGTCTCGGAATCAGAGTCCTCAGCAAAATCGGAGAGAGAGACAGTAATCTTTCTTCTCTTCTTTCTGTGAATTGGCATCGTTTGCTCCTCAATTGTCTTTTCAGCTGTTTCAGTCTGAGATTCGGATTCCCTGAAGATAAGCTCCTCCTCTACCTCCTTAGCAGCTGTCTCCTCTTGAACCAAATCAGTCACTCTTGTCCTCCTTATCAAGGGTGACTCGTGCTCTTGATCTTCTTCTTCTACTTTTTCTTCTTCTTCTTGCACCTCAGTTATTTTCTTTTCAGGCTCGAGCAGTTTCCTTTTCTTTTGATGTTGACCACCTTCACAGAAGAAGAATAAAAAATAAGATGACCAGCATCATAGAGATGGTCTAAAGAAAGAAAACAAAGGTATATACCTTTCCTTGAAGCAGCCCGAGTGGCTTTCGAAGGAGTTGATGTAGCAGGAATGGACTGGGTTGTAGGAGGCACAGTGGAGGAAGGGACAGTTTCAGCTCCCTTGGGCTTGGCCACATTTAACACCTCCAGTAGGTTTTGAGGTGAAATGGCTAAATAGATTTCCATATTATTTTCCCACCAATTTTGGTATCTCTTCAATACGGTACCTTCAGGAATGAAAGGGGTGTACTCAAAATTAGCCAAATCATCTAAGAATTTGAAGGTTGCCTCCTCCAGCCTTGACTTCCTAACCTTCAGATCTCTCCTGGTAAGGCTCAGATTGGTGTTGCTGCAGAGAGGTATTGGGACCCCTTGGGTGAAACCAAATTGTCTAGCAATTGAGCAGGACAATAAGGCTCTGCTATACATTTATAAGCTCTGGGGTTCGTGGTCCCGATAAACAGTTCCCTAGGAAGCAGAAGAGAGGCCCATATGTCCTTGTGAATAGGCGAAGCACAGAGCCTGTCACTTAAGAAGTGATTCAACCAAGTTGGACCTGTGTTGGTCTCGAAGGGACGGAAACGGTGAAAAGGAAGGACAGCTGGTAGTTGATGGAAGAAAGAGAAATAAAAGGCAAAAGTAGAGGGATAAAGAGAAGCATTGGCCAGTCTTATGCCATGGGTAAGAGAGTGTAACCCAGAAAATTTTAGGCATTTTGATTGTAATTCAGTAAAATAAGCGAAAAGCCAAAGCTGAAGGATCCAAAATGGCCCCCCTTGATTAGCATCTAAGGGTTTCTCGCAAAAGAGGGAGCAAACTCTGTATACATGACCTAGAATATATGGGGCTAAGGCTACCCTTTTTTGCAAAACAAAGGCTTTGGCAAGAGGAGCAAATTCAGGCATGTTTCTTTGAGAGGAAGTGCAGAAAAGAAATTTGCAAAGCCAGTATAACAAAAAGGAAAAAAATTCCCTATCAGTTACTGGGCCCTCTTTTTTATTCTCAGCTCTAACAAAGTCGCTGTAAGATAAGTTAAGAGAGGGGAGGGAAAAAGAGACTGTTAGATCAGGGAAATCTGGTGTAATGAGGGTACCAATAGGAGATACTCCTAGTAGATGGCAAATGTCAAGAACAGTAGGAGCCATCATCCCACATCTAAATTGAAAGAAATTGAAGATAGGGTTCCAAAAACATAAAGCAGCAGGTATTAAGAAAGGGTCCTCCGAGATAGTTACCCTATATAGTCGGAGAGCATCGAGAAGGCAGAGTTCTTGAAGGTCCAGTGTCCTCGCAGGGATGACCCGATCATACCATTCTTGCCACTCCGGTCTTGTTGTGGGCCAACATCGGTGGGGGCGATTGATTCTCCAGTTCCTCCAATCGAGACCACCTTCATAAAGGAGACATTGGTTTTCCAGACGAGCATATAGAGCTGGGAGCTCAGTAGGGACCTCCTTGAATATTGGCCCGAGTATGTAGTCTTGCTGCTCATGGCGACGAGGAACAAAGATACGCCCGTCAATGGCGCTTTTCCTCCCAGCCTTGTACTTCTCACATTCCACGTCGATGAGTCTTTTCAAGGCTACGGATGAGCTCACACGCTCTATGATTGGCACTTCTGGTGAAGAAGAAGCCATTGATGGTACGTTTTTGCGAAAAGGAAAGGGGGAAGTAAAGAGAAGTGAGAGATATGAGGGTTTGTGCGTTAAAAGGCAAGTGATTTCAGAGCACGAAACAAAAGGGTTTTAGAAGCTTTGTGTCTGGAAAATATATTGTGTAAGTCGTTTAGTACTAAAAGTACGAATACGAGGAGTCTCTTCCAATATTGATAGTTTTGGAGGGAAAAAGCACATTCCTGATATTGACGCCAGCTTCGAAGCAAGATATTTGGCTTCGAATGAGATTTTGGCGCCAAAAAAATCAAACAACGACGGCTTCGAAATATAGAAGCCGGCTTCGAAGCATACTACATGTTTAAAGATGCTAGACTGCTCGAGTATTGGTCTGCTTCAAAAGGGTTAAAGACCTGTTTGGAGGTTATTAATCAAAGCAATGGCCTTCGAAGCAAAACTTAAAGAGGAAAATTACTGTTCGAAACATCCAAACCAATAGTTGGTTTGCATATAAACAAGGAATTGTTTGTTCGGTAGTAAATCCCAAGGGCAATTTCCATATTGTTGAAAGTATGGACTGTTGCAAGACTAGTCAGTATTAACCATGACTATATTTTGGTTATGATTAAAACAGGCTTTAGGAGAAAGGATTGTTAAATTCGAAGCACCAATTCTGAACAAGAATTAACAAAGGTTGACGACCATAATCCATAAATTGGAAAATGCAATCCTTATTGGGAATTGATTGGATCTATGTTCGAAGGATAAGATTGTTAAATACGAAGCACTAATTATAGATGAAATTAGCCAGAATTGTCAGCTTTACTCCATAAATTGGAAAAAGACATGTTGGTTCCTTTTAGTGTTTCATTGAAAACAATTGAATCCAGATTTTAAGGATAAGATGGTTCAATTCGAAGCTCTGAGTTGGCTTTTGAAGACAAAAAGGAAACAGAGTCAGACAATGTCAAATATAGAAAGACTTTGTTTATATTAAAGCCAAGATAATTACATCAAGTAATCCTATCTGGGTAGAAATTCGAGCTCATAAAAATAAGGAATGGAATAAATAACAAGATCATGAAACTTTGTCCAACAATGGTCAATGAATTTTTGTTCTTTCTTTATTATTTCTTCTATCTCCTCTAATGTTGGCTGCATAAGTTGGTGTGTTCTCACTTCGTAGTAGAGTTCCTCAGCCTTTATTTCGAAAGCCTCTTCCCTCAATTTTTGTTCCAACTCATCTATAACCAAATCATCCCAATACACAGAATCTTTATTTTGAAGTCATCGAACTCTTCGATGAAGTTCTCTGCTTCGTACTGAGCATGAATTCGGAGAGACGAAAGTTGATCCAAAGATTGGATGGTGACCTTGGAATTCTGATGCCAGTGGAGGAGCACCGGAAGTTGGTCTAGGAACATGTGAAGTTCTGCTTGGGCAATGGGATTAAGGACATGACCCCTAGTCAGAATATCACAAGCCCATCGAAAGTTCTTGAGAGGGATGTCATCCTCAAGAACATTGAAGGGCAAATGAGAGAAAGCCGCGAGCAGAAGTTGAGCTTGTTCCCGCTCAGCTGGAGTTGGGGATGATGGAGGTTTGTAAGGTGGAAAGATTTTATCCATGGGAAGGGCAAGCCTTAGTTTCTCTGTCCAGGAAAGAATGAGAGGAGGAGAAGGAGTAGATGATTCTGCTTCAGAAGATGGAGAAGAAGAAGTGGATGCTTCTGTTATGGGAGATGGCACGGGAGCGGAAGGAACAAAGGCATTAATGTAGTCAAGCCAGTCAGAAGAGCAAATCTTCGCCTTCTTGGCTAAAAATGAAAGGCTGTACCCTTGTGATTCTTCCAGACGCCGGGCAGTGTGCATTATCTTTGTGGGCATAGAGGATGTGTACCAGGCCACAAGTAGATTTTCCTCTAAACTACGTCGAAGGTCAATGGGCACATAAGGGTAGACTACCGGGCTTCGAGCGTAAGGAGGAAAATCTAAAGGGTCAGCGAACTCAACAAAATGGTGATTGATTCGTTCCCTCAAGTCCCAGGACTCAGGTGCTGACCAGTTTATCAATCCAGAAACCCCAGAAGAGGAAGAAGTTGTAGCTTCATCCCAAATAGAGGTTTGTGAAGAAGAACTTCCCAAGTCCATATTTGCAACTTGTTGAAGCAAAGGCTTGAGAATAGTTCGTTCAAAGTACAAGGGGAGTTTAGAGGGAGAACTTCTTGTATCTGTAAGTTTGTAAACCAAAGGATTAAGGGCAATGTGTTCGTAGTCCAAAGGTTGATAATTTGCAAAAGCCTCCATGACCTGAATATAGAAGGGCGGGTAAAGGTGGCTAATGAATGTGTGGAGATTCTTTCGAGGGGAAACAGCATTACTCAATGGCTCTTCGTATGGGTGAGAGATTGATTTAGCCATAGTCTGTTCGGATGCTAAAGGTATTGGGATGTTCAACAAGTCGAGAGTTAATGCAAATGATCACCAAATAGGTGACGGTTGTATTTCCTGAAGATGGGTTCCATGCACGTTCCAAAAGCGTGGGAAAAGCTTTTGATCCACTAATATCACCAAGTATTGGGTATATTAGTGCGGGGGGTAATGTTGGCTACATATTTTGTAAAAGCCAGTTACAGTTCGACACGTGGCAGAACAAGGGTATTATGGGAAGAAGATTCAAGTCTTCGATCCTGATCGTACGCGTGGCGATGAATATTGGTTCTCACGTGATCTGAGTAGCATTAGATCAGTAAAGAGATACAAGGTGATATGGCTCCAACGGTTATTCATATTCGAATTCAAATACAGGAGGGAAGTTCAATTGCAAGTGATGACGTAGTGGAACTACTTCTAAGGCAGCATGATCAGCGATCATGGAGGAGCAGTTCGACGGTTTGAAGTGCAGTTCGAAGGTCATTCTTGACGAGTATAAATAGCAGGGAAGCTCCCAGAAAAAAGCCCCAGACTCAGATCATATAAACCAGTCTTTACTTCATATTTTCCTTTCCAGTTTTACATTTTCTGTACTTTAAATACCTGTTCTTTAAATTCCTGCACTTTAAATACCCGTACTGCATTTCGATTCATAGGAGTAGTTTCAAGTAGATTCGAGTAGACTGCTGCTGTAAACCTCTTCGAGGCTGAGTTTGGACTATTGTAAGTGTTCATCTTAATGAAATACTTTGATTGTTCTTCATATTAACTGTTATTTCTCTTAATTTCTCCTAAGTCAAGCCACCAGTAAAAGTCCTCTTCATTGAGGCTGAAAGAACTAAAACACAATCGCCTGATAATTGGTTGGCAATTATAATTTCTATAAGGACTAATTGATCCTTGCTGGCACGCTCGCATTTACAAAAATACCCTTCGAAAAGCCAAAAAGCCAACAGTGACTTTTTGACTTTTTTGGCTTTTTTTGATTGTGCCAAACCTAGAGTGTACTTTTTGACTTTTTTGACTAAAAAGTTGAGGAAAAAAAATGGTTGTTTGGGATAACTTTTTGACTTTTTACAAAAAAATGTGTATTAAAATATTGTATAAAATAACAAAATTACCATTTTACCCTTATGCTCTAAGCATAGTGACAGTGAATATTGAAGGAAGTAATACGGAATGCTTTGAATTGTGTGTGGGGCAGACATGCTTCAGATTTATATATATAGGATGAGGCATTCCTTTAGTCCTTCATCGGACTGGAGGGGCTTACCACGGATCCCATTTTAATAATCCGAACCGTTCAATTTTGCTTCTTATTTATAGTATAATTTAATAAAGTTTTATAATTATACTTCAAATGAAGTTTAGTTTTTATGACCATTAAATGAATTGTTCCTAACATATATAAAAAGAGAGTAGAGAGAGAGAGATATTTCAAAAGATATTATACGTTTCACTTTCTTACTTGCAGCATTTGACTAGTTTCCTTTATATACAGATGTATTGTTACACTAACTAAGTTTGTTACAGAATTTGTTGGACAGCGGATATATCGATCCGCCTAAACTGACTGAACCGAATCGAGCCGCTGCATTTTGGACGGATGCGTGATGATGAGCGGACGGTTACAGATTGATTTTTTTCAATCCGCCTAGTTTTGGACGGATGGCGGATTTGAGGTTCGTTTAGTCGCAACCGAACTGCCAAATCGTGAGCACCCCTAATAATTTATAAGATTTTGTCTTTTCAATTTATTTAGATATTCTATTTGTGTTTTCAATTGAAAAAGAGTTTAAATATACTGTTGAAAAAGAGTTTTCAACTTGAATATATTTTTTAAATTGAAAAAATAAATGTATTATATATATATATTATTTTTAAATCTAACTCTAAAAATAAAAAATAAAAAATATAGTATATGCTGGTTGGTTTTTGTTTTCAAAAACAAATATAGATGTAACAATACAGAGGCATACAATCTCTATTATCGCTTTATTCATGGTTTTGGTGGTTTGAATTGTTTTTATATTTTGAAAACCACGGATTATAATACTTTATGTAGATGAAACATGCTATAATTGTAATATATTAATGAGGCATGCAGTGATTGTAATATTCTAAAGTTTTAAACTTTCTTTTTTTGGATGAGACATGCAGTGATTATAATACTTTTTTAAGTCATTGATTGTAATATATATATATATTTTTTTGGTTGAAGAAATGCACAAGTTGAATTATGTTATAAATTTATAAAATTTTAAACCACCAAACCGATTCACATCCATCCGCCAATCCGCCAATTCGCTCAATCCATATCCACCGAATTGGCGGACGGATGCGGATTGATTTTTTCCAATCCACCAATCTGGCAGACGGATGGCAGATTGGAGGTTCCGTGGCCGTAACCGACCCCGCGCCCACCCCTAGATACAAGAGGTTGTGAATTTGTTACAAGCAAATAATCTCATACAATCAGACTACAGGCTTGTACGGATCCCTCAACACTCATACCAATAGCTGACCTACAACTGCCATACATAGCACTTGTAGCAGATCTTCTATGTGCACCTAAAGAGAGCGTCGATACCTCAGCTTTACTGGCGGCTATTGGACCATGACTCATACCAGCTGCTGTAGATGTAGCTGTAGAAGTTGTTGCTATAGCTTGAGGTAAAGCAGGAGCAGGTGTAGCTGGAGCTACTGAAGCAGTTAGAGCTACTGTAGGTTGAGGTAGAGCAGATGTAGCTGAAGTAGCAGGTGGAGCTGCTGGAGCTTTATCAGAAGTAGCAAGTGGAGCTGTTGTAGCTTTATCAATATAAACAGACAAAAATTTACTCTTAAGAACTGTAACTATGTGCCTCTATCGTTAAGTATTTTTTATCATTATATTTATTGATTAAGGCTAGGTTTG
Source organism: Camellia granthamiana (assembly GCA_036172215.1). Taxonomy (NCBI): domain Eukaryota; kingdom Viridiplantae; phylum Streptophyta; class Magnoliopsida; order Ericales; family Theaceae; genus Camellia; species Camellia granthamiana. The sequence goes on along the minus strand of CM069911.1, from coordinate 66,336,476 downwards.
ACATCTTCTAAAAAAGTCAAAAAGCTAAAAAGTCACTATCTTATTTAAGTCACATCATCTCTCTATCACATCACTTTAAACCCAACCCATATTTCATAAAAAGTCATAAAGTGCACTTATTTAGAACATCCCAAACAACTCTTAAGGTTGCGTTTGGTAGAACTTTCTAAATATGATTTCAGAGTAGGAGTTGTGTTTTGAGTTTGTGAGTTTTGGAATTATGATTTGAGTGTGGAAAATTTGTTTGGTGAAAGAGTTTTGAAAAGAGTTTTGAATTGAGTGAGAAATTTTTGATGTGACATATGATATTTGATACAAAAACTTACAACTCATAACAAAACATACAACTCAAAATTCTATTAAAGCACATTAAAAAAATTTAAAAATTCGAAAAATATTTTTTTCGAATATATAAAAATTAACATATGTCAATTGCAAAAAAATAAAATAAAATAAATAAATAAAATATTTGCATTGTTCCGGTCAATCGGCCGGACGACCGGTTAGGCCAAATTTCAAAAAAAAAAAAAAAAAAAATGAAAATCGCGCCTCACGCAGAGTTTTCTAAATGTTGTGGAAATATAATTTGAACATCCTATCCAAACATCATGTTAGAATGTGGGGATAGAATCATAGTTTGGAAATCATTCTAAACACAGCCTAAGATTCTCTGCAATAATCATTTTAGTAATAATTTTTGCAAGATTCAAGTCAAAAAATTATATGCAGTTTCTAAATCCAATGATATGGCACTCTATTAAATATCTAAATCAACTTTCTCTCATTTATTTTCTAAGGGTAAATTACACTGACCCTCCTAAGGTTTGGTTCAATCACATTCCACCCCTTGACGTTCTGGAAATTACGTTCCTACATCTGTGGTTAATAGTCTCATTTCACAAACCTCCCTACTTATATAAAAGACGACAACTCTTAGTAGAAAAACAGAGAAAATTACATTGAAAAAAAAAAAGTAAATCAAAGGAAAAGGGGGAAAAAAAAATAGAGGAAGTAAAGTAAAGCATGAAAAGAGGGAGTGTATGAGTTCAATATTTTCATTCCGTCTAAATAATTACAATGACAGGGGGGTTAGTGTAATTTTCCAAACGTCAGGTGGTGATTTGTATTAAACCCAAACCTTAGGGGGTGTAAGTGTAATTTATCCATTTTTTAATTATCAATCAACCATCCTGTTGACTGTAGACACCCAATTTTTGACCAATCTTAAGACTTGGGCACTACTGATTACTTACTTGATGGTGTAGGCTATGCTATGCAAATGTTCGATTTCTTCGGCAAGAGAAGAGTCAAATCCCAACCTTACACCCCATTTTTAGGCCAAAACCATTTTGACCAAAGATTTTAGACCTTAAAACCCTCTCTTTCAAAATATTTTTGAAAATAGTCTCTACGATGTTACGAAACTTGCATTTCGTTAAATGTTGTGCTTTTCGGTAAACCGAGCAAGGACAAAGTGGAAATGAGTGAAAGAGACGTGAACTCTTTGAAAAAATCTTCAAAACACCTTATCTAGGGGTTTGAGGTTGAAGAAAAGAGGAGAGGAGAGAAGAAAACTAGTTTGGGAGAAGTTCGGCATGAATCCGGGAAGGATCGAAACTGAGCGGCTTCACCAAAATAGGCATAACTTTTTGCACAGTTGGAATTTTGATGTGAGGCTACCACCATTGGAAAGCTTACTTCCGGGGCTTTAATTTGGACACAAGAATGACCTGCAAAGGAGTCCAGATGAAGGAGATATACCCATTTGAACTTTGACCTGTAAAGTAGATTTTTGTTATTAGCCAAAAAAGTAGCCGGCCGGCCAGTTGAAGTAGCCGGCATGCCAATTTTGTCAAAAACTCATTTTTTTTGCAGATCTTTCTTCTCCAGCTGTTATACACTGCTCCAGATATTTCCAAACTCAGATATTTCGACCAAAACTCCATTTTTGCTATATATGGAGCCATATCACTCATTTTGGAAAAAAAAAAAAAGAAGTTAGCAATTGTGGGAGCCTCTCTCTCTAAAAATCCTCTCTCTCTAGAAGATTTGTGAGCAAATTCTCCCATCTCTCCAGAATTTTCTCTCTCTCCTCTTGTTTTAGGCTTGAAAGTGAGAATTCCCTACATATTTGCATACACTTCCTTAACCAAAGTTGATCATCTTTGGGCTGAGGTAGCTTGGGACTTTGTTTGAGCTCCAAAAGGTGGTTTTGGCACAGATTTTGGCTGGTTTTTCTGCTGTGCTTCAAGGGTAAGCACTTCTCCCTTTCAAGCTTGTTTTTGCACACTTGCTTTATCTCCATTTTTTCATTGTTTTGTACTATTTTGGGGCTGGTTTTAAACCATAAAAAATTCTGATTTTGAGGTTTTAAAATGGTGGTTTAAGCCTTGTTTGGCTAGGGGGTGTGTCCTCTCTTTTGCTCTTTGGCTTGCAAAGCCTTTTGAGCCACCTTTTAAAGCTTTTGAAACCATCTCTTTTTGGCCCTTTAACCAATGAATTCCAGAGGAATTTCAGTGGTGGAAAGGTGGTTTTGAGGTCCCAAATAGGAGGGGGTGGTCCCCTCTCCTCTTGCCTTGCTTGCATGTTTTGTTGGCCTACCAAATGAGCATGCATTTCTCCTTCTTTTAAGCTGAGTTCAAGTATGTTTTTGTGACTTTTTGGGCCTGCTCTAACTCTGTTTTAGGCTGGTTTGGTTATTGCTTGCATGCTTCTTACACTTGTAGTGTAATCTTGCTAATTAGCCTTGTATGCTTGATGCTTTAGCCCACCATTCTAGCTTATTTTGGCTACACTCCAGCATGCTTTTACTCATGTTTTAGCATGCTTAAACTCTGTTTGAAGTGGTCTTGGCCCTTTGGGATTTGCTTTGTATAGCTATAGTGTAAAGTCCTTTGACTAGCTTGGAGTTTCAAAGTCCCTAGCATGCTTTGTATGTGATGATTGCATGCCTTAGCCTCAGTTCTCACATGATTTCAGTGTATATAGCATAGTCATACTCTCATATATTCCACTCTTTCATAGCTTTTGTGAGTTGTGCCTTATGCCTTGTTTGTGAGCCAATGCTTGAGCATGATTTTATCGCCTCATGAACTTCCTTCTCAGCATGTTTTGGCCTTTGTTTTGACATGATTGAGCTCTGTCCAGAGCTGGGTTGGCTATTTAGGCCATGTATTGCATGCCTCTTGTGTGAATGCCTTAACTAACTTTGAGTTTTAGGGCCTCTTACATGCTATACTTGTGATGTTTGCATGACACGTCATCATTTGGCATGTGATTTCAGTGCTCATATCTCTGTCATACTCTCGTATATATCACTCTTTCAATGTGTTTGAGAGTTGAGCTTTGTATCTTACTTGCGAGCCATAAGTTGAGTATGCATTTTCTTCCATTTTATGCTATCATCTTAGCATTTTTTGGCCACTGTTTTGGCATACATGAGGTCTGTTTAGGGCTGGTTTAGTCCATGGAGCATTGTATTGCATGTCTCTAGTGTTGTGTCCTTCACTAGTTTTATCATTTTAGTCCCTTAACATGTTATGCTTGTATCGCTTGCATGCTTTAAGGTCTTTAGCACGCCAAGATAGCACATGTTGTTTGCATTGCATTGTGTTTGGATCGGACGTTAATCCAAGCACAAGAAATATGGGACGTTTCATACTTGAAGTGATGAAACGTGTCACATTTCTTGGTCGTCGTCACCCTTGATCATGCATGATAGAAGTGGAGGCTCTTATGTGTTGTTTGTGCATTCACTAACATTGTGCAAGCTTGACTCTTTGGCCATCATGCATTGAGATGCGTGGTTGGTGGCTTGAGAGCCGAGTACTACACTCATTTGAGCTTGAGAAATGATAAGGAGAGTAGTTGCACACACATTTCCTTGCAAATGCATTGTTGTGCCTTTGTTGTTCTCTGTTGCAGCAAAATTGGAATTCTGGAAGGAGAGGTGGCCGGCCGGCCACTCGCACTGGCCGGCCGGCCAGTTGAGGTAGCCTACCGACCAGTTGAGGTGGCCGGCCGGTCACCTGTTGCAAAATTTTCCAAAATGCTCCTGTTTTGGGGCAGATGCAACCTGAAAGTGTGTTTGATGCTCTGAGGTTACCGCGAGTGCAAATGGAGACTACTCATGGCAAAGCAATGCATTTCCGGGCAAAGAATACCAAGCATGCATGTCTCCCTCCCCTCGATGCCATTTTAACCGCTTTACTTAGTTAGTTAATTTGCCGATTTTTGTAATTAATTAGTTAATGTGCTTAGCTAATTTAATTCATCTTTGTAATATTCTAATTAGCTTAGCATAGCTAGTTTCAATTCGGTTTGTAATTAATTAGCTTAGCATAGTTAATTAGTTGGTTTGTAATAAGTAGCTTAGCTTAGCTCTTGTTTATTTGAACCCTTCGTCGAAAGGGCAAATTTTGTAATAAGGATGTGTGTGTGTGCATGTTTTCCAACCCTACGTCTTTCTCCCTTTTACTTATCAGTTTTCGATGGTTAGTATAGGGCATTTTTCGATTAGCATACCTTATGCTTGCTTGCATGCATGCATCATTCATTTGTCTTGTATGCATCGGGCTCGGCTCATCATTCAAACTGTATTGTATTTCAATACACTTGCTTGAATACGTGTCCCAAAGCATGTTATCAAGTGTTGTATTCATATGCCATCTTAGATAGCCGAGCCTATTTAGTTGCATTTTGCATGTGTTGCATTAGGCATTTTGTATAGTTAGAAGCATGCATGGATTTCTAACTAGTTCTCTGTTTTGGCTCGGAGTACATTGTGAGTATTTACGCTTTAGCATCTTACATGAGTGTGAGTGTTGTCATGATAGCATGCTTGCCATGAGGCTATGTGCTTAATTGACTAACTGCATGAATGCCTGTGGATGAAGGTTTCATTACTTGAATTGGAACAATTCATCAAAATGTGAGTTTTAAGCCCACTTAGAGTGGCAAATCATCATATTTTAAGCCCATCTTGTTTGGTGGCAAATTTACGTTTTAGCCTACTTGCGAGTAGCATCTTCAAACCATTTTCAAAAACAAACATTGAATTGTTTTGTTCCAATTTAGGCGATCTAGTCTATACTTGTATGCTGTGTGCGTATCATGTAGTAAAGTTAGATTAATAATCAAACAATAACACATGTGTTTTCAAAAACAACATATCATGTTTAGTAGAGGCCGATCTTTGATCGGGCGAGTAGGACTGCTCATTTCAGGACCTTTCCCTCTCGTATCCAAGTTCTCGAGCCGAGGCAACTTTTGTGATGACGGACACGTGGCCTTAGGCACGAGTTAGGGTTTCTTAAATTTCCCAAAACAAAATATTTAGGTGGCGACTCTGTAATCTGGCAAAGCAGTCCATGTTTGGCGTTTTTCGATTCAAAATTCACTTTTCAAAACTAATTGTCAGATTTGGACTCTTTGGTGATTATCAGTCTCGCATTGTACTTTGTGAGATTAGATTTAGAATCAGGATAGGAGTCCGAACTGTAGTAGCACAAGCCCAATTCGCGGCCTCTCCAAAAAGGGGGGCGCGCAGAGTGAGTTCGGGCAGTCTACATTGACATATCACTAATATCTAGAAAATAGGTTTAAAAAGTAGACTTTTATATTATTTTCTTTTTTTTGTAAATAGTTGTGTAAGGGTGTTTAAGTGCGATTTATAATTAATTGGGTGTAGTGCCATATAGATTATTGTATAGAATCATATTCCATATTTTATCTACTTATATTGCATCTATATAGATAATTATTTATTTACCACTAAGAGTGTGCGCCTGTATTTTTTAGTAGGGTTTCTTGTAATTTCAATATGAAAATATATATCAGAGTTTTCGATACAACTTCAAATTTATGAAATATGAATGGTTTTAATTTTATTTTTTTTTATTCGTAAAAAAATCTTTATTGATGAACGATAGAACATTATATCAGAAAACGATAGAACATTACATCATATGAATGGTTTTAATAATTTAAAGAAAGGGGTATAATTATCAAAAAGTTGAAGAAGCGCTATATACATACTTTTAGTTTTTATTTTTTCATCATCAATTTTTAGTTAAAAAATAAAAATAAAACAATAAATTAAAATAATAATAAAAATAATATGTCATATAGAATTGAATACTCTTGCGTGATTCACCTGTAATAAAATAATAATAAAATATAAAATTTGTCTTATGAAATTAAATACTCTTGCGTAGTTCACATATGATAAAATCATGTCTTATAAAGTTGAATACTATTGCGTAATTTACATGTAACAAAATAATAAGGAAAAGATTTGTAGTACCAATAAAGCTTGAGAGCTCGAAAAGTCGAAGGCTCGATTGGCCCGAAATTGAAAATGACGTCGTTTTTATTTTTTTTGTTTTTCCTCTCCTTAAACAGGGAGAAGAGAAAAGAGAGAAGAGAGAAAGGAAGGAGAAAGGAGAAAGGAGAAGAGAGAGAAGAGGGATTTTCGTTTGGGTTTGTCTGGGTTTGATTTTTTATTTAGATTTAGATTTAGATTTTCGTTTGGGTTTTTCTGTTTTGGGTTTGATTTTTGATTTTTTGTTGAGTTTGTTAGTTGAGGATTGTTTGTTGTGATTTTTTTTTTGAGTTTTTTTTGAATCCCTCCATTAAAGGATTGTTTGTTAAGGATTGTTGTGATGTATACACAGATTTTTTTTTGATCTGTGTGTGAGTTGTTGAGATTGTTGCTGTGTGTTTGTTTGTTACGAGTTTTTTTTTTTGAGTTTTTTTTTAATCCCTCCATCAAAGGATTGTTTGTTAAGGATTGTTGTGATGTATACACAGATTTTTTTTTGATCTGTGTTGAGTTTGCTGTGGGTTTGAACTGCTAGAACAGAGAGTAGAGAAAGAGAAGGAAGAAGAGAGGGAAAGAAGAAGAAAAGGAAAAAAAACAAAATAAAATTCAAACAACGTCGTTTGAAAATTCAGGACAGTTGAGCCCAGTCCATTCGGGCTACGTAGCACGGCTATTTGTGGTCCACCCCATATTCCCGTATAATATATTGAAGTCACATGATTTATGTATATATAATAAAATACTTCATTTAACATTATATTCACTTTATATTCAAGTGCAAGGTATCCCCTTTATATCTCATATTTATTGATGGGATGAGCAAGTACAAGTATCAAAATACATCAATAAAGGAGGGAAGCTTTATTGATGAGATGAGCAAGTACAAACTTTATTTATATCCCACATTCTTATGTAGTGTTTAAATAAATTTATAGCAACAATTTGTATTACACACAGAAACAAGAAGAAAACGACCATGGAGATCAAGTTTGAGATAATTGGTAGAGAAACCATCAAACCATCTTCTCCCACTCCCCATCATCTCAGAAGATACAAACTCTCCTCTAGGGATTAGTTTTCTCCACAACAATACATTCCAGTTGTTTTCTTCTACATCAACCCTAGTCACACTACTCGTGGTAGTGGTATTGATGGTGGTGGTGACAGTTACGATGAGACGGCCAACGTAAGATCTGAACATTTGAAGGAATCTCTATCTAAAACCCTCACTCATTTCTACCCACTCATGGGAAGATTGAGAGAATCTCTCAGTCGATTGCAATGACGAGGGTGCTGATTATTTGGAAGCTCAAGTCACCAACTGCTGTGTTTCAAACATTCTTGAATGACTTGGGCTTGGTTTGACATTTTTGAAAAAAAGTCAAAAAGTCAAAAAATCAATATCCTATTTAAATCACATCATCTTATTTAAGTCACCTCACCCCTCTAACATATCACTTCAAACCCAACCCATATTTCATAAAAAATCAAAAAGTGTACTTATTTAGATCATCCAAATGTTGGAGAGATGTACCAGTTGTTTACAACCATACCCACAGATGTTTATAACTCCCCTCTGTTACTAGTCCAAGTTAACTTCTTTCCATGTGGTGGAATGGCAATTTGTGTGTCTACCTCCCAAAAGACCGTCGATGGGGTTGCGTTTTCTGCATTCATCAAAGCCTGGTCCTGCGTCACTCGCGGATCCCACGATCCAGTTGTCCCAGATTTCAGCGTTGCCTCCTCTCGTTTCCCACCGATAGAGGACTTCCCAGTGCCATCAATGGTGTTCTCGCAGATAAGCCAAAAGATTGTCACAAGGAGGTTTGTGTTTGACGCCTCAAAAGTAGATGCCCTTAAAGCTAAAGTGGCTAGTGCAAGTGTGCAGCTACCCACGTGCGTCGAGGCTGTTACAGCACTTGTTTGGAAATGCGTAGTCACTGCATCTAGATCATATGCCCTTGGGATGTCTCTAGCTCCAAGTCCAAGGACATATGCATTGACGGGGGCTGTGAACTTGCGCCCAAGGCTTATGCCACCTTTACCAAAATATTCTTTTGGAAATGTGAGTGGATTGTTGTGGGCAATGCTTGACAACAACAAAGATGAAATAATAGACTTGCCAGACTTGGTTTGCCAGTTGAGGAAAGGGATTGAACAGTCCACTGATAACAATTTCACCACCAAGCAACATACCTAATGCCGGCCAAGAAAGATGAGATGGATGTGTATCATCAAAGTAGCTGGTGTAGGTTTTCTCTATACGAAGTTGATTTTGGGTGGGGAAACCCGACATATGCGGTTCCAGTTTTAATGGGTGCCCCAATTGGAATTGGATTGCTAGATACAAGAGATGGTGATGGAGTAGAAGTGTGGATGACTCTCAAGGAAGAAGACATGGCCTTGTTTCAAGGGGACCAAGAGTTGTTGGCTTTTGCATCACCGAACCCAAGTGCACTCTAAAAGTGGTAGTCTGGGAATCAAGCTTGTTAACTCGATATAGGTTGTTGGATCCATTTTCAAGTAGTTTAAGATTTTGAGATAATTGGTGAGTTAATATGGTATCAAAACTTTGGAACTAGTATGTCTTGGGTTCAAATCACACTTACCCCATTGTCTCTATCATTGTGCTTTCTGTTTTGTTTTTGTTTTATCTTGTTTCTCGGTTTGTTTGTCTCTCTACGTGCGAGATGAGATCGCACGTAAGGGAGACTGTTATGATCATGCATGTGGTTATGGTTCATCATCTTTCTTCGAATAAGTCATAGTGTAGGTCATGGTGTGATCCATCATATTTGTGTGTGTGTTTTAAAGTTATTAATATTGAATTGTGTGTTTTAAAGTTATTAAGTATTGGATTGAGTTGTTATTGTCTCTTTGGTTAACATAGATTTATACAGTAAGATGTTTCACAGTGATATGCATGATTGGATTATTATACTATTTGATCTTATTTTGTACATTGTAACTCTATATAATAGAGACCCTAACCTGACTTACGATGGGTGGGAATTTTGTTCATACATTTTGCTCAATGCACCTATTTCTCTTTCGGCCATGGTCTTGACTTGCTCCTTTGCTCAATTCACTTCCCCGTGTGTGCAACACCCTCACCATTTTGGCTCTAGTCTATAAGGGTCATTGTATTTAGTCTAAACTAAAGTCGATGCGTGATTTTGACCATTGAAAATCTGTCACCTAATGTTGACATCAAAAGGAGAAATGTGTACACAAGTGTAATGAGGGAAGCCACAACTAGATGTGGAGGACTTGACCAAAATATATATATATATATAAATACATTTTAATTTCATAAAAACATAAATATAGTATCATATTAGTTCCATAATAGCAACATACTATTCTACAATTTAAACAATCATAAGAAAATTGGTTCCACCATAAGTATTTTGACCATTACAAATTAAAACTGAAAACCAATAAACAAAAATAATAAAAAAAAAATACTATGCGAGTTTAGGTTTGGGTTTAAGTTTTATATGGAATAAGAAAAGATACTATGCGGGAGGGTGTATAATATAAATATAGGCTATTTGTATATGGTTCGGATCGGTTCTAATCCGGAACCGATCCGTAGACTACGGATTTTTAATTTTTTAATTCGGAACTGAACCACGGATTCAAAAAATCAATCCAAACCTACTGAATTGGACTGGACCAAATCAAATTACAAATTTCACAGATTCTTTACTCTGCCCTATTGTTTATCTTATATTGGTAATATGACTTTTCATCCATCATCACCTTCTTATTTTTGTTTTCTTAATGTCTTGCACGTTCCATCTTTTACCTCTTGATAACTCTTTCTCAGGAATCAACTTAATTGTTAATCCCACTTATGCACCCAATACTGCATCCTCTACACCACTAACAACTTCTGTCTCCATATGCACTGACCACTTGATAGCTGATTCTGTGAAATCTCTATCATTTCACTACAAGAAAAAAGGGATATAGTGGCGTTTTTTTAACGACGTTTTTTTAAACGTCACTGTTATTAGTATTTAACGGCATTTTATAAACGCCGCTTATTGTATTAAACAAAACGACACTGTTTTATAATGAGAGGCGTTCAAAAACGCCTCTGAATGCGGTAGCCATACGCGCCTCCTTTTGTGAAACCTTATTTTGAATTAGAACCCTCTCTAAGCATATTACACAAAATGATTTCGATCGAAGATTCATAACTCTCTCTCTCTCTCTCTCTCTCTCTCTCAACCCTTATACGTACAAATCTCTCTCTCCGTCTCAACCCTCTCTAAGCTCCATCGAAGATTCAGAAAGAAGCGATTTCGAAGCTCCATCGAAGATTTAGTTCGAAGCTCCATCAAAGATTCATATCTAAGCTCCATTGAAGATTCAGAGCGAAGCGATTTCGAAGCTCCATCGAAGATTCAATTCGAAGCTCCATCGAAGCTCTATATCTAAGCTCCATCGAAGATTCAGATCGACGCTTCATCAAAGCGATTTCGAAGCTGCACCGGCGAGGTAGCGAGCTCCACCGTCTCATTTGCAAAGATTCAGAGATTCAGTGATTTCCAGAAGCTCAGATCTGAACTCTGACCCCTCGATTACTCGCATTTCAAGCTCCGACGACAGCGAATAGTCTACTTTGTTGCTGAACTTTAATCGGTACTCTCTCTCTCTCTCTCTCTCTCTCTCTCGCTCTATTTGTGGTCTTTGGAAAAAATGAAGAATTACTATATTGGCATCAGGTACTAGTTATTTCATTACTTTTTTTAGAAGAAGAAACTATGGAGAATGAGATATTAATTCTATTTTTCTATTAGTCAATTCAATTTTGATGATATTACTCTCTGTTGGCAAATTTCCAGCTCATATTCTTTTGCATATGTTTAATGCTATATATCATATATATGAATCCCTTTTGTTTGTGATTGGAATCATTTGTCAAACATTGATCGCATCATTTGACTTCAATGATATGAGATTCAAAGCTTTGCAATAATAACTTATGGAATCACAAGAGTAGTGACAGAGCTAGGCTGAGAACTAGAAACATTCTCAACCAGCATATGTGGACCTATTTAAGTTAGTTCCTTGGTTTCCTAAGGTATAGCTGCACCAACTCCAGGATAGGCTCGAATTAAACTAGCATTTTTGCTGAAGTATTATCTTGAGGTAAAAATAGTGGTTTAGCCAAACTATTTTATTATTTATTTTTTGCATTAACTATAGGTACTTTCATTTTATCCTCAGGCAATCCGTAAATTGCAAGAGGACTAACACCAGCTTCTACTTGAGTGGCAAACTTTGAATCTAACCTTGCAAGTACTCGTCTTTGCATTTAAGAGGTAATGCCTGCTTTCCTCTTGCATTCTTAAGGATGTAGTTTCGAGATAAATTTTAGTGACTTACCAACAGCTAGGATAGCATAATGTAGCATTGGCTTATCTTAGAAAATAGATCTCTCAACATTTTCTAATTAGTAATATAATATTGTGAATTAAATCAAACAAGTTTTCTTCATAATTCCTTCTAGTCTTCAACTATGCTAGACCCACCAAGAATCCTTCGTTTTAATCACTGGTTTTGGAGATGGCCCATTAGAGTAGCAGTAAAAAGGTTTCAGTGGGCTAAACAAGTCTACAAAATTAAACTAGCATTTTTGCTGAAGTATTATCTTTTGCTTTATTGTTTCATAAAACAACTTCATTTCAATGAGACAACGTAAGGGTGATAAATGAATGGATGGGTTGAGGCAGGCTTAATAATTGACCGGGTTTGATCTAGACAAATTTACTACATGAGATTTCTGCCAAAACACTTGAGATAGATAGAGTCATTTTCATGGTTTCAAAAGAACAGATCAATCTGTTCCAGCCAAAAAAATTTTAAAAAAAATACAGCAAAAATTCCTCTCCCTATCTGCGTTTGATCATTTCCCTCAGCTGTTAATCACAAGACATAGAGTATTATCTTTTGCTTTTTTTCTTTTTTTTTTTTATAAATGTTTTGTTTCCCCTTTTTGTTAAAATGTTTTGTTCCCCCTTTTTACTAAGGAGTAAAGGCACTGGAAACCCATAAGAAAGAAACACAATGTAGGAGTTGATATAGGAGCATTGAATAGATTTGATCTACCGTCTTTGGTATTTCAATGAAGAAAATTTACTAGCTTAGCTAATTAGGTACTTTTAGAAAGGTGAAAAATGGGTCTAATTGTCTAATATTTATATTGCTTGATGCTTTACACTACTTGTTTTCGTTGCCGGTGAAAGATGGTAAGCCTTTTAACTATGGTGTGACTTTCCTAGGTGGTGGAAATTTGGGGTTGTTGGATTCATTCTTGAATGAACATTCATGTTTTTCTTGTTCATCTTCTTTTGCTTCTTCGTCGAATCAGAATAAGGATGTAAATTGGAAGGAGTATGTACCTGCGATTCAAGATTATAATAATTTTTTGGCAAAGGCAATTGCAGGAGGGACTGGTCAGATTGTTAAAGGGATCTTCGAATGCAGCAATGCTTACACCAACCAGGTTTGTTTTCACCAACTTGGTTTGTTTTCACCAACTTAGTAGTACTATATGAAAACAGAATATTCTAACATGCTTGGAAAATATAGTAATAATATTTTAATTCCTAAAGGCAACGTAATGGAAAATGTTGTATTTATTGATGTGGACTGTACTTATTATCTTTGTGTGCAGTGTGGTAAGAAAATTTGGTGAGAAATACATTTATGTGTAGCTGTACTCCAACATATTTTAGGATTGCAGAGACCATATCATGAGGTGGGTTTTGACGCAATGGTAAAGTTGCTCTATTATGACTTGAGCGTCATGCGGTTATGTGCATTTGATCCATTTTAGACTTTTAATGATGAGAGTTTCATGTAGTGAGATTGTCCTTTAGAAACCCTATCATGATAAGGAAAAAGACAATTTTGTTGCAAGATTGGTTAAAATGAAACTTCTGCTAATTTTGTCTTCTTAAAATATTAATTATATGCAGTGAAATAATGCAACACTTTTAATTGACTTAAATTTAACAAAAAATTTTGGCCTAATATCATTGAGATGACAGAACAAAAGACATTACCTGCCACCATAGAAAATGGGGAAAATAAAAAGAACATCTTGTATGTATAATTGCCATGACACAGCCAAAATACAACAAAAATGATACATCAATTACCTAGACCCTTTCATGAGTGGTTGTCAAAAGCATCAAAACATTTTTTGATGTTCATTCACAAAACTTGTGATCTATGTGATGAGGACTTGATATAACGTTCACTCACATCACAAAATGGTGTGTTTTTGTTATGATTTACATAATTCAATGGCTTTTAAAATTTGAAAGTGTGGAGAAAAAATATATACAACAGGTACAATACAACTTAAGCCTCTTATTGAATTGTCATTAACATAGCAGCAAGTATTTTCATTATTTTTACTAGTTATTACTTTAAATTGCCCAGAGCTACTATACAACTTAAGCCTCTTATTGAATGATAGGTTGTTGATTCACTTAGTAGTCATCCCACTGTTCGGCCAATGTCACATCAACAACAATCTCATGCATTTTCATCCCAAGAGGTGAGCAACCATTTAATCAAAGCTTTTTTGACAATACAATATCTTATTAATTAAAATATTTGTTCTGATTAAATATAGGTTCACCTTTCAAAGAAAGAGAAGAAGAAGAAGAACTAACAAGGTAAAAGTACTAACATCACTAATTTTCTAATAATCTACAAATAATTAACTCAATTGTGACATTGACGTAGCCGTAGATGTAACAATTTAAAACTTGCTTATCTGTCTCTTTTAGGATTTTGTTTGAAACTTGCTTCAATCTGTCTATATTATTTAGCTGTTGGATATTATTGTTCATTGTCTCTCTGAACAAACTTGGAAATAATAAAATATTGCTAGATGCTTGTTCCCATTCAGTGTAGAGGATTGTGGGGGTTTCACATGTTAGCTGTGTGAGATTGTTTATCCATTTTATTTGTAATATAAATTTTGTTTTGTCTGTGTATTTGATTATTGGGACTAGAATAGGGTTGTATAGTTCTATGTTCTAACTGTATGGAAATTCCTTGAAAGCTCAAGGACCTTGGAGGCTGAAAGACCTTAAAGAAAAACATTGAAATGCAATTTTGATGGCACCTTTAATACACATTAATAACATAGGCAAATCACCTAATTAGTTTATGGTTCTCTCTTAGATGATTTTGTTTGAACACTGTAGTTATTGAATTTGTAGAAACAATCTATAATGTGGCTAAAGTAGATCCATCCTCGCATAACCTTCTCTAAAGTAAGAAAAGTTCATAAACTGTTCTGACAGAAGAAAAATCTCAGAATCCATGAACTTACATTGGCATGTCTGGAAAATGGGTGGGCACTTGACTCAATTGGGGAAAAGTTAAGTTCATCTCTTTTCTTTTTCTTAACTCAATTGTGACATTGACGTAGCCGTAGGTGTACCAATTTAATGGCAACTCCTCAACTTGCAAAGTGTTCACCAATTCTAACATTCACACCAACCAAATCTGAACATGCTGCTTATTTAAGCTAATAATAATATTCATAAATCAAAGCTTCATCCATGGTAGAAATCATCAAACAGCTAAGCAAATAGCCTTCACAATTCATTTTTTATGCACACAGATTGTTCAAAGAACATTAAAAAGAACATTAGTAATGAAATTGAATATTAGTGTATATTCAAATGGTACCCAAATGGTTTTGTAGTTATGTTTGATGGAATTGTTTATGTGTTCCTGCTATTGATCTTGGTTTAAGACTCAAAAAAGTAGTCTTTTCAGCACTGTGAAATTGGGTCACATTTTTAAGACTTAGGTCGAAATTAAGGATCTGTGCTCACTTGACATGGACAAGCTACATTATGCCCAAGACACAAGTATTTAAACTTGATATTAGTATATAAAAAAGCCCTCAAAAGCTATTTTAGAAGGTGGTTCCTGAAATTTAATATTACTCTACTTAGACTTCACACACTAACTATAATTTTGCAAGATTTGTCAAACTGAAAGTATAGTATATAAAAGGTCCCTCCTTAGCAGCTAATTTTCAGAGTTCAAGAATAAACATCATAGTATTACTCTGGTCATCTGTGTATTTGAATTCAAGCTCTCTGATGTAATATTACCTTTAGGGCATTACTGCTTTGCTTGTTGGCTTTATTTTATAGATTTTGATTGTTCCTCTTTTTTCCTTGCTTGTAGGGCTTGTTGGTGCATGATATTCGGGTTTTGGATTATTACTGATGCCTCACAGTTATTGCTGATGCCTCACAATTTATTACATTCTACTAGATGTTTTCTCTTGCTCATTTGAGACCTGAACAAGTTCTTTTGGGAGGCTTTATTTTGTGGTGTTATATTGAAAATGAATTACTACTTTTAGAACATTGCTTATGGAATACACATGCTTAAATGCTTTGTGTGTTTGCAGCTGCCATCTGTGCTTCTAAGTTACATTTTTATGCTACTATTGCTTTTGAGTTGTGAGCAAGGCTGTGTGACTTTTGGCTGGTGTTGATTTTTGCTGCCATAGGACTGCTGGTGTTGATTTTTTGGATATGTTATTTTGTGGGTAATGATGATTGGACATTAAATTGAATGAGAAAGTGAATTAATGTTGCATCTATTATTTGAATAGGAGTTATTATTTCATATTAAGGCTATTCAGTTTTATTATAGGTATTTTTTTAGTTCAATCACATAAAATTAGCACAATTAAAAAAAAAGAAAAAAAAGGAGGATTTCACGGCGTTTTTCAAACACCACCTAACTCTAAAAGGTAACTGTCAGTTTTTTAAAAAAGATATGACGGCGTTTTGAAAACGTCGCTAAAATTATAGTGACGTCATTTGTAGGGACATTTCGCGGCGTTCTCTAAAAATGCCATATATACTAATATAACGACGTTTTTAAAACGTCATAAAGATACAGCGACGACCGCATCTTCGACGTCGTACTAAACGTCGCAAAAGGAATTAGCGGCATTTTTGATAGATATAGCAGCGTTTTTTAAACGCCACTAAAAGTCTGTTTTCCATCATTGTTTCATGCAAAATTGTTTCCTACACCTATAGTCCATTAGCTGACTCTACCGCTGAACCCACCTTATGCACACTATGGCATGGTTTGGGAAGAGAGTTTGTGGGAATTTTTGGTTAAAATAGTCACAAAAAATAAAATATATTTTTTAACCTAATAAGATAAAATATCACATTCAACCCATAATCATTACATTATTTCTCTTACAAAAAGTTAAAAAAGCTAAAAGTTCTTCCCAAACCAAACTTTTTAGCCCCAAGCTAAAATAATCAAAAAAGTCAACCCACCTCCCAAACCATGCCTATAATGCCTCAAAATATTCTCACTAGCGACAGACAATGTGTCAAATAAATTGTAGCGCTTCTTTCCAATGTTAGTCTTTAATCCCTTCATTCCCTACTTATATTGTTGTAGTTGCAAGTGGGTGTATTGCACAGGGCCGGCCCTAAACCTTTCGGGGCCCAAAGTAAATATTAACAAATAGTTAATGTTAACAAAAATTTTTTTTTTTTGTTTGATTTTGTTGCTTTATTATGTAGCAAAATTAAATTTACAAAAAATTAAAAGTAAAACAAAATATAAAGCAATAATACCAAAAATAATTTATTTTGATCAATGTTATACTTATCACCTTTAATGTATCCTCTAAGGAAAAGTCTATAGTACATTTTGTTAAAAAATGTACTGTACATAGAAAATCAATGGCTAAAATTGAGCTACATCATTAAAAGTGACTTGCTAAACAGGTCACCTTTTATAGTTATAAGCCAAAATCATATTTCTTCATAATTATAATCAAATTGATCATAACTTAGTCATAACCACATCTCATAACCAACACTATTTTGTTCATAACTAATATCACATATTTCATAACCATAATCACACATCTCCTAACCACATCTCATAACCAACCCCTTTGAGTCATAACCAACATCACATGTCTCATAACCATTAGTCACATATCTCATAACCAACACTTTTTTTTTTTTTTGGTTCATAACCAACATCATATATTTCATAACCACTAGTCACATATCTCATAACTAATACCCTTTCACTTTTAACCACATTACTTTGATCATAACCAATATCACATATCTCATAACTATTGATCACATATCTTATAACTATGACCCACATGAATCATAACCACATTTCATAACCAATCCCTTTGAGTGATAACCAATATCACATATCTCATAACCACTAGTCACATATCTCATAACTAACAACCATTTTGCTCATAACCACACCACTTTGATCATAACCAATATCTCATATCTCATAACCACTAATACATATAGCATAACCAAACACTCTTTGACACTACTTTGTTTATAACCAAAATCACATATCTTATAATCACTAATCAAATGTCTCATAACCATTACCCACATATCTCATAACCAACATCATATATATCATAACTATTAATCACATATTTCATAACCACACCACTTTGATCATAACCAACATTACATATCTCATAACCACTAATCACATATCTCATAACCAAACACCATTTGACTTATAACTACACCACTCTACTCATAACCAAAATCACATATCTAATAATCACTAACCATGTATCTCATAACCTTTACTCACTTACGCCATAACCACATCTCATAACCAACATCATTTGCCTCATAACCAACATTACATCTATCATAACCACTTATCACATATTTCATAACCACTATCCACATATAGGGGTGTAAATTTGGCTCACGAGCTTGCGGCACACCCCGAGTCCAGTCGCACCCTGGGTGGGCCCAACCAAGCCTGAGCCTAATCCCAACCTAAGACCCTAGGCTATGTGTTCTAGAGCTCGGCCTGACTCTGGTGTGTAATGGAGAGTGACCCATCTCGTGAGCTCGACCCAAAATTTTTTCCCCCATCTGGCCCGACCTAACCCCAATGACTCCCTACCTCCCTGTTAGTGCAACGGTCAAAAATTAAAAAAAAAAAAAAAAAAAAAAATTGAAACAGTCATATAACCGTTAATTCCACCAACCAATTTTATTTTATTTTATTTTCTTTATATATATATAAATTAACCCCTCTCTCCCAAGTCCTATAAATACCACCCCTCTCTCATTTTATTTCTCACAAACAATTCTGTCTCTCAAACTCTCATTATCTCTGAACTCTCAACTCTCTCAATCAATTTTGAAGTGTCATCCCTAAGTGACAATTGCAATTGATCACTTATCTCTATTTTAGATTTATTTTTAGTCATAGTATCTTCGTTAAATATAATAGAAATAGTAATATACAAATGATATACTTTTTAAAATATCTATGTACACTTATAGACATATATATATATATATATAATTTAACTAAATTTTAATAAAAAAATATGTTGAAAAAAATTATCTATGAAGTGATTTTATTTTATTCTACTAAATAAATTTTCTCCTAAATTTTTCTCCCCAACTTTTCTTCGTTTTTTTCTTTACTCTATTTTCTATCCCTTGATTTGTCCTTGTTGTGCCTGAGCTCTCTCTATTTCTTACTCAGACTTCTCTATTTTGCTCAAATTATCGAACGACTATTGTTGATAGTTCTTCCTCACTAGATTCTTCATTTCTCTACTCCTATGTCTCTGCAATAGATTCTTGAACTCGTCACTAATCTTTTTGTCTATTTCAACACTATTCATTTTAGTGATATTTTTCTATCTAGTAAATGCATCTATCTCGAAACTCTAACTCTTTCACATTAATATGTCATACATACACAAACCATTGGTCATAGTTATGATTTGAAAGGTTTTGTTATCATCAATTTGTACGTGTGTTATAGAACTGTTGAAAAATGAATATTACGCATTTTGTTGTACTATTCTGCTATCTCAGTTCTTTTCATCCCTCAAGCATCTCTCTCATTTTTTACTGACATTGTAGATATCTCTGATGTTCCATATCAGAAACGACATCACCTTTGACGTCATTTTCACAAGCGATAAACCCGTTCAGTCTCTTTTTCTCATATTCTCTTTCCTTTTGCTCTACTAGTTATTCTTCTCTAACTCTCATTTTTTGTTCCATGACTTTAAGTCGTTGATTAAATTATTTAATGATTATCATTACATTTTATTTTCTCTGTATTATGAGAGATCCCAATTGATGATTCTAAGATTTTTAGTGATTTGTTTAGTCATTTTATGATAATTGTTATGAAACTTTGTTACTTGATTACAATATTTGTGGTTTAAATTTTTGGATATTTTTGCTACATCAATTAGTTGTGTTATTACGCAATTTGTGATTGATGTTATGAAATTTTTTAGGTTGGTTATGACATTTGTGATTTGTAAAAATTTTGATTATTTTTGTTATGGCAATTAGTGGTGCAGTTACGCATTTTGTAGTTGATGTTATTAAATTTGTGAGTTGGTTATGACATTTGTAGTTTTTAAAATTTTTAGATGTTTTTGTTACACCAATTAGTGGATAGTTACATAATTTTTGGTTAATGTTACGAAATTTTGGGAGTTAGTTACAACATTTTTGATTTTCTATAATTTTAAACACACTACTAAAAACAGGGCCTTTTGAGTCGGCAGAGTGCCGTCGCAAATAGCACATTTTGCCGACGCAAAAACGTTTTTGCGACGGCGTTTCGATGGCAACTCAAGGGTCGAAAATGGTGGGGTCGCAAATGTTTTTGAGTCGGCAATCTGCCGACGCAAAAAGTTTTAATTTTTTTAGACGGCAGATTGCCGACTCAAAAAGTGGTTCAATGTTTTAAGAAATTTAACCCATAATTTTCTTATTGAGGCGCCTCCGAAGTTTCGAACCCACGCCATTTGCAAGCTTTGACCGGACCCAAAGTCACCGCACTAAATCCACTTCACCACTCTACCTCTTTCAGATATTAATTGAGATATTTATTATTTATAGTATATATACTCAATATTAATATAAAAGTATATCTATAAATATATATACATATAATTATAATTTCATTATTATGATATTCGAAAAAATTATCTTGATATACAAATAAATAAAGCAGAATGTGCTTAATTACATGTATCGCACAAATTAAATTTATTTTTTTTTTTTTTATTTTTTTTTTTTATCGATTTGATTGATGTCTTAATATTAATTTATATTTAATTTTTTATTTAACATTAAATTATTTATTATCAAAATATTCATATTTAATTTAAATTTTTTATGCCTATATACACTATTTATGAATAATTAAAAATAATAATATTAAAGAAATACTAATACTCTACATAATTAATTTATGTATTTTCTTCTTAATCCAATCACAACATATTTATATTTAATCTTTTAAATAAATTTTGTATAATTCTATTTCTACATATTTTTATTATCCAAATAAAAATAAAATAAAATAATTAGAATCACTTTTAGTTTTATATTACTAATTCTCTTTTAATTTAACTATTATTTTTAATATCGAAATGAGTATTAAATATAATATATTTATTAAATATAATCAAGTAAATATATATATCTTGGTTATAAAATATTTTTTTTGCTACGGCATCTGTTGCTGACACAAAAAGATATAATTTTTTGCGTCGGCACAAATTTGCCGACGCAAAAGGCATATGCCGACGCAAAAAGTCTATCTTTTGAGTCGGTAAATTCAACCGACTCAAATAATGCTATCAAATATTAATTTTTTGTGTCGGCCAACGGTGCCGACTCTAAAGGTTTGGTATTTGCGTCGGTAACTCTGTGCCGTCTCAAAAAGACTACCTTTTGTGACGGTAAAATTTGCCGACTCAAAAAAACCGACTCAAAAAGCCCTGTTTTTAGTAGTGACAATTTTGTTATGTCAATTAGTGATGGCGTTATGTATTTTGTGTTTTATATTGCAAAACTTTATGACTTGATTATGATATTTGTGGTTTCTAAAATTTTAAATATTTTTATTACACCAATTAATGGTGTGATTATACATTTTTGTAGTTGATGAGTAAAATAATCTTTTTTTTATTTTATTAATTTTACTTAATAAAAATAAATGAAGGATTTATATTAACGTTGTGAACAACATATTTCAATTCCAACCATTTCTCCCATTCCATGAAATTTTCATTTATAAACAACAAATAAGAAATTTCCCTATCATCCATTCATTTTAACATTTTATGGAGCAAAAATTTATAAGTTTTCAATATTTATTCAAAAATTTTCTAAATTTCTAGGTTTTCACCAAACTAGGCAAAATCCCCATTTTTTTTTTTTTTTTTGAAAGAATCTCTCCAACACACCCTTCATTAATAATGTAGTTCAAACTCTCAAAAACTTTTTGAAAACAAGGTGTGAACTCATTTTTAAACTCATCAATACTCTTGAATCAAAATTCAAATTTCAATACCACAAGAGAGAGTTCCATGAAATCAACAAAATCTTGTAAAAAAAATATATATATAACTCTAAGAAAATCACTACCTCAAGTTCTTGAAGGAAAAGAAAAGAAAACCCCAAAACCAACGATGTCGAAATCCGATCTCCACCACACACAACGTAGCCCTCGACGAGTTCTCCAACTTTGATGAAGGAACTAGGGTCAAAATGTAAATGGATTTGGAGAAATCAAGAATTTTGTGAGGTTTGGTGTAGGAAAAGTAGAGAGAAGAAAGAGAAATGGATTTTTAGAAAGAGAGAGATATACAAAAAATGATATACACACAGCCCAAGAAGAAAGAAAAAGGCAAATTTTCAGACTCAGCTTTCTTCCACACGTGCAGCACCCTCTTCCGTACATGCGACACTCAACCCTGCACGTACGGCTCATCCTCCCGCACCTGACCTCCACTAGTGCAATAAAAGCAAAATGCACCATTGACACCCCCTCCTCTCAGTACATGCGGCCCCCTCTCCTCACGTACGGCCCAAGCCCCCGCACGTGCGGTTCTGCCTCCCAACTAGAAAAGCTCGACCCGTGACACTCCAGATCCAACCTCGCACCTTTCAAAACAAGTGAAACTCGGGATTGAAATAAATGAGAATGAGAATTTTGAGAAAAAGTTTTTAAAACAATGAACCCAACAGTTGGCAAGACCTCACATTAAAACCTGACACTCTAACAAAAGTAAACCCAACATAACTCAAAGAGGATGAGGCGAATTACGTACCCAATCATCACAAGATACAGGGGAAACAAGATGTAAACAACAATACGAAATCATGAAACCCGAGTCCGGGATACAACAAGGGTCAGGTCAAAACTAGAATTGCTATATGTAATGGCATGTAAAAAATCGTTAAAAAAATTTATTTTTAACAACGATTTTACTGTAACTTATTTTTAATAAGACTTTATCGAAATTAAATCCAACTATTAAGACTTATTGATAATTTATTCCCAAATTATCCCATCAGTGTGATTTCATATTTATTAAAGGGGTGTCAATGTAATTTGCCCTTTTTCAGATATGGCCTATTTTGAGAAGTAGATTAAAAGTTGATTTTTTTTATTTTTTTTTTCTTCAAAAGATGCATAATAATAATAATAATAATAATAATAATAATAATAATAATAAACAGTTAATGTGATCTAAAAAGGTCAAAAAAAAAAGCTAACTCTTATTCAACTTTCCAAAATAGGCTACATATATACAATTTTCATTGGATACATCTAGTAATTAATATTAAGAAAATGTTATGAATCCCAAATAATTTATCAAATTTTTTACTAAACCTCTTATATGAGTATGGAATCCACACAAACCCACATATGTGTGTTCCACACTTATATGAGAAGTTTGATATATAAAAAATTTAATAAATTATTTGAGATCACTAGCATAGCTTTTAATATTAATAGACATTGCCCCCTCACTTTTTGATAATTTTCCATTTCAATTCAACAGTACAAATGACATTGATTGATTGATAGATAGTAGGGTTAATTACACTAATAGTCCCTATAGTTTGAGACTTGTGTCACTTTGATCCTCGACTTTTCAATTGTGACACATTTGACCCTGAATTTTCAATCTTGTTCCAAATAAGAACAATTGAAAATATCATTAGATTTTTCAAGGGTAAAATCATTAATTTGATAAAATATAAACTAATTTGACAAAAATAAATGTCAAAAAAATATTTTAAATTTTTTAAAAATTATTTTTATCCATCAATGATAAAATTATGTAAAATTAATAAAAATTACATGATTAATTTTTTAAAATTAATTTTACATGATCATCATCCAAACACATAATAAAAATTAATTTGGTAAAAAAAATAAATAAATGTCTAAAAGATTTATCAATTTTACATAATTTTATTTTCAGTGGGTAGAAATAATTTTTAAAAATTCAAAAATATTTGTTTGCCATTTATTTTTCTCAAATTAGTTTATATTTTATCAAATTGACAATTTTACCCTTGAAAAATCTAAAGATTCAAAATTCATGATCAAATGTGTCACAATTGAAAAGTCATGGACCAAAGCGACACAAGCCCCAAACTAATGATCAAATGTCTCACATGGATTTGTGGACTTTACATCTATATGAGACATTTGGTTATTCATTTAGTAGAAAATTTGAGACCTGTATCATTTTCCTATCGATATATGGCCATGTCTCTCACCAATCACAATTTATTATATTTTTCATATTCATCAAACGTTCAACAAAAATTTGTGAATCTTGTAAATTCAAAAAAAAAAAAAAAAAGTCACTAATTGTCAATTTTTAGTGACATATATAAAAAAATTGTCACAAAAAATTATTTTTAATAACAATTTTATTAAAATATATTTTTAATAAAATTTTATAAAAATTAAATTTTATAAAAATTAAATTTAACTATTATGACTTATTAATAGTTTATCCCTTAATTATCCCATCAGTGTATTAAGCGGTGTCAGTGTAATTGACCCTTTTTCATGTGTATATATGTACATACAGTTTTCATCGAATACCCTCTGTCAATTAATACACGCGGTCCCTCACTTTCTCATGATTTTCCTATTTCAATTCAGGGGTTTTTTGGAATGAACTATATAAGTGCATTTTTTGAATTTTTAGATAAAAAAGTAGAAGAAAAAAAGATGATTATTTGGGATAACTTTTTAATTTTTTACAAAAAAATGTGTATTAAAATATTGTATAAAATAGAAATTACCGTATTACTCCTAATGCTCCCTATGCGTATTGACAATGATTGTTTAGGAAGCCAGTACGGAGTGTTGCTTTGAAGTTGTGTAGTGGGCAGCATGCTTCAGAAGATATATAGGTGCAGCTGGCTTCCAGTCCGAGATCAGACTGGACAGTGGTATTTGGTCTGTGGGGGGGCCACCACGAGTCCCGTTTTGATAATCCGAACCATTCAATATATATAACTCATAAAGTACGATGTGTTTGTAAAATATCACATTGATCAGATATCGATAACTATCTCATCGGATCAGTTTTTTGTCAACCGTTAATTTGTTCACCATTCATTTTTTTATACAAAACTGATTTGATCATATAGTTATTGATATTCGATCAACGTGATTTTTTATAACCATATAGTACTCGACGAGTTCTACATATTGAACGGTTCAGATTATTAAAATGGAACCCGTGATGGCTCCCAAGGGCCGAACATCACCGTTCTATGTAAATTTTTTGTGCACCCGCATGTTTAAATTTGTACCATCACTTCAGATTGTATTATCACTTCAATATAAAGTTCACGTGTACTTTTTTTGTGCACCCACATGTGTAAAAAAAAAAATTTATATTTACTTTTTTTATAAATAGTGATAACTGTTTGATATTTTGTCTTTTATAGAATATGTCAAACAAGTACAATTGTACAAAAGATATTGATTGATTGATAATACTCTCTTTTGTTTTAATACTCCTTTTTGTTTTAATACTCCTTTCGTCTTTAATTTTTTTAAAAATAGACTAATATTTTAAGATAATAAAGAATTAATATTTTGAGACAAAAAATATAATATTTTGAAAAAATTATTTATTAATTCAGAGATATTACCTAACCATTTATTTCACAAATTACAATTTATTATATTTTTCAATCAATCAACATAAATTTATAAATCACACTTTTTCACCCATCACAGCATTGTTGGCATCACATGAGGATGCCCACTAACCAATAATGTTATGGTATTGATTGTCCGAGGGCCCGTGACTAACCAATAATGCTATGGTATTGATTGTCCGTGGGCACATATGACAAAAGTGTCCCAAACCAATTAAAAAGTGCCTCACCACTGCCACTCCATTCACAATCGTTTGAATAGTTCAAACGATTAATGTTAACGGACGTTAACACTCTGTTCCAAGAAAGATTTAGAACTCTAAATTAAAAGTTTAAATAGTTTTAATTAGTGTGTGGATCTATATGATGTAATATTTTGATCTTAATTTTTTTTATTATTTTTCATATTATTAGTGCTCTTTTAGAGCTCTCAAATTAAAAGGATGTATCATTTCTGCTGTTCCAAAAACAAAGGAAAATATTATAGATTCTAAATAATTTATTAATTTTTTTACTAAATCTCTCGTATAGGTATGAAATCTACACAAACTTACATGTGTGGGTGTCTCACACCCATATGAGAGATTTGATAAAAAAATTTAGGGGTGGTTTGGCATGATCTGCACTTTTTGACTTTTTATGAAATATGGGTTGGGTTTAAAGTGATGTGTTAGAGAGGTGATGTGACTTAAATAAGATAATATGACTTAAATAAGATAATAATTTTTTAACTTTTTAACTTTTTTAGATCATGTCAAACAAGGCCTTAGTAGATAATTTGAGATCTCTAGCACAACTAAAAAACAAAACGTTAACACTGATTTTTAAATTCCCTATCATTTTGAATTTTTTGTATTGGAGAATTTCATTATAAATCCTTTATACCTTATGCAACTTTAATTATATTATTTTTTTAATTACGATTAAACTTTTTCTTTAGTTTTCATTTGACAAATGAGTGAGGTTTAAATTGGGATAAAAAAATATAAAAAGACAAAATAAAATTATATGTCTTGTGGAATTGAAAACTCTTGCGTAGTGTTTATACATAATAAAATAATAATGAATAGATTCGTAGTACACTCTGTATTTTTGTACAATATATTGAAGTCACGTGATTCATGCATATATTATAAAATACTTCATTTAACTTTGTATTCACTTTATATTCAAGTGGCAGTGCTACGTAGCCTGAGTAACACGGCTCGAAATCTGGCTCGACACTAACACGATGTCGTTTTGGTGTCGAGTTTTTTTTTTTTTTTTTTTTTTTTTTTTTTCTTCTTCTTCCTTGGTTTTGTTGCAGAACGAAGAAGAAGAAGAAGAAGAAGGGAGAAGAAGAGAAGGGAGGAGGAGGAGGAGGAGGGAGGGGAGGGGACCATAAAAATCGGTTGGAGGAGGAGGGGAGGCTGGGCAGACGACCGGGGCTAGCAGACGACCGACGGCGGCTGCGATGGCGAGGCGGCGAGGCGACGGCGGTGGTGTTGCGACGTCGGCGGGGCTGGGCAGACGACCGGGGCTGGGCGAGGCGACGGTCTGCTGCGACGATCGGCGGCGGCGGTGGCGGTGGCGAGGCTCTGCTTCTTCCCTTTCTCCTCTCTTCTCTCCCTCTTTCTTCTCTGTTTCCTCTCTTCTCTCCTTCTTTCTCCATTTCGAGCCGTTTCGAGCCTCTAAAAGTCGGGCTACGAGGCATTTTCCATATTCAAGTGCAAGGTATCCCCTGTATATCCCACATTCTTATATAGTGTATAAATAAATTTATTAGGGTGAATTACACTAACGGTCCCTGTAGTTTGGGACTTGTGTCATTTTGGTCCCTAATTTTTTAATTGTGACATATTTAATCTTGAATTTTGAATCTTGTTCCAAATAAAGACAATTGAAGATACTATTAGATTTTTCAAGGGCAAAATCGTCGATTTGATAAAATATAAATTAATTTGACAAAAATAAATGTCAAAAAATTATTTTTGATTTTTTTAAAATTATTTCTACCTACTAAAGGTAAAATTATATAAAATTAATAAATCTTTTAGACATTTATTTATTTTTTTTACTAAATTAATTTTTATTATGTATTTGGATGATAATCATGTAAAATTAATATTTAAAAATTAATCATGTAATTTTTATTAATTTTTATCAATTTTACATAATTTTATTTTTGGTGGGTAGAAATAATTTTTAAAATTTTTAAAATATTTTTTTGACATTTATTTTTATCAAATTAGTTTATATTTTATCAAATTGACGATTTTGCCCTTAAAATTAAGCAATGGTATGTTCAATTGTTCTTATTTGGAACAAGATTCAAAATTTAGGATCAAATGTGTTACAATTGAAAAATCAGGGACTAAAATGATACAAGCCCCAAACTATAGGGACTATTAGGCCAAGTTTGGGAAGACTAAATAAGTACACTTTTTGTCATTTTTGACTAAAAAATTGAGGTTGAAAATATGGATGTTTGGGTTAACTTTTTGACTTTTTATGGAAAAATGTGTAATAAAAAATTGTGAAAATTGGTTTTTAGAGAAAAATTTGAATTGGGAGTTGTGCAGCCGTAATTGTTGACTTTTGGTGAATAGTATTAACTTTTTAACTTTTTGAGTAACTTTTTAACTTTTTAAATTATTTGAGAGTACCCAAACAAGGCTTTAGTGTAATTTGCCCAATAAATTTATAGCAACAATTTGTATTACACAAAGAAACAAGAAGAAAACGACTATGGAGATCAAGTTTGAGATAATTGGTAGAGAAACCATCAAACCATCTTCTCCCACTCCCCATCATCTCAGAAGATATAAGCTCTCCTCTAGGGATCAGTGTTCTCCACAACAATACATTCTAGTTGTTTTCTTCTACACCAACCCTAGTCACACTACTCAGGGTAGTGATGGTGATGGTGGTGGTGACAGTTACGATGAGACAGCCATCGTAAGATCTGAACATTTGAAGGAATCTCTATCTAAAACCCTCACTAATTTCTACCCACTTGCGGGAAGATTGAGAGACAATCTCTCAGTCGATTGCAACGACGAAGGTGCTGATTATTTGGAAGCTCGAGTCACCAACTGCCGTGTTTCAAACATTCTTGAACGACTTGATGTTGAAGAGATGTACCAGTTGTTTACAACCATACCCACAGATGTTTACAACTCCGCTCTGTTACTTGTCCAAGTTAACTTCTTTCCATGTGGTGGAATGGCAGTTTGTGTGTCTATCTCCCATAAGATCGTCGATGGGGTTGCGTTTTCTGCATTCATCAAAGCCTGGTCCTGCATCACTCGCGGATCCCACGACCCAATTGTCCCAGATTTCAGCGCTGCCTCCTCTCGTTTCCCACCGATAGAGGACTTCCCAGTGCCGTCAATAGTGTTCCCGCAGATAAGCCAAAAGATTGTCTCAAGGAGGTTTGTGTTTGACGCCTCGAAAGTTGATGCCCTTAAAGCTAAAGTGGCCAGTGCAAGTATGCAGCTACCCACGCGCGTTGAGGCTGTCACAGACTCACAGCACTTGTTTGGAAATGCACAGTGACTGCATCTAGATCATATGCCCTTGGGATGTCTCCAGCTCCAAGTCCAAGGACATATGCATTGACGGGGGCTGTGAACTTGCGCCCAAGGCTTATGCCACCTTTACCAAAATATTCTTTTGGAAATGTGAGCGGATTGTTGTGGGCAATGCTCGACAACAACAAAGATGAAATAATAGACTTGCCAGACTTGGTTTGCCAGTTGAGGAAAGGGATTGAACAGTCCACTAATAACAATTTCACCACCAAAGCAACATATCTAATGCGGGCCAAGAAAGATGAGATGGATGTGTATTGCCATAGTAGCTGGTGTAGGTTTCCTCTATACGAAGTTGATTTTGGGTGGGGAAACCCGACATATGTGGTTCCAGTTTTAATGGGTGCCCCAATTGGAATTAGATTGCAGAATACAAGAGATGGTGACGGAGTAGAAGTGTGGATGACTCTCAAGGAAGAAGACATGGCCTTGTTTCAAGGGGACCAAGAGTTATTGGCTTATGCATCACCGAACCCAAGTGCACTCTAAAAGTGGTAGTCTGGGAATCAAGCTTTTTAACTCGATATAGATTGTTGGATCCATTTTCAAGTAGTTTAAGATTTTGAGATAATAAGTGATTTAACATGGTATCAAAACTTTGGTGCTAGTATGTCTTGGGTTCAAATCACATCTACCCCATTATCTCTATCATTGTGCTTTTTATTTTGTCTTTGTTTTACCTTGTTTCTCAGTTTGTTCGTCTCTTTATGTGTGAGACGAGATCGCACGTGAGGTGGAGTGTTTGGATTCATTTTCTAATTGTCTAGAAGTCTTATGATCATGTATGTGGTTATGGTTCCTCATAGTTGTTTGTGTGGTCCATCATATTTGTTTGTGTGTTTTAAAGTTACTAATATTGAATTGTGTGTTTTAAAGTTACTAAGTATTGAATTGAGTTGTTCTTATCTCTTTGGTTAACATATATTTCTACAGTAAAACGACTCACAATGATATGCATGATCGGATTATTATACTATTGTTGTTATATTATGTTGATATTCACGATAAGCATTTGATCTTATTTTCTACATTATAACTCTATATATTAGAGACCCTATCCTGACTTGTGATGGGTGGGAATTTTATTCATATATTTTGCACTCGATGCACCTATTTCTTTTTTAGCCATGGTCTTCTAGTTGTGGCTCCCCTCATTACATTTACGTACACATTTCTCCCTTTGATGTCAACATTAGGTGAAAGATTTGCAATGGTCAAAATCACGCATCGAGTTTGTGCTTCCAGCGCTATAATCACACCACTCCATCCCTAGTTAATTATGAGTTGAGATTCTCTCCTTGGCTTATCTCCTTACTTACCTACTTGCAATGGTAGAGATGCACTTTGAGTTGATCTAATGGTCTAGATTTGGACAAAAAAAACAAATTTGAATTTGTTTTATTATTTTTTATTTTTAAATAGCCAAATCTAAACCGTTGGATCAACTCAAAGTATATCTCCACTGTTGCAAGTAGGGACGCAAGGAGAGAGCCTAAGGAGATAATTGCAACTCAATTAATTATGGGGGTGTTTGGTAAATGCTATTTTTTGACTTTTTTTGCTAAAATTCATAAAAAGACAAAATAGGTTAAAATAGTTAATAAGATAAAATATCACATCAAATCCATAATCATTTCATTTTTTCTTTTACAAACATACATCCAACTATAAAAAAATCCTACTATCTTTCCAAACACAAAAATTTTTGCCTACTAAAATAATCAAAAACTAAAATAGCTTACTAAAATAGTAACTTCTCAAACACCCAGTATGTTGCACCCGACTTTAGTTTAGACCAGTTTCCTAACCTAGAAACTATAGCTCACCATAATAAATACAATGACCCTTATCAACTTCTTGTGGGTAATGGTAAGGGCTTGTTTATCTCTCATATTGGTAATACGACTTTTCTACCATCATCACCTTCTTATTTTTGTTTTCTTGATGTCTCGTACGTTCCATCTTTCACCTCTTGATAACTCTTTCTCAGGAATCAACTTAATTGTTAATCCCACTTATGCACCCAATACCACATCCTCTACACCACTAATAACTTCTGTCTCCATATGTACTGACCACTTGATAACTTCTGTCTCTATCATTTCATGCAAAATTGTTTCCTACACCTATAGTCCATTAGCTGACTCCACAGCTGAACCCACCTGATGCACACTATAGTGCCTCAAAATATTCTCACTAGCGGCAGGCAATGTGTCAAAGAAATTGTAGCACTTCTTTCCAATGTTAGTCTTTAATTCCTCCCTTCCTTACTTAAATTGTTGTTAGTTGCAAGTGGGTGTATTGCACAGGCCGACCCTATAACTTTCGGGGCCCAAAATAAACTGTCTAGTTGAAATCCTTGATATCTTGCATCTAAAAAAAAAAAAATGTTAATGAAATAGTTAGGTAGCGTTTGGTAACGTTTACGTTTTTTGTTTTTGTTTATATTTATAAAAATTTTATAAATTGATTTTTGTTTATTTTTAGAAAAACGTAAACTATAAATGAGATTGGTTTGAACAAAATATTTGAAAATTTTTTAAAACATAAACTAAAAAATATGTTTGTTTAGGCCTAAAATATTTATATTTATTTTTTATTATTTATGACAATGGGATCATACACATTATAATTGAAAAAAAAAATTTATTTGAAGAAAAAATAATTGAAAAAAAAAATTAATTGAAAAAAAATTTGTTAGTCAAATTTTTAAATTTCTGTTTAAAAACTAACGTAAACTCATTTTTTGAATTTACGTTTTTTCCTCAAATTTATAAACTGAGACAACCATTTGTAAACCAAAAAAATTATCAAACAAATTTTTATGACAGTGTTTAAAATTTTTATAAATATAAACGAAATGGTTACCATTAACAATTTTTTTTTTTTTTTTTTTTAAATTTCTAGTATATACTAATCTTCTTATATTTTTATATAAAATTCCACTTCAAATCCCTTCATTTTAAATTCATCCACCCAAAAGGAGCTTTAAGGTTGTTAGTTTTTTACTTTGAGCTTTTGTTGTTTGGTTTGAATCTCATGGCTGCTGCTGACTTCACATTTGCAAGTAGGCTTATTACAATTACAAGTTCAAAAATGATATTCTTATATAATTTTTGTACAAAATACCAGCTTTAATAGCATGTTCACATGTTCGTGTCCGTTATCTTCTACCCATCAAGTTTCTGCAAATTTCTACAGAATGTTTAAATTGTGTTCAAATTTCTGCAAATTTTGTTCTAAAGCATTCTGTTATCCATTTTACCAAAGCACCGCTTATTTATTATTATATTATATGTAGAACTCACTACTCTTTTCATTGCCAATGCACCACTACAGCTTTGTCCATTAACCTCCATCGAACACATTGAAAATAGTAGGTATGGTTAGTATAATGATCAGAACACTGGTTTGTCTATGATATAATGATAGAATGCTTGCAACCAACCTTGCAATGTTGTTCTCTTTTTTACTAAGAATAGTTATCTCAGGCCTCATTTTCATGAATGTTCTAACAGAATGAGTTCCCCAAGGGTGAACCACCATCTGGGAATTGAATTGTTTTACTATGTAGTTTTTGATTGTTTTACTATGAAGTTTTGGGGTTGGACTGTTTACCATTTTCCTAAGAGAGAGAGAGAGAGACAGAGAGAGGGGGGGGCCTATTTCCGTGGTTGTAATACGAGTGTTAAAAAGTTGATAATTTGTTTGGTAGTTGATCTATTTACTAAGTAAGTTGTTCTTATCCATTCCCGATTTTGAGTTTTTCATTGACAATCTACTTATGATTTAATTTTTATGGCTGTTGAGATAACAGAGTGTTCCTAGAAGTTTGAATTTGCACATGACATTGATAGCTGAACTAATAATCATTGTCTTATGAATTTCTATTTATTTGTTTATTTCCACTGTATTTGAGAACTAGACGAAATAACCTTACATTTTCTGAAATCTAGATATTAGGCTTTTAGATTTGGAAACTTTGCAGGGGTAGTAAAGGTCAACAAAGTTTCACCCACTAATTAATCTAGATATGGGTTATGAATTACACCGTGCCTTCATGCACTGACATATGCTAGTATTAATTATATTCGAGTTTCATGATCATATTTTTTTATAATTTTAAATATGCCAAAATGTAGTCAACACTAATGATTAATTTTATTTGTACAAATAGTTTTTGGCGTGGAATTGCAGTGTACGACTTTTTTGATAAGTACGAAAGACATTGTGTAGAGACCCTAATTTTTGTAATTACCATTAAATCCCTAACCTTGAGTTCATTTTAATAAAGCCCTTGAATTTTCACTTAATTGCGTTTTAAACCCTAGAATCATGAAGCATCGCGGATTAATTCAAGTAAACCCTAATCGATCCCGTAGAATAATAATCACTTTTAAAACCCTATTATTAATTATTAGACCCTATAATTATAGATTAATCATTTTAAAATCTTAATTCCCGGTAATGCCGTTTTCGCTTGGTTTCTGACCCTTCTTTGCGCTTTAATTTAACGGGACCCGAATTTATTATTCTAACTATTTTCTAATGTTAGTATATTAATAAAATATATCAAGGTTTCATAAATTTAGACTTGGTCCCTATATACTTCTATTTTATTTCATTCCAACTCTTAATTGTAATATTTTATTAATTAATGTAATTGTGCCTATTATTTTATGTTTATAAATACAAATATCTTATATATATATATATATATATGTCTTGGAGCCCAAGTTGTTGACGATGTGATGGATGAAAGGGCCATAATGGCAACTTTGACAAATTGCACTAAGGGAACTTAGTCCCTAAGAAACCTTCCCAATCTTTTCTCTATATATATATATGCACACTTCTCCCCCTCATTATATACATTTTCAGCCATGCACTAGAGGAGTGAGAGAGAGTGATCTTGGAAAAAAAAGAGAGAGGGAGGGAGAGAGAGAGAGAGGGAGAAGAGAAGAAGAAAAAGAAGAATTGTGTTGAGTCTTGTACAACAAAGGTAAACATACATCACATCTTCTCTCAAGTTCTCTTACCACTTATTTTTCCCCTCCTAATACATGCTATTTGTATATATTTGTTGTAGTCTAGGCCTACACTCTTGTATAAATGTGTATTAATCAAGAAATGATGTGCTTCTCTTTCTTTCTTAAATTTCCAACAGCAAATCTTTTCCCTCTCTTGAATTTATTTTCCTATCAAAACTCCATAAACTCAAAATCTGTTTTTATGGTCTAATATTTGGTATGCCTAGAGTATGTGGTAATTTTGGTAGGACCTAAGGATGTATTTTTATAACCTAAACAATTTTTCTAAGTTTGTTACTCACAGAACCAGAAAAACAGTCAACTTTATCTATTTTTATAAAATTCCAGAAAAGTAATCTTGAGTCCAATTTTATATCAAAATCTTAAACTTGGTGTTATATTTTAACTAAAATTTGTTTGAACTCAAGAGAGTGAGGGGTTTGAGAGAAAAACCGATTTGCGTAACGGTCAACGAATCTAGACAGATCTTGGTAATTCTGAATTATCTTAAAATCTAAAATACCTATCCTACTTTCGTAAATTGAGTTTGAAACTAGACTTGTTTATCTACAAACTCACACGATGCCAGGTACTTAGGGCCAATAAAAATATTTTTTTCATAATTATTTTCAAACTGGTTCAAGTCTGGAAATCTGGAAATTTATGTTAATATGCACTTATTTGGTTTGCAACTCTTATATTCTATGTTTCTTGAATGTTTTAGTCTCGATATATAATCTATGATAAATTGTGAATTTTCTTTACAATGAATAAATTACTTGTTGTTTACTTTGGATTCGTAATTATACTGACCATGCCTTACTATAACTGAGAACATAATGCAGTTAATAAAGGGGAAATCAAATGGGATGGTAATGGGTTGCAATCATTGTATTAAATTTTATGAGATAATGAACGATGGATTCAGGAGTATGATATAGTGGAATGTGTTCCATTTTTGGGAAGTCTTGCGCAAGTGTGTTTTTGAACCCTAACATGGCACGGGAGGTATTCTGGCTGCTTAACGGAAATGGGAGGCATAAGGGTGGCAGTGAGGGTCTCACACAAGGAGAGTATCCCTGGAAGCCCATTTTCTTGGGGCAGACCGTGATGTCACCACTTGGGTATGTAACCTAGGTGCGTGGGCATCATTGGTAATTGTGCAGTAAGCGACGCACTGGTGGTTATGCGGTAAGTGACGCATTGGTATTGTATTAACCAAGGGGGAGTCAGAATTGCCCGTGGCCAGAGTTAGTGGTTGGGTAGGAACGGCATTCCGCGAAGAGTTGCCTAGAACTAATTAAAATTGACTATTATTCATGAGAATTGAAATTTAATTATAAGCTCTGCTTAATTATTGCTTTTGTTGCCTGTTATGATCGTGCCGTTATGTTACTTGTATATTTGGAATGGGAAAAGGGTCGGGGTGTGTGTGTTTACTGGGCATTCCAAGCTCATGGCGTTTTATGCCAGGTGAAGGCGAGTTTTACACCGAGAACGGAACCCCTAAAAGCTTTGTGGAACCATTGTTGCTTTAGAGATTAGATTTTATATTTCTTGTATTTTAGATAATCTTTTTGTATCAAGGAACTGATCTGTATTTAAAGACTTGAAAGATTTTATCTGTAACTATTATTAATATTTTATTGTAGTATAATTATTTGTATTTTGTGCTTAAAAATGATGTTTATCCGCTAGTTAAACCCCGGTGTATCGTTGTATTATATTATCAAAATTTGGGGAGTCACACATTGTTTTTAGTCTACAAATTAGTACTGTTCATACATATTAATTTTATGGCGTGGTACAGCAGACTGAATTTGACGTGGTACAGATTAATTTTTTATGCAGTACAGATTACCTTTTGACGTGGTACAGATTACTTTTTTTGTGTGGTATAGATTACCTTTGGGTGTGGTACAAATTAGTTTTTGGTGATACAGATTAAAATTGGATATTAATTTTGTTTAATCCTATGTTATGTATGGAGTTATATTTTTGAGATTGGATTATACTTGGTTTGTATGGAATTTCTATTGAAAATATTAATTTGATGTTAAATTTGAATTTTTTATGGTTGAAAGTGAAATGTGTGCATGATGTGGAATGGTTGCTAATTTTATCAGTATATGGATAATTTTATTTATATACAGGGTACGTATTGTACTAATAATGGAATAAATATAGGTGGTTAAGAAATTAATTAAAAAAAATTATAACATTTTTTGCGACTAAATATTTTGGTAGCCAAAAATGCAAGCAAAGGTTTTTCATGACTTAATATTTAGAAGTTAAAAAAAAAAAAAAACAAAAGACTTTTGAAATAGTTGGTAGCTAAAATAAATCAAGATGAGGGAAAAAACTTTTGCCGACTAAAGATTTTAGTCACGAAAGAACATGGCATCCTTCAGCGACTAAAATGTTTGGTCGTAAAATACCATGAAATGAAAATATCTAATCTTTTGGCAACTAAAATGTTTCATCGTGAAAACTAACAACGACTAAATATTTTGGTCGCTAAATGTATTATTATTAGTGACTAAAATTTTTAGTCAATAAATGTATTATTATTAACTACTAAAATGTTTTAGCGACTATATCTTTTAGTCGCTGAAAGAGAATTTCATTTTGATTTAATTACTTTTGAAAGAAAATATCATTTTGCCCCTCAAACTATCACGCGTTTTTCAATTTGACCCCCGTACTTCGATTTATTTCAATTTAGTATCTGCACTTCAACAAATTGATCAATTTAACCTATGTCGTCACATTCCGTCTACAATTGGACGAAATGTGCTGACGTAGCACCAAAGTTCATTTGGAATTTCATTTTACCCCCCAAACTATACCTTAAAAATCAATTTGCCCCCCAAATATAAAAAAATTAAATTTTAAATAATATATATACTTTGCAAAAAAATAATAATAAATATAAAAATTCTCATTTTGAATTATTTTGAGACTATGAAGCGTGGATAATTTGACAAATATGTCGTAACCATACCTGGTACTTACCGACGTTTGATATTTCTGCATACGTACCGGGTACACAAAATATGTACTCAAATTTTTATTTCTTAATTTTTGGCCTACTGAGACATATCTAATATATATTTAAGTTGTGCCGTACCTCAGTTAAAAATAATATTTTTCTTCTACTTCAAAGATAAAATTCTTTTTACTAAACTTCTTTTTCATTTTTAGTTTTGTGCGTAGCATGATTTTAAAATTAAGTTATGGTTTATAAGTTATTTAATATAATGATATTTAATTTTATCTTATACATATGCTTTTCGCATTAAATGTTAATTGTATGTTGGATTTAACAAATTAAACCATTTAATCAATTTTTGTATTATTTCAAATTAAAAATAAATATTTTTTTACAAACATATTAAACCGTATCCGTACTTGTACCCTACTTTTTAAAGATTTTACCATGTCGATGTACTCATATTGTATCAATCCCAGTACTCATCCCATACTTATGCTTCATAAGTCTCAAATTATCTCGAGTTGATCCTAGAGAAATTTATTGAGCCAAAAATTTCTTGACTACTCTATGTGTGTGTGCGCACGCAATTGTAATTAGTTTATTACCCAAATTAATTTCAATAGAATTAATCAACTAATAATAATTTCAAAATTGAGTGGGAAAAAAATTTCAAAATTCAGTAAGTAACCGGTACAGGTATAACATGTTTGTCTCAGTATCCATGCTTCATAGTCTCAAGATAATTCTAAATGAGGACTTTTATTTTTATTTTTTTGCAAAGTATATATTATTTAAAATTTAATTTTTTCATTATTGAGATAAAAAAATATTTATTAAATATTTAAATTTAATCTTTTTATATTTAGGGGGGCAAATTGATTTTTATGGTATAGTTTGGGGGGTAAAATGAAATTCCAAATGAACTTTAGTGCCACGTCAGTACATTCCTTCCAATTGTAGACAGAATGTGACTGCAGGGGTTAAATTGATCAATTTATTGAAAGTTCAAGTATTAAATTGAAAGAAATCGAAGTATGAGGGTCAAATTGAAAAATGCGTGATAGTTTGGAGGGCAAAATGATATTTCCTCTACTTTTGACGACTAAATATTTGGTCGCCAAAACGTTATGTTCGGTGACTAAGTCCATTTTAGTAGCCAAAGATAAGATAATTAGTGACCAACATAAATTTAGTCACCGTTAACTATTGCCGACAAGGCTTTGGCGACCAACGGGCGACGAAGAACTTTAGTCGCCATTGACGTTCGCTAACTAAAAAACAACCTTCGGCGACTAAAAATTTGGTCGCCAAAAGTATAATTTCCTGTAGTGTATCCACACATAATTTGTTGAATATAATTACTAAAATATAAAGAAATCATTAAAAAGACTGAAAAAAATAAACTCTAATTTCATTGCTTTATTATTTAGCAAAATTCAAGTTACAAAAAATTAAAAGTAAGCAAAATATAAAGCAATAATACCAAAAATAATTTATTTTGATCAATGTTATACTTATCACCTTCAATGTACCATCTTATGTGTTAGCATATCATTTGACATAAATATGAGTGGTGGGACCTATTACACCAATAATGGATTGACACATAAAGCGGTACATTAAAAATAATATAAAAAGATAATAAATGTAACATTATTGAAAATAATTTATGCAAATGCAGCAAAGTGATTTCTTTATTCACGGCAAAGTACAAAGACAAAGAATTTTGAAATGTTATTGTTGATGTTTTTGTTGATAGTGGGCCCTCTCTTATTTCTTTCAGTTGTTAAGAAGAAGGAAAATTTTGGCCTTTGCTTGGTTCGGGCCCTTTTGCCTTTAGTTTGGGCTTTCCAGGTCATATTTTAATGGAGGGATTCTATTTATACTTAAAAATTCATTAAGTACACTTAATTTTTGAGCACACTCTATTTAATTATTTAAAATTTTATATAACTCTCATTACACCTATTATTTAAAATTTTGAGTTAAAATTTTATATAACATCATGACACCTATAATAGATAATAAACAAATTAAAAAAAAACTAAAGGCAGACTCTATAATCAGAGACACCATCAACAAGCTTCTCGTCTTTCATTTCAGTCGATCTTTCGATCCCCTCTATCTCTAGCTTAACGACATCATATGTCTAGGGTTTTCCTTTCTCTCTTCTCTGTTGTTTAATTTTCACTGAGATAAACAATGGCTTATATGTTGATGAAAGACCTAATTTGAATCGCAAACGCACCCGATAAAAAAAAAAATGCTCAATTTTGTTTATATCTCAAAATTTTCATCTAATCATGAAACAATACAGTTTGGTTCCATAAATCAAAACTTAAAAAAAATATAATTGCTTTGAACATTGCTAAAATGACTAATCACTTGTATACTTTGCATAACATGTTGCCTTGCCTCTACTTTTTTATATCTCTTTCTTCTCTTGTTGTTTTGCTATTCAAATTTGTTGATTACTATGTTTTTGACAAAATGCTTGAATGTGAAACGCTCTGCTACCTTGTTTGGCTTATCTCTTTTATTGAATTTTTTTTTTACATATATATAATTTTTTTTTTTACAAATATTATACTTTGTAAGTGTATGTGCATATAATGGTGAGTTTTGGTTGCGTGGATTGGAGTTTTAGAGAGAGGAAGAAGAAGAAGAAGAAAAAGAAGAAATAACTTTGGTTTCTTGAGAAAGAAGATACAGAGATTTGAATAGAAATAATTGATTATGATGTACCATGAGAAAAATATATATATTTTAGGATTTAATATATGTTGTCCTTATTAGTAAATTCACATTAGGATATAATAAGAGTTAAAATTTGTGAATTTAAATTTGGCATACTGAAATATATTTTGAGTTTAAATAGAATCCCCCATTTTAACGTTTGTCTTTAGTTTGGGCATTTTTAGTCGTATTTTAATTTTGGACTATGTATAAATGCTACAAATATTTAGAACCCTAATTTTGAACTATTCTCTGGAGGTCCAAAGTGATTGCTTTGTTGGCTTCTGCCCGGTCCTGATATTGCATTAAGTAGAAACCTAATGGCAGGCATTGATTGTGATATTACTAGACTTCTAGTGAAAAGGTGCACCAACAGTTAGAGCTCGATTACTTTGAAACCTTTGGTCCAGTTATGAAATGCATGAATATTAATATTGTTCTCTCCGTTGCCATGTCCATTGGTTGATCAATTTGTCAACTAGATGTTAACAGTGCATTCCTTAATGGCTATCTCTGAAGCTATCTATATGACTCAACCCCTCTAGTTTCATTAATTTTGCTCACCTAAATTTTGCCTATCAACTCCATTGATCTCTTCACGATCTCGGGTAAGCTTCATTGGCTTGGTTGACCAAGTTTCTACATTTTTTTATTAATAATGGTTTTCAGTCATCCAAGTATGACACATCTTTATTTATCCATTATCAAAATACTATCTTTTACATATTTGGTGTATGTTGATGATATGTTGTTCACATAATTTTTTTCTCTCTTGCCAATTATCACCAAGTTCAGTAATGATTTTTTTTTTGATATGTAGGATATTATGAGGTAGCTTGCATGTAGCAGATTAAGTCCGCATAACCTGCACGAGACTTTTGAAATATATTTATTCCCTGCGGTCTGTGACTTTAAGAGTTTTGCTGACAAGGATAATTGAACCTTAGATATTCGAGGGAGCAAGTCCCCAAATCTCAAGCCTCGTCTACTAGGCCAAACCCTTAACGAATTTGCTTTTAAGGATGTTGGGCCCGTTTGTTTTCCATTGTAGGAGTCCACTCCGGACTCCTAGTGATGAAAGGTGAACATAAATCATGTTTGTTTGGTTTATGGTACTCCGGATTGGTAGTCCCTAGGTGTTACCAATTGGTCAACTGCAAAAAAAATTTCTTTTTTTTTTAATTTTTTTTATTACATGTTGGCCATTTTTTTTTCAACATTAATGTTTAATGTGTTTTTTTTTTTTTTTTTTGTTAAGTAAAACTCATAATTTAATTTGTTTTATTATTTTATATTTATTTAAATTAACAATTTCTACACTAATAACTTTCATCAAAATAAATATAATTTTACTAATCCTTTTACCATCAATCCCTTCACTATTAATCTCCTCTATTCTACCTCTAAAAACAAACTGCCCTTGGGTCGTTACACTATATCACGGGCACTAAAGCAACATTTGTGGCCACCGGACTTTTCAATAATTTCAATGTCACTGTGTCATCGGAATTCTTCACTGGGTTGGTATGACCTCTTCGAAATTCTTCCATTTCTTTTATATTCTGTTTGTTTGAGCAGAAAATATTTTTTAAAAAATATTTTTATATTTTTTAATATTTGATATAATAAAAAATAAAAGTCAACAGAAAATATTTTTTATAGTTAACAAAAAACAAGTTTAAATAGACAGAAAATGTTTTCTACTTTTACAAGGCGAAAAACGTTTTCTGAATTAAAATTTTACCAATTTCATCATATTATCACCGTCACTCTCACCTCCACCACCACATCACCATCATCATGGCCACTGTCACCATCATTGTTGCTATCACCACTACTGACGCCCCACCACCATGCCACCACCTCCACCTTCACATTCGTTTCACCACCGCCACCACCACAACCACCACTAAATATAGGAAAATGTTTTTTTTCATAAAATATTTTTTTGAAAAAGTTTTTTGTAGAAAATATTTTCCACTCAAATAAATATAGCGAGTTAACCACTCAAACTAATTTAACTAATTTTCCAAAAAAAAAAAAAAAAACTATAAAACATAAATAAAAAATCAATAATGCTAAGTTTCATGAAAGAAATATTATGAAAAGTTTCATGAAATTTTTTTATCCTTTGATTAGTTTGTGGTATTTTATTATATGTATAATCCAAAGGTGGAGAATTTTTATAAAATTTTTCATAATATTTCTTTTATGAAACCTAACATTATTCATAAAAAATACAATCTTTTTTATGACATGCCACATATGCATTTAGTATTGACGTGGTTGCTAACATGGCATTTGCAAATATTTATTGTTTTAAAATATATTATTAAATTATTTTTTAAAATAATATTTTTACATGATCATATTCTTACATACAGAGAATGAATTTGGCAACCAAAATATTCTTCAATAGAGAGAGATGGAGTCATACTCGATATTTGAAGGACTAGTAGTTAGAGGGCTAGAGAATGAGTTTGGCAAGGAAAAAGCTTTGCCTAACTAGCTACATGATCAAAAAGGCAAAATGTCTATAGCTTTGTAGAGAAATTGGATGTTATAAATTGCAATCTCAATAGGCAAATGCCTCAAATGCCCACTTTGCCTCTCCTTTAAGGTAGCATCTGGTTCATTGAAATTAAATGGAATGGAATTATTATTCTATCAAAATATTTATTCTCATATTTGGTTAGATTAAAAAAATAATAACAAATGCATTATAAAAAAAATCATATTACTTCATTTTAAGGAAATGATCATTGCATAAAAAAACTTAAAAAATCACCATTTCATTTCATTCCCTCTTATTTCAATAAACCAAATGGAGGTAAGAGTTGCTCTTCCAAAATTTTCATAAAAGATGAGATATAAAAATTATGCAAAGATAGACTTTTCCTTAGCTTCGTATTGATAGACTTTTCCTTAGCTTCGTATTAGTTACATTTATAAGAAGTTTTGGTTATTAACCTCTGATGGATGGAGCTAGCCTAGTGATGCATATAGAACTTTTTAAGGATTATATATATTGTGAGGATATAATTTTTGAGTTATCCACATGGTATAAGTTGTTAATTGAGGTTACACGTGGATGGCAATGATTGGCTAAGGTGTGATGTGATCACACTAGAATTTGAGATATTCAGAGAATGACTAGAGTCTCAGATGATGATAGACTCCTAGGTTAGATGAATTAGGACTCTAGTGAGAGGTGTAACCTAATCCAATTAGGAGAGATGAGTCAAAGATAAGTATTATCCTAGTGAAGGATAAAAGTCTCATTGCAGTAGGACTTCTAGGAT
Source organism: Camellia granthamiana (assembly GCA_036172215.1). Classification (NCBI taxonomy): domain Eukaryota; kingdom Viridiplantae; phylum Streptophyta; class Magnoliopsida; order Ericales; family Theaceae; genus Camellia; species Camellia granthamiana. Next base: position 66,293,434 of record CM069911.1, on the reverse strand, counting down.
GAGGAGGGGACATGTTGTACGCGTTTATTAAGACTTATGTGATTATCTCTGTAAGATTTGTTAACTGATTTGATTGTCGAAGTGCTCCCAGGTGGACGAGCCACCGGGTTTGTTACTTGTTTATCTGTGTTGGTGTTGGACCTATCTAGTGCACGTGCTCTTCGGCTTAGTTCCTAGAATCTTGGGGAATGGATCTGATCTGGTTGTGAGACCATATTTCAACACCTGCATATATTTTATTTTTATTATTATAAAGAGTGTGTACCATATACAAGTTATGACTTTTGTGAGTTTGATTATTACAAATGTCATAATTCGATCTTATGAGAGTCATAACTGAAAAAAAATAAAAAATAAAAAAATAAAAAGGTATAACAAATATCACATTAGGTATAACTAAAGAGTTTTTGAATTATAATCAAAATAATGTCATAACCAACCTCACAATGTGTCATAACTAATATCATAACAAGTCATAACTAAATACCACAAAAATCATAACCAAAGGTATATATGATACACACCCCAAATTACACGATATCATAGTAAGTCATAACTAAATGTCATAAAAGTCATAACCAAAGATATATCTGGTACACACCCCAAATCATACTATTTATACTTATGCGGTTGTTTTTATAATTAAGTATGTGTGCATTTATTGTTTTTTGATTATGTGATTGTCTAAGGTGGTGTTTGATAAAATTGAAAATTAAAAATTAAAAATTAAGTATTAAAAACTTAATGTTAATTTTTTTAAGCTAAAAAATAGTTTGATAAAATTTAAGTACTGAACTAAAAGTAAGTTATTTGATACATGTAAGAGCAAATTTGAAATTTGTTATTTTTAAATTATATATTTCAATTTTTATATTTTAAATTTTATATTGTGATGGTGGTGGTGGTAGTGGTAGTGGTAGCATTGATGGTAGTGGTGACGGCATGGTGGTAGTGGTGGTAGCAGTAGTAGTAGCGATGGTGCTGGTAATAAAATGATGGTGGTGCTTATAGAAATAATGACAATGGTGATAAAGGTGGTATAGTAGTGGTGGTGATAGTTGGCGGCATAATGGTAACAATAGTGGTGGTGGTGGTGGTGTGGCATGTTAGTGATGGTAGAGGTAGTAATGGTGGTAGTAGAGGTGGTGGTAGTAATTCTGGTAGTGATAGTGGTAGCGGTAGCGGTGGCGGTGATGGTAGCAAAATAGTGGTGGTGGTGGTGGTGGTGGTGGAGGTGACGTGATGGTGGTGACTGTGCTAGTGAGTTTACAATAGTGTATGGAGAAAATTTTATTTTTACCTCTATAATTTGCCTCAATGATCAATTACACCTCAGACTTTGAATAATTTCTGTGTGAGTAATTTTCCGATTACACTGCCAACTTAGTGATCAGCTGGAGAGAACTGGCAGAATAGATGACACCTGGCTAACTTGCAACAGAAAGAGAAGATTCTAGCGGTGGTTCGTCCACCCGGGGGCACTCCGATAATCAAGTCAGTATATCTCTCAAAGATAATCAAGAGCTAAATTCACTGCTCAAAGCATAAATTGCGTACCTTTGACCCACGAGGGTGCCTCTCTTTTTATAGTTTACTCAATCCTAGTCCCACTAGAAGTCTGACTTCTATGGACTCTCATTTAGTGCTTACTTTGGACTCTACAAGAGATAAGAATAGACTCCCTAAGAATACTATCATTATCCATCTCGAAGTCTTTCTTCATACTAGGACTCTTGTCCCTTATCCGCTTATCTCGAATTCCGACATCTTCGGAGAAAACCTCGGCAACACCGAGATAACCTCGGCGTCATGACTAGGACACGTGGCACCTCGGCTGACACGTCGGCGTCACCTTGCCACGTGTTGGTACTCAAGAAATATTTCCCCACAACTGCCCCCGAGGTTCTATTACCTTGACATTCTGAGGTAATGGAACCTACATCGGTACTTCTTTCCAATGCGTTGGCTAAAACATCTTCTGCCGAGATCATTTATTTCAGGCCGACATGTCTTCTTGTGAACAAGATTTCCCCATGGACTTCTTCATGCGTGTGAGCTGTCAAGCATCACTTTTCAACTGTTTCATTTACGCGTTTGATCCTCATTGGATCGTATTTCTGACGCGCCTGTGAACCGTCTTCTCTGCGTGCGCCGTCTGACGTATGCGTTGCTCCAGGCGCATTTAATGCCTTCTTTTGCCGCCGTTTCAAAAATATTTTGACAAAACTTGTTTTTCTCTTCTTTCGTCTCCTTACTTTGCATTCGATTCTCTTGCTTTTTCTCTCTCTAGCTTTTGAATACGCCATCAAGCTCTGTAACTGCCTTCTTTTCTCCCTTTCTGTGAAGCTTTCGTCGTTTTGTTACATCTGTAACTGTCGCCTGACTTCGGCAATCTTCATTCATACCGGCTCCATTTTTTCTGGTAAACAACTGTTCCTTTTTTCAATTCCTTTGATATTCCTCATTACTTGTTGTCACTTCTGTTTTGTTCAAACATTTATCTTGTGAACCACATATCTGAATGTATTTATTTCATGATTCTTCTTTTGCCCAAATCTTGAACACACGCACTGTTTCACCACTTTCTTGCGCTTTTGTCACTGTTCTTGACCTTATACTCCTTGTATTCTTTGTGCTTTTGATAGCCCTACCTCTGTTCTTGATTCTGAAACTTTGTTCCTGCTTTTCTATTTTCCAGATTTGTGTCTTCAATCTTCGTCTTCATAGATTTAGGTTTGGGATTTGACTGTAGAACCCGTCAAAACTAAAACAATCTTCACAAATTCTTGCATCAATATACACCTAGGTCTTAGCCGAGGTTCACAAAAACCTTTTTTAGATCATCTCTCTTCTGAAACCCAGTCCTTCTAATTTAGGCCGACGTTATGGGTATGTGGAGGCATAGGGTAAACACCACATCCAAACTAGAATACTTTAGACAGGAGTTTGAAATTCCAGCCAACGTCCATCTGAGGTTGGCTGGGGATGATGACTTCATCATGCCTGCTGACAACTCCATGCCCTTCCCTGTAGTTGCCTTTATTGAGTGTGGACTTCGGTTTCCACTCAACATCCTGTTTCGCGAGATTCTCCATTATTATAAGTTGAACCCCATGCAACTTGCTATAAATTCTTATCGAGTGATCAACGGTATCATAGCCTTAGCTAAACAGGAAAACGTTAGGATCACCTTAGCCGACGTTCAATACTGCTATACCATGTGCAGCCTTAACTTGAAAGAAAAATGCTACATTTATTATCTTAAGCCGAGATCCACAGAATTCAAAATTGTAGCCGACCTTCCAGACTCCAACAAGGGGGCTGGAGACGATTACTTCATTACCTCAGGAAATTGGGAGTTTGCTCCAGATGAGGATCTCCATCTCTTCCCTCTACCTCGATCAATTTTAGAGGGCAAGGGTAAGAGCCCAGTGTTAATACTTGGTTGTTTCTTTTCAAGTCTTTAATACTTTACCTGTTTCTAATGTCTGTTTTCCCTTGCAGCTCTCCGTCAACCACCAAAGAACTTTCGCCAATCCTTCGTTCTCAGCGAGGATTTGAAGAAACTCTTGGACTTGCCAGTCCAAAAATGGAAGGCGCCTCTGCTTCTTAATTTCATTCCGACATACAGATCAACTTTTCCCGATGTTCCCAAGAGAAAAAAGAAGAGCTTATCTCCTCCCTTTGCTACAACTCCACAAGCTGCATCAACATCTCGGACAGACCAAGGATCAACATCCGATCCAGCAGAACAGTCGTCTACTTCGGCTCAATACCTAATCCCACCATCTCAACGCAAACGCCGCCGACGTCTTGTTCTTGCAGCCAAGATGGGTCACGCAAAACCTGTGGCCAAAGATCTCTTAGCCAATATCCCAACTGGCGTTGATGCTCTACCAACACAAACCCAGCTTCCACCTAAGCCAAAAAGAGTTAAGAAGGCTCAACCAAAGGCCAAAGTGGCTCAAGTTGAGACTGAAGACACTTTGCCAATTTCCAAGCTGGCTCCAAGTGAAAAGACTACCTCTGTCCCTACGAAGACGTCCGCTAAAACCCTTCCCTCCGAATCCACCAAGTCAAAAAGGCAAGGGTCATCCTCTGGAACGACCTCGGGGTCAAAAAAACCTGATGCCCCCTGGGCCCCCGCAATTACTTTGGAAGACAAGTCTGTCATGGCAAGTGGCAGCGCCGATGATATCAACGTCGGCATTGCACTTAGTACCGCTCTGCTTCTTCTAGGCGATCTGGAGCGGAACTCCGGGTACAGTGAGTATGAGAACTACGCTCTCATGCTTCAACACTCTGTTCAGGTAAAGTGTTGTTGCTTGGTACTTTTTCTTTCTTTCTCTTTATTGCACACTTAGAATATTTTCTGATACTTCTGTTTCCTTTCAGGCCATCCAGCACGCCCATTCTTTCTCGATGCAATCTTTTGAGAATTGTGAGAAGCTTAATGAGAAGAAGAAGGAGGTTTCCACACTCCAGAAAACCAATAAGAACTTGCATCAAAAATGAAGATACTGGAAGATCAGGCCGAGGTCGCCATCAAGGAGAAAGACGAAGCCGAGGAAAAGGTCGGTGCCGCTGAGGCAATAAATAAAGTTCTTCAAGCTCAGCTAAAAGAGGCCGAGGACAAGGTGGCCCAGGCCCAAAAGGAGCTTCAAGATGCTCTGGCCACCAAGGAGGCCGAAATAAAAGATGCTGATGAGAAGGCGTATGCTCAGGGCATAGCCGATGTGACAGAGGCTTATGAAAAGCAAGTCAGGCAAGCATGCAACAAGGGTTTCTCCCTTGCTTGGATGACTCTGCTGAAAAAACTTAATGTTCTTGAAGATTCCTCCCTGAGGAACGTTGATGCCATTCCCCTGCCATTTCCTCCAACTCCGCCTCCTAGTGAATCTGACACTGAGGATGAGGCCGAGGAGGAAGTTTTGGTAAGGAAACAAAAAGAGGCTACTGTAACCAAGTCCCCTCCTCAAAATGAGCAAGTCCTAGACTTGACTCAAGACGAGGAGGTTGAGGAGGTTCCCAAGGATGTGATTCCTCCAAAGGCATCATCGGATTCATTCCTTACTGATAAGAGTATTGATGAGACCCTTGCCCAAATTGATGCCGAGGTCATGGTGGAGAAGGCGGACGATGTTGCTTCTCAATAGTCTTCCGAGGTTTTAACCCAGGTTGCTGCTGAGGAACCTTAATTTTGATGTTTCTCTTCTCTTGTCTTTCTGTACTCTTATACTTTTTGTTTTTCAAACAATGTAAGCTCTATATATGGCCGATGTGCCTCTTTTGTGTATGAATGCATCTACTTTCCCTGAATGCTTGAATCTTTATCTTCTTTTTATTGCTTTTGCATGATTCTGTACTTAGAATATTCTGCATGTCTTTAATATACTCTTCCTTCTGTGTGCAACCTTCTCGGGGTGACTTACCTCGGTCAACAATGATCTCGAGGTAACTTGTAAATTGCTACAAATTTCAACAAGTGTTTAAATAATGATCTCGGTTTAACTTGAACTTGTAAATTGCTAGAAATTTCAACAAGTGTTAAGCATCACTTCAGTTTAACTTCAGCTTGTAAATTGCTATAAATTTTAACAAGTGTTAAGCATCACTTCAGTTTAACTTCAACTTGTAAATAGCTACAAATTTCAACAAGTGAAGATAAACAATTATCTCGGCTTAACTTCAGCTTGTAAATTGCTACAAATTTCAACAAGTGAAGGTAAACAATTATCTCGGCTTAACTTCAGCTTGTAAATTGCTACAAATTTCCACAAGTGTTAAGCATCACTTCAGTTTAACTTCAACTTGTAAATTGCTACAAATTTCAACAAGTGAAGATAAACAATTATCTCGGCTTAACTTCAGCTTGTAAATTGCTACAAATTTCAATAAGTGTTAAGCATCACTTCAGTTTAACTTCAACTTGTAAATTGCTACAAATTTCAACAAGTGAAGATAAACAATTATCTCAGCTTAACTTCAGCTTGTAAATTGCTACAAATTTCAACAAGTGTTAAAGCGTTTTTGTCTTCTCTTTGCCCCCAATGTGAACCTGAGTTCCACTTGGGTTCTCATTTATTCAAAAACATTATTATGCATAGTTTCATAAGTTGTGGAGAAATCTGCTAAGATTTGATTGATGACATCGGCAAAAAAATAAAGTAACATCTAATGATAGAAAAATTTCAAATTACAAGTGTTTCAGGGTCTTGGCAATGCTTTGCCCTCATTATCTTCAAGCCGATATGCCCCATTGCCCAATACCGAAGTGATTCTGTAGGGTCCTTCCCAGTTTGGGCCAAGCTTGCCCTCCCTAGGATCCTTCTTGTTGCCGACGACTTTTCTTAGGACTAGGTCGCCGACTTGAAATTCCCTTGGATAACCTTTTTGTTATAACTTCTAGCAAGCTGTTGCTAGTATGCTGCAAGCTGTATTGCAGCCTTCTCTCTTCTTTCTTCCAGAAGATCCATATCTAGGGCTAAGAGTACATCATTAGTCCCGTTCTCAACTCCCTGGGTTCTGATCCCTGGGATGCCCACCTCCAATGGAATGACTACTTCTGTGCCATAAGCCATGGCGAAGGGGGATTCCCCTGTTGATCTTCTCGGCGTAGTTCGATATGGCCAGAGTACATTGAGCAATTCGTCTACCCACTTCCCTTTTGCTACATGCAATCTCTTCTTTATCCCATCCAGAATTACTTTGTTGGATGCTTCTGCTTGTCCATTGCTTTGTGGAAAACTTGGGGTTGAAAACTAGTTTTTGATCTTGAATTTTGCACAGAAGTTTTTAATCAGCTTACTGTCAAATTGAGTCCCATTATCTGCAACAATTGCTCTTGGAATCCCAAATCTGGTAATGATGTTTCTCCATATAAAGTTCTTGACATCCACATCTCGGATCTTGGCAAGAGGTTCTGCTTCTATCCACTTTGTGAAGTAATCTGTTGCTACCAGCAGGTACTTCCTTTGCCCAGTTGCTTGGGGCAATTGCCCAACGAGATCCATTCCCCATTGGGCGAATGGCCAAGGACTGGATACAGGATTTAGGTCAGCAGCTGGCTGGTGTATCAAAGGTGCAAACCTTTGGCATTGTTCACACTTCTTCACGTAGGCTTCTGCATCTTTTTGCATGTAGGGCCACCAATACCCCTGGGTAATGGCCTTATGAGCTAGTGATCTGCCCCCAGTGTGGCTTCCACAAATTCTTTCATGAATTTCATATAAAAAATCTTCAACCTGTAGAGGGTGTACGCACCTTAAGAGGGGCCCAGTGAAGGACCTTCTGTAGAGATGTCCTTCTACTGTCAAACTGAATCTTGCCGACTTCAATCTGATCTTATGTGCCTCCTTGTGGTCATCTGGCAGCTTTCCTTCTTTCAGGAACGCAACAATTGCGTCCATCCAGCTTGGTCCCATGTCTGCGCACATTGTTTCGCGCTCTGTGACTATTGGTTCAATGCTCGGGCCCGACAAGTATTCAATCATTATTGTCCTTGCTTTCCCTGGTTGTATTGCACTAGCTAGGTTGGCCAATGCATCGGCCTGATTGTTATCATCTCGGCTGACTTGAAGCAGTCTGCAGTTCTGGAATAAGGCTGCCAGCCTGATGACCTATTTTGCGTAGGCCGACATTCTTTCATCTCGGGCTGCAAACTTGTCCGTTGTCTGGTTAACTATCAATTGTGAATCACAACAAACTATTACCTCATCTGCTTGTACCGTTGCTGCTAGCTTCAATCCTGCAATCAATGCTTCATATTCTGCCTCATTATTTGAGGCCTTGAACCCTAATCGAATGGACTGTTCTAATATTTCTCCCTCTGGAGATATTAGTACTACTCCTGCCCTCGCTCCTTGCCGGTTTGAACTCCCATCAACGAACAGTTGAAAGGAGTCGCCGATGTAAATGCTGCAGGGTCTGGGTTTCTCTTCTTTCCTTTGTTCTCTAGCCTTTGGCTGGGCTTCTGCTAGCTTGTTTGGACATTGTTTGTCTTGGCTCAACGGAGCCCGATGTTCGATGGACTCTGGCGTGAACTCGGCCACGAAGTCGGCCAAAACCTGGCCTTTGATTGCCATTCTGGGCCTGTACTCCAGATCATACTGGCCTAGGGCGACTGCCTATCTGGCTATTCTTCCTGTTAAGTCTCCCTGCTGCAATAGGGACTTCAATGGATGCTCTGTCAGTATCACAATTTTATGGGCCTGGAAGTAATGGTTCAACTTCTTTGAAGCCATTACTAGAGCCAGTGCCAATTTCTCTAAGGGTAGATACCTTGTTTCTACGTCAGCTAGGTTTTTGCTTACATAGTAAACAGCCTTTTGCTCCCATTTTTCTTCTCGGATTAGTACTGCACTAATCGCATGTTCTGAGACTGCTAAGTACAGGAACAGCTCCTCCCCAGGTTCTGGATTTAAACGAACTGGCGCTGTGGTTAGGTACTTCTTTAGATTGGCTAATGCTTCTTCGCACTCCTCTGTCCAAAGAAAGTCTGTGGCTTTCTTCACTAATTTGAAGAAGGGTTTGCACTTTTCTGAGCTTCTGCTTATAAACCTGTTCAGGGCTACGGCCCTTCCAGTTAGCATCTGCACCTGTTTTGCCGACGTCGGGCTCTTCAACTCTAAAATGGCCTTGATCTGATCTGGGCTGGCCTCAATGCCCCTCCTTGTCACCAGGTACCCTAAAAACTTACCAGATCCAACTCCAAATGCACACTTCGATGTATTAAGTCGAAGCCGATATGTCTTAAGGATTTCAAAGACTGCTTTTAGATCGGTGAGATGTCCCTCAAGCTCCTTGGTTTTAACGACCATGTCGTCGATGTAGACTTCTGCTGTTCAGCCAATTAGGTGCTTGAACATTTTGGTTACCAATCTTTGGTAGGTGGCTCCTGCGTTTTTTAACCCGAAGGGCATTACTCTGTAGCAGTATAGCCCTTTGGGGGGTGATAAATGCAGTCTTCTCTTCATCTGCAGGGTCCATAGCTATCTGGTAATACCCCCTGTAGGCATCCAGGAAGCTCATCCTTCTATGTCTCGAAGTGGCATCCACTAGCTGATCAATCTTGGGCAGAGGGAAGCTGTCTTTGGGACAGGTTTTGTTTAAACTGGTAAAGTCTACGCAGACCCTCCATTTACCGTTTTTCTTCTTTACCACCACTATATTGGATAGCCATGTCGGGTAGTGAACTTCTCTAATGGCCCTAGCCTCTAGAAGTCTGTCTACTTCTTCCTCTACTGCTTCAACGTGCATCAACGTCGGTCTTCTGGCTCGTTAAATTACAGGCTTGGCCGACCTGTCAACATTCAGTTTGTGGCAAGTGACCTCGGGGTCGATGCCAGGCATTTCGTAAGGTGTCTAGGCAAACACCTCAATATTGGCTCTTAAAAAAGCTTCCAACTCTTTTTCTTCTTCTTCGGCTAAGCCCGAGCCGAGAAGAAAGAATCGTTCTTCATCCCCATCCTGGACGAGGATTTTCTTCAGTGCCTCTTCGCTCTTGTCGGCTGGCTCCTTGCCGACGTCTTCTAGGACTTCCATGTCCTCATCTTCAATTTCTGCTTTTTCTGGCTCTCGTATGCTGCAGGTAAACTTCATTGCTGCCATAAAGCAATTCTTCGCCTGCAGCTGATCGCCCCTGACTTCCTCTATCCCATGTTCTGTTGGGAATCGCAATACTTGATGCAATGTTGAGGGAACTGCCCCTATCGCATATAACCATGGCCTTCCCAAGATGATGTTGTAAGGGGAGGGTGTGTCGATGACGGTGAATTCTGTCTTGATCTTCCTGATGCCAGCCTGCACCTCCAAGTTTACTGCTCCCAGTGGCCATGTCGGCGTTCCATTGAACCCAACCATTGGGCCATTGGATTGTTCCATGTCGTCCGGGTAAAGGCCGAGCTCCCTGTAACATCGGACGTACATGATGTCACAAGAGCTGCCTTGGTCAATCAGGATGCGTTTCACTTGGCACTCCCCAACCTGGAGGGATACTACCAAGGCATCATTATGCGGATGCTGGACCATCTCTAGGTCGGCTTCAGTAAAGGTTATCATTGGTCCCTGGCATCCTTCTGCCCGATGTCTTTTCTCTCCGATTTGATAGACATGTTGTAGGTGTTTTACCTTCTGGGTCTCCCCTCTGATTTCGTTCTTGTTGACCTTTGAGTGAATCACGTTGACTACCCGAGGTCCTCCTGCCTGAGGTTGCTGTGATGGGGGAGGCGGAGCTACTGGTGCTTGAGGCAATCTTGCCTGTTCTTCTCTTGTTCTAGCCTCGTTGACCAGATCTCTCAGATGGCCTTGCCTTACCAAGTCTTCCAAGTGTGCTTTCAGGGCTTTGCAACCCTGAGTTGTGTGTCCCTCTTCATTGTGGTAAGCATAACGCCTGCCAACGTTCCTCCCCATAAATTCCCCTGGTGCCCTTGCTGGTGCTCTGAAATAGGGCTGGTTCCGAATTTGATCCAGGACTTTGTGAATTAGAGTTCGGAACACAGTTGTCACTACCTGGGCAGCCCTCAGTTCTACTTCGTGTTTGTTCGACCCGTTGTTACCTCGGCCTCGCTTCGGCGAGCCATTTCCTTTTTCTTGCTTTATCTCCTTGGCCCCCGACGTGTCTTCTTCAGCTTTGGCATACTTCTCGATTCTCGCCATGAGCTCTTCCATGCTTTTTGGCAAAGTTTTGCCAAAGATTTCCGTAGTGGGCAGTTGTCTTTTAAGCCGTTCTTGAATGACACGACCGCCACTTCTTGGTTACATTCTGGTATTCGGTTGAATACCTCATAATATCTTTTTGCATAGGCCCTGAGGCCTTCATCCTTACCAATCTTCAGAGCTATCAATGCGTTAACCCTTAATGGCTGCAGTTTGTTTGTCACGAACTTGGCCACAAACATCTCAGCCGAGCCTTCCCAAGTCTTTACGCTTCCCTTTGGTAGTTTGTGAAACCAATCTGATACAATCTCCCCGAAGGATGAGGGGACACTTTGCAGAGCAACAGCTCGTACCCACTATATAATGCCATCAAGTTCAAATATAATCCGACGTGGAAGTTGGGGTCTGACTTACCATCGTATATTTGAAACCTCGGCATGCTGAATCTCTTCGGCGCTTCAAACCTATCCAATTCCACTGAGAATGGTATCCTCGGCTTATCTGGGGAAGTTACCTCGGCATAGTCATTATGTTGCTTCCTCTTAAGGTAATCTCTTAAATCCTCTTTTGTCCTCCCAGGAGCTCAGCTATCTCCTGCTTTCAGTCTTTTTGGTGCACTACTTTCAGCTTCATGGTGAGTCCTCTTCGACCCCTCTCCATGAGTTGTGTCGAAGCACAGCGCCTGTCCCTGAACATGCCGATGTCCCTTGGGTTCTGCTTCCTTTGTATGATGCGTCCTCCGTGACTCTTCTCTTCTTGGCTCCCTTCGTCCGACCTCCCTGGAAGGTCGGTGAGAGTGTCTTTCGCTCTCGTTGTGCTGAGGGGCTATGGGGATTGTTCTTTGCCCTCCCTTCTGGGCATTGGCTGCTGGAATCGGCGTGTCTTGCAGCGGGAACAGCGGCTGCATGATGTTATTTTGCATCATGAAATTGACAACCGACTGTAGGTCTGCCAATTTGTTTGCCATCTCCTTCATCTTTTCTTCCCTCCACAGGCATCTATCCTTCCATACCTGGAGGTCATCCTCGTTGTAATAGCCACTTCGATCCGGTTTCTTTGGTGCGTCGCTAGTCTGGCCGACGTCCTTCACTCCGTGATTTTAGTCACGAGTTTCTACATTGTATTCGTCTCCTGTGGCATCCAGGTCAATAGGTCTCCCACTCCCAGCAGGAGTGTCGTCCCCAATCTTTTCCTTCTGTCCGTTGTTGGCCATCTATTCTCCTATCTTTCCCACAGACGGCGCCAAATTGTGTGAGTAATTTTCTGATCACACTGCCAACTCAGTGATCAGCTGGAGAGAACTGGCAGAATAGATGACACCTGGCTAATCTGCAACAGAAAGAGAAGATTTCGGCGGTGGTTCGTCCACCCGGGGCACTCCGATGATCAAGTCAGTATATCTCTTAAAGATAATCAAGAGCTAAATTCACTGCTCAAAGCATAAATTGCGTACCTTTGACCCACGGGGGTACCTCTCTTTTTATAGTTTACTCAATCCTAGTCCCACTAGAAATCTGACTTCTATGGACTCCCATTTAGTGCTTACTTTGGACTCTACAAGAGATAAGGATAGACTCCCTAAAAATACTATCCTTATCCATCTCGAAGTCTTTCTTCATACTAGGACTCTTGTCCCTTATCCGCTTATCTCGGATTCCAACATCTTCGGAGAAAACCTCGGCAACACCGAGATAACCTCGACGTCATGACCAGGACACGTGGCACCTCGGCTGACACCTCGGCATCACCTTGCCACGTGTTGGTACTCAAGAAATATTTCCCCACAATTTCAATTTTACCCCCAACGTTTTTGAAATCGTATCAATTTTTCCCCCTTCCATCACATTTGAAACGAAAAAAAGTTTAAAAAAATTATATTTTAACTCTAAATTTTAAAAAAAAAATACAAACTTACCATCTCCTATCCAAACTCATCATCTCTCATCTTTCTCCGATTCTTCTCTCTCTTCCGCTTTTGCAAGTGCTGCTACCACAATTACTTATTTTCCAACCCAACTTCTTTCAAATCCAAATTCACTCACTCGACCCCACTTCTCTCAAACACAACTTCCAACAATAAAAAATTGATCCTCCACAAGCTCTCCCCCTCTCTCTCTCCCTCCCCTCCCCGCCCCCCCCCCCCCCTCTCTCTCTCTCTCTCTTTCTCTCTCTCTCTCTGCCAAAGCGAAAAAGAAAACCAATCTTTATCTCTCTCCGAACACCCTCCTATTCCTTTCCCTAAAAGTATCAGCCCGGATATTGTTCACATTATTTGATATTGATCCATAACAATTCTCATTGTAATCTTCGACCTTTTTTTTTTTTTTTTTTTTTTTTTTGCACTGTGACAAAGCCACTTTCTATTTGTTATTTTCATTTCTTTATTTCTTTCTTGTTTTCTTTCCCACCATTTTTATGCTCTCATCCTCTGTGTTCCCTCTTCTCGTACAAGAAGAGATATGGAGTATAGAGTTGTACTTCTTTCTCTTCTCGCCTTCTCTTTTCCACTTCTCATGGGTGTCATCAGAGCTTAGATATCAGCTCTCTCTCTCTCTCTCCCCCTTTATATATATAACTAAGCTTGTGATTTAACGAAATTTTAGATTATTTTCTGGGTTTCGTTTGTTTATTTATTTATTTGTTTTAAATTTTTTTAGTGCAATTTAAACCTTGTTCAAGGAATCAAGTTTACCCTGTTCTTCATAAAACCCTTGTACAATTTTTATATATGAATATATTTACTAATATTTTAGCGGTTGGTACTTTCTGTTAACATTGTTAAATACTTCAACAAGAATGAATTCACCATAAGCTACTACAATTCATTACATTGTCTTTCCTCTCTCTCTCTTTTTTTTTGGTTGATTTAATAGATGTTGTTTTGTTCATAAAGTGTAAAATGTTTCAACCCTAACTAACCATGGTTATTAACCCAATTTGTAGTTTATTCTCTAACCCACCTTCTGTTCGTTTGCTCATTCTCACCGACCATCCCGCAAAACATTACAGCTACATCCCCAACAGCTTTACTGCCATTACTAGATGGAAACATCTTTTGGAATCTATTGGTGAGTGAGTGAATTTGGGTTTGAGAGACGTTGGGTTGGAGAATTGAGTGATTGTGGTGATGGTTGGTGGTGGTGGCAGTGTTTGCAAGGGCGAAGGAGAGAGGGGAGAATTGGAGGAAAAGGAGAAAGGGTGAATTTGGGTAGGGGAGAGTGAGTGTTCATTTTTCTTTTGAAATTTGGAATAAAAATATAATTTTTTTAAATTTTTTTTGTTTCAAATGTGACAGTTTGAGCAAAATTGAGGTGATTTCAAAAACTTTTAAGATAAAATTAAAATTATTCTAAGCCTGGGGATGTAATTGATTATCGAGGCAAAGTATAAGGATAAAAATGAAATTTTTTCTACTGTATATCAATACTTATGTTTTGTATTTATAAATTCAATTATAATTAAGTATGTTTCATATGGCTTAAAATTTTTTTAAGTGATATCAATTATAATTATCAAACTGACTTAATTAATTACAACTAAATATAATCAATTTTAAATACTAAATCATATTATCAAACACTCCCTAAATCTATAGCCGGTACCACTTTATTCCCTTGTATTAAAAGTTGTATTGTTAAATTTTTTTAATTTGAATCTTGATAACAAAAATATCATTTCAGCTATAGGATAAAATCACACTGTGCCCCTTAAACTGACACTCAATATTATTTTACTTGTTCAACTGAAAATACTACATTTTGTCACATTTAACTATAAATTTGCGTCCCTTCTAAAAATAAAAATAAAAATAAAATAAAATAATTAAAAAAACTATATAAAGGTGGGTTAGAGATTAGGTTTTTTAGTGACATTTTAAAATTTTTTACACTCCGTATTTGAGAAATTGTTCTTTTTTTTCTTTTATTTTTTTTGTCATCTTATTTTCCTTCTCATGGCAGCAGTAGTAGTAGTCAAGAGCATATTTGTTTGGTGGGATTGAAAGGTGGGATTGGACTAGTAATTCATCTAGACTAATAGTTCATTATTTGTTTTAATTTTTTTTATATCGGACTATTAATCTCAAATCTATTAAACTATTGAATCACATGGAGGTGGGACACAAATCATGAGATAACTCATCCCATCGGATTAAGTTGCCAAATTACATTGTTGACCCTCTAGTATTAAATATTTTTTTCCTCATGGTATTAATTATGAATAATACTACATGCACCAATTAGTGTGCTAGTACACTAATTGGTGCATACAGCACCACCGATTAATTATACTTAATAAAGTAGTCTCAATTTAAAAATAAAATAATTTTATTTAATTTTTATTGAGGGCTATTTATTTAATTTTTTAAAATAATTTTTTATTGATATTTTATTTTAAAATTTTGTTGATATTTTATTTAATTTCATTATTTAAATTTTAATAGATGTTTTATTTAATTTCATTATTTAATTATTATTATTTTTTTAAATAAATTTATTTAAAATTTTAATTAAAAATAGCATATATTTTTATTGATATTTTATTTATTTAATTTTAAAAAAATATATTTAATTGTGTAAAAAATAAAATAAAATAAATTTTTATTTAATCTAGCTAAAAATAATTAAAATATTAAAGATATATTTACTATTACTATTACTTAGTAAATAATTGAAAAGAGTAAAATAGTCATTTGAATATTTATCCTTCTCCATAATATCTCAAACAAATATAGGATTCATATATCCAACCAAATAGTCCTTTCCTTTTTTCTTTTCTTTTTTTGATCAGCAAAAAGAAACTTTATTGATGAAGAAAGCAAGATACATGTGAAAATTTACATCAACAAAGAATGGAAGTGCAAATAGCATCATAACTAACATAACTAACCTTACCAATCCCAACTAAGTTAGCACCGATGAGGTAACACAATCCTTTACTAGCACTTAACCCATGATTAGTGAGGAACCAATCAAAAGAACCAAAAAGAGAGAAAGGAAAAAATAATAGAGAACTAGCAACAATTAGAGAAACACACTTGGCAACCTTAACAGTCCCTAACCAACAACATTATAGCAATAGGCCAGTAGCAGACTTGCTTACTGAGGTCTTGTATGAGCAACATACCACCAGCATCCAACTGCACAGAGCAAACCAGAGCAGACTTGCTTCCTACAGCAGCATTAGCATTAGCATTAGCATCCAGCTGCATAGAGCAGACTAGCTTCCATCAGCATCAGCATTACCACTCCCCTCCTAAAATCTGCATAGAGCTGACCAGCTTCCTACAGCAGCATGCCTACCAACTGCATACATCAGCTGACCTGTGAACTACAACATACAGCAACAGACATTCTCAGACAATAGACAATCACAGTTTACATTCACAGACAGCAACATACATTCTCAGACAGTAGCATACAGTAACAGACCTATGTCATACAACCTCTCACCTGCTTCTAGTTTGCCACAATATCATGCACTGAGTAATTCACACCCTTTACATTTGAATTGACCCAGAGTGCAATCCTTACTTTCAACAACTCCACCATCTGTGCGAAATCTAAGAAAAAAACAATTGTTGTCACGTGAAGAGCAGCAGGCCATGTGGGAGGCATTTGTTCAGTAGAAATGGCTGATTGTCTCATTTCCATGAAAAGGTTGATAGCAAAAGATGATGGTGACTCCCTTTCCAAATTAAAGTCAAATTTCTATACTACGATTAATCTTTCTAATTTCTATGACACTCAAGCTTTGATTTGATCAAGGTTGGTAACTATATCATGCACTGAATACGGAAATCCTCTGATACTTTGTTTACTCCATAGTGCTACTCTCACTTTCACCAATTCAGATAGATCATTCCCATCAACAATCTTCCCTATAAAAAGACACTCATTTCTTACTTTCCAAACTGACCACAGAACTGCTAAAGGTACTGCTTTCCACATTTTATGAATCACCTTTTTGAACTTGAATCCTGTCCACCAATGCAATAAACTCTCAGCTGAACCTAGCAGAACCCAAACTATATCCCACCACTGTAACATATCAGTCCACACCTTCCAAACTAGAGGACAGAATAGAAAAACATGACTTACTGTCTCCTCCTCTGCTTTGCAAAATAAACATAATGAATCTGCTTCCATATTTAACACACCAATCCTCTTCAAAAAAGTTGTAGTTTTAAGTCTGCCTCTCCAAGCTAACCACCCACAGAATTTTACCTTGGGTGGAGCAATATTATTCCACAACCCATCAGCTGCTCTAACAATGGGACCTTCAAAGACTCCCACCAATTCCATGATGTTGCTATTGTGAAGGTACCTGAGGGATTAGCCAACCATATGCATGAATCCTTAGACTCTATTGTAAGTGAAGGTACTCCCCTTAGTACCTCATGCAGCCTTAAAACCTTCTCTTCCTCCCAAGCTAACAGAATTCTTCTAAAAGACAGATTCCATTCATGAACAGAGCTCCTCCTTTGATACATCTACTTAATGTTGCAACCTTTGTCCTCAGACAAGCTATATAACTTGGGAAATTCCTCCTTTAAGCACACATTGTTGATCCATTTATCCTCCCAAAACTGGATTCTTTCCCCATTTCCTGGAACTAATTTATGATTTGATAAATAATACTGTACCAGCTCAGGTCCCTGTGCAACAAGCTGAAGGACATCAGCCCATATTCTGGATACTGATCAAGAATCTAGTAAACTAGGAACCCAGCTTCCGCCAACCACACCATACTTGTAACTCACTATTTGCTTCCATAGAGCCTTGTTCTCAAACCCAAACCTCCACCACCATTTAAGTAATAGACAATCATTAACTTCTCTCAATTTTTTAACCCTCAAACCCCCTTGATTTCTGTTTAATGCTACCTCCTCCCATTTCACCATATGAACTTTCTTCTTAATATCAGAGTTACCCCAGAGAAATGCTGCCTGAATCTTCTCAATCTGCTTAGCCACACCCTTAGGTATTCTAAACAGTGACAAAAAATAAGACGGCAAACTTGATAGAACTGACCTGATTAATGTTAATATGCCAGCAAATGAAAGGAATTTCCTCTTCCATGCAGCCAACTTCAATCTCACCTTCTCAATAACTGGTTGCCATGTACTTTTCCTTCTTGGATTTGCCCCAAGAGATAATCCCAGATAATTAATAGGAAGCTTTTGACTATGACAATTAAGAATTGAGGCAAAGTGGTTAACCTCCTCATCACTCACACCAACTCCACACAAGACACTTTTGTGGAAGTTAGTTTTTAATCTAGACATTACCTCAAAACATCTTAAAATTCTCTTGATATTCAGCATTTCCCCCTTCTCTACCTTACAAAATATAATAATATCATCTGCAAATTGCAAATGGGAAAACCTCAACTCATTAGGCCCCACACATGCACCATTTATAAGCCCCAGCTCTTTTGCTCTTTCAATCAACAAATTTAAGCCCTCAGCAACTAAATTAAACAAAAAAAGGTGATAATGGATCACTTTGCCGAAGCCCTTTTTGAGGTTTGAATTCTGTTATTGGAGAGCCATTAACCAGTGCAGAAACTTTAGTTGAAGAAATGTAGGTTTTAATCCAACTCACCCATTTATCCCCAAAACCAAAATTCTTCATCATTGAGAAGAGGAACTCCCAATTTATTGAGTCATATGCCTTTTCAAAATCCAACTTGAAAATAATGCCTTTCTTCTTTGCTGCTTTCCACCAATGCACCACTTCGTTTGCAATCATCACTCCATCAAGAATGAATCTTCCTCCTATAAAGCTGTTTGGACTTCACTAATTATTGTTGGCAGCACCCTCTTCAATCTTCTAGACAACACTTTAGCTAGAATTTTATACACTGAATTAACCAAACTAATTGGCCTATAATCACTTAACTCACAAGGATTTTCCTTCTTTGGTATGATGGTCATAAAAGATCTATTCAGGCCTAAAACCAGCTTCCCATGTGTATGGAACTCATGCATGAATTGTATTATATCTCTCTTCATGATCTTCCAGCAATTCTGAATGCACGCCATGTTGAACCCATCCGATCCAGGTCCAAATAGTCCTTTCCTGACATTTAATCCCATGACTAAACAAACATGGAATACATATCCTATCCAACCAAATAGTAGGACTATGAATCCCAGGATTACAATCCGATAGATTTCAATCCCCCTTTATCTAGTCCGTCCAAACAAACCTACTGATAATGTAGGCATCTATGACTCTTGACATGGATAAGACAAATAAGAGAAATAGAGGGGAAAAAAATAATAATAATAATAATAATAATAATGTCTTTTTAAGCTCACAAAATTTAAAATATTATGTGAAAGTCACAAAATTCCTCCGTTTATCTTCATTTTCGTTGATAAGACTTTTTAGTTAGCACAAAATACAAAATTATTAATGAAGCAATTGTGTCTTTCGTTTCTCTTCGTTTTCATTGATAAGACTTTTAGTTAGCAAAAAATACAAAATTACTAACCAAGCAATTGCGTTACTTAACAAGTTAGAATTTATAATCATTTAACCCAAATTTTGTTAGAATTAGAACCATTTAACCCAAATTTTCCATTTCATATGTGTTGCGTATATACTCTATATCTACACATCATGTGCTTATATATATGGAAATGTGAACTAGCATATATGTGAGGGAGTATATTCTTTTACAACATTTTATCTACATTTTTATGTGAAATTCATATATTAGTTGGATATTATTATGGATTATTTACCAATAAATCCTACTTTACAAACTGTTATACCAATTAGTCCCACTTTTATTCTATTGTACCGTTTAGTCCTGCTGGTGGGGAGATTTGATCCTTTCTAATTTTGTTTTTCATTTTTGGTTTCACTATGTGGACGTTTGTGCCCTTGGGGTAATTGGGAAGTGTTTTGCGGGACCATTTCTTGTTTGGAAACGTTATGGATTCAGGTTTGGCTAATTTGAATGATACATTCAAATACATTTCAGCCATTGGCAGTTAGGGTTTTGGGAATTTGAATGTGTTGTTTTTGGAGACAGGTGTGTGACACACTGTTAGAGTTTCGAATATCTGCTGTCGGCACACTATTCTTTTTCTGGTATGCTTACTTTTCTGGGTTTGTTTATCTTTGATATGGATTGTAGTCGTTTACTTTATTCTCTGTGTTTTTTTCCTGTTTCACGTATTTGTGGGTTTGTGTACGTTGGCAAAACATGGTTTTGATGGTGTGTAATGTGCGGGCTGTGGGTGGTACGTTGTTGTTGGTGGTTCTATTGTTTTATAATTTTTTTGTGGTGTTAACCCAAATTTTCAAGTGTTACGATTTTGCGATGGAATGTGTGTAGACGTCCCCGAACGCCCCGGGAGGGATGAGTCCCCCGTTCCGTTCATTTTGGGCTCACTACGGTTCGGACTCGAATTGTCACGGTTCTTAATCTGAACCAAAGAGTCCAAATCTGACAAATCGTTTTGAGAAAACAGATTTTTGAAAGAAGTGCCAAACATGAACTGCTTTGCCAGATACAAAGCCGCCACCTAAATATTTTATTTTGGGAAATTTAGGAAACCCTAACTCGTGCCTAAGGCCACGTGTCCGTCATCACCAAAGTTGCCTCGGCTCGGAAACTTGGGTACGATTGGGGAAGGTCACTTCGTGAGCACCCCTGCTCGCCCGATCAAAGATCGGCCTCTACTAACCATGATATCTAGTTTTGAAAACATTATGCGTTCTTATTCCGGTTATTAGCCTAGATTTACTATGTGATGCGCACAGCATACAAGTATAGACTGGATCGCCTGAATTGGAACAAAACATTTCATGTTTGTTTTTTAAAGCGGTTTGCTACTCGCAAGTAGGCTTAAAATGCAGATTTTGCCACCCTCGGGTAGGCTTAGAAAAGATGGTTTTGCCACTATCTAGTGGGCTTAAAACTCACAGTGAATGAATTGTTCCAATCCAAATAACCCAACCTTCACCCACAGGCATTCAGGCAGTTATATCACATAAGCACATAGCCTCATAGTAAGCATGCTATCATGGCAGTCACTCACACGCATGCAAGGATGCTAAAGCATAACCACTTACCGAGTACTCCAAGCCAAAGAAAGAATCTAATTAGAAATCAATGCATGATCCTAACTATACAGAAATGCCTAATGTAACACATGCAAAATGCAACTACAAGCAGGCTCGGCTATTCTAAAGATGGCATGTGAAATGCTACAACTAACAAGTATTCAACTCTGAATTGAAATACAATGCAGTTAGTATGATGCACCGAGCCCGGTGCATGCAAAACAGATGAATGAATGCAAACATGCTATCATGCTGTATGCTAATTGAAACATGCCCTAATCTAACCATCATAAGCTGGTAAATAAAAGGGAGAAAGATGTGGGGTTGGAAGACATACATCACACGCACGCACACTTATTACAACATTGCCCTCGTGCAGAGGGTGCGAATAAATAATACAGTCCCAAAGAAATAGTACAGTCCGAATAAGTACAAAATCCTAATTAATTAACAAATTAATCTAGGAAAGCAATAAATGTCACGCAAATCCATGGACCGCCTCGGCTCTGTTCCGGAATGATCAATGATGCATGCTTGAGTTACTTGCGCGGAAATCCATTGCGACGTCCCAATTAGCCTCTGTTTACAATTAAGCCCGGAATATTGCGCGACGCCCCAAAAGATGGCCGGTTTCTGATTTGCTGCAACAGAGAGCAGGAAAGGGGCATGGCAATGTATTTTCACATATGTATACATACCTCGATCCCCGTGCCACCAATCACGCATCTCGATACATGATGGCCGAGGAGTCGAATTGCACGACTTAATATGAAATGAATGCACACATAAACACAACAAGACCGAGACTCCATCATGGATAATCCGGAGTGTCGGTGACCGGGAATTGAGACACGTTCCGTCACTCAGAGTACGAAACGTCCTTCGTTTCCCGTGCTCGGGCTAACTCCTATCCCAAACACAATGCAATATGTATGACATGCGTGAATGCGACTAACATATACCCTAGCATATGCAATGCTATGAAATGGCATACACAATGCATGATGTAACATGGCATGCACAATGCTCTAACATACAACCTAGCATACGCAATGCAAAGGACTAAGATGGTATACACAATGCAATATGGGCTTACACCAACATGAGTGGACCTCAGCCGCACTCACATCAGAGGCCATAAGGTGAAAATGAGACACTCGAGATGCGCGCACACGTGTACGCAAACCGAGGACCGATCTTAAGGCACAAAGGCCACTCTAACAAGGCATGGCAAGGCATGGAATATGGCATACAAACATGCAAGTTTTAGCACTGAAACATGATGCTAAATGGCCCCGAAACATGGAAACATGGCACCCGATGCATGAGATAGACCCCGAAACTCAAAACTAGGCACATGGAATGACTTATAGCTATACAAAGCATGCATTATTTGAACATGAAGTCTAAAGACAGAGCTAAGGCAGTTCCAAAATATGCACATTTCCAGTTCAAAGTATGACCAAAAGATGCTAGCAAGATGGCCTAACATAGCATGCAATTTTGACTAGCAAACATGATTTACATGGCAAGTATATTAAGCATATGGAATCTCACCAAACCAGAAAAAAATCACTGAACAAATCATGCCAAAATATGCCCAAATAACCACTGAAGTGAAGCCAACACATGCAAAAATGATGAGCTCCTTTAGAGGGCTATGCAGGGGATTATTAGGCACATACAATATGGACACTTAGCATGGCATAAAAAACTCTGAAAATCAAATATGGTAGTCCTAAAGCTCACCAAATTGACCCCGGAAAGTGACTTCAAAACCTGCAAGATAGGGCCTCTTTGAAAGGCCAAAATGACCACCAAACAAGGCAAGGAGAGAGGGGGTCACCCCCCTCTGATTTGGAGGCTCAAAATAGTGTGCTAGCCACTGAAAATCCACTGGATTTCAGTGGCTAGAAGGCCAAACCAAGCATGCAACAAAAACTTAGGTGTAAGGCTCAAAATAAGGGACAATCAAGCATACAAGGGAGCATATGACCTCAAAAAAAAATGGAACCTTAAACAAACTTGAAGATGAGATTAAAACAAGATATTCTTCAGTTTATGACAACTCTAAAAAATGAACACAAATAGGGCTAATCTATCATGCAAAAATGGCCCTAAAAGAGAGATTAGAGACAAGGGACAAAAGCTGGCCCCAAACAGCAAAGAGCCCTTCAACAAAGTTGAAGAGGGGCTCAAAAAAAATCACTTTAAAGTTTACATAAAGTCTCGAAAATGAACAAAAGTAGGGCTAAACTACCATGCAAGAAAAAGGCCTAAAAGAGGGGTAAAGAGACAAGGGACAGAAGCTGACCTCAAACAGAGGAGAGCCCTTCAACAAAGTTGAAGAAGGGCTCAAAAAAAGGCATTTTACAGTTTATGAAAAAGTCCAAAACAGCTCACAAATAAGCCTAAAATACTATGCAAAAATAGGCCTAAAAGAGAGTTAAAGAGGCAAGTGGCAGTAGGAGACCTCAAACAGCAAGAGGTCCTTGATCAAACATGAAAAGGAGCTCAAAATATGACTATTTACAGTTCAGGTTGGAGCCCAAAAATATAAGCAACAAAGGCTAAGATTGCATGCAAAATAGCGCAAAAAGAGAGAGAAATGAGGCTCACCCTTGTAGTCCAAACTTCCAGCAGCTTTTGGTCCAAGAAATGGTGCTCCTAAGCTCTGAAAAATAGTCTCAAGTTGCTGGAATGGAGTATAGAGGTTGTAGGCTTGGAGGTGGTGTAGAAATGGTGTAGGAGCAAGGTGGTTTTGAGGCTTGGAGTAGAGAGAGAGAGATATTTAATGCAAGACTCTCAAATGAATTTTTCTAACCCTCCTAAAATGCAGCTGAGGGTGCTGGTTTTATAGAGGGAGAGAAGGGAAAAATGGGGGGAAAACCAATTCAAATTTCCCCCCCAAAAGGCTAATCCTCGGGTACGGGTCTGGAGGAAAAAGGGGGGCACAGCTGGAACACACTCAGGAGGGAAAGAATGGCCGGCCAGCTCAAAAGGGCCAAAGTGGTCATCCGACCAGGTAGGTGGCCGGCCTGCCACATTTTCTGGCCGGCCTGCTACTTTTCAGGACAAAAAAAGGGTCTGCCAGAAAGAAAGGTGGCCGGCCAGTGATTGGGAAGTTCAATGGTGGCCGGCCAGGTGTCCAAATTGAAGCCCCGGAAGTTATATTTCCAATGGCGCAAACCTTGCATTAAAATTCCTCCTATGCAAAAAGTTATGCCTGTTTTGGTGAAGCCGCGCAGATTCGGTTCAACCGGAGTGATGCCTTACTTCAATCAACCCTATCTCCCCCGTCCGGAATTGGCTTTAGGAGATTCTTGAGTGCAAAATGAAGCCCTGGAAGTCTTATTTCCAACGGTGGTGGCCTCATAGCTTGATTCCAAGTA
Organism: Camellia granthamiana; assembly: GCA_036172215.1. NCBI lineage: Eukaryota > Viridiplantae > Streptophyta > Magnoliopsida > Ericales > Theaceae > Camellia > Camellia granthamiana. Next base: position 66,269,304 of record CM069911.1, on the reverse strand, counting down.
TGCAAATGAATAGGCCCGATTCGGCGAGGGCTGCTCGACTCTTTCTTAACGGTTCATGCCCATTTTCTCCCCCAACTGGATTTCTTCCCTCTTCTCCTCTTTTCTTCAACTCCAAACCCCTAAGTAAGGTGTTTTGAAAGATTTTTCAAAAATTTCATGTCTCTTTCATTCATTTCCACTTTGTCCTTGCTCAGTTTACCGAAAAGCGCAACATTTGACAAAATGCGAGCCTCGGAACATCGTAAAAACTTTATTTCAAAAACGTTTTGAAAGAGAGGGTTTTAAAACTAAAATCTTTTGATCAAGATTGTTTTGGTCTAGAACAGGGGTATGAAGTTGAGATTTGACTCTCTCTTTGCCAAAGAAATTGAACCTTTGCCCTGCACATCTTCCAAAACCATCAGTCGCGTCCGAGTCTTAAAGGCGGTCAAAAATGGGGTGTCTACAGTTGCCCCTCTTTGACAGAACTCGGAAGTCAAGAAGTGACGGGAGTGAATGTCAAAACCCAGAGACGACCCATTTTTGACAAGGCCGAAGACTTGGACAAACAAACAAAGTATAGATAAATAAATGGTTGTGCCCACAGGCTGCCTACGTATCCCTTTGCAAAGAATCAAACCAGCGTAGTTCAGGAGCAGGATGCAAAATGATATGCAGGAAGATTTTGATGATTAGACTTATACGCTACGCGAAGCCGGTTTGAAGATCGGACTTATACGCTACGCGAAGCCGGTTTGAAAATTGGATTTATACGCTACGCGAAGCCGGTTTGATAATTGGACTTATACGCTACGCGAAGCCGGTTTGAAAATTGGACTTATACGCTACGCGAAGCCAGTTTGATAATTGGATATCACTCATGATCATGCAAAGAGAGCTGTAATGAAGCAATTATGCAAAATAAATGCAACATTTTAAGCGAATGCTAGGCAAGCAAGTAAACTCGAACCAAACTATACCTCATGCAGAAAGGATGTAAGAAAATTATGGAATCTTCACGAACATGTGCGATAGATACACAAAGGTGAACGAAGTGTATTGATGCACGAAGCAAGCATGTGTGATAGATACACAAAGCGAACGTGTGATAGATACACAAAGTGAAGCGAGTGTGATGGATACACTATATGAAGCAAAGTGTGATGGATACACTAGGTGAGTGTGTGATAGATACACAAAGCGAACGTGTGATAGATACACAAAGTAAAGCGAGTGTGATGGATACACTAAAGGTGAACACAAAGTGTGATAGATGCACTTAGTGAACAAGTATGATTGATATACTGAAGGTGAACACGAAGTGTGATAGATGCACTTGGTGAACAAGTATGATAGATATACTGAAGGTGAACACGAAGTGTGATAGATGCACTTAGTGAACAAGTATGATGGATATACTAAAGGTGAACACGAAATGTGACAGATGCACTTGGTGAACAAAGTATGATTGATATACTAAAGGTGAACACAAAGTGTGATAGATGCACTTAGTGAACAAAGTATGATTGATATACTAAACGGTGAACACGAAGTGTGATAGATGCACTTAGTGAACAAAGTATGATTGATATACTAAACGTGAACACGAAGTATGATAGATGCACTTAGTGAACAAAGTATGATTGATATACTAAACGTGAACACGAAGTGTGATAGATGCACTTAGTGAACAAAGTATGATTGATATACTAAACGTGAACACGAAGTGTGATAAATGCACTTAGTGAACAAAGTATGATTGATATACTAAATGGTAAACACGAAGTGTGATAGATGCACTATGTGAACAGAGTGTGATTGATACACTAAAAGTGAACACAAAGTGTGATAGATGTACTATGTGAACAGAGTATGATAGATATACTAAAGGTGAACACGAAGTGTGATAGATGCACTTAGTGAACAAAGTATGATTGATATACTAAACGTGAACACGATGTGTGATAGATGCACTTAGTGAACAAAATGTGATTGATACACTAAAAGCGAACACAAAGTGTGATAGATGCACTAAGTGAACAGAGTGTGATTGATACACTAAAAGTGAACACAAAGTGTGATAGATGCACTATGTGAACAGAGTATGATAGATATACTGAATGTGAACACGAAGTATGATAGATGCACTTAGTGAACAAAGTATGATTGATATACTAAAGGTGATGATGTGAATATGTGCATGATAGATACACAAAATGAGGATGTGTGTGATAGCTACACAAAATGAGTGAAGTGTGATTGATACACTAAAGTGAAGAGAGTGTGATTGATACACAAAATGAGAATGTGTGTGATTGATACACTAAAGCGAGCGTGTGTGATTGATACACAAAGTAGGCATAGTGTGATAGATACAAAGCGAGTGTGTGTGATTGAGTGTGTGTGATTGATACACAAAGTAGGCATAGTGTGATAGATACAAAGCGAGTGTGTGTGATTGATACACAATATGAACAAAGTGTGATTGATACACTAAATGAATGATCTTAAACGGAACTTCTTTGAATGAACCGTACATACAATATCGTGCATGACTGAGAAAGAAACTTGATAGGTACAATGCATGATGCTTACGGAAAGCAATAAATGGACAAAGCGGCGCTTTAGAAAGCACCTCATGAGGTGAGTGGCGGTGAACCGCTCTTCTCCGACGGGGATCTCCCCTTGTGCTCTTCGAACACTTTACCTTCAACTCACAGTACAAAGGCTCTGGAATGCTGGCAAGGGTTCTACACGTAGAACACTTTGGATGCTACCTTTCTTCATGATCATTTTCACAACTTTCCCTATTCTCCAACGGGGTGACAGACTAGGTTGGTTCAGTATCCAGAATTGAGGTGCATACACGCTGCCGCAACCTATGGGGCTTCCATATAGATTTCAAGCCGGGGATACACCCCTGGGTATTTAAACCAGACTTTAGTCTCGGAAATCCCAAAGCTTTGCATTCTAGGCCACGACCATTCGAACTCTAGTTTCCACCGTCGCAGTTGGTCTCCTAGGAACTCATTGCGAACACAGCCAAGATGACCCTGGCAAGGAACTGGTACTCAGAGGGAGCATTTCTGATTGCCATTCTGGCTTGAGGCAGACTTGATCTTGAGCTTGAGGTAGAGGCACACTCATACTTCGGAGCATTGACAAGGCCTGACAAGGTGCATACGGAATGCGATCTCGGAGCTTACTGAAGTTGGAACAAACTCAGATGCCCGACATTTTCCTCTTTTGCTTTTGCTTTGCAGTCCGGAACCATTATAGCTTCAGATAGGTCCTGATTCCACTGTTCTCACATGACCTGGGTTGAACCCTGCGGTTTTATGAAAGAACAAATTCTGTTTTGCACAAATGTGGAGAACGGCACGGCACTCGGAGCACAAAACGATTTTATTTTTGAAATTGAGAGATGAGTTTTCGACCAGGTATTGAGCCTACGACTGAACACAGCAAAACGACTCAACAAGGAAATAAAAGGCACACAACCTAGACACATCGAGTAACACTCGAAACGACTCAAAACAAGAATCGAGATAAAACAAAAAGACACGACACTCAGACGTGCATAGGGAGCCTGTTTCACCGGGTAGTGTTTCCCACCCTTTCTCATTTGCGATTCTCACATCACTCTAGCACTCAATCTCTTGTTTTCTGAAAAAGCCATTTTCTCACTTTTTCTCTCATCGCACATCTCTCTATTCTTCAATCTCTCATTTTTCAATCCCTCCCCTGGGTGGTTGATGGATAAACAGGAAGTTGCGGGCTCTTGCCCCTAGCATGCTGCTAGATTCTCTTTCTTCCGTTCACAGCTAGTGAATTCCTCCCATAGAAGGGTTGCGCTACAACTGGATGTGTAGCAAATCTGCAGCTAACATCGGTTGATGATGCTTTGCTGGGGAGTTTGAACGTGATAAGATCTGTCCAGATGATGGAGTGGAATATCTTGCCCCATTCTAGTTCGTGCTTCGCACTTGGCTTGATACCTCGTTGCTTAGAGGGTGAGAGAGCTTTCAGCCCTTTGTTGTGCCCTTTTCTGGCGAATACGATGCCCTTTCTGGCAAGCAGAGTGCCCTTTCTAGCAAGTATTTTGACAAAGGGGAAAAGACAGAACACCTGACTCAACTGTGCCCCTAGTTCATTATTTTGACCATTTTTTGTTTTGATTTTTCTACTAAAACAATTTTGACCAATATGAGAGTTAGATTAACACGCTTGTTCAATTTTTGATTTGAAATCATGCAAGTCAGGCCATGAGCACTGAAAATTTTCCTTTTTTGGGTCCAGGAAAAAGGTCCAGTTTTGAAAAAATAGAATGCTTTTCGAGAAGATTAGTCAACCTCAGTAAAAATTCTCAAAAACTGTTTTTGCAATCGGCCACTGCTCAACGAGCATAGAACCCACTCTCGAGATGCACAACCTCAGATCCGAAGGAAAATTGCCCCTTGCTTGAAGAGAGCTGCATGGCAACGGAAAGTTGCCCCTTGTTTGAACGGCACCGCGGCGCATTGAATGGCAACGGAAAGTTGCCCCTTGTTTGAATGGTACCGCAGCGCATTGTAGTCAGTCCTCAAAGTGACGAACACAACCAAATTCTCGGATACAGAGAAGGCGAAGATGATCAAAACCATTACATGGGCACAATCAAATTTGAAGTGTTTTACGGCTGGACTTCGAAACGAAGTTGCCTACGTATCCCAAAGATGGGAATCAAGCCTTACGTAGTTCGGGGTTAAGGTACACTCGGGTATTAACCTCTCCTTTTTAGGCTCTAACTTTTGCCAAGGCGCCCGTCGCGGGTTTTCGACCTTGCGAGCTTTGTTCTTCTTTCTTTCTTTTTTTTTTATATTCTTTTCATTCCTTTTTCTTCTTCTTTTTTTGCATTTTTCTTTTTCTTTTCTTTTTGCATTTTTTTGTACATTTTTTTGTATTTTTTTTTCTCGCTCTAACTTTTGCCTGGGTCGCCCTTCTGGGTTTTCGACCCAGCGAGCCTCTCAAAGGGTAAAAGTGTAGCTTGGTCCATGCCAAATGGTTATAGGGTTTTGAAGTCATCCGTATCCAGGAGAATGGCTGTTGATTTGCAAGAGGACTCATCTTCGGCTCTTCGAGCACATCTGACATCTTTGCCCCTAGTTCGAAGGGTGCTTCCGACCTAGCTTCGCAAGCTGTTTTTGGTGACATCTGGTCTTCTTGATCTGATTTTCTTGCCGCTAATTCATGGGCTGCTTCGAATCTGGCCACTCAGGCCTCACATTGTAGTTGACCGTTGAACGTTCTGAATTCAAGTTCAAGGTTCGAAAGTGAGGAGTTAAGTCTCGGGGCTGAGAGTGATCCTAAGCTGCACAATCTCAAAAGTGATTCCACACATGTCCTCGCAGGACCGCGCAAAACATTTTTTGAAAGTTTTTAAGAAAGCGACAAATCGCCCGCACTGAAGACAATGTAGAACCAATCTGGATCAAAGCTAGGGTCCTTCTCAGTACTCACACTAACAAGCATGATTTCATTCATTAAGGGCTTAGCACGCCTCTCTTCCTCTCATTTGATCAAATTTTTTGCAAATCCCGAGGAATTCCTTCGTCTTCGTTTTCACCACAGTGTTCAAAAAGTTTTGAAAAACTCAGGTCATTACAATGACTTCAAGGCACAAAAAAGACAGAGTCCTTAGTCAAATACTGTCATCTCCTTCAGAACTTCCGGCCTAACTGGCACAAGGCAGAAGCAAATGCGAGAGCGTAAAAATCACTGCTGTTTCATTCAAAGACTGCTGGCACAACTGGCTCCCTAGCAGAAACAGACTCAAAACAAAACGAAAAGACAAACGCAAAACAAAATGGTGACGCCCGAGGTAATACCCCCGGAATCACCCGACTCCTATACAACAGGACTGTCTCGATATAACAAGACAGGCCCGAAACAAAAAGACTGACTCAAAACGGACTCAAAACAAGACTGACCCAATACCCAAGTCAGAAAGCACAAAAACCAGCATTCACAAATGCTCAAAACAGTGCGTGCCATACGCCATATCTGGAGTAAATTGAGTGTCATCCGCAGGTGGTTCATCCCCCTATCACATAGTCACATTATCCCCCACAGGTTCACTGGTCGAGTGCCGATAGACTTTGCTGGACTGGCGCGGGGATGACCCTGTTGTCAAACCGATCTTGTACATCATGGCGCAGACGAAAGCAACTGTCAGTGTCATGACCGGTTTGTTGATGGTACGCACAGTACCTAGTATGGTCATGCTTTGGAGGGAGAGGATTAGGTAAAGGCCGTTGATCCAATGGTTTCAGATGTCCTTTCCGGATTAAGACCTCTAGAGCCTTTGACAAAGGCATATAAAGTGGGGTGAAAACCCTCTTGACTCGGGGTGGATATTTGGCCGTCTGTGAGCTACTTCCGGACGCACCGGTGAATGGGGTAGCCTTTTTTGATGTGGTGGTGGTGACCATGCCCACTTTAGAAGATCTTGCAGCTGCATCACCACTGGTGGTTGCATTCGAACTGCGGGAAAACGCCCGCCTAGGCTGCTCCTTCTCCTGGTCAATAAGGCCCTGCTTCATGGCATCCTCGATCTGTACTCCCATCTCATGCAAATTTGAAAAGGTAGGGAAGGGAGCACGATCATTTTCTGCATTAGTTTGGGCTGGAGGTTGCGTACAACCATCCGTATTTGATCCTTATCTGTTGGCCTAATGGTCATCATTGAGGCCTTGGCCCTCCAGCGGGCCACGAATTATGAGAAGCTCTCCTTAGGCTCCTGCCTCGTCGTCTCAAGATCACGGGTTGTAATCTCGATTTGGGTATTGTATGAATATTGTGCGACGAAGGCCTCAGCCATCTCCTCCCAGCTTCGTTTCACTGAATCAATTTGGCGTACCAGATGGCCGCAATACCCGACAGGGTCCTGCCAAAAAGGGAGAGCTTCTGTAATCTTCTCAAGCCCATCGAGCGCAAAACATCTGAAAACAAACTCAGGTGGACCACGGGATCTCCTGACCCGTCAAAACGGTCGATGTGAGGCATTTTGAACCTGTCCGGCAGTGTCACAGCTGCGTCGGTGTACCCGTCCTCAATGTCCGGGATGGACTTTACCGCCTGGGATTTCTTGAACAACTTTTCAAGCTTGCTCAACTTCAACGCTGTATGGTCTACCTCGAACTCAAAGGGAGAGTCTGGTGGGTTGATTGGTGCTTTAGACAGTTGGGATAAGATTGGGAGCGGAGCCAGCCCTGTCGGAATGTCCGTACCTTCCTGGACATTTGGCGTCTCCCCGGGTATTGGATCTACTGGTGGGAGGGGAGCTTGATGCGAAGCAGATGCTCCGTTTTGCTGTTGCAATCTGGTGATTAGCTCTGCCTGTTGGGCCATGACCGCAACCTGCTGTTTGGCGAATTCAGCTTGGCGGACAGCATCTTGCTGCATGAGTTTCATACTTTCTTGCATCTGGCGCATCATTGCCTCCATCCCTGACATGTTCTGCTGATCCATCTAACTGACTGGTATCTATTCCTGTAGTAGAAACTGAGACCTCAGCCTGACTATTCACTGGTGGGGTGGATAAGGGCCACTGATCTGGTAACTGCTGAACTGGTGATTTGTGCCTGACTGGCCCTTTTACCCTGCCTCTGGCAAAGGAACACTGATTGCCCTTGAAGTGAATCTCTGACCTGACAAAGTCTATCAGCACAAGTTCGATGAACCTCGGGGGATATCGGAGCCTTCTGAAGCTATGGTTCCAGGACTAGCCCTAGCAAAAGAGAAAACAGACAGCACCTCAGCTCAACTTCACCAAAACAGATACGAGTGTAGCAGGATGACTATGCCCTCTACTGAATTCTGCCCCCAAAATTCAGCCTCAAATCTGATACCCTCAGGTAAACTGAATCCCAAAATACTGAACTGGTGCCCGCAGGCCTGATGCCCAAACTTGTAAACTGATACATGTATTCCCTGTAGAGACGCACTCTAAAAGCACATAGCAGATAAGTGAGAGCCAAAACACCCCTATGTTGGGATAGGGTTTCCCTGTCCTATTTTGTCAGGAGCTAGGGTTTCACTACGCACGCAGCGGTTTCAAACAACCTATCGGGTAAGCAACCTGTCCTAGTTTGGAATAGTCATTATGGATCCGAATATGCACTAGGTCGAATGGTCAAAAAGGGTGCCCCGGTAAAACCGGGGTTTGTGTTCCCATACTGGCAGAGCCCACAACCGGTTAGACTTATGGTCATGCCTTGACAAGACAAGCCTCCGGCAAACCGTTCAGGAATAACAGATGGCAAACACGGTGTCCTAGGCGCACCAATGCAAATGCAATGCAAAGAGACACATAAGTGTAGTCGAAACAAGATATCATGAGTTCGAATCAAGTTCTCTAAGTCCCCAGCAGAGTCGCCAGAAACTGTAGACGTCCCCGAACGCTCCGGGAGGGATGAGTCCCCCGTTCCGTTCATTTTGGGCTCACTACGGTTCGGACTCGAATTGTCACGGTTCTTAATCTGAACCAAAGAGTCCAAATCTGGCAAATCGTTTTGAGAAAACAGATTTTTGAAAGAAGTGCCAAACATGGACTGCTTTACCAGATACAGAGTCGCCACCTAAATATTTTATTTTGGGAAATTTAGGAAACCCTGACTCGTGCCTAAGGCCACGTGTCCGTCATCACCAAAGTTGCCTCGGCTCGGGAACTTGGGTACGATTGGGGAAGGTCACTTCGTGAGCACCCCCGCTCGCCCAATCAAAGATCGGCCTCTACTAACCATGATATCTAGCTTTGAAAACATTATGCGTTCTTATTCCGGTTATTAGCCTAGATTTACTATGTGATGCGCACAGCATACAAGTATAGACTGGATCGCCTGAATTGAAACAAAACATTTCATGTTTGTTTTTTAAAGCGGTTTGCTACTCGCAAGTAGGCTTAAAATGCAAATTTTGCCACCCTCAGGTGGGCTTGGAAAAGATGGTTTTGCCACTATCTAGTGGGCTTAAAACTCATAGTGAATGAATTGTTCCAATCCAAATAACCCAACCTTCACCCACAAGCATTCAGGCAGTTATATCACATAAGCACATAGCCTCATGGTAAGCATGCTATCATGGCAGTCACTCACACGCATGCAAGGATGCTAAAGCATAACCACTTACCGAGTACTCCAAGCCAAAGAAAGAAGCTAATTAAAAATCAATGGATGATCCTAACTATACAGAAATGCCTAATGCAACACATGCAAAATGCAACTACAAGCAAGCTCGGCTATTCTAAAGATGGCATGTGAAATGCTACAACTAACAAGTATTCAACTCGGAATTAAAATACAATGCAGTTAGTATGATGCGCCGAGCCCGGTGCATGCAAAACAGATGAATGAATGCAAACATGCTATCATGCTGTATGCTAATTGAAACATGCCCTAATCTAACCATCATAAGCTGGTAAATAAAAGGGAGAAAGATGTGGGGTTGGAAGACATACATCACACGCACACACACTTATTAAAACATTGCCCTCGCGCAGAGGGTGCGAATAAATAATACAGTCCCAAAGAAATAGTACAGTCCGAATAAGTACAAAATCCTAATTAATTAACAAATTAATCTAGGAAAGCAATAAATGGCACGCAAATCCATGGACCGCCTCGGCTCTGTTCCGGAATGATCAATGATGCATGCTTGAGTTACTTGCGCGGAAATCCATTGCGACGCCCCAATTAGCCTCTGTTTACAATTAAGCCCGGAATATTGCGCGAAGCCCCAAAAGATGGCCGGTTTCTGATTTGCTGCAACAGAGAGCAGGAAAGGGGCATGGCAATGTATTTTCACATATGTATGCATACCTTGATCCCCGTGCCACCAATCACGCATCTCGATACATGATGGCCGAGGAGTCGAATTGCACGACTTAATATGAAATGAATGCACACATAAACACAACAAGACCGAGACTCCATCATGGATAATCCGGAGTGTCGGTGACCGGGAATTGAGACACGTTCCGTCACTCGGAGTACGAAACGTCTCTCGTTTCTCGTGCTCGGGCTAACTCCTATCCCAAACACAATGCAATATGCATGACATGCGTGAATGCGACTAACATATACCCTAGCATACGCAATGCTATGAAATGGCATACACAATGCATGATGTAACATGGCATGCACAATGCTCTAACATGCAACCTAGCATACGCAATGCAAAGGACTAAGATGGCGTACACAATACAATATGGGCTTACACCAACATGAGTAGACCTTAGCCGCACTCACATCAGAGGCCATAAGGTGAAAATGAGACACTCGAGATGCGCGCACACGTGCACGCAAACCGAGGACCGATCTTAAGGCACAAAGGCCACTCTAACAAGGCATGGCAAGGCATGGAATATGGCATACAAACATGCAAGTTTCAGCACTGAAACATGATGCTAAATGGCCCTGAAACATGGAAACATGGCACCCGATGCATGAGATGGACCCCGAAACTCAAAACTAGGCACATGGAATGACTTATAACTATACAAAGCATGCATTATTTGAACATGAAGTCTAAAGACAGAGCTAAGGCAGTCCCAAAATATGCACATTTCCAGTTCAAAGCATGACCAAAAGATGCTAGCAAGATGGCCTAACATAGCATGCAATTTTGACTAGCAAACATGATTTACATGGCAAGTATATTAAGCATATGGAATCTCACCAAACCAGAAAAAAAATCAGTGAACAAATCATGCCAAAATATGCCCGAATAACCACTGAAGTGAAGCCAACACATGCAAAAATGATGAGCTCCTTTAGAGGGCTATAAAGGAGATTATTAGGCACATACAATATGGACACGTAGCATGGCATAAACAACTCTGAAAATCAAATACGATAGTCCTAAAGCTCACCAAATTGACCCTGGAAAGTGACTTCAAAACCTGCAAGATAGGGCCTCTTTGGAAGGCCAAAATGACCACCAAACAAGGCAAGGAGAGAGGGGGTCACCCCTCTCTGATTTGGAGGCTCAAAACAGTGTGTTAGCCACTGAAAATCCACTGGATTTCAGTGGCTAGAAGGCCAAACCAAGCATGCAACAAAAACTTAGGTGTAAGGCTCAAAATAAGGGACAATCAAGCATACAAGGTAGCATATGACCTCAAAAAAAAATGGAACCTTAAACAAAATTGAAGATGAGATTAAAACAAGATATTCTTCAGTTTATGACAACTCTAAAAAATGAACACAAATAGGGCTAATCTATCATGCAAAAATGGCCCTAAAAGAGAGATTAGAGACAAGGGACAAAAGCTAGCCCCAAAAATCAAAGAGCCCTTCAACAAAGTTGAAGAGGGGCTCAAAAAAAAACACTTTACAGTTTACATCAAGTCTCGAAAATGAACACAAGTAGGGCTAAACTACCATGCAAAAAAAAGGCCTAAAAGAGGGGTAAAGAGACAAGGGACAGAAGCTGACCTCAAACAGAGGAGAGCCCTTCAACAAAGTTGAAGAGGGGCTCAAAACAAGGCATTTTACAGTTTATGACCAAGTCCAAAACAGCTCACAAATAAGCCTAAAATACTATGCAAAAATAGGCCTAAAAGAGAGTTAAAGAGGCAAGTGGTAGTAGGAGACCTCAAACAGCAAGAGGTCCTTGATCAAACATGAAAAGGAGCTCAAAATATGACTATTTACAGTTCAGGTCGGAGCCCAAAAATATAAGCAACAAAGGCTAAGATTGCATGCAAAATAGAGCAAAAAGAGAGAGAAATGAGGCTCACCCTTGTAGTCCAAACTTCCAGCAGCTTTTGGTCCAAGAAATGGTGCTCCTAAGCTCTGAAAAACAGTCTCAAGTTGCTGGAATGGAGTATAGAGGTTGTAGGCTTGGAGGTGGTGTAGAAATGGTGTAGGAGCAAGGTGGTTTTGAGGCTTGGAGTAGAGAGAGAGAGATATTTAATGCAAGACTCTCAAATGAATTTTTCTAACCCTCCTAAAATGCAGCTGAGGGTGCTGGTTTTATAGAGGGAGAGAAGGGAAAAATGGGGGGAAAATCAATTCAAATTTCCCCCCCAAAAGGCTGACCCTCGGGTACAGGGTCTGGAGGAAAAAGGGGGGCACAGCTGGAACACACTCAAGAGGGAAAGAATGGACGGCCAGCTCAAAAGGGCCAAAGTGGTCATCCGACCAGGTAGGTGGTCGGCCTGCCACATTTTCTGGCCGGCCTGCTACTTTTCAAGACAAAAAAAGGGTCCGCTGGAAAGAAAGGTGGCCGGCCAGTGATTGGGAAGTCCAATGGTGGTCGGCCAGGTGTCCAAATTGAAGCCCCGGAAGTTATCTTTCCAATGGCGCAAACCTTGCATTAAAATTCCTCCTGTGCAAAAAGTTATGTCTGTTTTGGTGAAGCCGCGCAGATTCGGTTCAACCGGAGTGATGCCTTACTTCAATCAACCCTATCTCCCCCGTCTGGAATTGGCTTTAGGAGATTCTTGAGTGCAAAATGAAGCCCCGGAAGTCTTATTTCCAACGGTGGTGGCCTCATAGCTTGATTCCAAGTATGCAAATGAATAGGCCCGATTCGGCGAGGGCTGCTCGACTCTTTCTTAACGGTTCATGCCCATTTTCTCCCCCAACTGGATTTCTTCCTTCTTCTCCTCTTTTCTTTAACTCCAAACCCCTAAGTAAGGTGTTTTGAAAGATTTTTCAAAAATTTCATCTCTCTTTCATTCATTTCCACTTTGTCCTTGCTCAGTTTACCGAAAAGCGCAATATTTGACAAAATGCGAGCCTCGGAACATCGTAAAAACTTTATTTCAAAAACGTTTTGAAAGAGAGGGTTTTAAGACTAAAATCTTTTGATCAAGATTGTTTTGGTCTAGAACAGGGGTATGAAGTTGAGATTTGACTCTCTCTTTGCCAAAGAAATTGAACCTTTGCCCTGCACATCTTCCAAAACCATCAGTCGCGTCCGAGTCTTAAAGGCGGTCAAAAATGGGATGTCTACAATGTGTTGTCTGTGGGAAACAGAGGAACATGCGTTTTTCTGTGTGTGAGGAAACATCGTTTTGATGGTATGTGATGTGTTGTCTATGGGGTGGTACGTTGTTGTTGGTGGTTTTTTTTTTTTAGTCATGTTAAACCGATCAGACAAGTATTACGGTTCGCCGATTGAATGTGTTGTTTGTGAAAAACAGAGGGGCATGCGTTTGTGTGTGGGTGGGGGTTAATGTTGAATTGTTATTATTATTATTATTATTTTATTATTTATCACTTTTAACTTTTAACATGGTCATTTGCAATTTGTAACTAATTTGAATTATTCAATTTACTATCATTTGAATGTAACGATGCAACGACTTATCCAATAATAATGAAGTTTGATACAAAGTTAAAAGAACACGTGGTTTTTATTTTTATTTTATATTTTTTGTTTATGTTTCTTCTCTCTCTCAAACACTCATAACTATTTTTTTTTATATTTTTTCTTTTAAAAAAAAAAGTGATAATTTTTAGCTTTAAATTTGAAATTTAAAATTTCTCATCTTGAAATGATAGTGAAATTTTACTTCATATTTTTTCAATATATATGATTTTTACTATCACTTTAGTAATAGATAATTTAAAGGTGTAGGTGAAGGGTAATGTTGTATGCTTAGATATAAACGCAAATTATATAAATAGTCCTTATAATTTATACTATATGTCAATTTGATCCCTATTATTTCAATTTGTTATATTTTACTCCTTAATTTAACTGATTGTGTCATTTTAGTCCAATAAATAACGGTTGTGAAGTTTGATAGATAAAAAGTCAAATTATGTGTCAATTTGGTCCATGTAGTTTACATAATGTGTCAATTTGGTCCTTATCAAAATTGAGTAAATTAAAACAACATGGACCAAATTGAAACATTGTGTAAACTACAGCAACCAAATTGACATATTATGTAAACTTTCCGTCCACCAAACTTAACAACCATTATTTATTGGACTAAAATGACACAATCTATTAAATTAAGAGGCAAAATTGAGCAAATTGAAACAACAGAGACCAAATCAACATATCGTGTAAACTACAAGGACCATTTGCTTAATTTACGCTAGATAATAAAGGGGCTTCCATTTTATAATTGTAAAATAATTTCAAAATTGAAGTTTCGTGACAGTGAAATTTTACTGTTTTTTGTTATTTGCACATATTTTCATATTCATCATGGGTTTAAAAAAGCAAATGCTTTTAAAATATGACATTCACATCAAAAGTTAATTTTGTTTTGAGATAATTTCAAAAGAAAAAATATGTTGTTTTTTTCTCTCCATAATTTCATAGTGACTTTAAGTCTTATTTGACAAATTTTGATGAGAATATTCTAAAAATATCAATTTTATAAAATAAATAAATATTCACATCCAAAGTTTTGGAAAATTCCAAAAGATAAGGTACTTCATAATGAATTTTTATTATCTTGTTTTTATATTGAATATGTGTCGTACTTAATAGCTATCGTTGAGAAAAATTTTAAAATACTAAAATTTATTAAAAACAAGCATCTACATTAATGCCTCATTTGGGAATAAGTTATTTTAATAACTTTTAATTAAAATATGAGGTAAAAAAAATAAAAATAAAATAAAATAAGGAGGAAAATCACTGTTTAGTGGTGCAGTAAACAATTATTACAAATACATGGTAAAGTTTATAATTTTAATTATTAATATTTATAATGTTTACCATTTATTGGCAATTAGTTTTTGCTGACATCATTGGAGTGTAATTTTTCCTAAAAAACACTAATATGTTTGGGATACTTTTTGATCTTTTACCCAAAAAAAAAAAAAAAAAGGGTACAAAAAGTGCATAGAAAATGAAATATTTGATATTTTTTTGTGAGAAAATATCATTTTGCTCCCTAAACTATCACTAAAAAATCAATTTAACCCCTTTACTTTCAATTATATCAATTTTACACCTAAACTAATCAATTTTGGATCAATTTCACCATTGCCGTCATTTACTGTAAAAAATTAGTCCGAATTTGCTGACGTGACACTAAATCTCATTTTATCCCCCAAATTATACCTCAAAAATCAATTAAACCCCCAAATATAAAGAAAAAAAGTTAAATTTAAATATTTAATTAATAATTTTTTTATCTAAAAAATGAAAAAAAATAATTTTTAAATAATTTACTTTGCAAAAAAAATAATTAAAAATATTTAAAAATTCTCATTTAGAATTGTCTGTTAAAGTCTCAAATTATATTGAGTCAATCCTGGAAAAACTAATTGAGTCAAAGATTCTTTGGCTACTCAATGTGTGTGCGCGGGAAACAATTTTAGCTAGCTTATTGCCCAAATTAATTTCAATATAGGTCCTTTGGGAACAACCTTTTGTAGTGACTATTGGTTTTTTTGGCTTTTAGAATGAAATTTTGATTTTTTTACGAAAAATTATGTAAAAAGTAGAGTAAAAAGAAATATTTTACTTTTTGGTATTTGTTAGCATTTTGGATTTTTTCTGACTTTTTGGCTTTTAAGCTACAATTGTAACTCCCCAAATGACCCCAAAATGGATCGACTAATAGTTATTTCAAAATTGAGTGGGTAAAAATTTAGACCACACTTATTGTGAGAGTAACTTTTTTTTTTTCTTTTTTTTTTTTGACATTTGAAGAATTATATTGAATGATGAAAATGAATATGTTGAGATCTGCCCGTAAAATTGAGATTAGTACCTACTCGATCGTATCATCGATTGAATGACAATTTAACGCAAAAATTAGCAATTACTCTCTAAAGAATATTCTACAGGACTAATACCCAATTTTTTTTATTTAAAATTTATTTTTCTTACTTTTTTAAATGAAAAATTATTATTAAATATTTAAATTTATTTTTGTTTTATATATTAGGGGTCTAATTGATTTTTTAGGGATAGTTTGGGGAGCAAAATAATATTTTAAATGAAGTTTGGAGTTACGCCAGCAAATGCCATCCAATTATACATGGCAAATGACAGAAGAGATGAAGTTGATCCAAAATTGAATAGTTTAGGTGTAAAATTAATATAATTGAAAGTATAAGGGCTGAATTGATTTTCGAGTGATAGTTTGGATGACAAAATCATACTTTCTCTTCTTTCTTTTTTTTGGTATAATTTATTGACTTTTTAACTTTTTTAGTGACTTTTAAATTAAAATATTAACTCCCCAAACAAGACCTAAAAAATAAAAATTAAAATTAAACCCGCAAAAATCAACTAGATAAATTTTAGTATGCATTTTATGTGTTTGGAACACAAGTTGTCCTTGATGCATTAAAGACATATTTATACATATTTTGTGAGTGTTGATTTCTAACCTCACAACCAAACAGATTTATCTGTCGAGATCTAAGGAACTTAGCTGAAGAGCACGCGGCAGAATAAATTAAGCCAAACACCTGAGCACAAGAGAGTAAGAAATACCACGGTGGTTCGTCCACTCAGGAACACTCCGACGATCCAGTCAGTCAACTTATCTCACAAAAATATTAACTCAAATAACAATGCACAAGTCAAAAGCATACCTTAGACCCACGGGGTGCCTTACTTTTATTATCAACAGTTTTCTTGTTCCTTAGACGTATCACTTTATAGGAGTCAAGCATAACACTTATCTTGGATTCTCTGTTAGATAAGAATGATCTCATTCAAGAGTCTCATCTTTATCCGAACTGAGCGCCTTAAATTATCTAGAACTATTGTCCTCTATCCGACAATCTCGAATTTCAATATTGCCGCACCATATCTCGCCAATATGGCTCGTTCACATGGCACCTTAGTTAATTACCTCGGCCATACGGATAACCCAAAAAATAGGTCCCCATATATCTATTACTCATAATGAAAACTGCAAGGACACATTTTTTTTTTTATAAAAAGAATTATAAATCAGTTGTGTCATCTTAAAATAATTATGGATTTATGAATTTTTTTATAAATTTAATTATTAAAATTTGTAAAGTTCACCACTAATTTGATTTTTTTTTTTTCAAACTTATATTAAATTGTTATTCCCTCCCATTTTTTTTTCTCCTATCCTATCTGCTTCTCTTTTTGTTATTACATATTGACCCTTCTTTTATCCTATTTTTACTTCTTTACCCAAAAAAAGAACTGCTAAGTTCAACTGCCACAACATTTCAGGTGGTTAGTGGGCTGGTGCATGATTATTGGCAAGCCCTGTCTAATGTGAAGGTGTGTTGCAGAGATGTGAAATGGGAGTGCTTCAAATTGAATTTTGATGGAGTGTTTAGGCATCTTAGGGCAGGTGGAGTGGGTGTCATTGTGCGCGATGATAAGGGTGAGGTCATTGCAACGTTATCAAAACGCATCCCTTACTGAAATGAGGCTGATTGTACTGAAGCTATTGCGGCTGATAAGGCGTTGGAATTTGTAGCTGACTTAGGATTAGCCAATTTGCATTTGGAGGAGGGTGATTCACTTAGGCTTCATTTGATTCACCGAATGAGTGATAATGAAATAGGATGATCAATTTTTTAAAGTTTTCATATAAAATGATTATTCTTTTAAAATAGTAAATGATAATTCTATTTATAACGTATTTTTTCATTATTTTGTTAATCAACCAAATGTGAAATTAATATTTTGATAGAATGATGATTTCATTTCGTTTTATTCCAGTAAATTAAATACTATCTTACTGTTACAATAAAGGCTTGTTTGGGTTTGGGCTAAGGTCAAGAGAGGTGATCTCTTCATTCTTAAAATGGGCCAACCCTTTACCTAAATCTTGCCACAAAGAACTCAAATTGTGAGATGGAAAAGGTTGAAAAACTGAAGTTGTGCCCTGTGGAAGCGAAAGAAACTGCTCTCGGGTGCAAAGCAGCCGAATGCTGTTTATCTTGGGAATTTAGAGACCAAATCAAATCATAAAAATCTTGGAATTTAATAGTGTGAAGTTTAAATTGATAAAATTAAAAGTTTATGTTTTAATTTATCATTGAGATAAAACATCAAGTTTTTTTTTTCTTGTTTTTTTATAGATTTCAAGAAAAAAAAAAAAAGAATCCCCGCAATTGAAGTAGGGGTGAGCACAATTTGGTTTAGTATGATCTACAATTCTATAAAATTTGAAATTAAATCAAATCATGAAAATCTTGAAACTTAATTAAATCGAACCAAAAAAATATAGTTCAGTTCAGTTTGGAATCACAATTTTCATAAATTTTGTTATCATTTGTAACATAATCACAACTTGCTCAAAAATAAAGTAATATATCATCATTTTACAAACTGTCTAACTGATTGCTTAGGATCAGTTATACTATTATTCAAATACATTTGTAAGTGTTAACAAACTTTTATGCATATATATATATATATGATACTAATAAAAAACTTGAGTATCTACCATAAATAAATATTATATATATACATATTAATGGTTCAGTTCAGTTTTAAACTAGAACCATAATTATAAAATCACGGAGCGAACCGTGAGATTCGAATAACTTATTTTAAAAACTAGAACCAAATCATGCATTGAGAAAACCAAACCAAATAGTGCAGCCGTTTGTGATTTTTTTAATTTTTTGCTCAGCCCTAAATTAAAGTCACATGGCATGAATTAGGAGATTTGGCCTAGTGGTTATGTAGTACCACTCTATGGAGTAAGTCCAAATCCTATAGAAAATAGTTTGATATTTTTTGTAGTGCTTATTTTTCTGCCATTATTAGGTTGTATAAGGTTATTTATTTCTTTTTAAATTTGGGCTAAATTTTCTATGGTAACTGTGAAGGAAAAAATATGAGTCCAGATCTAGGTCCACTTACATCAGCTAAAAAAGATGAAAGGCCCAAAATTGGCTCCTTAAGCCCATAAAGGACTGTTGGATACAGATCTAGGTGCGTGAACAGTCAAGTGCGATGATAGTCATTGGATTGAGCCTCAATCCAACAAATAAGACTACATATTAGGACAAATTACAAACACTCCCCTCGAGATTTGGTGAAAATACAGATTCCTTCCTGAAGTTTGAGAAATTACAAATTCCCCCCTGAGGGTCAAATTTTCATAACAAATTAGGAAAATTAGGGGGGAATCTGTATGAAAACAAAAACCTCAGGGGGGTAATTTATTATAGAAATATAAACCTCAGAAGGGCGGGATGTAATTTCTCAAACCTCATGGAAGAATCTGTATTTTCACCAAACCTCGAAAGGGGTGTTTGTAATTTGCCCTACATATTAAGAAACCTAGAGATGTAGGCTCGGCCTAGTTGAAGGTAAAGCCGTCTGATCAAACTCATCTTATGGCTATGATGCCCAGCGAGTTGGTTGCTAAGCATTTGATGTGATCTTAGCCATCCATGCGGTAAGGTTCTAACGATCAAAAGATAAAAGCAACTTCGCAATTGGTCTGGTCATTGCCACACGAAGGCTGAACCCATTGATCAAAAGATAAATAAATGAACAAGATTTAAACCAAATAACTATAAAATGATAAACAAGTAAAGCACAAAGGACAGGCCAAGGTAACCCAAGAAACCCATTTAATACTGTCAATACAAATTTCTCATAATGGCCAATCAGTATATTGACTTAATCATCGGAGGGTCCTTCCGATTAACCCTGACATTTGGTTTCTCTTTGCAGAGATAAAATAAGAGACACGTCATCTCACTTTCCTTGTGGATATAATTTTATCTTCTATAGTAACTATTGGGCGTGATGACTATTGATTTTATACTATTATCAAACTTTAGTGGTTTAGTTTAATATAATACTTCTTATATATGTAATTACCGTTGGACCAAAAAAAAAACACAAAAATCACGTGGCATGATTCACGTGAGTATTGTGAGGGTAGAGGGTTGTCTCTAGTTGGTTTCTCAACTAGAGAATGTTGTTAGGTCTCTTTGGGCTCATCGCAGAGCCCATATTGATGATCTGAACCATTCAATTTGTAGAGCTCATCGAGTACTTTATCTCTACAAAAAAATATGTTAATCGGATATCAATATACACTTGATCAGATCATATTTGCATTAACAATTTATTTTAAAAATTATACTTACTGTTGACACAAATATGATATGATCAAGTGGCTATCAATATCCGATTAACGTGATTTTTTGCATGAATGAAGTATTCGACGAGCTTTACATATTGTACGGTTCGAATTATTGATGTAGGCTCAGTAGTGGACCCATAGAAGCCCAATAGTACCCTCCATTTCAATAAACTAAAGAGAAGTCTATCCCTATTGTGAGCATAGAATGCAGGGGAGCCATCTCTTTATATGTTGGTCATATATGCAGTGGAAAGTGTGTTATTAAGAAAATTCTATAATGTGCACCTTATAACTTTACACAAAAAATATAACACCGTATAACTTCAAAAAATTATCACAAATTTTGTGCAAAAGGACAGAAAAATCGTAGCTTCTCTCACAAAATATATAATACATCTCACAAAAAGTACAACATTCAAATTTTGACAATTTTTTTTGAAGACGCAAAAATCGTAATTTCGTTCACAAAATGTATAACACCACTTACAAAAAGTATATCATTTAAATTTTCACAACTTTTCTTCAAAGATACAAAATCCGTAATTTCGCTCATAAATGTATAACACCGCTCATAAATGTATAACACCACTCACAAAAGGAATAACATTAAAATTTTCACAACTTTTCTTCGAAAACACAAAAAATCGTAATTTCGCTCACAAAATGTATAACACTACTCAAAAAAGGTATAACATTCAAAATTTTCACAATTTTTCTTTGAAAACACAAAAAATCGTAACGTTGCTCACAAAATATATAATACTGCTCATAAAAAGTATAACATTTTCGCTCACAAAATATATAACACCATTCACAAAAAGTATGATAGTAAGGTGCATATGATATACAACTTTAAGTAGGTGTACATGGTAACTGGACCCTTATTATTATGGCTTAAAAGCAGCTATCACATATGCACAACACTTCACTTCAACAGGGGGCCATGGCCCCTCATCGTCTCCCCATAGTTCCGTGCATATGATGATATAAAATTATTTAATAAACCCCTCATTGTCTCCCCATAGTTCCTTGTCATGTAAGCAATATCATATGATATTCTAAAATTATTTAATAAATTTTCAAACAGTAGTTGGCAATTTGCCAACATCCAACACCCTTATAGCAAGTAATTAAGACGTTCCCAAAAAAGCGAGGCACATACTGGGGAAGAGCGCAACAAAAGACACATAGCTATAGCACATCACTCAAACAGGTGGCTTTCACAACCTGCAGAACAACCAAAACAGAGCACATGGATTGAAATTTATATTGTCATATCATGTGAGTTACCATAATGACTAAATAATTAAATTTGCACTCTGAACATATGAATTAAGATTTGACTCTTTTAACTCCTTCAAGACAGTGAATAAAATCAGAAACCGAGTAATCCTTGATCATGGCCTTGGATTTAACACACTAGGAAAAACTAAATCAAACAATTTCATCCAAATGAGTGTGATGTGAGGTATCATTGAAGATTAGATCATTTCTTGAAGTCTAAAGAGTCCATAGAATGGCAAAAGGAAATGATTTCCCTGATCAGTCTTTCAATTAGAATCAACAATAATGTATTGGATTAATTACAACTTAGAATCGCTACACTTTCATCGGAATCTCACTCTGGTCTCTTTATTTTTAATTGTGACAGTTGACCCCTACACTTTAACTAAAGTTGTAATGTGACCCTTCCGTTAATCCACCATTAGTGAGGTTGACGAAAATTCAAAATAAGGGACCAAAGTGAGATTTTAGTGAGAGTATAAGGACTGAAGTGAGATATTGATGAAAATGTATGAATGCTAATGAGATGAAAAAAAATGTCACGTCTACCTCATATGACAAGATCCGTTAGTGTAGGGATGCTAAATGATTAACTCTAGTATTTCTTTTCACTTCAAGGATGCAAATTTGACAATGAAATTTTATTGATGAGGTCTTCTTACCAACTCATAGTGCAAATGTGTTTGCACTTCTTCTCCCTCCATGCATTCCAACAAGAATGTTTCTGATCAAATGCAACTCAACTACAACATCACTCATATCCATCCTTTCTCTTGGTGATTCTACTGAACAAGAAATACCAATTTTGAATATCGAAATCAAGCACTTTCGAATTGTCTCTCTGCTAACATGGTTTTGACTATGCGTGTCGTCTGTGTTTGTGCTTGTCTCTCCTTGTTCAAGAAGTATTGGATCAGCAATTTCTTCCACCGTTCTTGGCATAGCCATTTTAGCAAAGTTATCAAGGCTTAGGTTGTCCTTAAACATCTCATGGGTGGGTTTTTTTCCGGTGAACATTTCCAACAAGAGGATGCCATAGCTGTACACATCGCTATATGTTGACACCTCACATCCCATACCATGCTCTGCAATTCAAAAATCAAGCAGTGTAAATAATTAAGAAAATCTTACTATGCAACCACAAGAACACAAAATAAAAAAATACGGGTAAATTACAAAAACACTCCCTGAGATTTACTTAAATTACAAATTACCTCCTGTGATTCTAAAAATTACATTCTAAGGTTTCTAATTTCATAACAAATAAACCTTTTTATTAATAAATCATCAAGTTAATTAATAGTTTTTAATTATGTTAAAATTTTATTTCAATTAACAATTCAGATAATTTTATTATTGTATAGAAGAACAGTTAGAAATTTCATTTTTCCAGTTAATTCTGTTAAATAAAAAATTCTGACAGGAAGATATTTGTAATTTTCCAAACCACAGGAGGTAATTCGCATTTTAAACAAACCTCAAGGGTTGCATATGTAATTTATCCAATAAAATAAATATATATTTGATAAATGTTTTGTGTATGGTTTGAATTTAGAAAACAAATAACAATGGCTGTTTGTTTGTATCAATATGTCAACAAAAAATTGTATGGATATTCAAAGCACTTGAAAAGCAGTATATCACAAAGTAGAAAACTCCAATGGTTTAAAGAACAGAAAACAAAATAAATTAATTAATTAAAACACTGATATGATGGGGTGGATGACTCAGGTTAACCAGAAACTCCAATTGTGTCAAAATAGCAGTATATCACTAAGATTTGTTTTGTTTTTTATTCTTTATGTTTTGTTTCATGAAAATAGGTGTAAATTGTGTCAAAATAGCAGCATATCACAATGTGTGTGCGTTTCAATATTTTTTTTTTTTTTTTGGGTTGCTCTTTGTTTGTTTGTTTGTTTTTTCATGTTATGTTACATGAAAATAGTAGTGAAACTGGGAACAGAAGGGAAAGGAAATTATTGCCAGGGCCTAGTTACCTGGAGCAACATAGCCAATAGATCCTCTAATTCCAATGGAGCTCGTGCCTTCATTTCCAAATAAGTTACTAGTTCCTTGTATAGCGAATCTTGCTAACCCAAAGTCACCAACGTGCGCGGTCATTTCATCGTCCAGAAGAACATTGCTTGGCTTGAGGTCGCAATGTACTATTGGCCTTTGACAACCATTATGAAGATAATCCACTGCACACGCAACATCAATGGCGATATTTAGCCTTTGAAGAAGATTTAACTTCTTCATTGGCTCTACATTTGCCTCAACATCCCAAGCATTTACATGCAACCACTCGTCTAGATTCCCATTCGACACAAACTTGTAAACCAAAGCCTTGAACTCATTTCCTTTGTAATCAACACTCGAACACACTGTTAGTACTTTCACCAGATTCCGGTGCTTAATATTCCTCAAGGCCTCACATTCAGCTATGAAGCTCTTTGATGCATTAGGACGATGAAGGTTAAGAACCTTCACAGCAATTACTGTTCCATTTTGGGAATCAAGAATTCCTTTGTAAACAGACCCTGAACTACCCGAACCAATCAAATTGGTCGAAGAGAATCCATTGGTTGCTTTAAGGAGAGTTTGGTAAGACACCTTCAAAAGCGAACTTTCTTGTGATATTGATGGTGGCCTTGTTCTTCTTTTTCGAAACCAACCAAACAGTAGCAAACAAAGAGAGAGTCCCATAAGTCCAGAGACAGTAAAAATTATAATTTTCAGAGTCAAACTCAATCTTCTCTTTGTAGACCCTTTAAGGTTGCATACAGGAAGTTCTAGTTCAAGAACACCACCACAAAGCATATTGTTTCCGATCACTGATACGGCG
Organism: Camellia granthamiana; assembly: GCA_036172215.1. Lineage (NCBI taxonomy): Eukaryota > Viridiplantae > Streptophyta > Magnoliopsida > Ericales > Theaceae > Camellia > Camellia granthamiana. Next base: position 66,245,125 of record CM069911.1, on the reverse strand, counting down.
CTTGCATTCTTAAAGATACCTTGTGTTGGTACAGAACCCTCAAAGTCATTATAAGATAGATTAAGAGTTTGCAAGAACTTCATGTCCTCCAAATAATCTGGAATTTCACCCGACAAATTGTTGTGAGAAAGGTCTAGAAACTGAATCCCTCTCAAAGAACTCAAAGATGAAGGAATTGTCCCCTGAAAGAAGTTGCCCTGCATATACAGTGTTTCCAATCGTACACAGCTACCGAGACTGCTAAGGATTTTGCCCGAAAACATGTTGTCTGAAACATCCAATTGCTCAAGATTGATCAAATTTCCGAATTCCATAGGCAAGGAACCGGTTAAATTGTTTTGGGATGTAGGGTAATCACCCACGTGGGGTGATGGCTGCCAACACACAAAGCTTGCCAACTACATGAGGAAATGCTTGCCATGTAAAGGAGTTGGAAAGCAGCACAAAAGGGAATGTCATGTGCTGCAACATGGCACAAGCTGGCAGCCAACTCACCATGAGGCCATGAGGATAAAGTCTTGGCCATGAGGCTTGGCCATGAGGCCATGAGGCCAGCCACCTCTCCACCATGATGTCTATATATTGTGAGGGTGAGGAGAGAGCAAAATGAGAGAGAGAGAAGGAAAACCGTGAAGCCAAAGTGAGTGTTGAGATGTGAGGCGGAGGGACCGTCTCCCTCGGTGTGAGCGAGGGAGACGGGGGAATGGGTGAGTGAGGAGAGTGTGAGCTCCTCCTCTATTGTAATCTTTCTGTAATCTCCACATTGGTATAGTGAAATCCGGTTACTCTCCCGTGGACGTAGGCATTGAGGCCGAACCACGTAAAATATTGTGTCTCCTTGTGTGTGGGTGTGTATTTCTGCTTGGTTTAATTTCCGCAAAGGTCTTGGGGGGATCCCGGATCCCAACATGGGATAGGTTCAAAACAGCTAGTGTTGTGATACTAACAACTTCCTTGGGTAACACACCACTCAATTTGTTTTGAGCAAGTCCTAATCTTACTAAATTTTGACAGTTTCCTAAACTTGAAGGAATGTCGCCTTGAAGATCATTTTTCCCAAGATGGAAGCCGATTAACATACTTAAATTTCCTAGAGAGGAAGGAATGTTTCCGAGTAATTTGTTACTAAACATGCTCAATACTTTCAGATTCTTAAGATTTCCAATATCAGCAGGAATGTTTCCTCCAAATTGGTTGCCCCGCAAATCTAGGGTCTCCAAGTTAATGAGATTCCCTATCCCGGTTGGGATGCTTCCAAACATCCGATTATTGGCCAGAGACAACCTCAAAAGCCTAGTTGAGAAGTTGCTAATTGAATTTGGTAACACCCCTCCTAAATTGTTGCCATCCATAGACACCTCTTCTAATTCAGTTGCATTGATCAAAGAGGAGAGGAAATCCGAGTCATCGGCTTCACCAGTTCCAAGATCATTGAGGGACATGATTATATGGTGAAGTTTAGGCAGCCCTTCAAGGGTAGGCAATTTTCCAGAAAAATTATTACGAGAAATGATAATATTCAACAGACTTGAGGCATTGGTTATTGACACCGGAATGGACCCACTTAATCGGTTGAAACGGATACCGAGAGTCTGAAGTTTTGGGAGATAGATCCCAAAATCCTGGGGAAGACTCCCCTGGATATTATTGTATGAGGCATGAAATTCTTTGAGGTTAGTAAGGTTGAAAATGGAGGCAGGGATGGTATTGGACAAGTTGTTGAAACCTAATCCAATGAATGTAAGGTATGTTAGGTGTCCTAAAGTTTCAGGGATGGCCCCACCAAGATTATTATAAGATGCGCTTAAGTCATTAAATGAAGATAAGTTCCCTAAAGAAGAAGGTATACCTCCAGTAAAGTTGTTTTTGTCCAAGTACAGGCCTTGGAGGTTTGACAAGAGGCCAAGCTGGACTGGAATGTTTCCAACAAGCATGTTGATTGCGAAATTGATGCGAACGAGGCTAGAACAAACGGATATATTGACAGGAATTTGTCCGGTGATCGAGTTGTTATGCAGGCGTAAAATCTGCAGCCTTTGCAAATTTCCAATTTCTGGGGGGATTTCATCAGTGAAACTGTTATTGTAGAGTTGTAGAACTGTAAGAAAGCTTAGATTTCCAATATGGGGCGATATGGAACCCGCTAGGTTTTGGGAGTGGAGGTCGAGCATGGTGACTCTGTCAGCACTGCAGGTGACACCGTGCCACTGGCAGAAGTGGATGGACTCATTCCATGAGGTTAGAATGCCCAGGGGATCATCAGTGACTTTGGATTTGAAATCAAGGAGTGCTAATCTGTCTGTTTCAGTTCCTGCTTGAGCAAACGCAAGCAAATTGGTGAAGCAGCAAACAAGAACGATGATAAAAGGAAGTTGCATTTTAGTTGAGAAAGGTCTTCAAAGATTGCCACCACAACCATGCACCAACAATAAATAGAAGGGGGTGTTAGGAATCTGTAACATCCAATCTAGGTCGGTTGGACAAGAAAAGCAGATAAAAAAACTTACAAGAACACAAGAATACAAGATTTATATGATTCCCCAAAAAAATTAGAACTACTTCTGTAATTGTTGTGGTTTCACTCTAATTAAAAAAAATTACACGGGAAATACCGAGATAGTCATCTTACCTCAACATAGAAATTCGGAATAGAATAGTTAGGTCAAGTTTGACGAGTTGAAAAAAAGTCAAAAAGGTACTCAAAAAGTTAAAAAGTTATCACTATTCATCAAAAATCAAAAATTACTGCTGCATAACTCTAAATTCTAATTTTTCTCTATATACTAATTTATACAATTTTTTAATATATATTTTTCTATAAAAAGTCAAAAAGTTAACCCAAACATCTATATTTTTTTTTAATCTTTTAATCTAAAAAAATAAAAAGTACACTTATTTAAAACACTCCAAACAACTTCTTAGTGTTAGTATTTATGATGACATTCATTCTACCGAAAAGGGGGCAAGAGGAAGTTTCTGAGAAGAGAATGTGGTTGATCATTCCTCAAAGACTGCTATGAATAAGAAAACAAAACAAAGCAAGAAAGTCAATGAAAATAAAGTAGTGGCAGAGTCAGCATCACGGCAGGTGGATTTCACGACACGATAAGACTACATTACAATTATCAAAAAAATTCAAAGAGCAGTTAAAGAATGGGAAGTTCTCAGAATATACACGCAAGTTACTTTATAAAATTATGTGAGTTTTTATAAATATACGTAAGTTAATCGGTAAAAATTTAAGAAATTATATCTTATGTATATTTGTGATAATTTATATGATTTTGTGAGATAACTTATACTATATATTTGTAAATACTTACACAAATACATATGGCATGCACTTTGTATATACTCAAACATTTCCAAGAATTTTTTTTTAAAAAAAATTTATATCATATATATAGAATTCTTATTTGGATTAACTCGTTTGGTGCTGACCATTTTTGTCCAAATACTTGAAACATAATCTGCATTGTGGGGGCGGCGGCGGCTTCAGAATAAAAATATGAGTAGACTATTTTATCTCCTAAAAACAAGTTATGTGTGGCTTAGTTGCTTATCTAATTTTAGTCAAAACACTTATCTGACATTAATGATATGATTAAATTGAGATAAAATTAAAACAAAAAATTAAAAGATAAATTATGAACAAAATTGACGTAATATTGAAATTAGATAGACTAAGGTCAAGTTTGGCAATATCAAAATAATCCATCTTTTTATCTTTTTTCCATCACATCACCTCTCTATTTTTCTGCACATCTTTTCGTAAAAAGACAAAAAGTACACTTATTTAGTTCATTCCAAACAGCCCGTAAATATTAAGGAATCGATTTAGTAGATGAAATACTTTCTTATTAAGAAGTTTTTACTATTGCGAGTGCATCCGAATTTATACAAAGAAAATACAAAAATTGTTGATTTAATTTTTTAAAAAAAATATTATAGATCAAAATTTTCTTACTTTCCTATGATGTCCGATGATCTATATACTACCCCATTTATGTTAGGCCACAAATGAAAGAAGAGGAAAAAAAAAAGAAAAAAGAGATCGTTTTGCAAGTGGATTTCATGCAAATCAATGAATTTTTATATAATAATTCGGGGGGGGGGGGGGGGGGGGGGGGGAAGTATATAATAAAAAGAAAATGAAGTACAAATTAAACTTTTTATTTGTTGACTGAGTTAAGAAAACCATAGGATGTTTATTCACGTAAGTCGAGAATGTTTGACCACATAAGGTTGCCATGACTTGGGTCCTCCATTAGCTTTTTCTCTTGCTTTGAAAAATGTGAAGAAATGAGTGTCAACAAAAAAGTGTGAACGTGAGACCTGTGAACATTGATATTAGGAAGTTTGTTCACATTAGGATGAGGATCCAAGTGAGAAGAGGATGTAAAAAGATAATAATGGTTACCAAAGAAAAGTATGTAGGGGGGATTATATGTGTTGAGGTTGTGGGTTGCTGGTTTAACTAGAAAGAAAAAGTCATATCAGCTAAGAATAAGACCCAATGGTACAAGGAAGAGAATGTCAAGGGTGGGTTAATTTTATTTTAATCTCTTAAATTATAATCATTTTTTAAACTATTGATTTTATATATTTTGATTCCTAAATTTTTTTAATTTGAGTTAATGTTACCTAATTGAAAAGAGTCACACAAGCACTTCAAATTTTTTTTGTTTATTAATTTAAAGGATAAATTACAAATACACTCCTGATATTTGCTTAAAATATAGATTGTCCTATATTATTCTGAAAATTAGATCACGCTCATCAAGTTTTTAATTGCATAACAAATGACCTATTTTATTAATAAATCATCAAGTCAATTAACTATTTTTAATGACATTAAAAATATATTTCAATTCATAATTCAGGTAATTTTATAATTGTATAAGAGAGTGGTTAAAAATTTTATTTTTTCTATTAATTCTGTTAAATAAATTTTTTTTTTTTTTTGACAAGACAATATTTATAATTTCTATAACTACAAGGGCATGTGCTATCTTTTTTTAGAGTAAAATTATAAATTTATTAAACTCGGTGAGTTAAATTCAATCAATTCAGTGATTATCTTTTGTCAAAAACACTAATGACATTTTCAATTAGCCGAAATTAACACAAAATTTTAAATTAAATTATCACATAACAATAAGACTCAATGGCACAACGACGAGAATGTCACGGGTGGGTTAATTTTATTTTAATCTCTTAAATTATCATCATTTTTTAAACTATTAATTTTATGTATTTTGATTCTTAAATTTTTTAATTTGAGTTAGGGCGGTTTGGCATCATAAAAAAAATTTAAAAAGCCAAAAAGTCACTAAAAAAATAAAAAAATTCATACTATTTACCTCTTTTTCGGTGGGAAATTTGTCAATTGAAAAAAAATATATAAAACAAAACAGCGTTGCACAAAACTGTGCAGCCACACATCCCAAGTCAATTGAAAACGTGGCACACTTGTAGCCACACATTCCATAAAAAAAAAATTAAAAATAAATAAAAATAAAAATAAAAATAATGAAAAGAGACAGAAACTGTGCAGTGTAGTATTGCTGCTTGTGTCAGCGAGGGTAATTTCGTAATTTTACAATTTTATACAATATTTTAATACACATTTTTTCGTAAAAAGTCAAAAAGTTAACTCAAACATCCATATTTTTTTCCTTTATTTTTTAGTCTAAAAAAATAAAAAATGCACTTATTTAGGACACCCCAAACAACCTCTTAATGTTACCTAATTGAAAAGAGTCACCCAAGTTAAAATCCAATTTGATTGACAAAAAGATTACTTCAAAATGTAAACTATTTTAAACCCTACAAACAAGCACTTCAAATTTTTTTTGTTTATTAATTTAAAGGATAAATTACAAATACACTCTTGAGATTTGCTTAAAATATAGATTGTCCTATATTATTCTGAAAATTAGATCACGCCCTTCAAGTTTTTAATTGCATAACAAATGACATATTTTATTAATAAATTATCAAGTGAATTAACTATTTTTAATGACATTAAAAATATATTTCAATTCATAATTCAGGTAATTTTATAATTGTATAAGAGAGTGGTTAGAAATTTTATTTTTTCTATTAATTCTGTTAAATAATTTTTTTTTTTTTTTTGACAAGACAATATTTGTAATTTCTATAACTACAAGGGCATGTGCTATCTTTTTTAGAGTAAAATTATAAATTTATTAAACTCGGTTAGTTAAATTCAATCAATTCAGTGATTATCTTTTGTCAAAAACACTAATGACATTTTCAATTAGCCGAAATTAACACAAAATTTTAAATTAAAGGTCAAAATTGAACTAATTGAAACTGGGGGGACCAAAACAACTCAAGAAAAAAAATGTAGAGACTACCATGTAATTTATCATTTCAAAAAAGTCACTAATTGTCAATTTTTAGCGACAAATTTAATTAAGTCGCTAATTATTAATTTTTAGAACTTGTTGGTCTATACAAATATTTGTTGGACTTAATAATTATTGGGTAGTCCAGGAGTACGACCACATGATACTCCATAGTAATATGATTAGTGGAGAATGTGAGGTATTAATTGTTTGTATTAAGTGATTAAGAAACATGAGAGAATATAATACATAGTAATTGATAAGAAAATGTGACCACGTAACCCTCCAAAACTATTGTATAATTTTCCCTAATGGTGTCCTTGTAAGAGAACCTGTGAGTAATTAACTCAATTAAAGAACCTATAACCAAACATGGCCTCTTAACTCACTTGAAGCCCATATGTCAAATTCACATTGAAAAAAAAAAAGTGTTGGGTTAGGGCTAAATTAACCCCAAACCTAACCCAATCCAATGTATAGAACCCAAAAAACAATAATATATCAATTTGATATGTGGACTCAACGCACTTAGAGCAAAACAACCATGCTAGAGATAGCCAAAAAAAATTTTATCAAATATTTCATACGGGTGTAAGATCTATATGGGATCTACATGATATGGATCTCACACCTATATAAGGTATTTTAGTAAAAAATTTAATAAAAATTTTAGATCTCTAACATTTTTTAGAACAAAATACAAGTAAATATCATCAACTTTTGTTTCACTTTTACAGTGAATCTAATTATTTGATATGTAATTCGAAAAGTTTTAGATCGACCTTAGTTTTATTTTTTGATCACAATAAATCCCTCCAAAGCAAAGTTACTTTGTATTCACTCCTGCAAGATAAATCGTGAATAGTTGCAAGTAGTCACAAAGTCACAAATATTATGTAGTCAAGGTGTTAGTTATGGGTTATTTTAGGTATGATTTATTTTTTTATTTTTTTATTTATTATAAAAAGATACACTACAAGAAATCAATTTTTTAGGGACAAATTTATTCTGTCCCTAAAAGTGTAATATTTGTTGGGAAAAACTTTAGCCAACTAATTTCTTCCGTCGCAAAGTTTGTCCTAAATGGCCCGTCCGGAAAAGTCAAAAAATGATTTTTAGAGACAATTTTGCATTTGTCGCTATAAATAGATTTTTAGAGACAAAAATATGTGGTTGTAAAAAATTCTAATTTTGAGACAACCAAAATTTGTCTCTAAAAGTCTAATTATAGTTAAAAGTTTAGTTTTTGAGACAAATGAAAGTAGTCTCTAAAAGTTTTAGTTTTTGAGACAAATTTTGAGACAACTAAAATTGGTCTCTAAAAGTTTTATTTTATTTTTTTTTTTTTTTTGATTTTGTAACAATTACTCTAAAAATACTACTATGAACATCAACTTATATTCCTTTCTTGGTTTCTCAACAACCAAACATAAAATATCAAACATATCACCAGACCATATGTACATCTCCAAATTAAAATTCAACTACACGAAAAAAAAAAAATTAAAAAATGCTCATCACATTCAAAGAGGCTTAATCAAAAGATATTTCAATAACAAACAAATATCATGCTCTGACTCATTAATATGTAATATCTTGATTGTATATCATAAACTGATAGAGATTTCAAAAGTATCATTTCCAATTTATCAGGCTAGTGCCATAAGCATTGTTTGTAGCATTCAACTATTCAATGAACAGATTCTAATTGGAGTTATATCTACCTATATAACAAAACAACTCAACTTATCGCATCATCTTTTCAATGGCTTCGTTAAAATGGCATTCAAAATCTAGCAAAGAGCTCACAAGCTTCAAATCAACGCAAGCTTGCACGACCTGCATAGAATAGGCCGAACTCTCAAATAGATTACCAATTGTTGTATCTGTAGCAATCACACATAAATCTTAGTACACAAAGCCGCCCAAAATTCACTATCAATATTCAAGAGTTAACAAAGATTAAACTAAATCAACTTGCTACAAAAATTTGAAAATAATTACTCCAAGATAGACACAGTTTACATTGATGTTGTGAAAACAAGATGATGAATGGTTACCTTGCATGGTTCATAGTTGAGCTCAACATTGTTTAATTTGCTTCCATTCAACATTGATCTCTTGACTCTCACTAAGTTATGTTTAACAATTTGCCCCAACAGTGTAATGTCTTGAAAGTTCACTTTGTCATTTTTTATATTAGCGTGGGATTAACATAAAGTGAAAGAAACAACAATAATTTTCATCACCAATTTAGCGCTATGAAAGGTCAGTGTCCCATATTTCAGATTATGCAAACTTGATCACAAATAGATTACTAGTATATAGAGGTAGCACAGATAAACATCCCAAAATGAACAATTATGCATCTTATCTTTCTGATTTCTCAATTTGTTTTATATAATTCACAGTCAATCATAAGAAATTAAGCAAAAATAGAGGGCAGCACTCAAGATAAGATGGCAAGGCAAACCTACATGTTTTATGTAACTTATTCAATACTGTTTAAATATGAAGGAAAACCATGTTGATCTATCCTACCTGTTCTGTAGCTTTGCTCTTAAAAGGCCCATATAAAGCTGAGACGATCTTATAAGATTCAGCAATATGAGCTTCAAGCTCAGCAATAGAAGGCATAAACACCATATGATCATTTTCTCGATGCTTTATCGGACAAGGCTGGCCCTGATTTGATAAGTGTGGGTGAGAGGTGTGATTAGAGGTAGTCCGGGAAGATGGCGGGCACTTCAATGGCCTGAGATCACCGGAGGTGGAGAGGAGGAGATCAAAGCAAGCTTGGAGAGGAAGAGGTTGGCAGTGATAGACCTTGAATACTAATGTAAAGCGAGAGAGGGTGTTTAAGCATGAGACTTGGTTGTATTGTTGTTGTTGTGTCTCGCTGCATATACGATACGTTATATAGGCCACAGGAGTATTGGAGCCCAAGCAAACTGTTGGACAGGTGGCTCATTCTCCTCAACTCTGCCAGAAGTGATATAAGCCCTTCTGCCGTCTGTGGCTTGACGGCAGGCGGAGAGCAACGTTTCATGGCAGGCGGAAAGTAACGTTTCGTATATGCATCGGATGACATGAACGTAAGGTCATTGTTGCCTCTTCTCCAAGCCTGGTCAAGATGGAGTTGTCTTAGCAAGAAGACAACCATCTTGACGATCCCATGACCTCAGTCGCCAGTCCAGTATCCTCTGATGATCCCGAGCAGTAGTGCTTGGGTCTTGCTCCCAACCCAGGCATCCAAGTAGGTGAATGGGCTAGGGCCCACCCTAGTGTTTAAGAGAGCCAAGGGCTCGTTTCCAGGCGACCAAGTAGGAGAATGGGCCGCGGGCTTATCTCAATCATGGGCCCTGCGGGGCCATGGTGCTGCCTGTTACGGGGCTCTTCATATCTAGATATATTTGGGCTTATATGTATGCTCCCGCTTAGGCTAAGCATATAGTCTTGGTTGTCTTAGCACATGGTGCCAGTAGGGCTCGCCATGTATCAAACGTACGACATGCCCGATGTGGTGCCTTATTGGTCTACCACATGGATGGGGTTTTGGTGATGTGGCACCTGTAGGGCTTGCCACGTATTGAGCTTGATACAAGTACCCACAATAATGCCCCCCTGTACAGATGCTCTTATAGCTAATGAAAGTATTTGTACATGACTATGTTAAAAAGTTTTGAAAATATTAGCTCATGCAGACAAGTATTCAGATAGAGTCGTCTGAAATTAGGCTTTTGATACAACCGAGGAATTGGGATTTCTCATGAAGAGTTTACATTTTAAGTTTCATCCGGTGCAAGCCGGCCGGATAAAGATATGGGCTTGTTGGGCGATGGCTTGATTCCACAGAATTTCCACTACTTCACAGGAGATTTCAGCTTCGTTCCATAGGCACCAAATTCCGCCCATCACCCTTTCCATGCCGCTAGGAGGGAGGGCCATGGTCTTGGTGTTAGGATAGCCCATGATTTGGCTCGTGAACTGGGCCTCACTTCCCCTTTTTTTTCGTGTTTGTGATGATGACGAGGTGGAAGCATCCGCTAGAGTGTAGGTGCATATAGTGTTGGAGGAAGTTAGGGCGAGCAACGCCCTCAATGTTGAAGAAAAGGATGTTGAGCGGAATGTTGTGGGGGATGTTTGGCTGAACGTTATGGGAAGCGCTCTCTTCTCCCATGTTGAGATCTGCAAAGTTCTCTATGTCCCACCCAAATCCCAAATCTTCATTTGGGTTTTCCAATGATGTTGACATGATGGAGATACGGTGGTCTAGATCTCTCTGTCGGTCTTTGCGAGAGGATGTTGATGCGGATCCTCTCGAAATGTGGGACTAACACCTGATTTGCCTGGCAGGTGGATCCCTAGAAAGTGAGGTTGATTTCTCGGTTTCACAAAAACCACGTATGGGACAGTGGTATTGTGTAGAGTTCTGGAATGGTTAGTGCCTTGTACCATCCTCTTATTTTACCCCGGAAATCTTCCGGCACCTCTACGACTGTAGAAGTGGATATTAGGTGTTGGATCCAAGGGGATTCAAATAGCAGATCTTGGAATTTCCATGGAGGCATGGAGAGCATCCTTTGAAAGAACTCACACACTGGGCGGCGGTGGTGAGTGGGAGTGGGAGTGGAGCTTGAAACTCTAGAGTTGGAGCTTGAGGCTCTATGTTTTGAACCTCTCTGATTTGGAGCCTTGTTCAATGGCCACCAAACGATGTTATCACGGTGCCCCTTGCCTCCGGAAGCCATTTAGAGAGAATGGGTTGTTGAAGATGAAAGGAGAGTGTTAGCAATTGGATATGAATTTGCTTGCATTTTGTGTGTTGTTGTCCTGTATTTGCGCTCTTATAAAGACGGGGAAAGAGGGGGTGAATTTATTGACTTTTGCAGCTTTTTGTTGGGAAAGAGCAATCTATGGAGAAGACAACTCATCAATTGGATTTATAGGTTTAGAGCAGACTACTAATAGTTGTTGATTTGGAGCTGCTTGGTAGCGTGCGATAGCTTGAGTGACTTTTTGGAGAGTCTAAGGTTGTTGCAGTCTGTTTTTAATGTTTGTAACAGGCAAAGAGAATTTTTTGATTGGTTTAAGGATTTTCCTTGGGAATGTACAACCTTAGTATGCGTGTATACAAACTGGTTTGTTTTTTTATTTTTATTTATTTGTTTATTTTTTATTTTTTTATTTTTTTATTTTTATTTTATTTTTTTTATTTATTATTTTTTTTGTTTTTGAAGTTCTTTCGCTTAAACATTGCGTTGTTGCTACAAAAAGTTTGTGTATATTCTAGGTATAATTTGAACTCGTTCGAACTGTTCAAATAGTGAGTTCGCCTTTTTGTAGAAATAAGGATTATATATATATATGTATTTTTTATTTTTTTTTTGGAATTAGGTAGGATCTCTGTTTGCACCTTTTACCCATTGTACAGAAGGGTGTGTTATGGACTTGGTTACCCGTAGTTGGGTTTTTGTTTTTGTTTTTGTTTTTAGATTAATGTACCGTTAAAAAAAAAAATTACAGTCTCTCAAGTTGATTTTTGGGTTTCTATACTCCCTCTCCTCTCTCTCTGAAGTTGGTTGGCTGCCTAAGTTGTATTCAAGCTTTTAGAGAGAACCAGAGGTTGTTGTCGGTGGGTCACGAGAGTGTGGAGTGGTGCAGCAGTGGTGAGGCGACTCGCACACTGTCTCGGATTGAAGCAGATTGCGACACTGGAGGTTCGGTTTCTGGGCTAGATTTTTGTATTGTTGGTTTCAAGGTGGTGAATCAAACTTCGAAGTCGCGGAAGGGGAAGAGAGACGAGTCGGGCAGAGAGAGAAAGGAGGGAAGAAAAGTGCTGCGACTCGCGGAAGTCGCCGTTAGGTGAGCCGTGGGGGTGCTGCGAAGTAATGGGTTTGGCTGTTGGGTGTTGCGGTGATTCTGGGTTGGCTGCTCAAGTTGGGTTCTTGCCGATCGCGAGTGGGTTTGGGTCTTGAGTGAAGAATCTGTGCGTGACAGAGAAGGGCTAGGGTTTCGATCTGTTTGATGCAGTGAAGTTGGGTTTGTAAGGGTTATTGCTATTGGTGGAGCTTGAGAGGAGCAATCGAACCAGGAAGGGGAAGAAAGAAGGGCCGCGAACACTGGCGGAGCTCGTCGCGATTGGGGCTTCCGTGGGCTGTAAAGGTATGTGTGTTACTCAGTTGATTTTTATATATTGATATATATATATGTAAGGTATGGGTTTGGGAAGAGTCAAAATGAGGTATGGGTTGTGATAAAAAATGTTGGAGAGTCTTAAAGAAGATGGTGAGCCACGTATAATAATTGATTAATTAATTTTTTTTCTTTTTTTTTTTGGTTGAATCATGATGATGAGGCAAATCAATAAAATGTTATTTTGGTAAAGAGTCGAAAGGTTAGAAAGTTGTAAAATTAATAACAAATATTGGAGAGGCGTACGTTTAGAAAATAATTATAAACTGTTAGAATAAATGTTGGAGAACTATGGAGTTGGAGAATTGTACTTGGCAAAATTTTAGGATTGTCTTGAGAGCTACGAGAGAAGAAATATATAAGTATATATAATTATTTTTTTATTTTTTTTTTGGTAGGTAGTATATCAAAAAAGTTGAAACGAGGGGAAGTTAAGATGAATGCGAGGGGTGGGGGGAGTTGCGAGGGGTGGGTTGGTTGGGTTTTGTTATGCGAGGGAAAGGAAGATAAGTGCGAGGGATGGGTTTTGGTATGCGAGGGAAAGGGGCTATCTCAAAATAGTGCCTTAGCCTTAGAGAGGGAAAGAGTGTTTTTATTTTTTTTGGCTAATGCGAGGGATGGGTTTTAAGATGAGTGCGAGGGATGGAGGGAAGTTGCGAGGGATGGGTTTTGTTATGCGAGGGAAAAGGGCTATCTCAAAATAGCGCCTTAGCCTTAGTGAGAAAAAGAGTTTTTTTTTTTTTTTTTTTTTTTTTTTTTTTTTTTTTTTTTTTTCGAGATGGAAAGGGATAGAAAATTAGGCGAGGGATAGAAAAATACCTGGAAGGCAAGGGAGAGGGGAACTGCGAGGGAATGGCGTAACTCAAAATAGTTAGCGAGGGAAGGACGGCTTCTTCTTTTTTCTTTTTTTTTTTTGGTTAATGCGAGGGATGGGTTTTAAGGAATGGGTTTTTTTATGAAGATGAGTGCGAGGGATGGAGGGAAGTTGCGAGGGATGGGTTTTGTTAGGCGAGGGAAAGGGGATATCTCAAAATAGTGCCTTAGCGAGGGAAAGAGGTTTTTTTTTTTTTTTTTTTTTTTTTGAGATCGAAAGGGATAGAAAATTAGGCGAGGGATAGAAAAATACCTGGAAGGCGAGGGAGAGGGGAACTGCGAGGGAAGGGTTACTTCATGCGAGGGAAAGGCTTAACTCAAAATAGTGCCATAGCGAGGGAAGGAGGGCTTCTTTTTCTTTTTCTTTTTTGTTTGGTTAATGCGAGGGATGGGTTTTAAGGAATGGGTTTTGTTATGAAGATGAGTGTGAGGGATGGAGGGAAGTTGCGAGGGATGGGTTTTGTTATGCGAGGGAAAGGGGATATCTCAAAATAGTGCCTTAGCGAGGGAAAGAGGTTTTTTTTTTTTTTTTTTGTTCGAGATGGAAAGGGTTAGAAAATTAGGCAAGGGATAGAAAAATAGCTGGAATGCGGGGGAGGGGGGAATTGCGAGGATGGGTTACTTCATGCGAGAGAAAGTCCTAACTCAAAATAGTGCCTTAGCGAGGGAAAGAGATTTTTTTTTTTTTTTTTTTTTTAATGGTTAATGTGAGGGATGGGTTTTAAGGAATGGCTTTTGTTATGAAGATGAGTGCGAGGGATGGAGGGAAGTTGCGAGGGATGGGTTTTGTTATGCGAGGGAAAGGGGGTATCTCAAAATAGTGCCTTAGCGAGAGAAATAGGTTTTTTTTTTTTTTTAATTTTTAGAGATGGAAAGGGATAGAAAACTAGGCGAGGGATAGAAAAATAGTTGGCAGGCGAGGGAGAGGGGAATGGCGAGGGATGGGTTACTTCATACGACGGAAAGGCCTAACTCAAAATAGTGCCTTAGCAAGAGAAAGAGGTTTTCTTCTTTTTTTTTTCTTTTTTTTTTTTTGGGTTAATGCGAGGGATTGGTTTTAAGGAATGGGTTTTGTTATGAAGATGAGTGCGAGCGATGGAGGGAAGTTGCGAGGGATGGGTTTTGTTATGCGAGGGAAAGGGGCTATCTCAAAATAGTGCCTTAGCGAGGGAAAGAGGTTTTTTTTTTTTTTTCGAGATGGAAAGGGATAGAAAATTAGGCAAGGGATAGAAAAATAGCTGGAAGGCGAGGGAGAGGGGAATTGCGAGGGATGGGTTACTTCATGCGAGGGAAAGTCCTAACTCAAAATAGTGCCTTAGCGAGGGAAAGAGGTTTTTTTTTTTTTTTTTTTGGGTTAATGTGATCGATGGGTTTTAAGGAATGGGTTTTGTTATGAAGATGAGTCCGAGGGATGGAGGGAAGTTGCGAGGGAAGGGTTTTCTCATGCGAGGGAAACGGGCTATCACAAAATAGTGCCTTAGCGAGGCAAAGAGGCTTTTTTTTTTTTTTTTCCGAGATGGAAAAGGATAGAAAATTACGCGAGGGATAGAAAAATAGTTGGAAGGCGAGGGAGAGGGGAATTGTGACGGATGGGTTACTTCATGCGAGGGAAAGGCCTAACTCAAAATAGTGCCTTAGCCTTAGCGAGGGAAAGAGTTCTTTTTTTTTTCTTTTTTTTTTCAATGGAAAGGGATAGAAAATTAGGCGAGGGATAGAAAAATAGCTAGAAGGCGAGGAAGAGTGGAATTGCGAGGGAAGAGTTACTTCATGCGAGGGAAAGGCCTACTTATCGAGGGAAAGAGGTTTTTTTTTTTTTTTTTGGAGATGGAAAGGGATAGAAAATTAGGCGAGGGATAGAAAAATACCTGGAAGGCGAGGGAGAGGGGAATAGTGAGGGAAGGGTTACTTCATGCGAGGGAAAGGCCTAACTCAAAATACTGCCTTAGCGAGGGAAGGAGGGCATCTTTTTTTTTTTCTTTTTTTTTTTGGTTAATGCGAGGGATGGGTTTTGTTATGAAGATGAGTGTGAGGGATGGAGGGAAGTTGCGAGGGATGGGTTTTGTTATGCGAGGGAAAGGGGCTATCTCAAAATAGTGCCTCAGCGAGGGAAAGAGGTTTTTTTTTTTTCTTTTTTCTTTTTTTTTTCGAGATGGAAAGGGATAGAAAATTAGGCGAGGGATAGAAAAATAGCTGGAAGGCGAGGGAGAGGGGAATTGCGAGGGATGGGTTACTTCAAGCGAGGGAAAGGCCTAACTCAAAATAGTGCCTTAGCCTTAGGGAGGGAAAGAGTGTTTTTTTTTTTTTTTTTTTTTTCGATGCAAAGGGATAGAAAATTAGGCGAGGGATAGAAAAATAGCTAGAAGGCAAGGGAGAGTGGAATTGCGAGGGAAGGGTTACGTCATGCAAGGGAAAGGCCTACTTATCGAGGGAAAGAGGTTTTTTTTTTTTTTTCGAGATGGAAAGAGATAGAAAATTAGGCGACGGATAGAAAAATACCTGGAAGGCGAGGGAGAGGGGAACAGCGAGAGAAGGGTTACTTCATGCGAGGGAAAAGCCTAACTCAAAATACTGCCTTAGCGAGGGAAGGAGGGCTTCTTTTTTTCTTTTTTCTTTTTTTGGTTAACGCGAGCGATGGGTTTTAACGAATGGGTTTTGTTATGAAGATGAGTGTGAGGGATGGAGGGAAGTTGCGAGGGATGGGTTTTGTTATGTGAGGGAAAGGAGCTATCTCAAAATAGTGCCTTAGCGAGGGAAAGGTTTTTTTTTTTTTTTTTTTCCTAGATGGAAAGGGATAGAAAATTAGGCGAGGGATAGAAAATTAGCTGGAAGGCGATGGAGAGGGGAATTACAAGGATGGGTTACTTCAAGCGAGGGAAAGTCCTAACTCAAAATAGTGACTTAGCAAGGGAAAGAGGTTTTTTTTTTTTTTTTTTTATGGTTAATGTGAGGGATGGGTTTTAAGGAATGGGTTTTGTTATGAAGATGAGTGCGAGGGATGAAGGGAAGTTGCGAGGGATGGGTTTTGTTATGCTAGGGAAAGAGGCTATCTCAAAATAACGTCTTAGCGAGGGAAAGAGGTTTTTTTTTATTTTTTTTTTTCGAGATGGAAAGGGATAGAAAATTAGGCGAGGGATAGAAAAATAGTTGGAAGGCGAGGGAGAGAGGAATTGCGAGGGATGGGTTACTTCATGTGAGGGAAAGGCCTAACTCAAAATAGTGCCTTAACGAGGGAAAGAAGTTTTTTTTTTTTTTTTTTCGAGTTGGAAAGGGATAGAAAATTAGGCGAGGGATAGAAAAATAGTTGGAAGGCGAAGGAGAGGGGAATTGCAAGGGATGGGTTACTTCATGCGAGGGAAAGGCCAAACTCAAAAGAGTGCCTTAGCGAGTGAAAAAGGTTTTCTTTTTTTTTTTCTTTTTTTTTTTTTGGTTAATGCGAGGGATTGGTTTTAAGGAATGGGTTTTGTTATGAAGATGAGTGCGAGGGATGGAGGGAAGTTGCGAGGGATGGATTTTGTTATGCGAGGGAAAAGGGCTATCTCAAAATAGTGCCTTAGCGAGGGAAAGATGTTTTTTTTTTTTTTTTTTTTTTTGATGGAAAGGGATAGAAAATTAAGCGAGAGATAGAAAAATAGCTGGAAGGCGAGGAAGATGGGAATTGCGAGGGATGGGTTACTTCATGGGAGGGAAAGAGGTTTTTTTTTTTTTTTTTTGGATAATGCGAGGGATGGGTTTGAAGGAATGGGTTTTGTTATGAAGACGAGTCCGAGGGATGAAGGGAAGTTCCGAGGGATGGGTTTTGTTATGCGAAGGAAAGAGGCTATCTCAAAATAGTGCCTTAGCGAGGGAAAGAGGTTTTTTTTTTTTTTTTTTCGAGATGGAAAGGGATAGAAAATTAGGCGAGGGATACGAAAATAGCTGGAAGGCGAGGGAGAGGGGAATTGCGAGGGATGGGTCACTTCATGCGAGGGAAAGGCCGAAGTCAAAATAGTGCCTTAGCGAAGGAAAGAGGTTTTTTTTTTTTTTTTTTTTTTGGTCAATGCGAGGGATGGGTTTTGTTATGAAGATGAGTGCGAGGGATAGAGGGAAGTTGCGAGGGATGGGTTTTGTTATGCGAGGGAAATGTGCTATCTCAAAATAATGCCATAGTGAGGGGGAGAGGTTTTTTTTTTTTTTTTCGAGATGGAAAGGGATAGAAAATTAGTTGGAAGGCGAGGGAGAGGGGAATTGCGAGGGATGGGTTACTTCATGCGACAAAAAGGCCTAACTCAAAATAGTGCCTTAGCAAGAGAAAGAGGTTTTCTTTTCTTTTTTTCTTTTTTTTTTTTGGTTAATGCGAGGGATTCATTTTAAGTAATGGGTTTTGTTATGAAGATGAGTGCGAGGGATGGAGGGAAGTTGCGAGGGATGGGTTTTGTTATGCGAGGGAAAGGGGCAATCTCAAAATAGTGCCTTGGCGACAGAAAGAGGTTTTTTTATTTTATTTTTTTCGATGGAAAGGGCTAGAAAATCAGGCGAGGGATAGAAAAATAGTTGGAAGGCGAGGGAGAGGGGAATTGCTAGGGATAGGTTACTTCATGCGAGAGAAGTCCTAACTCAAAATAGTAACTTAGCGAGGGATAGAGGCTTTTTTTCTTCTTTTTTTTCGATAATGCGAGGGATGGGTTTTAAGGAATGGGTTTTGTTATGAAGATGAGTGCGAGGGATGGAGGGAAGTTGCGAGGGATGGGTTTTGTTATGCAAGGGAAATGGGCTATCTCAAAATAGTGCCTTAGCGAGGGAAAGAGGTTTTTTTCTTTATTATTTTTGTTCGAGATGGAAAGGGATAGAAAATTAGGCGAGGGATAGAAAAATAGTTGGAAGGCGAGGGAGAGGGGAATTGCGAGGGATGGGTTACTTCATGCGAGGGAAAGGCCAAACTCAAAATAGTGCCTTAGCGAGGGAAAATGGTCTTCCTTTTTTCTTTTTTTCTTTTTTTTTGGTTAATGCGAGGGATTGGTTTTCAGGAATGGGTTTTGTTATGAAGATGAGTGCGAGGGATGGAGGGAAGTTGCGAGGGATGGGTTTTGTTATACGAGGGAAAGGGGCTATCTCAAAATAGTGCCTTAGCAAGGGAAAGAGGTTTTTTTATTTTATTTTTTTCGAGATGGAAAGGGATAGAAAATTAGGCGAGGGGTAGAAAAATAGTTGGAAGGCGAGGAGGAGGGGAATTTCGAGGGATGGGTTACTTCATGCAAGGGAAAGGCCAAACTCAAAATAGTGCCTTAGCGATGGAAAAAGGTTTTCTTTTCTTTTTTTCTTTTTTCTTTTTTTGGTTAATGCGAGGGATTGGTTTTAAGGAATGGGTTTTGTTATGAAGATGAGTGCGAGGGATGGAGGGAAGTTGCAAGGGTTGGGTTTTGTTATGCGAGGGAAAGGGGTTATCTCAAAATAGTGCCTTAGCGAGGGAAAGAGGCCTTCTTTTTTTTTTCTTTTTTTTTTATCGATGGAAAGGGATAGAAAATTAGGCGAGGGATAGAAAATTAGCTGGAAGGCGAGGGAGAGAGGAATTGCGAGGGATGGGTTACTTCATGCGAGGGAAAGTGCTAACTAAAAATAGTCCCTTAGCGAGGGATAGAGGTTTTTTTTTTTTTTTTTTTGGATAATGCGAGTGACGGGTTTTAAGGAATGGGTTTTGTTATGAAGATGAGTGCGAGGGATGGAGGGAAGTTGCGAGGGATGGAGGGAAGTTATGCGAGGGAAAGGGGCTATCTCAAAATAGTGCCTTAGCGAGGGAAATAGGTTTTTTTTTTTTTTTTTTTTTTTTTCGAGATGGAAAGGGATAGAAAATTAGGTGAGGGATACAAAAATAGCTGGAAGGCGAGGGAGAAGGGAATTGCGAGGGATGGGTCACTTCATGCGAGGGAAAGGCCTAAGTCAAAATAGTGCCTTAGAGAAGGAAAGAGGTTTTTTTTTTTTTTTTTTTTTTGGTTAATGCGAGGGATGGAGGGAAGTTGCGAGGGATGGGTTTTGTTATGCGAGGGAAAAGGACTATCTCAAAATAGTGCCTTAGCGAGGGAAAGAGGTTTTTTTTTTTTTTTTTTTTTTTGAGATTGAAAGGGATAGAAAATTAGGCGAGGGATAGAAAAATAACTGGAAGGCGAGGGAGAGGGGAATTGCAAGGGATGGGTTACTTCATGCGACGAAAAGTCCTAACTCAAAATAGTGCCTTAGCGAGGGAAAGTAGTTTTTTTTTTTTTTTTGTTAATGCGAGGAATGGGTTTTAAGGAATGGGTTTTGTTATGCAGATGAGTGCGAGAGATGGGTTTTGTTATGCGAGGCAAAGGGGCTATCTCAAAATAGTGCCTTTGCGAGGGAAAGAGGGTTTTTTTTTTTTTCCGAGATGGAAAGGGATAGAAAATTAGGCGAGGGATAGAAAATTAGTTGGAAGACGAGGGAGAGGGGAATTGCGAGGAATGGGTTACTTCATGCGAGGGAAATGCCTAACTCAAAATAGTGCCTTAGCGAGGGAAAGAGGTTTTCTTTTCTTTTCTTTGGTTATTGCGTGGGATGTGTTTTAAGGAATTGGTTTTGTTATGAAGATGAGTGCGAGGGATGGAGGGAAGTTGCAAGGGATTGGTTTTGTTATGCGAGGGAAAGGGGCTATCTTAAAATAGTGCCTTAGCGAGGGAAGGAGGTTTTTATTTTATTTTTTATTTTTTTTGAGATGGAGAGGGATAGAAAATTAGGCGAGGGATAGAAAAATAGCTGGAGGGCGAGGGAGAGGGGAATTGCGAGCGATGGGTTACTTCATGCGAGGGAAAGGCCTAACTCAAAATAGTGCCTTAGCGAGGGAAAGAGGTGTTCTTTTTTTCTTTTTCTTTTTCTTTTTTTTTTTCAAGAGGGAAAGAGGTAGAAAATTAGGCAAGGGACAGAAAAATAGCTGGAAGGCGAGGGAGAGGGGAATTGTGAGGGAAGGGTTACTTCATGCAAGGGAAAGGCCTAACTCAAAATAGTGCCTTAGCCTTAGAGAGGGAAATAGTTTTTTTTTTTTTTTTTTTTTTTTTTTTTTTTTCGAGATGGAGAGGGATAGAAAAATAGCTGGAAGGCGAGGGAGAGGGGAATTGCGAGGGATAGGTTACATCATCCGAGGGAAAGGCCTGACTAAAAATAGTGCCTTAGCTAGGTAAAGAGGTTTTTTTTTTTTTTTTTTTCCGAGATGGAAAGGGATAGAAAAATAGCTGGAAGGCGAGGAAGAAGGGAATTCCGAGGGATGGGTTACTTCATGCGAGGGAAAGGCCTAACTCAAAATAATGCCTTAGCGAGGGAAAGAGGGTTTTTTTTTTTTTTTTTCCGAAATGGAAAGAGATAGAAAATTAGGCGAGGGATAAAAAAATAGCTGGAAGGCGAGGGAGAGGGGAATTGCGAGGGATGGGTTACTTCATGCGAGGGAAAGGCCTTACTCAAAATAGGGCCTTATTGAGGTAAAGAGGTTTTTTTTTTTTTTTTTTTTTTTTTCGAGATGGAAAGGGATAAAAAACTAGGCAAGGGATAGAAAATTAGGCGAAGGTTAGAAAAATAGCTGGAAGGCGAGGGTTAGCGATGGAAAGAGGTTTTTTTTTTTCTTTTCGATGGAATGAGATAGAAAATTAGGCGAGGGATAGAAAAATAGTTGGAAGGCAAGAGAGAGGGGAATTGCGGGGGAAGGGTTACTTCATGTGAGGGAAAGGCCTAACTCAAAATACTCCCTTAGTGAGGCAAGGAGGGCTATCTTTTTTTTCTGTTTCTTTTTTTGGTTAATGCGAGCGATGGGTTTTAACGAATGGGTTTCGTTATGAAGATCAGTGTGAGGGATGGAGGGAAGTTGCGAGGGATGGGTTTTGTTATACGAGGGAAAAGGGTTATCTCAAAATAGTGCCTTAGCGAGGGAAAGAGATTTTTTTTTTTTTTTTTTTTGGAGATGGAAAGTGATTGAAAATTAGGCGAGAGACAGAAAAATAGCTGGAAGGCGAGGGAGAGGGGAATTGCGAGGGATGGGTTACTTCATGCGAGGGAAAAGCCTAACTCAAAATAGTGCCTTTGCGAGGGAAAGTTTTTTTTTTTTTTTTTTCGATGGAAAAGCCTAATTTCATTGT
Organism: Camellia granthamiana; assembly: GCA_036172215.1. Taxonomy (NCBI): domain Eukaryota; kingdom Viridiplantae; phylum Streptophyta; class Magnoliopsida; order Ericales; family Theaceae; genus Camellia; species Camellia granthamiana. Next base: position 66,223,572 of record CM069911.1, on the reverse strand, counting down.
TTGATTATTATTATTTTTAAAAACAAATTTATTTAAAATTTTAATTAAAAATAATAATATATATTTTTATTGATATTTTATTTATTTTTATTTTTTTTAAAAAAATAAATTTATTTGATTGTGTAAAAAAAATAAATAAATAAATTTTTATTTAATCTAGCTAAAAATAATTAAAATATTAAAGATATGTTTAATATTGTTATTACTTAGTAAACAATTGAAAAATGATAAAATAGTCTTTTGTTCATTTATCCTATCCAGTCCGTCCAACCAAACGTTGGATTCACTAAAAATAGTCCTTTCCAGACATCTAATTCCATGAAAATCCAAACACAGGATACATATCCAATCCAGCCAAATAGTACGGGGGATTCACAGTCCCAAAACTAGAGTCCAATGGATTCTAATCCCTCCTTATTCAGTCCGTCCAATCAAACACACCCTTAAGGAATTGGTTTTGTTATGAAGATGAGTGCAAGGGATGGAGGAAAGTTGCGAGGGATGGGTTTTCTTATGCGAGGGAAAGGAGCCATCTTCAAATAGTGCCTTAGCGAGAGAAAGAGGTTTTTTTTTTTTTTTTTTTTTTCCGAGATGGAGAGGGATAGAAAATTAGGCGAAAGATAGAAAAATAGCTGGAGTGCGAGGGAGGGGAATTGCGAGGGATGGGTTACTTCATGCGAGGGAAAGGGCTAACTCAAAATAGTGCCTTAGCAAGGGAAAGAAGTTTTTTTTTTTTTTTTTTTTTTTTTTTTTTTGAGATGGAAAGGGATAGAAAATTAGGCTAGGGATAGAAAAATAGTTGGAAGGCAAGGGAGAGGGGAATTGCGAGGGATGGGTTACTTCATGCGAGGGAAAGGCCTAACTCAAAATAGTGCCTTAGCCTTAGCCTTAGCGAGGGAAACAGTTTTTTTTTTTTTTCGATGGAGAGGGATAGAAAATTAGGCGAGGGATAGAAAAATAGCTGGAAGGCGAGGGAGAGGGGAATTGCGAGGGATGGGTTACTTCATGCGAGGGAAGACCTAACTCAAAATATTGTCGTAGCTAGGGAAAGAGGTTTTTTTTTTTTTTTTCCGAGATGGAAATGGATAGAAAATTAGGCGAGGGATAGAAAATTAGGCGAAGGATAGAAAAATAGCTGAAAGGCGAGGGTTAGTGAGGGAAAGAGGTTTTTTTTTTTTTTTCTATGGAATGGGATAGAAAATTAGGCGAGGGATAGAAAAATAGCTAGACGGCGAGAGAGAGGGGAATTGCAAGGGAAGGGTTACTTCATGCGAGGGAAAGGCCTAACTCAAAATAGTGCCATAGCGAGGGAAAGAATGTTTTTTTTTTTTTTAGATGGAAAGGGATAGAAAATTAGGCGAGGGATAGAAAAATAGCTGGAAGGCGAGGGAGAGGGGAATTGCTAGGGATGGGTTACTTCATGCGAGGGAAAGGCCTAACTCAAAATAGTGCCTTAGAGAGGGAAAGAGGTTTTTTTTTTTTTTTTTTTTTTTTTTTGGAGATGGAAAGTGATAGAAAATTAGGCGAGAGACAGAAAAATAGCTGGAAGGCGAGGGAGTGGAATTGCGAGGGATGGGTTATTTCATGCGAGGGAAAGGCCTAACTCAAAATAGTGCCTTAGCGAGGGAAAGAGGTTTTTTTTTTTTTTTTTTTTTCCCGAGATGGAAATTGATAGAAAATTAGGCGAGGGATAGAAAAAAAGTTGGAAGGCGAGGAAGAGGAGAATTGCGAGGGATGGGTTACTTCATGCGAGGGAAAGGCCTAACTATAGTGCCTTAGGGAGGGAAAGAGGTTTTTTTTTTTTTTTTTCGAGATGGAAAGGTTTAGAAAATTAGGCGAGGGAGAGGGGAATTGCGAGGGATGGGTTAGTTCATGCGAGAGAAAGGCCTAACTCAAAATAGTGCCTTAGCCTTAGCGACGGAAAGAGTTTTTTTTTTTTTTTTTCGATGGAAAGGGATATAAAATTAGGCAAGGGATAGAAAATTAGCTGGAAGGCGAGGGATAGGAGAATTGCGAGGGAAGGGTTACTTCAGGCGAGGGAAAGTCCTAACTCAAAATAGTGCCTTAGCGAGGAAAACAGGTTTTTTTTTTTTTTTTTCGATTTAATGGGATAGAAAATTAGGCGAGGGATAGAAAATAAGCTTGAACGCAAGGAGAGGGGAATTGTGAGGGAAGGGTTACTTCATGCGAGAGAAAGGCCTAACTCAAAATAATGCCTTAGCGAGGGAAAGAGGTTTTTTTTTTTTTTTTTTTTTGAGATCGAAATGGATAGAAAATTAGGCGAAGGATAGAAAAATAGCTGGAAGGCAAGGGAGAGGGGAATTGCGAGGGATGGGTTACTTCATGTGAGGGAAAGGCCTAACTCAAAATAGTGCCTTAACTAGGGAAAGAGGTTTTTTTTTTTTTTTTTCTGGAGATGGAAAGTGATATCAAATTAGGCGAGATATAGAAAAATAGCGGGAAGGCGAGGGAGAAGGGAATTGCGAGGGAAGGGTTACTTCATGCTAGGGAAAAGCCTAACTCAAAATAGTGCCTTAGCGAGGAGGGGAAGAAGATTTTTTTTTTCTTTTTTTTTTTTCTTTTTTTTTCCCGAGACGGAAAGGGATAGAAAAATAGCTGGAAGGCGAGGGAGAGGGGAATTGCGAGGGATGAGTTACTTCATGCGAGGGAAAGGCCCAACTCAAAACAGTGCCTTATCCTTAGCGAGGGAAGAGTTTTTTTTTTTTTTTTTTTTTTTCGTTGGAGAGGGATAGAAAATTAGGCGAGGGATAGAAAAATAGCTGGAAGGCGAGAGAGAGGGGAATTGCGAGGGATGGGTTACTTCATGCGAGGGAAAGGCCTAACTCAAAATAGTGCCTTAGCTAGGGAAAGAGGGTTTTTTTTTTTTTTTTCCCGAGATGGAAAGGGATAGAAAATTAGGCGAGGGATAGAAAATTAGGCGAAGGATAGAAAAATAGCTGGAAGGCAAGGGTTAGCGAGGGAAAGAGGTTTTTTTTTTTCGATGGAATGGGATAGAAAATTAGGCGAGGGATAGAAAAATAGTTGGAAGGCGAGAGAGAGGGGAATTGCGGGGGAAGGGTTACTTCATGCGAGGGAAAGGCCTAACTCAAAACAGTGCCTCAGCGAGGGAAAGAGGTTTTTTTTTTTTTTAGATGGAAAGGGATAGAAAATTAGGCAAGGGATAGAAAATTAGCTGGAAGGCGAGGGAGAGGGGAATTGCTAGGGATGGGTTACTTCATGCAAAGGAAAGGCCTAACTCAAAATAGTGCCTCAGCGAGGGAAAGAGGGTTTTTTTTTTTTTTTTTTTGGAGATGGAAAGTGATTGAATATTAGGCGAGAGACAGAAAAATAGCTGGAAGGCGAAGGAGAGGGGAATTGCGAGGGATGGGTTATTTCATGCGAGGGAAAGGCCTAACTCAAAATAGTGCCTTAACGAGGGAAAGAGGTTTTTTTTTTTTTTTTTTTTTTTCCCGAGATGGAAATTGATAGAAAATTAGGCGAGGGATAGAAAAATAGCTGGAAGGCGAGGAAGAGGAGAATTGCGAGGGATGGGTTACTTCATGCGAGGGAAAGGCCTAACTCAAAATAGTTCCTTAGCGAGGGAAAGAGGTTTTTTTTTTTTTTTTTTTTTTTCGAGATGGAAAGGTTTAGAAAATTAGGCAAGGGAGAGGGGAATTGCGAGGGATGGGTTACTTCATGTGAGCGAAAGGCCTAACTCAAAATAGTGCCTTAGCCTTAGCGAGGGAAAGAGTTTTTTTTTTTTTTTTTTTTCGATGGAAAGGGATATAAACTTAGGCGAGGGATAGAAAATTAGCTGGAAGGCGAGGGATAGGGGAATTGCGAGGGAAGGGTTACTTCATGCGAGGGAAAGGCCTAACTCAAAATAGTGCCTTAGCGAGGGAAAGTGGTTTTTTTTTTTTTTTTTTTTTTTTTCGGAGATCGAAAATGATAGAAAATTTGGCAAGGGATAGAAAAATAGCTAGAAGGCGAGGGAGAGAGGAATTGCTAGGGATGGGTTACTTCATGCGAGGGAAAGGCCTAACTCAAAATAATGCCTTAGCGAGGGAAAGAGGTTTTTTTTTTTTTTTTTTTTTTTAGAGAGATGGAAAATGATAGAAAATTAGGCGAGAGACAGAAAAATAGCTGGAAGGCGAGGGAGAGGGGAATTGCGTGGGATGGGTTATTTCATGCGAGGGAAAGGCCTAACTCAAAATAATGCCTTAGCGACGGAAAGATTTTTTTTTTTTTTTTTTTTGGAGATGGAAATTGATAGAAAATTAGGCGAGGGATAGAAAAATAGTTGGCAGGCGAGGAAGAGGGGAATTGCGAGGGATGGGTTACTTCATGCGAGGGAAAGGCCTAACTCAAAATAGTGCCTTATTGAGGGAAAGAGGTTTTTTTTTTTTTTTTTTTCCGGATGGAAAGGTTTAGAAAATTAGGCGAGGGAGAGGGGAATTGCGAGGGATGGGTTACTTCATGCGAGAGAAAGGCCTAACTCAAAATAGTGCCTTAGCCTTAGCCTCAGCGACGGAAAGAGTTTTTTTTTTTTTTTTTTTCGATGGAAAGGGATATAAAATTAGGCAAGGGATAGAAAATTAGCTGGAAGGCGAGGGATAGGAGAATTGCGAGGGAAGGGTTACTTCATGCGAGGGAAAGTCCTAACTCAAAATAGTGCCTTAGCGAGGAAAAGAGGTTTTTTTTTTTTTTTCGATTTAATGGGATAGAAAATTAGGCGAGGGATAGAAAATAAGCTTGAAGGCAGGGAGAGGGGAATTGCGAGGGAAGGGTTACTTCATGCGAGAGAAAGGCCTAACTCAAAATAATGCCTTAGCGAGGGAAAGAGGTTTTTTTTTTTTTTTTTTTTTTGAGATCGAAATGGATAGAAAATTAGGCGAAGGATAGAAAAATAGCTGGAAGGCAAGGGAGAGGGGAATTGCGAGGGATGGGTTACTTCATGTGAGGGAAAGGCCTAACTCAAAATAGTGCCTTAACTAGGGAAAGAGGTTTTTTTTTTTTTTTTTCTGGAGATGGAAAGTGATATCAAATTAGGCGAGATATAGAAAAATAGCGGGAAGGCGAGGGAGAGGGGAATTGCGAGGGAAGGGTTACTTCATGCTAGGGAAAAGCCTAACTCAAAATAGTGCCTTAGCGAGGAGGGGAAGAGGTTTTTTTTTTTCTTTTTTTTTCTTTTTTTTTTTTCTTTTTTTTTCCCGAGACGGAAAGGGATAGAAAAATAGCTGGAAGGCGAGGGAGAGGGGAATTGCGAGGGATGAGTTACTTCATGCGAGGGAAAGGCCCAACTCAAAACAGTGCCTTAGCCTTAGCGAGGGAAAGAGTTTTTTTTTTTTTTTTTTTTTTCGTTGGAGAGGGATAGAAAATTAGGCGAGGGATAGAAAAATAGCTGGAAGGCGAGAGAGAGGGGAATTGCGAGGGATGGGTTACTTCATGCGAGGGAAAGGCCTAACTCAAAATAGTGCCTTAGCTAGGGAAAGAGGGTTTTTTTTTTTTTTTTTTTCCCAAGATGGAAAGGGATAGAAAATTAGGCAAGGGATAGAAAATTAGGCGAAGGATAGAAAATTAGCTGGAAGGCAAGGGTTAGCGAGGGAAAGAGGTTTTTTTTTTTCGATGGAATGGGATAGAAAATTAGGCGAGGGATAGAAAAATAGTTGGAAGGCGAGAGAGAGGGGAATTGCGGGGGAAGGGTTACTTCATGCGAGGGAAAGGCCTAACTCAAAACAGTGCCTCAGCGAGGGAAAGAGGTTTTTTTTTTTTTTTTTTTTTTTTTTAGATTGAAAGCGATAGAAAATTAGGCAAGGGATAGAAAATTAGCTGGAAGGCGAGGGAGAGGGGAATTGCTAGGGATGGGTTACTTCATGCAAAGGAAATGCCTAACTCAAAATAGTGCCTCAGCGAGGGAAAGAGGGTTTTTTTTTTTTTTTTTTTGGAGATGGAAAGTGATTGAATATTAGGCGAGAGACAGAAAAATAGCTGGAAGGCGAAGGAGAGGGGAATTGCGAGGGATGGGTTATTTCATGCGAGGGAAAGGCCTAACTCAAAATAGTGCCTTAACGAGGGAAAGAGGTTTTTTTTTTTTTTTTTTTTTTTTTTCCCGAGATGGAAATTGATAGAAAATTAGGCGAGGGATAGAAAAATAGCTGGAAGGCGAGGAAGAGGAGAATTGCGAGGGATGGGTTACTTCATGCGAGGGAAAGGCCTAACTCAAAATAGTTCCTTAGTGAGGGAAAGAGGTTTTTTTTTTTTTTTTTTTTCGAGATGGAAAGGTTTAGAAAATTAGGCAAGGGAGAGGGGAATTGCGAGGGATGGGTTACTTCATGTGAGCGAAAGGCCTAACTCAAAATAGTGCCTTAGCCTTAGCGAGGGAAAGAGTTTTTTTTTTTTTTTTTTTTTTCCGATGGAAAGGGATATAAACTTAGGCGAGGGATAGAAAATTAGTTGGAAGGCGAGGGATAGGGGAATTGCGAGGGAAGGGTTACTTCATGCGAGGGAAAGGCCTAACTCAAAATAGTGCCTTAGCGAGGGAAAGTGGTTTTTTTTTTTTTTTTTTTTTTTTTTTCGGAGATCGAAAATGATAGAAAATTAGGCAAGGGATAGAAAAATAGCTAGAAGGCGAGGGAGAGAGGAATTGCTAGGGATGGGTTACTTCATGCGAGGGAAAGGCCTAACTCAAAATAATGCCTTAGCGAGGGAAAGAGGTTTTTTTTTTTTTTTTTTTTTTAGAGAGATGGAAAATGATAGAAAATTAGGCGAGAGACAGAAAAATAGCTGGAAGGCGAGGGAGAGGGGAATTTCGTGGGATGGGTTATTTCATGCGAGGGAAAGGCCTAACTCAAAATAATGCCTTAGCGACGGAAAGATTTTTTTTTTTTTTTTTTTTTTTTTTTTTGGAGATGGAAGTTGATAGAAAATTAGGCGAGGGATAGAAAAATAGTTGGAAAGTGAGGAAGAGGGGAATTGCGAGGGATGGGTTACTTCATGCGAGGGAAAGGCCTAACTCAAAATAGTGCCTTATTGAGGGAAACAGGTTTTTTTTTTTTTTTTTTTCCGGATGGAAAGGTATAGAAAATTAGGCGAGGGAGAGGGGAATTGCGAGGGATGGGTTACTTCATGCGAGAGAAAGGCCTAACTCAAAATAGTGCCTTAGCCTTAGCGAGAGAAAGAGTTTTTTTTTTTTTTTTTCGATGGAAAGGGATATAAAATTAGGCGAGAGATAGAAAATTAGCTGGAAGGCGAGGGATAGGGGAATTGTGAGAGAAGGGTTACTTCATGCGAGGGAAAGGCCTAACTCAAAATATTGCCTTAGCGAGGAAAAGAGGTTTTTTTTTTTTTTTTTTTTCAATTTAATGGGATAGAAAATTAGGCGAGGGATAGAAAAATAGCTTGAAGGCGAGGGAGAGGGGAATTGCGAGGGAAGTGTTACTTCATGCGAGGGAAAGGCCTAACTCAATATAGTGCCTTAGCCTTAGCGAGGGAAAGAGTTTTTTTTTTTTTTTTTTCGACGGAGAGGGATAGAAAATTAGGCGAGGGATAGAAAAATAGCTGGAAGGCGAGGAAGAGGGGAATTGCGAGGGATGGGTTACTTCATGCGATGGAAAGGCCTAACTCAAAATAGTGCCTTAGCTAGGGAAAGAGGTTTTTTTTTTTTTTTTTTTTTTTTCCAAGATGGAAAGGGATAGAAAATTAGGCGAGGGATAGAAAAATACCTAGAAGGCGAGGAAGAGAGGAACTTCAAGGGAAGGGTTACTTCATGCGAGGAAAAGGCCTAACTCAAAATAGTGCATTAGCGAGGGAAGGAGGGCTTCTTTTTTTTTTTCTTTCGAATCAAATGCACTGTAATGGTGAATGCCCTTTTTTGATTTTTAAGTCTTGTGTTGATGCAGGAAATGCGAGGTTTTGTGATATGGCTAAAGTAAAAGGGGAAAGTGTTGTTTCCCGTCGCAGCGCGCAACAATCACTAGCGGGTTCTTCTGGCATTTCCAAGTTGAAAGTGGGTAAATCCAAGAAAAATCTTTTTAAGGGCAAGAAGGACACGTATCCTCCAATCGTCCCTCCAGCGGAATATTGGTGTAGGGCACCTTTCTTTGGTGCCATGGATTTGTTTTGGGCGAGGGTGGACTTATTTGATGACAATGGCAGGGGCCCAACTGATTTTCTTCTTGGTGGGGTTGAGCCGGAGAAAGGGGTTGAAGCTTTTGTTCCTCCAGAGTCTATTGTGCGTTTTCATGTCGAGAGGGGCACTTATCCTTATTCTTTTCTGGCTTTTGAGGATTATACAGGGCCCAAAGATGACTTTGATGTCTGGAGCGCAGCTATCTTTCGCCATCCCTCATATTGTGAGGTGCTTGTTGGAGCTAAGATTACTACTGCTATTTCTCAGTGTATGCGGATTAGACGAGAGCCATCTTGGCTAGAGTTCGCATTGTCACGTTGGAGTTCGAGCTCTCATACTTTTATTGCGCAGTGGGGCGAGACGACCCCTACTCTAGAGGATGTAGCTATTTTGACAGGGTTAGAGCACCTTGGGTCAGCGAATCCTAGCGCAGGAAATTTGTCCCTTAGCCAGATGGCTATTGTTGGGAGGTTGGAGGAGGTCGTGGCACCAGCAGGGAAGTTATTGAGTCGTTATCAGAATAAAGTGTTGGTAACACCTCGATCACGAAAGCGACCGAAAAACACTTTTGGGGGATGGCTTCGGTACTGGTTTCGAGATCTTAGCCATCAGGTGCAAGGAAATGCGGAGGATGGATTCATAGGTCCAGGAATGGAAAGGGACAAGTGGAGGAGTGTTGAGCATTTAGCTGCTTTCATTACATATTGGCTGTCGAGGTACGTCTTGATGGGTAGACCTCAAGACGGTATTTACCATGAGCTCTTTCCTCTTGCTGCGATTCTTGCTTCCGGCCGTCCCATTCCGTTGCCTCCTTTATTTCTGGGGGGGCTATATAAGAGATTAGATATATATCAGGAGGGTGTTGATCGTTCCAAAGGTCGGTACAATGTTACTAGCTTCCTCCCTACTACCTTTCTGCAGTTATTTTTGTATGAGAGATTTCCTAACTTGGCCCCTATGCCAAGGGTGTTTTCTATTGAAGAAAGTGAGCCACATTTTGCTAAGTGGGCTGAGGGATGTGTACAGGAGAGTTTGGCCAGCATTTTTGATTTTGAGGACAAGTTTGTTGCTCGTCCTTATGTCATGCCAGTTTGTGGAATATCTTCTACCATTGCCTACCGCCTACATGATTGCGAGCTCGTTCTTGAGCCGGGTGTATCTTATTTGGGAGATGCGAATTCAGTGATGGTTCTTAGCACCGTTTCTGGGTATTTACCTTATTTTGTGGATGGCATATACGGTGTGGTGGCCTATAATCCTTTGAGGGTAGCTCGACAGTTTGGTTTGGACCAAGGAGTTCCTCAACATCCTCCTTCCCCCATGCCTTCTGTGGCCAATTGTATGCAATTGTATGTGTACTCCTTTCTTTCAGAGGAATTACGTCGTCGGGGTAGAGTTGTGCTAGCAAGGGTAGAACTGGTGGAACCACCCCTAGTTGGAGGAAGTTTTGGAGACGCAATCTTGCATCCTTTCAGGATTTCTTAAGTAGTGATCTCGCACCCATCCATGTTGAGCTCATCCCGTCTGACGACCCTCAGTTATGTATGGCTCGCGGAGAGCAGGGCTTGTTAGCTGCAGATAGGGGAGAACTCAGCCCACTAGCTCGCCTATCTGAGGTGACTATCGCTTTGGAGCAAGCCCAGATAGTTTCTCCTGACCGTCCTTCTTGTGCCAAGCGTAAAAGGCCGGCTCCTGTTTCTATTCTTGTTCCAGCGCCTGGAAGAATACCTCCAAAGGTCGGAGGTATAGATCCGCCTACTAAAACCAGGGTTGCCTGCCAAGCGAGGGGTTGCTCGACTGACACCATTGATTCGTCACAAGTAAACTTATATTTCGTATTTTGGAATTATTTGTGTGTTTGTGTCGTTTCCAATACGTTTGTATTAAAATACCTGTATTGTTTGCAGGGGTCGACTGGCGTGTGTCGGATAAAATTGGCGCGGCATAAGGTCTTGCCCACAGGTGGAGGCAAGTCTCATGATAGTGGCCTCCCAGTCCCTCTAGGTGTTGAGGATGATGTAGAAAATTCGGAGGATGACGAAGAGGGTTCGAATCAGAGTCTTGAGATTATGGGGAAAAGGGATGATGTTGAAGACGATATTGGATGTGACATGATTAGTGCTAGGCCTTCTTTGTTGGATACACCAAATTCTAGGGATGCATTGGTTCCTTTGCGGGCCAAGATTGGAGGTGGTGTCCCTATTGCTCGCTTGTTTGAAGGTGGTTGTAATTTTTCACATAGCAATGTGCTTAGCTCACGAGTTGGAGGTGCGAGTACGTCCGTGAGCTTGTCATGTGGCATTGGCTCTTCTGCGCCCATTTCTTTACATGCTTCTACAACCTCTACGAGCCTAGAGAGTAATGTGTCCACCATTCCTTTGAGCTCTGAAGTTGGAGTCAACTCGCCTATTGTTTCAGCTGGTTCAGACTTGGGTGGTGTGCTCGTACATGAGTTGTTTGGCTTCATTCAGAAAGGTGCCAGTGATATTGGGGGTAGCCTTCAAAGGCCATCACTGCCAGCTATTGATGGAGATTATTCCCTCATTCATGCTACTAATGGAGATTTTTCTCCTGTTCATCTTCCCCGTGGCAGTGTGATTCTTAAAGGGATCGATGGGAAGGAAAAGCTACTGGATCCAGCTGTGTTGTTTGCCAGGGTAAAAGTAGAGTTAATTCCTCGACTACTTTTTGTTCTTCATTATAAACCCACCACTTTCATGCACTTGAGTAGCTCCTATCTTCGGACTTATTTTTTGGATGGTTTTGGAGAATTCCTTAAGGAGCTTTACAAGTTGTCCTCGAAGACAGCTTCTTTTGATAAGGTGTTGGCCCAACGTAATGTTTTGGGCGAGTTTTGAGATGGCCGGATTAACAGATTGGAGGTTGGTTGGCTAGATGATTGGTTGTCTCTTCTTGAATCTCGGGTTAGGAGGAGGATGACTAAAGCTGAGCTAGGCGAGGTAAATAAGGCTTTGGTTGCTGCTGTGCGAGTGGAGGAGGAACGTAAGCTATCTTTTGAGCAAGCACAGAAAGCTTTGAATGAAGCAGAATTGGCGACTTCTAGCTTGAGGGAAAAGAAAGCAATTCTTGAAGCAAGATTGGCGGGTGAAGAACAAAAAGAAGAAGATCAAGCTTCCAGAGTCTTGATTTGATTTAGTTGGATCATAGCTTTGTAGCATATGATAGCTTTATATGATAGCCTAAAACTTTTTTTGTATGTTGGAGATTTGGGCCTCGCTTTCTTTTTCTATAATTTCAAATCTTTAACTACTTAATGGAGCCGACTTCACAATTAGAGCGTCATCTTTTGTTATTTGTGATTATAGTTAGAATAAGGGTGGAAAAGGACGATATTCATTGAAGAAGCCCAAACGGGCACAATACATCTTGGTGTGGTACATCATATAGCAATGAGTAATTTCTAAGGATAGTAAGCTTTTAGCCATTTCGCATTGATAAGGCTCAGGAGGGTTTGAGAGTTAGGCTCATAAATTCTGTAATAGCCATTTTCATTGACTTCCCTTACTACATAAGGACCATGCCACTTAGGTGTAAACTTGTGGGTTGATGTTCCCCTCATGACGTGAGGTGCAGCCCGTAACACTAAATCACCTTCTTGGAACTGTCTTGGGCGTACCAGAGTATCGTAAGCTCTAGCTAGACGACTCTGGTAAACTTTAAGATTAGCCTGGGCTTTGTCCCTTCTTTCATCAAGGACTTCCAACTCTGACGGTCTGGAAAGCGGGGTAGTTCCACTTCGGAAGGCCATGCGAGCTGAGGGTATGGCAATTTCCACCGAGAGGACGGCTTCTGTGCCATATACCAACGAAAATGGGGTCATTTGAGTTGGTCTTCTTTTGGATGTTCTGTATGCCCAGAGTGCCATTGGAGGCACATGTGCCCAGTCCCTTTGATAATCCTTGAAAGTCCTTGAAAGGATTCTAAGGAGTGTTTTGTTGGTTGCTTCAGCTTGTCCATTCCCCTGGGGATAGTAAGGCGTTGATTTATGGTGTGTGATGTCATATGAGACTAAGAGTTGGCCAACTTGACGGTTGACAAAAGGGGTCCCATTATCAGACAGGATTACTCTGGGTATACCAAAACGACATATAATGAATTCTCGAATGAAATTGGAGACAGCGGCTCCTGTTGCCTTCTTCAGGGGGATGGCTTCTACCCACTTAGTGTAAGTCTCTGTGGCCGCCACAATCCATATGTGGCCCTTTGACGGTGGAGAGATGGGGCCAATAAGATCCATAGCCCACGTGTGGAAAGGACATGGTGAGCTTGAACTATGTAGATCGGTGGCTGGTGCATGAATAAGGTTTCCATGGAGTTGACAAGGTTTGCAGCGTTTGGCATACATTTTGGCATCTGCTTCCATGGTAGGCCAATAATAACCTATATGCAAAAGATGCTGGAATAACTTGGCTCCACCTTGGTGCTCCGACCCATGATCAAGTTCTAAAACTTTTTGGATTTCTGCTCCCGATAAGCAACGTAAAGGCTTCCCGTCAAAGCCATGCCTAAAAAGTTGCCCTTCTTGCAAAAAGAATTTCGGAGCTCGCTTCTTGATTATTGCAGCTGCAGAGCGGTTTGGCGGCAATGATGCTTCTTTGAGGTAATCTATATACACCCGACGCCAGTCGGAGATGATTTCTGTGAAATTGCATTCAACTTTCGGAGGGAATTCCTAGTATTTGGTGCACTTTCCTTGAAGATCGTTTGCTTCCTTGGCCATGGTAGGCCAATAATATCCTTGTCGTTGTAGCCTCCTATAGAGGCTTACGTCTCCCGTTCCACAAGAGCGGTTATGAACCCCTTCTAGCTTAGACTTGGCTTCGGTAATGTCGATGCAACGTGCTAGCAAACCCCCCGGCCCTCTGTAGTAGAGGACTCCTTGGTAAATCGTGAAGTGTTTGATTTCACACAAAGGTAGTTTACCTGAGGGGGCGCGGAGCTCGTCGATGATTGGGGCTCTCCAGTCGGCGAGTTCTTTTTCAGGAAATATAGTTGTTACCGAGCATGGCATGGAGCGCTTCAGAACTTCTATCTTAGTTGATTCTTCCGCGAATTCCACCTTAGAAGCCAAGGTAGCAAGGGCGTCCAGGTGTCGATTGTTGGAGCGAGGAGCATGTTCTATCCTTACCGTGTCAAATTTGTCTATCAACCTTTGGACAATGGTTCTGTATGAGGCCAAAGGGGGCTCTTTGATAGCATAGTCTCCATTGGTCTGCTTGACCACCAGATTAGAGTCGCCTTTGATACATAGGAGACTTACTCCTAAATGGAGTGTTGCCATAAGCCCTAATATCAAGGCTTCGTATTCCGCCTTCTTGTTAGAGCATTTAAAATCCAGTTTATACGACAAATTGACTTCAGTTTGATTTGGGGAAATAAGAACTATTCCAGCTCCTCCCCTTTTCGAGGTGGATGATCCGTCAAAGCTCAAACTCCATTCTCCTTCGGTGTTTACTTCAGCTGCTTGGATCTCATCTCCTGGCAGTTCATCCGAAGGCGGCTCATGTTCTCCACTGGGGAAGTGAGCCAAGAGGTCGACGAGCGCTTGACTCTTAATGGCCTTGGGAGCTTTGCAAGTGATGTCATATTCTGCTAATGATAAGAGCCAGCGAGCTGGCCTGCCAGAGAGCGCTAGTCTAGTAAGGAGGAATCGGATGGGATCACTTCTGGTCATAAGATGGATGGGGTAAGAAAGAAGGTAATGGCGGAGCTTCTTGGCAGCAAAGACTAGGGCGAGACAGTGCCGCTCAATGGGGGAATATCGAATCTCAGCCCCTTGGATGACTCTACTTATGTAGTACACCGGTCGTTCGAGTCCGTCGACTTCTTGGGCGAGCAGAGCTCCGACCGATTTCGGCGTGGAAGTGATGTAGAGGAGCAAGGGCCTCGCCAGCTGAGGAGTAGTCATGGAGAGAGAGGAAGTTAAAGCTGACTTCACTCCTTCGAATGCTTGTTGGTGTTCCTCATTCCAAATGAACCCGACATCCTTCTTTAGTAATGAATTGAAGGGTTGTGTTATTTCGGCCATAGCTGGGATAAACCGTCTCAAGTAAGATGCCCGACCAAGGAAGGTTCTCAACTCGTCTAGATTGGTTGGTCGTGGCATATTTTTTATGGCGGCGACCTTTGCTAGGTCGGGGTCTATCCCATGGCGATGAACGATACAGCCAAGGAACGTGCCGGCAGTGACTCCGAATGCGCATTTAAGCGGGTTCATTCTCAGTCTGTATTTCTTACAACGTTCAAAGACTCTTTGAAGGTCTCTAAGGTGACTGGTCTCCTCTTTGGATTTCACTACCAAATCATCAATGTAACATTCCAAGGATTTGTGCAACATATCATGAAAGATGGCTGTCATAGCTCTCTGGTATGTTGCTCCCGCGTTTTTTAATCTAAAAGGCATTACAGTTTAGAAAAAGTAACCTATAGGGGTGCGAAATGCCGTCTTTGGGGCATCCTCTGAAGCAATCTTGATCTGGTTGTAGCCGCTGAAGCCATCCATGAATGAGAACATATGATGCCCCGCCGCTGAATCAATCAAGGTGTCTATGTTTGGGAGTGGGACCTCATCTTTGGGGCAAGATTTGTTTAGATCTCTGAAGTCGACGCACACTCGAATTTGACCATTCTTTTTTATAACTGGGACAATACTAGAAAGCCAGGTGAGATGTTGGATGGGTTTGATAAACCCTGCTCCAAGTAGCTTCACCACTTCGTCCTTGATGTTGAGCTCCACCTCGGGCTTATAAAATCTTACCCCTTGCTTGACTGGGTGAGCTAAGGGGATGACGTTCAAACGGTACATGGTAACATCTTTGTCTAATCCTGGCATTTCTTCATATGTCCACGCGAAAACGTCCGAGTACTTCTTGATCAACTCGATGAGGGGCCCTCTTTGTTCTGCTGGAAGATCTTTGCAAATGAAGATAAGACGCCTGGGCATTGTTTTCAAACCCGGACCGGACCGGCCGGTCGGACCGGTTGAACCGGGCCTTGTTCCGGTCCGGTCAACCCCCTAAACCCGGATAGGGGCCAAAACCGGAAAAACCCGGTGACCCAGTGGTCGAACCGGTAAAACCGGTGACCTAGTGGTCGGACTGGCCAGAACCAGTCTGCTTTTTTTTTTTTTTTTTTGGGTTTTACTTTTTTTTTTTTTTCTTTCTTTCTTATATTTATATATATATATTCAAAATTGACTAAAAATTCTTATTTCAAGAGTCTCCTCATAAGAAAGAGTCTCATTGAAAACTTGAGAAGATTATGAAAGTCTATTCCTATTTATAGGAAAAGATTTTTCAAAGAAAACCTACAAAATTCTATGTGGGATTCAATCAAATTATTTGAAACATATTGATTGGAGGGAGAGTTGAAAATTTCATTTCCCTCCAAAATTAAATCTAGCATTCAATCAATTTATTTGGAGGGAATGTTTAAAAAATTTAATTTCTTTGAAATAAGCGACTTTTTTTTTATCAATTATAACTTTATTAAATATTATTAATAAATATTATGCAACAATTTTTATTTTTATTTGATTATTTATATATATTTTTATTTATTTATAATTTATAATTATATTTTTTAATTATATAATATTAATTATGACGTCACGGTTCGACCGCTTTGACCCGACGGTTGAACCGGTGACCCGTCCACCCGGTCTCTTTTCCGGTTCACTCACCGGTCCGGTTTTGAAAACAATGCGCCTGGGTTCTCTTTCAGAGGCTATGTTGATTTCTTCCAATTCTTGCTTTTGGGGCCGAGGGCCGTCCTGTAAACACTCCGGAGCAGGTCAAACATCTTGCAATCCATCTTGCTTTAGGATTGCAACTGAGTTGGCGGGGACTTGATTAGGAGATGAAATGGTTGCCTTGGCGAGGGGTTTAACTTTTGAGCCTTCGGCTCCATCCAAATGAGTTATCGCAGGACAATAGGATCTGTCAAAGTGTTTATCTGTTGCTGGAAAAGCCACGACTTTTTTCCTCCTACTCTTCTTGTCTCTACTTTTTTTATTCTTTGTCATTGGCGGGCGTTGGGCCAGCACAGACAAGGTGTAGCAACAGTGATCTTCTCCACTTAGTTCACGATGGGCGATTGCTACGTCGTCTAGCTGGGGGTCGGCATTGGTAACATTTGCCAACCCCTCGCATCGTCGTAAACGGTATACCACTCTGCCATCTTTTGTTTGAAACCTGGTGACTTTAGGGAGCTTTCTTGAAGGCTCTGATTTGGTGAATGTCTTTCTGCGAAGTGGTGATGAATCTTCTTCAGAGAGGTCGTCCCAGTTGGGTATAGGAGTTCCTCGAAGTGGCAGGGGAGGTTCATCTTCATCGACATGATTGTAACATACCGCATCTGCCATGTGAGCTTCATCTACTCGAAAAGGCTTTTGAGAGCCAGCTATGGCTACTACCTCATTGTTGTAGATTGCTTTGACACATTGATGGTAGGTGGACGGGATGGCAGCATATCTGTGAAGCCAAGTTCTCCCTAGGAGAGCCTGATAGGTCGTCTCTGCTTCTATAACATGGAACTTAGTAGTAGAGCGAATTGGTCCCACTACTAAGTCTAACTGGACATGACCTATGGTTTTAATTTTTTGGCTTCCAAAACCGGTGATGGAGATGGATTGTTTGACTACGTGCTTTTGTGGGATCCCGGTTGCCTGGAAAGTAGAATAAGGCATTACATTGAGTGAAGCTCCTCCATCCATGAATCCTCTTTGAAACTCCATCCCATTGATGAATACTGGGACGTAGAGGGGACGGTTATGTGAAAACAGTACTTGTTTGTCGGCCTCAGTAAAGGTAATCGCCAAGGAGTTGTCTCGAAATACTTTCCTTACTGATCCGCTTACACTCATGCATGTTTCACCATTCTGCTCCGCAAGTCTTAAAAAGGCCTTGGTGGCTTCAAAGCATGTTACTTCAAACAGGCCGAATTAGTTGAAGAACCACTTGAACTTTGTCGATTTCTTAAGCGCTATCACACGCCTGGTCTCAAAGTCCGGACAAGTGAGAGCTGGTAGTTCAAAGAGCTCACACACCATTGGCTCTTCCATCACGTCATAATGCGAAAGCATCATGACCATCTTGCCATTATCCTTGTGGTGCGAGAGAGGATCTTTCAAGACATCTTATGTTTGGCGGGGTAGCTCCAAAGTGTCGTCAGACATCATTTTTCAAACTAGGGATCTGAGTGCCCAACATTCCGTAGTAGGATGTTTAATGGAACGATGGTATATGTAATAGTTTGCCCACGCTTGATCATTTTTGGTAACAGGTCGCCTTGGCTCGGGGAGGTGAACTTTTCCATCTTCTACCCAGGCGTTGAGGAGTGCTTGTGCCTCGTTCACTGAGATAGGTAACGGCGGGGGAATTTGATCAAACTCTCTCTTTTTTTCCTGCGGGTCTCCTCTTCCTCCAGAAGAGCCTTTTGGCTGCATATACAACGTGGTTACGTCGGTTAGGCCTCCATGAGGAAGGTTGAGGTGCCGTTGGCCGCCATGAGTGGGGTTGTGGTGCTGTCATTCGTGCCCCTGATCTTACTGTTTCACTTATATTTCGAGCCGCAACACATAAAGCGAAAAAGTCAGGGAAATGGTGGTTGACCAACTGGAGTTTATAAGTCGTAAGCATCCCTTCGATGCACAATGACACCAGCTGGTGTTCTTCCATCGAGTCTTGAATGTCTATTGCTTTTTCCCTGAAACGGCGGACGTAAACGAGGATGTCCTCCCCAAGTCGTTGTGTTTCCCTCATAAGATGAAGGGTGGTTAACCTTTCTTCAACGTAGAAGAACTTGATGTAAAACTTTTTTACCAAGTCTTCCCATGAAGAGATAGAGCCAGCAGCGAGGTTGGCATACCACGGGAATGCTCGATCTGTGACGGATTTGAAGAATTCTCTCATGCGGAGGTTTCGGTCCTCTCGGTGAGCCCCAAGAGCGTCAAGAAAGTGTGAAACATGCTCCCTGGCATTCCCTTTTCGCCCATCAAAACGGACAAACTTGGGCACTGTATATCCGACCGGGTATAGAAGACTTGCGATGTGAATAGGGTAATGGGGACGGAGGTTTAACTCTGGCGAGGCAGGGATGTGACCTTTGTTCGTCTGAAGTAGGCTGTGTATGTGCTCTTTTACGACTTCCAATGTTAATGGCTGGGAAGGGTTTTGATCTGCCGGAAGAGCTGGAGAGCCAGTCGAAGCCACTACGGTGGGAGCTCCACTAACGGATCCAACTTGTGGTGAAGGTGTTTGGCTAGGAGCTAATGGAGAGAGCGGAGCGACTGTTTGTCCTCCCACTTGGGCTTGCAAGTTGTTTTGTGGAGCAGGGTTGGCTTCTGAGCCATTTTGGGCTAATAGCGAAGCGCCATTTTGTGATGATGAAAGAGGTTAGATGATGATGGAAACGTTGGTGCCCTTTGTAAGGCTAGTAGGGTATCCATTAAGAGGAGTTGGTTCTGTTGAAGTGAGGTGATGCTCTCAGTCAATACACGTAATTGATCTGCTATAACTAGTTGGGAGGATTGTTCTTCCGGAGAGCCGCCGGAGTTGTGTTCCGAGGTCTCCGCCAAGGTCTCCCTACCGCCACCTTGGGATGTCGCTACTCCAGTTCCAGTGTTCTTTTTGGATGCCATGTGAAGCGAGCACCACTCTTCCCCAGCAGAGTATAATGTGGGTGAGAGATGTGATTAGAGGTAGTCCGGGAAGATGGCGGGCACTTCAATGGTCTGAGATCACCGGAAGTGGAGAGGAGGAGATCAAGGCAAGCTTGGAGAGGGAGAGGTTGGCAATGATAGACCTTGAATACTAATGTAAAGCAAAAGAGGGTGTTTAAGCATAAAACTTGGCTATATTGTTGTTGTTTTGTCTCGCTGCATATACGATACGTTATATAGGCCACAGGAGTATTGGAGCCCAAGCAAACTGTTAGACATGTGGCTCGTTCTCCTCAACTCTGCCAGAAGTGATATAAGCCCTTCTGCCGTCTGTGGCTTGACGGCAGGCGGAGAGCAACGTTTCATGGCAGGCGAAAAATAACGTTTCGTATATGCATCGGATGACATGAACATAAAGTCATTGTTGCCTCTTCTCCAAGCCTGGTCGAGATGGAGTTGTCTTAGCAAGAAGACAACCATCTCGACGATCCCATGACCTCCGCCGCCAGTCCCGTATCCTCTGATGATCCCGAGCAGTAGTGCTTGGGTACTGCTCCCAACCCAGGCATCCAAGTAGGTAAATGGGCTAGGGCCCACCTTAGTGTTTAGGAGAGCCAAGGGCTCGCTTCCAGACGACCAAGTTGGAGAATGGGCCGCGGGCTTATCTCAATGTTTAGGAGAGCCATGAGGTATGAAGGACCATGGGCCCTGCGGGGCCATGGTGCTGCCTGTTGCAGGGCTCTTCATATCTAGATATATTTAGGCTTATATGTATGCTCCCGCTTAGGCTAAGCATATAGTCTTGGTTGTCTTAGCACATGGCGCCCGTAGGGCTCGCCATGTATCAAACATACGACATGCCCGACGTGATGCCTTATTGGTCTGCCACATGGATGGGGTTTTGGTAATGTGGCACCTATAGGGCTTGCCACGTATTGAGCTTGATACAAGTACTCACAATAAGCGAATGATATGCAGGATAACATGAGCCTCTAATGCAAGATAAATTCATCTTAAACACAATTATACCAAATTCTTGGCAGAATAACACCAAGAAACCAAAATCTCACATGGAAAGCTGCTTTCAATTAATCAAAATACTTATTTAATATGCTATTAGTTAAAATTGATCACAACTTGTATGTTTTTAATGTCGCAACACTATTCCAGGCTAATAACCATGCAAACATCATTTACCTGAAAAGGCATTGCAGGTATATCCGGTAGTCAAGGTGAACTCCTTCCTCATGGAAACAGAGAAGAGGATTATGAAGCAAAGCAAAAACTAAGCGAGGTAAAGGCTGCAGTTGTGGGCATTGCGAGAATGCGACATCAGTGTGAGAAGTTGTTGAATTTCCATGCTCATACTAAACAACTTTACAAGCATCATTATACTGAGCTGTGAGGATTACAAGCCAATCATGGAGCAACATCCTACCTTCCCGAACTCCTTTCTCCAACGATGCTGATAAGACCTGGAGAGTGAATGTTATGGTGAAGCAACAAGTTATTAGAATGTATAGAAGCATCACAAGCTAAGATTCTAAGCATTTGTTCTTGATAAACATTCATGCTTTCCAAAAAACTAAACCACTCTCTTATAATTTTGTCAGAGAAAGTTCAATCAAACCAAGGAACAAATGAAATAATAAAACCTGTAATCACTCAACCAAAAACTCAGTTAATCCAATGTAAAAAGACAACCTTCCATAGAATTGACAAATCAGATAATCAATTGTTAAATAATGAACTTAATATTCTACACAAATATTTCGATAAACATTTATGCTTTCCAACGAATAAACGTCTCATTTTGTCAGAGAAAGTTCACTCAAACCATGGAACAAATAACATAATAAACTTGTAATCAGTTAACTAAAACCTCAGCTAATCCACTGCAAAAAGGTAGCCTTCCATGAACTGATTGAGGAATCAGATAAGGCCATATGCAAAGAACCTGTTTGCATAGTGTCTTTTACAGTTCACACTTGTCACTTTAGAAGTTGAGATTAAGTTGATGTTTTTCAGTCTTCAATTATCAGAAAAAGCTTCTCAATTTTGCTTCTTTTAAATCTGTTTCTCTTTTGTCCGAATGCAAAACTTTCTTAAAGAGTAGAAGCACCATAAGGTCAATGTGATAGAAATGCATCATTATTATGAAGAATTCTAATACTATCACTTCACACCAAAATACCTTGGCAGCTCCAGTACTGCTAGGGATAATGTTAAAAGAGGCAGCTCTTCCACCTCTCAAGTCCTTCATTGATGGACCATCAACAGCCTTATGTGTTGCTGAAAGGCATGAAATAATAAGATAAAAAAGTTCACTTTATCTCAAGAAAAAAGGACAATGAGTAGTACTCGCACCAGTAATTGAATGCACTGTGGTCACAAGGCCTTTGACAATGCCAAATTTGTCATTAATAACCTGTAGCAATTTATATGCAAGAAACATAAGATGGGCATTCCAGTCCTTTGTTATGATATAAACTGAAACCAAGTACAAAGCAACCTTCACCAATGGAGCAAGACAGTTGGTAGTGCAACTAGCATTGGAAACAATATCAATATCTGATTTGTATTCCTTCTCATTGGCACCCATAACAAATATTGGAGCAGCCTTACTCGGAGCAGAAATGACAACCTTCTTTGCGCCACCCAGGAAATCAAACAAAAAATGGGGCAATACTGATTAACATCAACCAACCAACAAAATGAATAAATAAAATTTGAAAAATGACCCTCAACACTGTCCAACTGAGCATAATATGCAAAGAACATTCAGATTTATGTGCGGGAGATTGCACCAGAACAAGTATTATATGAAGCCATTACAAGATTAGATTATGAATATAATAATAATAACTAAGGTCAATGTAGCCAAACATGAAAACAAATTCAACGTGAAACACTTTCATGAAAAAGTTATTTATCAGACATCAATACAGATTAATTTCATCAACAATATCATTCAAGTATGTGTGCATGAGCCAAAATGCATATTAAGAGAGCAGCAAATTAAGGCAAACCTTCAAATGTGCAGCAGCTTTGTCCTTGTCAGTAAAAACTCCCATGGACTCGACAACATATTCAGCTCCAACCTCACCCCACAGAATCTCCTCTGGGTTTCTAAATAACAAGCAAAGAAAATATAATCAATAATCAGAGGATGTGATCTTTAAAAAATTGAAATATAAAGATGGAGAACCAGCTTATACCTTGAACCAAAGACAGCGACAGGTTTGTCACCAAAGAGACGGATCTTGGAATCCTTAACCTTAAGCTCATTCTTTTTCCATTGGTTGTGAACACTATCATATTTAAACATGTAGGTCTGTACAGCACAAAATCTAAATCAAGTTAACAAAAGATGGATATCCAATAATTGATTTCATGGCCTAATGGTGACTTGGGGCCACTGAAATGGTTACAATTCATTGTCCATGATAAAAAGAGAGAAAAATAAATAAATAAATAAATAATTATGCATATTATATAGCTATGTGGAAATTAAAAGCTAGAGCAAAACAATTCATCTAGATAGTTTAATGCTAATTTGCTTAGGAAATTTCTTTGTCAAGAAGTTTCTTCAAAACTCAAACAAAGGCAACCTCACACATTCTATTTCTATATACATGTGCTTATTATGTATGTGGCATGAATTCTATTTGACTCTTCAATTTTGCATGATTAAAGTTCTCTCGCAACATTTGATTAGACAAAAGCACATCCTAGGACGAAACTAAAAATTTCCAACAACACATAGCGTGGTTGGCCTAGTTCCATGAATTTACATATGCAAACATTATATATAGACATGAAATATACTCCATCCAAGCAAATAACATGAATACAACAAAATCAAACACAGGTGTCCATCTTCTCAACTACTCCCAAACAAAAAAGTGAAACATTATAAAATTATAAAAGCTTAGTTTACTGCATTAAACAAGCCAATAGACAGTTTTGCAAATTATGCAAAAGAGCTTTCCAATAATAATGGAAAAGTTTCGCTCAGCATCACTGTTAAGTTTGTGTTTGTTTCTCCAATCTGGAATTGAGGAATAATGCAGACTTTGATATGTTAAAATGCTTTCTCTAATGATACACTAACAACCCTTCCCCACCCCCTCACCCTGACATTTCCCACCGGTTAATCAAACGTATCTAAAATGTAGGTTCCAGAAGAGTGGGTGGAGATTATCAATTAATTATTGAAAACTTGATTTTGTAGTAATGTCAAAACTGGTCCAATCAGAATATGAGATGTGTC
The DNA here is from genome assembly GCA_036172215.1 of Camellia granthamiana. Lineage (NCBI taxonomy): Eukaryota > Viridiplantae > Streptophyta > Magnoliopsida > Ericales > Theaceae > Camellia > Camellia granthamiana. The sequence goes on along the minus strand of CM069911.1, from coordinate 66,200,490 downwards.
TAAATAGGGAGTTACCAACAGCCATCACATTTCTAAACAGACAGTTAGCAAATTTTCACATACAGATGCAACAATGTAAGCAGAGATGGCCACAAGAATGTTGCCTGCCAAATGTTGAACACATTGACTCTTAATTAGTAGCAAAAGTATCTGTAAGGAAACATCAAGAACTATTTCACCTAGAGGCGTCTCTCAAGTTTGCCGAAATTAACAAAATCATCAAATCTCATAATCATCATATCTCAGCACCAAAATTAATACTACATTTCAAATCTCAGCACCAAAATTAACAGAATAACAACTAGTAGTATTCGAACCAGCACATCATAAATCATCAAATCAACACCAAAATTAACAGAATCATCAAATCACAGCACCAAAATTGATACTACATTTCAGCGATCGTGTATTCGAACCAGCACATCATAAATCAGCGCAACGAAGTGAAATCATCAAGACAAACATTACACCGACAAATAAGCATTTTCGAAGAATAAATACGAACAACAGATCAAAAACCAAATCTATGAGACTGAGGTCTGGTTTGGCATCCTAAAAAAAATCCAAAAAGCCAAAAAGTTACTAAAAAGGTTAAAAAGTTATCACTATTCACAAATTAAAAATATAAAAAAATTAATTTACACAATATTTTAATACAAATTAACCAGTTGACGTGATTGGTACTGAACTGATAAAAGTGGGCTGTCAAAGGAAAAAAAAGAAAATTAGGTATATATATTCATTAAATTGGAGGGTAATGTTAGGCCAGTGGGGGTCCATCACGGGTCTCGTTTTGATAATCTAAATCGTTGAATGTGTAAAACTCGTCGACTACTATATATCTGTAAAAAATCACGTTGATCGGATATCGCTAACTATATGATCAAATCAGTTTTGTATAAAAAAAATGGATGGTGTTATAGTTAACGGTTGACAAAAAACTAACACGATCAGATAGCTATCGATATCCGATCACCGTGATTTTTTACAAGCATATAATACTCGACGAGTTCTACACATTGCACTAGAATGATTTTTAGGATTAACATTTTCTGTTTTAGGTTCCTCCAGTCACTGCATTTGCATGCTAGACTTGTCTGAGGAGGTTCAAATATACCAACTGCAAGTCTGAAATTGGTCAACAATGTGTCAAAGGCTCATGACTGGATAAACATGTCAGATTACAGTTATGCTGCACCATCAGCATCAACAGATCGGGTTTAAGACTTAACTGGAAGCATTGAACCGGTTGGGAATATACTTCAAAGGACAAAATTGAGCAGTGTCAAATTTAAATTCTGACAATGGTCCTAGAATGTGAGATTAGCATAACCCTAAAATGTGAGATTAGCATTCTGAAGAGAACAAGCAGGTATCCCTTTCCTTTGTCTTGCTAATTTGTAGCAACCTTATATATTTTCTCAAAATAGATTTATTCATAGGAGAGGAAAATAAAATATGAATATTTTGGATTTCACAAGTGAGGAATAATCACTCCTCCAATATCTCAACAATCCCCCCCCCCCCCCCCCCCCCAAAGCTAACCACACCCCTCATATCTCTCCAAACTTAAGCTTTATCCCAAATCTACAAGTCATCCTAAGCGTTACCTCCGCAATACTGCAAAATTTCATCCTTCAAAACCTTAAATGCTTACACTATCCCACAATCTAACATACCTTGCTTCCAGTAAGCTGAATACTAATCTATTACATAAAAATTCAAATAACTTGTGGATCCAATCAATTAGCCTATTGCTAAACAAGGTATCTTAAGGTACAGATTCTTTAAACTTAATAATTTTTTCTTAAATTGAAATTATATACAAGCTAATATTTGCCATTCAAGTCTATAATATATAATGTGAAAATAAAGTACTCTGAAATGCTGAAATATAAATTGAAAATGGAAAGCACATACCTGCTATTAAATGAAACCACTAAAAAAGCAGAAAACTACCACCATCATAACTCTTGAAATTTAGGCCATGTTTTACAAACTCAATCAATTGAATCAGCTGAGGATACGACTGGGTTGGACTACCACTTGTGTGGCCTTCTCCCTCTGTGCAGAAACCACAAGCCTTTTCTGAAACCAGGGAGAACAGGACAAAGTAACAAGCATCAACTCAGCCTGAAGTTTTTCATAAAAATTCCTGAACACCCTTAGATACAAGGTCAGCAACAAACATTCCATTATGGGGCATCATTTTCCAGAAGCTGACTATCATCACCGTCCATGCATTAATAATTGGCTAACGCAAATACTTATTTGTCCCTTCCAAGCCATATTTGATAAAGGTCAAATGCCTTGTTAAAATCTCTCATCTTGCAGTACTTTTTCATGAGTATTAGAAATGGAACATGATCAATGGGTAAACCAGACCTCTGTATCTTGGCAAAAAGTTTTTCAGCCTCCATTACTTTACCTCTCATACAATAACCTTTAATGAGCTCGGTATAAGTTATGATGTCTGGATCATAACCTGTCCTCAGTATTTCATCATGTAATTGGAGTGCAGAATGAATGTGTCCAACATCACAAGCAGCACCTAGCAACAAATTATAAGTGACCAAATCAGGAGAAAGACCATTTACGAGCATATCCTTCTTTAGAGAATGAGCTTCAACAATTTTGCCTCGTTTTGTGTGTGCATGGATCAATGCATTATAAGTAAAAACGTTGGGCAAGACACCAAATGCCACCATTTGATCTCTAATGGAGAGAGCATTTTGAATATCTCCGCTTCTACCATAGCCATCAATTATAGAATTCCAAATGAGAGGCTCAGGTACAATCGAATTCTCTAACATAGAAACAAGAAACTCATTAGCCTCAATTACATGCCCCTGAATACAGAGGCCTTGAATGAGCATTTTGTATGAGATATGATCAGGAGCCACCCCCATTCTTGACATAACACTGTAGATATAACAAGCCTCATCAATCCTTCCTTCCTTACAAAGAGCACTTATAAGTGTATTGTAAGTGAAAACATCGGGAATAAGGCCACTCTTAAACATTTCAGATAAGTATCTATATGAAACTGTCACGTCTCGGCTCGAACAAAATCCATAAATAATAACATTATAGGAAATAACATCCATTTGGGTACCCCTTTGGAGCATCTCATCCCAAAAAGCAAGAGCCTGCATCGTATCTCCATTCTTGAAGTGACCATCCATGAGTATTGTGGAAGTGATTAAATTTGATCTTCCCTTGTCACAATTTTCATCTAATATTTCTTTAAGAAGCTTCCTAGCATCCTCCAATAGTCCTTTCTTGCAAAGTGCATGTACTAAAATGTTACAGGAAACTCTATTTGGCGTAACACCAGAATTCGCCATTGTAGAGAAAACATCGAGAGCTCTGTCCACATTATTAATTAGGCAATAACCCTTCATTAAAGTGTTATAGGTAGCACAGTTGGGACTGGGACCACAATATAACATCTCACTAACAAGCCAATTTGCCTTCACCAATTCACCAGTTTTACAAAGTCCATTAAGAAGATAATTGTGTGTAAGCACATCTGGAATTACACCATTCCGAATCATCTTCTTCCTAAGCCATAGGGATGCTCCCAACTTACCTTCCAAACACAAAGCCCTAATAATGGCTACATGCTGAGTGTAACTGCCTTCAAAAGTGCGACCGCATAGGCCTATGTGTGCCCATGATATGCGTTCCCTACAAAGTTCATAGAAACTATTACGAGATGACATTCAAGAAATTAGAAACACTCTATTTAGTTTAGAGAAATTGTAAATTTACGAACTAAATAATTTCCTACAATGTATAGGCATAACGTAATCACACCAAATGACAAGGGTGAAGAACCTCTAAGTGTCCATGCTTGCAAATAAGAAAACCAAATGTATAAAACAACTAAAAATGGAACTGATTAGACAAAAGAAAAAGGCACGAGAGTAACCATAAAAAGGAACATATCAAGCTTCAACATGTAGTTTTATCCTATACAAATTTAGTCGGTTGATTCAAAAATACATCAGAAGATTCAGAACTTTACGCATTTAAGACATGACAGAATAGCACCTGATAGTGACCTCTGCAATGAATTTTACTATTGTAGTCTCCATAAATTGGCTCTGAATTGTGAAACACCAGGGGTGCATCAAAACATGATGTCAGGAAAAAAATTCTCATCCCTATCAAAGCTTCAAAAGCAAAAACTGAAGTGCAATCTATACAATCTATTCATATTGCATGCCACAAACTCAAAATTACCTTCTAACCAAACTAGGCAATTTAAGCAACAACAATAACTTCACATCCTAATCAAACTACACTATTAAGCAACAATAACTTCAAATACATGGACACTTGTGCAAGTTCAAACAACAACAATCTCAATAATGGATATAAATATTTTAAAACGTATCAATTGGAAATTAGCACAAATGGAATTATTAAAATTGAGAGCTTCCGTAATATTTTCATCTTGTAATGGGAAGGACTATAATGTATAACTTTCCAATGAGCCACTTCAAAAATGATCTAAAATCAAAATCCTGACCTCATCGTCTTTAAACGCTCCAAACTATCTTTCAGCATTGTGTCCAATACATTGAAAACTGCCCGCAAATCTCTTTTATCATTGCAATCCTTTCTTTGTGAGAACCAATCTTCATTCTGTTGCTGGCACTGATCAACAGCAGTCTCAATGATATCTTGAAGAGCACAAGGCAGTACTCCATTGCACCTATACATATTCACAATGTGGGTTGTAGTGCAAACTGCTAAAGATTTCATTGTAAAAAGGAAAAACAAAAAACAAACAAGAAAATTTACAAGTACATACCTAGATACACACATAATTTGTGAGATGACACAAATATATGTAAGAGTTAATTATTAATGCTGAGTTTGGCTGAGGGATTTGGAAAGGGAAAGAGAAAAGATGTGTGAAACTAGGTGAAATATATGCATGTTTTATTTACATTTTACCTACCTTTTTCATTTCCCTTTCCAAATCCCTCCCCAAATCCCCCAACCAAAAAAGAAATGTAAGGCCAACTCTAGCCCTTTTGAGTAACGCTGTGATTGGTTGAACGATTTGGAAAGTTTGGTTCAGCGATTTGGAAAGGAAAAGGCCAAAGGTGTGTGAAACTAGTCAAATGTAGGTATATTTTATTTACATTTCGCCTCCATTTTCCTTTTTCCTTCCCAAATTCCTTAACCAAAACCAATCACGGCATAAAAGATTTATTTGATAGAAAGTGCTCCAATAGACAAACTCAGCTATAAGCAGGAAGCACTCAAAATTTAAATTTGATACAGATTTGGGTGAAAAAAACATGGGTAAAACTCAATTTGGTATAAGTTTAAGTCAAGAATGAGCCATTTTTACCCAAATTTAAATTTAAAAAAAATCAATAAAATTAGATACCTTTGATCGAAAAAATCAATGTTGGATTTGCCACAGAAAATGTCAGCAAAGGACTGAGCGATACAGTCCTTGATGGAGTCTAGGGTTAGGATGCTGCCTTTGAAGAGTCGAAGAAGAAAATGGGATTCTTCAGTTGCTATTAGGAGCTGAAAATTCAAAGACATTCGCACCAAATAATCAAAATATCAAAAAAAATAAATCTGCAACAATATAGGCACAAACGTAGATGTAGATGCATATATATATACACACACGCATGTCTGTAGATAGATAGAGAGAGAGACAGAGAGAGAGAGAGAGTACTGTTTGCATTTTCTGTACGAATTGAGAAGCTATGTCTCCGAAAACAGGTGAGTTCGTCGCCGCCAACTGTGAGCCGACGACGCGACCGTGCAGAGAGTGGAGGAAGGGGTGCGAAGAAGACGTGACCAATGATTCGAGCACCGTTATATTCGAGTCCGGATCCTCTCCTTCTACACTGCTCAATTGGTTTGGGCTCGGACCGGCCCACTGAATTGCAATGTTAAATAGAATCAATTTATTTTTTGAACATGAGCTTACAATTTTGGAGCAATGATATTTGACTTTATTTTCCAATCTCTCTACATATTTGCTAAAAATAAGTTAGTGAATTGAAAGACTATTCAGTGTGTTTCGTTTTAATTTTCTAGAAAGTGATTTTTTTTATTTATATTTTTCGTATTTTTTTATTTTTAGTAAATATTTTTAAAATTTTAAACATTTTTTTACTTTTTTAAATGTATTTTACTTAGATATATCTAAAAAGTAAAATATTTGTACAAAATATTTTTAAAAATTAATAAATACACAATAATATAAAAAATATACTGAATTCTCGTATATATTTTTTATTTTTGGTATTTCCACATATATTATTCTTTTTAAGTGTATTTATGTTAAGTGTATCTAAAAATTAGAAGAAAAAATTTGCTTAAAATATTAAAAAAATCGGTGAAAATAAAAAAATTTAATTTTCTGAAAAATAAATCCTGAAAATCCACACTAAACAAGCTGATTACTATTCAATTATGTTACATGCATAGAAAATTTCAAACACAAAATTCACATATAGAACATCTATGATCCATGTGTTATGTATTTAAAATTTTATGTGTTTTTAGACTTTTTCATTACAAAAATGCTATGGTGCGTGAAAAATGATTTTTTTAAGTAATATATTTTTGTGGTTAATATTTATTGGCCTTGTTTGGAAAGGATTATTTGAGTTAAATAATCAATAAAAATAAAATGGGTTAAAGTATCAATAAAATAAAATCTCACATCAAATACATAATCATTTTGATTTTTCTTTCACAACCATACATTTAAAAAAAAAAGTCAACTATTTTTCAAAACATAACTTTCTTAATTAAATTAAACTAGTAAAAAAATTAAAAATGAATTACAATAACCAACTTTTCAAATGGGACTATGGATTTGTTTGGAAAGTGGGTTAGCCTTTTGGTTTTTTTAGTCTGTGACTAAAAAGTCTCGTTTGAGAATAGTTTTTTAGCTTTTTGATTTTTTGTAAGATAAATAATATAATGATTGTGGATTAGATATGATGTTTTGTTTTATTAGGCTAAAAAGTCTATTTTATTTTTTTTGTGACTATTTTAGCCAAAAATGCCCAACCATCATATTCCCAAGCAAGTTCTATAGTGTGAATTTAAGTTGAAATGAATTTAAATCATAAATGACTAAAAATTCATGGGACGGCATGTGTTTGTTGTTTTCAGTATGAATAACCTTATATATATATATATATATATTAATTAGTGTATTAATAGAAAATGTGGCATAATTTTAGAAATTTTGAATATTTGTAATTTATATAATATATGAGATTAATAATAATATCATCACATATGTTAATACATTTATTAATAGAGCCTGGCTTCCCTCAACTCCCAGATCGAACTAGAGGGTGTTGTTGGGCCCGTGAGAGTTTACCACAGGACCCATTTCGATAATCCGAACAGTTCAATGTGTAGAATTCGTCGAGTACTATATGCCTACAAAAATCACATTAATCGAATATCGATAGTTATATGATTGGTACTGAACTGATGAAAGTGAGCTGTCAAAGGGAAAAAAAAATAAAATTAGGTATATATTTCATTAAATTATAGGGTAATGTTGGCCCAGTGAGGGCCCATCACTGGTCTCTTTTTTATAATCTGAACCGTTAATGTGTAGAACTCGTCGAGTACTATATGTCTGTAAAAAATCATGTTGATCGGATATTGCTAACTATATGATCAAATCAATTTTGTATAAAAAATAGATGGTGTTATAGATAACGGTTGACAAAAAACTAACACGATCAGATAGCTATCGATATCAAATCACCATGATTTTTTACAACAATATAATACTCGACGAGTTCTACACATTAAACGGTTCTGATTAGCAAAACAGGACCGGTAGTGAACCCCCAAGGGCCGAACAACACCGTCCAATTCAAGCCCGAAAAGGAGGCAATCATTTTCTATCTCCTAATCCGCCCACTACTCTGCCAGACTATACGGGTTATATCACTAACTTCTCCTATACATTTATTTATACAATTTTTTAATACATATTTTTTCGTAAAAAGTCAAAAAGTTAACCGAAATATCCATATTTTTTTCCTCAATTTTTTAGTCCAAAAAGACAAAAAGTGCACTTCTTTATAACACCCCAACACAACCCCTGAAATCGATTAATCGATCTAACTTGGATGCTGAAATCATAGTGGAGAGTGATGCTATGAGACTCCTCGGGGATGAAATTGTTGCCGAGATCAGAAGCAATCAACTTGCATTTGTGAGAGAAAAAGAAATTAGGGATTTGAGAGAGAGAGAGTGAGTGTAAGTGATGAACTAGAACCTGGATGATTTTTTTTTTTTTTTTTTTTTTTTTTTTTTGGTAGATAGTCCCAACTATTGAGTTCAAAAATCAACATATAAAATAAAATTATATATGGTTTGGGTTTATTAGGGACCAACTAATATTGTAGGTAAAAGTGATTAATCTTTTTACAACTAAATAAATTTGTCTAAAAAATGTAATAACATGATTAAATATATATTTTTTTAAATTCCTTCATTTTGTCCTTAAAAGTATAATTTTTTCAGATAAATTATTTTTATCTCTAAATATTTATCTTTAAAATCTTAATTTCTTGTAGTGATATGTAAAAAAATAAAAATATAATGTGATAAATAAGCTAATAAACTAATAAGCAACTTATTTGGGTAGTCCCCAAATCAAGCCTTTGAGTTAAACACAAAAATCTAAAATTTCATGATGGGAAATCTTATGGTGTGCACCCATTTAGGATATATTCTACCACAAAATACGTGATTTTATCATAAAAGTTTGTAATATCACTATAAAATGCATAACCTTGTTATAAATTGGTGTAACAAAATGTTCAAAATTTTGTAATTGATGTTGCAAAAGTTTGTGACTTGATTACGACATTTTTTGTTACGTTAATTTGTGACAAGATTACACATTTTGTGATTAAAGTTATAAAATTTTGTAATAAAATTACAATTTTGTAATAAAATTACAATTTTGTAATAAAGTGTACACCATAGCATTTCCCTTTTATGATTGCTTTCAGGATAAATACTATAATACACACCCTACAAAGTGCCTGTTTGGTGCAGCTTAAAAGCTGCTTATTTCAGCTTTCAGCTTAATTTAAGTTATTTTGATGTGTTTGGTTTAGCTTATAGCTTATAGCTTATAACTTATAGCTTTTTGGAAGTAAGAAATCAGCTTATTCTTTGAGTGAGGCAGGAGATGCTTAATTTATAAGTCAGAAATCAGCTTATGTTCATAGTTATAAGTTATAAGCTGTTTAGGCATAAGTTATAATCACTTTCCCACAGTTCTACCAAACAGGGCCAAAGTAAGAATGGATTTAGGAGGTGCAGGTATGTCACAGCCCAACCCCCCCTATGGGTTTAGCACCGTAACCGGCCAGTAATTCGTGATTACCGAAGGCCTGCTAAACAATAATAACAATAATACAGAGTATAGGGGCTAGCGGAAGCCAAAACAGTAAATGAAAGATGTCTAATGAGCTGTGACAGTCTATATGCAAAAAGACTTTTCATAACACATTCACATTTAAAACCATAACAATATATACATACATCATATACAGACATTCAAGTTAGGGACCAAATCCCTGCCATAACAGTACAGTGCCAGTCTCATATAGTCTATACAAAACAGAAATAGAAAGGGGGAATCTAAAACATCCCAAAGCAGCCTTGGCTTGGCAGCACTTGGAACCTCGCAGTGAGGCACAATGGTTGGCTTGACAAAACAAGAGCTAACCCGACACTCCTAGTTCCAGTCCGGTGCCTGGACACCTACATATATATATAAACAATGAGCTAAAGTCCAGTGAATAACAGTTGTGTAAAGAGGTTAAGAATGAATGTCCTTTCAGTATTCAAAACAGTCGTTTGAACAGTATGTCAGTTATTCGATCATAGCAGTCATAAGTGGTACATCCAATAGTAAACAGTACAGTGGGTCTTAACAGGCCGAACAGTCAGTTGATGGCCATCATATGAGTAAACAGTAGTGGTTCCAAACATGGGAACCGACAGAGATCTCTGTGACAGTAGCAGTACAATACAGTAACAGTAAATTGCTATGGATGCCACGAATACAGTTCGCAAATAAGACAAGCATTCATTCGGTAAGAAATATCACTTCAGAAAGCAGTGCAGTAGATCATTCAGAAAATATTCATGATTGAACATATCTTTACAACATTGTTACTCACAGAGTTCTGGGCTACAGATAGGCTAGTAAGCGTCATCGGATGCCAACCCTACACAGTTACAGGATGAACACACACTAAGTTGTACGTTTAGGAAACAATAACTTAGTCCCTATCTTGACTCGGTGTGGTTCTATAGCATTATCCTCATTAAAATGCCTTAAACTAGGTCTAGGAATGCCTAGGAAGGAATGAGGATGCAAAGATACACTTTAAAACACTTTTCAAATTTTTGCTGAAACAGGGGTCCCGCTCGAGCGTGGAGTTATCCGCTCGAGCAGACATGTAGACAAAAGAGCTACGCTCGAGCGTGACTTTCCTCGCTCGAGTGGACTGCAAAAGTACTAGATGCATGAAATTCACGCTCGACAGGCGCTCGACCCCCGCTCGACCGTGAGACACAAGTCCTCGCTCGAGCATGCATTCCCCCACTCGAGCGGACTGTAAACACATGCAAAGTACTGGATACACGCATTTCACGCTCGAGCGTTACTCTACTCGCCCGAGCGGGATGCATGTACTCAGAGTGTACGCTCGAGCGTGAGGTTTCCCGCTCGAGAGTGGATCCAAAATCTGGAATTTCCAGATTTGTCTCCAATCATGAAGTTCAGCATTTTAAGCATCAAATTCGATCCTTTTGGGCTAATTTTCTGGAAAACACTTTAAAACTCATAATATGACATGTTTCAAAGATCAATTTGCAAAATCAAAATCCGAAGGTAGTTCAATTAAACACAATTTCAAATAAACTTCAAGGACATGATGTACATGCAACATGCATGAATTTAATCAACTTCAAAGCTTCTAACACAAGAACAAATGAGTCAATCCTTCCAAAAACATGATGAATTCATGAACTATAATCAAAATATGGACATGCATGTAGCAAATTTCATGGGAAAGACCTCAAAACTCAAGAATGTGCACATGCATGCATGAATTTCTACTCAATTCAACACTTTAATTTAATTCTTGACCTTAAGCTCCTATTCCTCCATGAATCATGCAAGAAATGACTTAAATTCACAATCAAGAAGATAATTCTCCTACCTTAGGTCCTTAATTTCAAGTCTAGGAGTTCAAGTATGCAATCTACCTTCAATTTCTTCAAGTCTCCAAGCTAAATTTGTTGAAATCAAGTTTTCTCCTCACTCTCTTTCTCTCTCTCTAGTCGGTTTTGTCTCTCAAATATCAGCAAATGATGTATCCAACATGAATGATGTTAGAAAAGGGATGGTCTAGTGTCAAGCCACTAAGTGGCAATTAGGTAAATAAGTCCAACTAATGTAATTTAGCTTATTTAATCCAATTTAATCATACCAAATCAAATTTCAACTAGATTTACCATAAAATCACATAAATTTTAATTAGCATAAAACATTAATCGATTTCATATTCGGCCGCCGATAAGGCCTTCAATGTGCAGTTTAAAACATAAAACATGAACAGATCATTTAGCAATCAAACAGATAGATTTGCATTTAAACTAATACACTCAATCAATCAGTTCAGAATTTCAGTCAGATCAGTTACTTAGCATGCTTAACCACAGTTTAGCAGTAATCAGAGGTATATCAGTAAATAGTGGCGAGGGTTGTCACGAGGTAGATGTGTCGCACCCTAAAATTTTTAAAAACTATGTATACTAAACTAGTAATTAGTAAGATAATTTTTAATTGGAGTAATTCTCACCATCAAAATTTCAGCAGTTTGCACCCTCTAAATTATTTAAATTACGAATATTACAAAATTTGAAAAATAGTTTATAAATTGAATTTTATCAAATATTGATCTATTTTATTTGTTACCTATATTATCTGTTATATTTATATATTGTTTAGAGTTACTTATATTATTTTATTTATTACTGTTCTTATTTTATGTTCATATGTCATTTATATATATTTTTTCTTTTATAAATCACACTTCACTAATATCCAATTATATTTTTGTTGTCAATTATGTTAACAAAGAATGTCCAATTAATAATAATATTTTTTTTTGTGTGTGCTGATATAAATCAAAATTTAATATTTCACTACAAAAAAATTTATTTTTTGCAACGGCAAAACGCCATCGCAAATACCCCAAACGCCGTCTCAAAAGGTATTTGCGACGGTAAAATTTGTTTTTGCGACGGCAAGTGGGGGTCGAAACAGAAGGGGTTGCAAAAGGGTTTTAGCGACGGCAAGTGCCGTCGCCTTTGCTTTTGCGACGGAAAAATTCCGCTTTTGCGACAGCAAATTTCTGTCGCCAATAATGGATAAATTTTCTGAGTTTTTTGCGACGGCACTGTGTTGCTGTCGCGAAAAGGGTTTTTGCGACGGCAGAACACACCGTCGCTAAAAGTGTATTTGTGACAGCAAGCAGAGCCATCGCTAAAGGACTATTGGCGACGGCAATAAAACCGTCGCTAAAGGCATTACATTTCAACCAATTTCCTATCTTTTGCGACAGTAAATGTGCCGTCGCAAAAAACACTAGTTCAATTTTTTTTTTGAGACAGTGTGTGCTGCCGTCTCAAAAAAAAAAATGTAATAAAATTATTAAAATTATGAAAATGACCTGTATTAAATGAAAAATAACTTTAAAAAAAAAATAATTACAAAATAATATAAAAAGTCCAGTATATAAATAAAAATTCATCCATAATTAAAAATATAAAAATTCATCCATAATTAAAAATATGAAAATTCATCTTCCATTTTTTTCTTTTTGCTATCATACATTGTACAAGAAAGACTAACTAATTAACAAACTTCATGCAGATACCTTTGCCACAAAACCCAAAAAAAAAAAAAAAATTTACAAATTAACAATGGACACATAAGACTTTGCAAACAACTGCAATTAGAAAGAGGTTCAACCCTTTCAATCAATTACCCCATCTGGGAAATCTTCTATGCACTCAATGTAGGAGATAGAAAACCTGCTCCAAAGTCTCCCCCAAGAAAGACAAGTAGCTACTGTCCATGCTCAGCACAGTAACCCACAAGCTCAACTACATTAGCGTGTTTAAGCTTGGAGACACTAAACACTAGCTCAAGGAAATCTTCATTGCTCTGCTTCTTGCAAGCTGTAGTGTCGAGTTTCTTGACTGCTAGTAGCTAAGAAAAACATAATTAAGTCAAAAAAGATTCTGTGTCAACAAAGGAAATAGTATCATCAAACTTCTATTCAAAACAAATCATTCATTTCCTGCATTCCAAACCAGAAACCCTCTCAATGAAAGCATTCAACCAACACTAGAAATAAATGAAAATTATCTACCAAAGACGCAAACAAAACTATATCAAAATTTGTCTAGTAAATGAAGAAGCATGTTTGATAACCATGATAAATTAATCATGTTTGATTTCCAATCTAAATGATAAATTAGTAAATAATAAAAGTAAACTTAAAAATCAAACAATGTCTCTTTTGTTTTGTGATTCATCCATTTTTTTGGCCACAAATTGAACATTTGCATAGTTGGGCTTTGGGAACCAAGGAGAGCGCAATCCTAAATTATTATGTGCAAAACCCATTTTTTTTTAATAAAGTTATCAGGATATGTATCGGTATGAATGATACGGTCAATATCAAACAGAATCGACAACTAATATCAATTAATAAGACCATTTATTAACTAAACCCATGTCATTTTCAAAAAAATGAGACCATTTATCTTGCACTTAGCAAGGATCGGATTTAATTTGAATCCAATCCACAAAATCAGAATTCATTAACAAATATCTGATCCGATAATCATATAAAATCAAGGATGGATCTAGGGGTGCGGATGGGGCAACCACACCCCCCAAAATTTGAAAAATATCAAATATTATATTGAAAATTTTAAAATAATTTAAAATTATAAGGGTTTGCACACCAAACATACTTTCGCATCCTCATAGTGATAATTCTGGATTCGTTCCAATCTGATTCATCTAGTTATTTATTGTCTGATCGGATTCAATCCGATTTTAATGTTTTATTTTTTATATGTATATTATAATACAGAAGTAATGGCTAACAACCAGAAAAATCCAAAAAAGAATGTGAAATTCAAATAAACAAATGGAGAGTTATAATAAATCGGGTCGGGTCGGATCAGGTTTTCAAATATGAAGCCTAAATAGACCAGATTCATATTCAGATGATCGCTTATTGAATTTGTCATAATCAGATTAGGTTCAGATTTGGATTTTTTTTTATAACTATATTAGATTCAGATTATGCCGAATCCAGCCCAACCAAACAACAGATAATTTTCCATGCAAAATCCAAACATTAGAAAACAAGTCAATTTAACAGAAAATATTTTCTGCAGAAAATGAATCAGATGAGAATGTTTGGAGAATACCTGAACTGCTCGAAGGACGGCATCAGTCAGTGGGGGCAGAGGCATCTTAAGATTGCCACAGTCCCATTCGCCACACCTTGTATCTCTGTTTCGGAATGAATACATACCATATCCTTGCTTACGGCCTTCGTGCCATGACCCCTCATAACAGTGGCCATTAGCAAAGTGATAAACACCAAAGCCGTGGATTTTGTCCCCAAAGTATTCCCCAGCATATCTATCCCCATTTCTACAAAACCAATCATAAAGACATATCAACATTAAATTTCCTCAACAAAGTTAAACAATTAAAGAAACAATGAGCAATCAGTCGATATTTCCTCCTCTGTTAAGTTTTCCAAACAAGATGGCATCAAGGAACCATCCAAGTCAAAATCGACAAAATTAGCACCTACTACAACTATATTTTGGATGACATAAGTGCATTATTAAACTGCTCTAAATAGGGTCAAAAAAATATAAAACATTGAATTCCTTCAACAGAATTACATGTTTTCACTTAGGAACGGATCACAAATCTTACCCATAACAAGCAATTTGAAAAGTAAGAAAATGAAGAAGAATAAATAGTTTTTAGAAACTATTAAAGAAAAAGAAAAAAAGCAATCAATCGATATTTTCTCCTCTGTTACAATTTTCCAAACACGATGACATCGAGGAACTGAACAAAGTCAACAAATTTAACACCAAATACTACAACTATATTTTTGATGACATAAATTGATTATTAAAATGCCTTACAATGACAAGTAAATACATGAACACAACGGATTTGTAGCAAAAAATTCCATTCCCTATATATGATGTCTCTACATTTTCTTTTTTAATTAATATTTTATAATTAAAAAGTCTACATTGTATTCATCAAGATCATATCAAGAAAAATGAAATCTTTGGTAGAAATTAAAAACTAAAAACTCATATCATATATCAAGAAACTTTCATCAAATGACATGAACTAAACAAAGATGAAATCTTTCATCTTTGTATGAAAACTGATTTCAAAACAACATCTGAAATCACAAAACAATTCCAAACTTCATCATGGGTCAGAATCATAGGCAAACTGATCGTCTGGATCTTACTCGGCCTCTCAAACTTCATCTCCACATATAAATCCTTCAACAAGTCAGCAGACAGATTCAATTCTTCGAACGGGTCTGCTTGGCCTCCGAACAGGTCTACTTACATACAGGACAATTTATTTTCTTCCCATTTGAACAGTACTCGAATACTTTATCACTAATAGCAATTACAAAAATAAAAATAAAAATTTAACAGAGAAAGGTTTAATAAAGCATGTAAGGTGGTTGAGGCATGCGAAACCGCATTCTCTTTAGTGTTCCTTCCCAAGATACAACAACCTTCAAGTCCGCTTTTGTGTGGCAAAGAGAAACTCACAAACTGAGAGTTGCCCACTAATCAAATAAGTATCAAATTATTATTAGGTACAAAGAAATGAACAAGCAAAGAATGATCTCTGATTATATTTTATGTGAATGTATACAACGCATAATGAAATGGTCAGAAGAAAGCAGAGAAATAGTAGAAACAAGGAGTGAGAGAGTAGTAGTGGATCTCAATAAGTGTAGGTGTCATTTGGACTTGAACCTACACTTAGTGTTGGCAAGTTTCAGTCAGAAGAAACCGTAGAAAATAAAGTCTTGAACTAGGCCCTTGAGTTGAATCATACACTCATCAAACATAGTACAGAAAACTATAACAATTTTGGAAAGGTCTAGCACGTTATACAGTTATACAAACGTATCTTGTTTTTACAAGTGTTTTTAAGGAGTAGTCCAATTTCTCACAACAGCAATCCCACTACCACATTCATATAAATGTATCCTCCAACGGTGATCTGTGACCAATACCTTTTAGAAATCCTACCCCGAACACATTCAAAGCTAAACTCTTTTAAAATTTGTTACATTACTAATAAGCACTATTACCATAGGGAATAAGATCAAAGAATTTCCATCTAATAATTCAAGTGCTCCTCTCAGCTACTCTATAGCTTCGTTTTTACTTATTGAACCTTATTCATTGGATTGCCAATCACAAAGGTTAGGTGTCCACCACAGAGACTAACTTATGGACTTCAGTCCTATTCCCCTTGATTATTTAAAAATTAACATGGCACATTATTTTTTGTTTAATAAAAGAATCTGTTAGACCCCACATTTATTAAATTTTCTAAAGACTTCCAATATTGCGCCAAACATCGATAACATGAACCTGAAAATTTTCCAAACAAAATGTTAGTGGTCTTTCTCAATAATTATGAGGTCTAACCAATATATTTTCAAAGAAAATTAAACACGCATATTTGTCATCTTTCTTAAAAATAACTAGGGTGAAGTAAATTATTCACTACATTAAAATTTTCATCCAATACTAGACTCAAATTAATGGAAATGCTAACAACAAAATAAATTATGAATTTATACCAGCATGCTCATGCATTTACAAAGACAAACAAAAAAACTCTTATACACCTCAAGAAAATTTAGGATTTTTTTTCCCCGTCAAACCAAACAGAAGCAATTGGAATTTTTTCCACAGATTCTCATCATATACAAGAGTCAATTGAACATGCATACAAGGACATAAAATCTGATATTAAAAACAAAACCCTAACTCAATACGATCTTACCAGATCGACTACAGAAACAGCTCAATAACATCAAAAAAAAAAAAAACATATTCAAATTCAGAAAAGAAAAACAACTCACAAGGCCTCGCAAACTGATCCAACGGGCCCGACATAACTCGGTCTCTCGATTTCGCGCAAATAGCGGTATAAGAAGTCTCAAATCTAAGCGATTCAACTGCAAATTGAAGCGCTACAAAACCTGCATTACGATCAGAAACCCTAGAAATCGCGGGATCGGAATCGAAATTCACAAAGACTGTTGCCCTATCTCTCTCACACTCAAAACCCTAAAACCTAGAGAGACAAATGGGCAGAGAGATAAACGGAATGAGAGATTGGGAATTTTGGGTTTTTCGGGGGGGATTTTGGTTGAAGAGGTTGGGGGTTTTTGGGGGGGGAGAACCCGATTGGGGATTTTGGGTTTTTTAGGGAAGGGAGGGGAGGGGAGGGGGGGGAGTGGGAATGGAAAACAAGAAACAGATTGGGGATTTTTGGTTTTTGGGGAGAGGAGGAGCAGGAATGGAAAGAGGGAGGGGGGAACCGGGCGGGAATGGAAGAGGGAGGGAGGGGGATTTTGGATTTTTTTATTTTTATTTTCATTACAAATAAATATTTAAATAACAAAATGTCTTTTTTTTTTGCAACAGATGATGTCATTGTTAAAAAAAATTATTTTTTATTAAAATAATTTTTTTTATAGTTAATGAATTTTTATTTTTATTTTTTCATTTAGTAAGGTTGAAAATTTATTTGTTTCATATTTATTTTAATGAATAAAAATTTATTATTATTTTTTTATTTGGTAGAAGTTGGGATAATATTTTCCATTAAAATAAAGTTAATTTCTTGTGGTCAATGTGGCATTTGCAGTGATAGTAGTGGTAATAATGGAATGGCATTTGCAGTAGTGGTGAATGTGGTAGAGAAGATGGGTGGTGAGAGAGAGATGAGTGAGAGACAGATAGAGAAGAGAGATAGAGAGACAGACAGACAGAAAGACAGAGACAAAGTGATGAGCGAGAGAGAGACAAAGTGGTCACTAAAGTGCATTTTCTTGTAGTGGAGAGCTCGATAAATAGAGAAGAGATGAGAGAGAGAGTGAGCAAGGTGAACACAATGGGGGAGAGAGACAGGCAGACAGACAGACACATAGAGAAAGAGAGAGAGAGAGAAGAGTGAGAGACAGACAAACAGGCACAGAGAGAGAGAGAGAGAAAAGTGATAAGTGAGAGAGAGACAAAGAAAGAAAGAGATATAGAGAGAGAGACAGGGAGATAGAGAGAGAAACAGATAGAGAGAGAGACATAGAGAAAAATAGAGAGAAACAAGAGATGGGCGAGAGATAGACAGAGAAAGAGAGCGAAAAGAGATGATCGAGAGAAAGACATAGAAAAAGAGAGAGACGAAGAGAAAAGAAAGATGAGCGAGAGAGACGGAGAGAGAGATAGAGAGAAGATAAATGAGCAAGAGAGAAGAGAGATAGAGAGATAGAGAGAAGAGAGATGAGCGAGAGACAAAGAGAGAAAGAGAAAGAGAAAGAGAAAGAGACAAAGACAAAGACTGACAGACAGAGAAGAGTGATGAGTGAGAGAGAGAAGAGAGGTAATATTTTATGGTAGAGAAAAGGAACCGACAGTAGTGGTGAAGGTGGTGGATAAGAGATGATGGTGGTAATGGTGGTGGTGGTGGTGATGACGAAGGAGATTAGTGGTGAAGTTGTGGTAGTAGTAGAGTAGATGGAGTAGCAGAGGTGAAAGAGAGGTAATGGTAGTAGTAGTAGTGGCAATAGTAGTAGTGGTGGTAGTGGAGTGGTGGCAATGGTAGTAGTAATAGTAGTCGTAGAGGTGAAACGGCGACCGTGGTAGTAGTGGTGGTAGTGAAATGGCGTTTGCAGTAGTGATAAATGTGGTAGATGAGATGAGTGGTGAGAGAGAGAGATGAGTGAGAGGCACACAGAGAGAGAGAAAAAAAAAGAGATTAGAAAAGAGATAGATGAATGAAAGACACAAAGAGAGAGAGAGAGAGAGAGAGAGAGACAAATAGACACAGAGAGAGAGAGAAGAGTGATGAATGAAAGAGAGAAAGAAAATAGAGAGAAAAAGATGAAAAAATTGGTGAAAAGAGAGAGACAAAGAGAGAGAGAAAAGAGATAAATGAGAGAGAGACAGAAAGAGATGAGCGAGAAAGCGAGAGAAAAAAAAAGAAGAGAGAGAGAGAAGAGAGACAGAGAGAGAAGATAGATGAAAGAGATAGAGAGAAGAGAGATGGACGAGAGACAAACATAAAAGAGTGATGAGTGAGAGAGAGAAAGAGAAGAGAGACAGAGACACAAAGAGAAAGAGAGAGACAGACAGACAGAGAAGAGTGATGAGTGAGAGAGAGAGACAGAGAAGAGAGACAGAGATACATAGAGAAAGGGAGAGACAGACAGACAAAGAAGAGTGATGAGTAAGAGAGGGAAAGAGAAGAGAGACAAGATAGAGAGATAGGAAGATGAAAAAATGGGTGAAAAGAGAAATGTTCAAAAGAGTAAGACGACGTCGTTTATAGTGGATCGATAAATCGAGAAGGAGCTCGATAAATAGAGAAGATGAGAGTAAGAGAGTGAACAAGGCAAACATAGTGAGGGAGAAATAGACAAATAGACAAGTAGAGAGAGAGAGAGAAGAGTGATGAGTGAGAGAGAAACAGGGAGAGAGAGATAGACAGAAAAAGAGATAGAGAGAGAAAGAGAGAGAGAGATAGAGATAGAGATAGAGATAGAGATAGAGGGAAAGATAGAAAAAAAGAGAGAAACAAGAGATGAGCGAGAGATAGACAAAAAGAGAGAGAAATAGAGCGAAAAGAGATGAGCGAGAGAGAGACACAGAAAAAGAGAAAGACAAAGAGAGAAGAGAAATGGGCGAGAGAGATAGAGAGATATAGAAAGATAAGAGAGAGAGAGAAAAGAAATGAGAGAGATAGAGAAAAGAGAGATGAGCGAGAGAGACAGAGAAAGAAAACATATGAGAGAGATAGAGAGAAGAGAGATAGGCGAGAGACACAGAGAGAAAATGAGAGAGACAAACAGACAGACAGAGAAAGAAGAGTGATGAGCGAAAGAGATAAAGAGAAGAGAGAGAGATAGAGACAGAGAGACATGAAGATGAAAAAATGAATGAAAAGAGAAATGTTATATCAAAAGAGTAAGAAGACATTATTTTTTTTATTTTTTTTTTTTGCGACAAAAAAAAATACTAGAATTTATTCAAACCATTTTGTGACTGTATATATATGAAGCTGTCTCAAAACCACAATCACTATGCTAAGTTAGAGTTTTCCAAAAACTCTTTTGAGAAAATTATACTTTCTTGTTTTCCGTGTTATATTGTTTTTACTAAATTTTTTTAATACTTTAAGTATTTTTTAAAAAAAATTTAGACACACCTAACATAAATACACCTAAAAATTTAAAAAATTGTAAAAAAAATCTTTTAAAAATTCACTAAATATCAAAAATACAATAATTCAATACATTTTTTTTTGTATTTTTATGTATTTATTAATTTTTAAAAATATTTTTTCATAAATTTTTTTTAGATACATATAAGTAAGGTGCATCTAAAAAAAATATTTAAAATTTTAAAAATATTCACTAAAAATTTTAAAAAAAACACGAAAGTCACTTTTTACGATGGCAGAAAATGCCGTCTCAAAAAAGCAGAGTATTTGCGACGGCACCATTTGCCGTCTCAAAAAAGTAGAGCATTTGCGATGGCAAAATTTGTCGTCTCAAAAAAGCAGAGTATTTGTGACGGCAGAAAATACCGTCGCAAATGCTCTCATTTTTTGAGACGGCAAATTGTGCCGTCGCAAATGCTATGCTTTTTTGAGACGGCAAATGGTGCCGTTGCAAATACTCTGCTTTTTTGAGACGGCATTTTCTGTCGTCGCAAAAAGTGACTTTTTGATACGACAAGTGTGCCGTCGCAAATAGTCCTGTCTCATATACCCACTTTTCTTGTAGTGTTTTAGGGCAAATTAAAAAATAAATAAAAATAAAAAACTAGATTTTTGTGTATTTTTCAATTTAAACCCTAGGATTTTAATTTAAACAATTAAAACTCTAATATTACTTCCATGTCACAATTAAAATATTATAAAATAAAAATAATGCATCATATTTGTTGGCTTTTTGGCTTTTCGAGGGTTATATTTGTAAATGCGAGCGTGTCAGTAACGATCAATCAGTCCTTACAGAAATTATAATTGCCAACCAATTATCAGACGATTGTGTTTTAGTTCTTTCAGCCTCAATGAAGGGGACTTTTACTGGTGGCTTGACTTAGGAGAAATTAAGCAAAATAACAGGTAAATGACGAACAATTGAAGTATTTCATTAAAATGAAAACTTACAATGAGCCAAACTTAGCCTCGTAGAGGTTTACAGCAACGATCTACTTGAAACTACTCCTATGAATGAAGTGCAGTGGAGGAATTTAAAGTGCAGGAATGTAAAGAACAGGTATTTAAAATGCAGGAAATGTAAAGACTGGAAATGTAAAACTGGAAAAGAAAATATGAAGTAAATGACTGCTTTTGTCGGATCTGAGTTTGGGGGGTTTTTCTGGGGGCTTCCCTGCTATTTATACTTGTCAAGGATGACTTTCGAACTGCACTTCAAACCGTCGAACTGCTCCTCCATGATCGTCGATCATGTTGCCTTACAGGTAGTTCCACTACGCCATCACTTGCAGTTGAGCTTCCCTCTTATATTTGAATTTGAATATGAGTAACTGTTGAAGCCACGTCACCTTGCATCTCTTTACTGATCCAATGCTACTCAGATCACGCGAGAACCAATATTAACTGCCATGTGTACGATCAGGATCGAAGACTTGAATAGTCTTCCTATATTACCCTTACTCTGCCACGTGTCGAACTGTAACTGGCTTATACAAAATATGTAGCCAACATTACCCCCCGCACTAATATGCCCAATACTTGATGATATTAGTGGAGCAAAAGCCTTTTCCCGCGCTTTTAGAACGTGCATGGAGTTTATATTCTGGAAACACAACCGTCATTTATTGATGATCATTTGCATTAACTCTCTTTCAACCTTTTGAACATCCCAATACCTTAGCATTCGAACAGACTATGGCCAAATCAACTTTTTTCTCTATTGATCAGGCACATGAAGAGCCATTGAGTAATGTTGCTTCCCCTCGAAAGTACTTCCATGCATTCATTAGCCACCTTTACCCGCCTTTCTATATTTAGGTCATGGATGCCTTTGCAAATTACCAACCTTTGGATTACGAACACATTGCCCTCAATCCTTCGATTCAGAAAGTTGCAAACATGGACACGGGAAATTCTTCTTCTGATTCACCCTTAGATTGTGGACAAACTGCTTTTAGTCCTTTGATTCAGAAGGTTGCAAATATGGACATAGGAGGCCCCTCTTCACGATCCTCTGCATGGGATAAAGCTACGGCTTCAACTTCCTCCAGGGCTTCAGGCTGGTCAAACTGGTCAAAACCTGAGGTCTGGGAATTAAGGGAGCGAATTAACCACCACTTTGTCGAATTCACTGACCCGTTGGACTTTCCTTCTTATGCACGAAGCTCGGTGGTTTATCCTTACATGTCTATCGACTGTCGATGCAGTTTAGAGAACAGTCTACTCGTGGCATGGCACACATCATCCATGCCTACAAAAATGGTACGATCTGTTCCTCGTTCAGAAGAGGCACAGGGGTATAACCCTTCATTTTTAGTCAAGAAGGCGAAGCTTCATCCTTCTGACTGGCTTGATTGTGTCAGTGCTCCTCAATTTCCTCTTTCTTTCGAAATGGGGGCCTTTATACCTCCTCCTTCGAAAGAACTTTCCTGGATAGAGAAGTTGAGGCTTACCTTTTCTGCAGAGAAAGTTTTCCCTCCTTACGAGCCTCCACATTTTCCTACTTCAACTCAACAAAAGCAAGCCTAACTCCTGCTTGCAGCCTTTTCTCACCTACTCTTCAATGTTCTTGAGGAAAATGTTCCCCTTAAGAACTTTCGATGGGCTTGTAATATTCTAACTCGGGGCCACGTTCTCAACCCCATTGCTCAAGCAAAACTTCACACGTTTTTGGACCAACTTTCATCACTTCTCCATTGGCACCGCATTTCTTTGGGCACCATTCAATCCTTGGATCAACTTTCATCGCTTCGAGTTCATTCTCAATATGAAGCAGAGAACCTCGTCGAAGAATACAACGACTTTCAAAATAAGGATTCTGCGTACTGGGATGATTTGGAAATGGATGAGTTGGAACAAGGACTAAGAGAAACGGCGTTCGAAATAAAGGCTGAGGAGTTCTTTTATGAAGTGAGAACACATCAACTCATGCAACCAATATTAGAAGAAATAGAGGATAGAATAAAAAATGAACAGAAATTCATTAATCATAGCTGGACTAAGTTTCATGATCTTGTTATTTATTCCATTCCCTATTTTTATGAGCTTGAGTTTGTACCCAAATAGGGCTATTCGATGTAATCACTTTTGTTTAAATATAATTGAGACTTTTCCTCTGTTTGGCATTGTCTCTGTTTACCCTTAAAAGCAAATTTGAGGCTTTGAACTGAACAATCTCATCCTTCGAACCTGGACTCAATTGTCTTAAAAATGAAACACTAAGAATCAACATGAACCTTTCCAATTTATGGAATACGGTTCACATTTTTTGCTGATCTTCATTTAGAAACAATGCTTCGAATCTAGCAATCTTATACTTAAAGCTTGTTTCAGCCATAACCAACATCTGATCATGGTTAATATGATCAATTTAGTTTTAAAATTGACCATCTTTTACTTCGAACAACAGTTCATGCTGTTTTAGTTCAAAAGATAAAATCTTTCCGTAAATGCACCAACCAATTATTGGTTTTGATGTTTCGAACAACAATTCACATCCTTAAGAGGCCTTAAGTTTTGTTTCGAAGGACTTCACTTTCTGAAGTAAACAAATACTTGAGCATTCTTGCATCCTTAAGTATGGAATGTGCTTCGAAGCCGGCTTCTCTGTTTCGAAGCCGATGTTATTTGACTTTTGGCGTCAAAATCTGGTTTCGAAGCCAAATACCTTACTTCGAAGCTAGCCGTAGCATCTGGGCTATGTTTTTCCCTCCAAAAGTATTAATAATGAAGGAAACTTTTCGTATCCGTACTTCTAGTACTTAACGACTTACGCAATATATTTTTCAAACACAAAAGCTTTAAAAACCCTTTTGTTTCGTGCTCTGAAATCACTTGCTCTTTTAACGCACAAACCCTTCTTTCTGCCGATCTTCTGTTAACTCTTTCTTCCTTACTGCTTGCTACCAATGGATCCTTCTTTGCTAAAAATGCTTGCTGGCGACCGTATCAGCCCTACCATGGCTTTGAAACAATGTATTGATGAAGAAATCGCCAAGCTAACAACTGGTGGGCCAAGCGCCATAGATGGACGTCTCTTTGTTCCTCGCCACAGCAACCAACAAGAGTACGTTCTAAGTCCCATCTTTCGGGAAGCCCCTGACCAACTTCCAGCTTTATACCCCCATTTGGAGGACCACTTTCTTCTCTACGAAGGAGGGCTTGACTGGAGCAATTGGAGAGTGACCCGGCCTCATCGTTGCTGGCCGACATTGAGAACCGAATGGGAGGAATGGTATGACAGAGTTGTACTTGCGAGAGAAGATGACCTACAGGAGCTCTGTATCCTCGACGCCCTTCGTCTTTCCAGGTTCATCATTCCTAAGGACCCCTTTTTAATTCCTGCTGCTCTATGTTTTTGAAATATGGCTTTTAATTTCTTCCAATTTCGGTGTCGCATGATGGCCCCTACCGTTCTTGATATTTGCCATCTCTTAGGGCTTTCACCCCTTGGCTCTTCTGGGCTTTCACCCTTTGGCTCTCCTTTCACTCCCAACTACCCAGACCTCCCTGTCAAATTTTCCCTTCCAGCCTTAAACTCCTCTTACAGTGACTTCGTAAAGGCTGAAAATAAAAGGGAAGGCCCCGTGAAAGACAGAGAACTCTTTTTCTTCATTTTATACTGGTTATGCAAATTTCTCTTTTGCACATCATCTCAGAGGATTATGCCTGAGTTCGCTCCACTCGCGAAGGCACTTGTCTTAAAAAAACGTATAGCTCTTGCTCCTTATCTTTTAGGTCATGTTTACAGAGCTTGTTCCCAATTTTGTGAAAAACCTCTTGATGTTAACCAAGAAGGTCCCCTCTGGGTGCTCAAGCTCTGGCTCTTTGCCTACTTCACTGATTTGCATAAAAAATACCTAAAATTCCTTGTTCAGGATCCTAGCACCTATGGGGAAAAGTATGCTAGGATTGTTCTTTATCCTGCTTCTTTTGCTTATTACTTTGTCTTCTTTCACCAACTCTCTATTTCTCCTCCTGCTTCCTTTTTTTGTCCTTTCGATGCCAATAAAGGACCTGCTTGGCTGCAAACTTTTCTGACTGATAAAGAGTGCTCCACCTCACCCCACAAAGATATGTGGCATTCAATTTTGCTATCGAGGGAGTTGTTCATTGGCACTTTAAACCCTCGAGGTTATAAATGCATATTTGAGGTGTACTGCCCTTCTCAGTTTGCCAGACAATTTGGGCTCACTCAAGGGATACCTGTTCCACTTTGCAGTCTCTCGAATGTCCATCTTACGGTTAGAGACTTGAGAATATCCAAATCAAAGCTAGAGGTGGCAATATTCAAACTGCTGAAGGAATTGAATGAATTTTAATTTGTCCCTTTTCTCCCATCTGGCTTAGTTTTGAAAAGATTCCAGAACTGGTGGACAGCCAATATGGAAGTGCGCCTATCTGTACACCCTCATGACTTGCTAATAGGGTTAGGAGTGCCTTCGCAGGCTAAGTCAGCAACGGTTGAGAACACTCCTCTTTTTGCAGCTACCACAACTTCTCCTGCAGCCTCACCTCCTCCAGCTAGAGTTACCAGAGCTGCTTCGAAGAAGGGTAAGCATTTCTAAGTTCTTCTTTCCTTCAACTCTTTTGTTTGTCTCCTTTATATTCACACATTTTGGTGCAGGGTCTCCACAAGAAGAATCTCCTAAAAGAGTTGAAACCCTAACTGCCCTCTAAGCCAGACAATAGGAGAAAAAGAAAAGAAAACTGGTACTCACTCCTGAAGAATCTGAATCTCAAAATGAAGAAAGAGAGATTGAGCAAGAGCAAGAAACAACATTACAAAGAAAAAAGAGAACAAGGGTGGCTGCCCCCTCTTCTGATTTGGTCAATGATCCTATTTCCGAGACAGCTGACAAAACAACGAAAAAGGAGCTTACTTCTGAAGAACTTGGTCCCCAAATTGAAGAGAGAGAGGTTGAGAATGAGCCAGTAGTATCATTGCCAAGAAGGAAGAGAAAGAAAGTGACTGTCTCTGCTACTGACTTGGTTGAAGATCCTATCCATGAAGCTGCTGCCAAGGTAGTAGAACAAGAACATTCCAAAGCAATGATTGTCTTTAAGAGGGCTGAGAAGATACGGCAGCAACAATCTCTAAGGGATGAAGCCGCTGCTGCTGATGCACTACAAAGGGAAACTGCATGAAGGCAACAAACTGCCGTACATTACTCCCTTCGTAGCACTCCCATCATTGCCAATACTTTTGGAACAAGTAATTTCTTTCATGCCTCTACTGTTTTTCCTTATTAAATTTTGACATTGAAGCTTGATATTACGTCTCTTCCTTTTTGCAGCAACAACTACTGAGGCTATACTTCCAATGAGGACTCCCTTAATTTCAGTTGAAATTGATCAGATGCAGAATGTGAAAGCCATTCAGATAATGCTCCCACTTCCTAGGCCTACATTCCATGTACCCCCTTTAAGTCCTAGCATTCCTGTAACTCTTTCTTTTGGTCTGACTCCATATCTTCCCTATCTGACCTTTGACCTGTCTCAATTTACTTCTCATTCGGGCCCTGCTCTTCCTTCTCCTTCTAAGGAAATTTCAACCATTACCTCTTCTTCGAAGGTATCTGATTCCCCAATTGAGGGTGCTGGTAGTTCTCCAACTCATAGTTCATTACCTTTGCCTACTTCCAGCCCCTCTTCACTTGATTCATTGGTGGCTAAGACCATAGAGACTGCCAACGATGCTCCATCCATTTCTCCTATCCCAATGCAGTCTCTTATGCCTTCCACCACAACTCTCTCTGCACCTCTCATGTCTATGGATGAGGTAGACATCTTCGAAGCCAGACTAGCTAGTCTCTTCGACATACCCTCTACCTCTCCAACATTGAATGTTGAAGCTGAGCCATTAGTTTTGGCTGACTCCTTGCTGGAAATTTTTGAGAGCTCTTCTTCCTCCAGCAGCAAGCCTTCTGCACCTTCGATAGACCTGGACACATGCCTGGAACTGTTGATTTCTTTTTCGAGGATCCCCTTCGAGGCTCTGCAAAGGCCTATAATTAGAAATGGATTCCTCCAGTGCTGCAAAATTGTTGAGCAGTCAGGCATGGATGTCTCAAGTCACCTATCCCAGGCAGCAGCTACTATCGATTTTTACATCAGCATTTGTCAGGCTGCCAAGGCTGCGGACGAGAAATTGGCTAGCGGCCAGAGTTTTGTTTCCCAAGTACATACTGAAGTGTCAAAGCTTAAGGAACAACACTCCTTTGCCTCCCACTTTCGAGTCCAGCTGCTGGAGAGGAAAGCTCAGCTTGAAGAGGAGCTGTCCGCAGTGAATCAAGCCCTAGTCCGAACTGACACTAAACTGCAAATTACCAACCAAGGACTAGCTGATCAAAAGGAAGAGATAGTTGCAGCTATTCGACTGTTTTCAGCATTTACCAATAGGAAATCTGTTGTACAAAAATAATTAAAACACTATAATGATTTTTTGGCCAATTTGTGGCAAAATGTACTTAATTCTTTATGAAAGAACAGAATTTTGTCCATAATTTGAGCAGTCTTATGTTCTTGTGCTTAGTGTTTATTTTATTCCTTGTGTTTCCCAAATGGTTGGAAAATAAGGCTTCAAATATCTGCCATTAATCTTTTTGGGATGTACGTAACCATTCAAATTTCTTAAATGGTATGCTCCAAAAGGCAGAACTCTATGAATTTGATATGGTCCTTCCCAGTTAGGTGACCATTTGCCAAACTTATGGCTTTTAATTCCTATTAGGAGTATTGTTTTCCATACTAAATCACCTTCATCAAAGCCAATGTGTTTGACTTTCTTATTATAATTCTTGGCTACTTTCTTCTTTTGGAAAAGAATGCTATTTAATGCCAAAATTCTGGCTTCATCTATGCTTTCTAACTCCAAACACATACTTTGATGGTACTGCTCAGGATCTAACTGATCTTGGCATCTTACCCTCAAAGATTTAACATTAATCTCCACAGGTAAAACTGCATCATGCCCATATACTAAGGCATAAGGAGTGACTCCTGTGCTTGACCTTGGGGAAGTTCTGTAAGCCCACAAAACATCCAACAATAAGTTATGCCAATCCCTAGGATTGTCCTCCACAACCTTTTGTATTCCTTTTTTCAAGGACTTATTGGATGATTCAGCTTGACCATTGGCTTGTGCATAATATGGGGTGGAATTGATGAGACTAATTCCAAATTCTGCCACAAAGGACTTCACCATCTTCCCATCGAACACAGTCCCATTATCTACAGTTATAGTTTGTGGGATGCCAAATCTATGGATTAGATCCTTAATAAATCCAATAACTTCAGTCTGGTCTACAGCCTTGTATGGCTTAGCTTCGACCCACTTAGTGAAGTAATCAATGGCCACCAGAATGAAACAATGATGCTTCGAAGAAGGTGGGTGTATTTTTCCCATCATATCCATGGCCCATCCTCTGAATGGCCAATGCTTCACTACTGCAGTAGGTCAGTTATGGGCACATGCCTTATTGTGCCATGCTTTTGACATGCCTGGCAACCCTTTGCATATTCTATGCAGTCTTTAAAGATAGTTGGCCAATAGTAGGAATGACTTCGAAGCAACCATCTCATCTTTACACCAGGCTGATGAGCACCACAGATGCCTTCATGAACCTCAGCCATAGCTGTTAATGCTTCTTTTGGACCTAAACATTCTAGCAACAAACCATCTTCCCCCTTTTTGTAGAGAGCATTACCATATATCATATATTGCATAGACTGCAATTTAACTTTTCTGCCGGCCTTCGAAGATGGATCAGCCAAGTACTGCATTATTGGATGTCTCCAATCTTGTTCTTGTAAGTCATTATGATTGACTTCCAAGACCACATTCCTTTTGTTCAAAGGTTGTATTAATCTCTGATATGTTGTTGGCTTATGTCCCTTTGGGCATTATCCCTTCTCTTAAAGTTCGAAGCTTTCTGAGCCACATCATTAGCTCTATTATTCAAGAATCTTGGAACATGAGTCACATTTACTATTTGAAATTGAGAAAGCAGATGTAATGCAATAACATAGTATGGTAAAATGCTTATGCTTTGACACTTGAAAATCCCTTTCACTTGGTTAACCACCAATTGAGAATCTCCAAATATGTCAACTGCATGAACTTGTAATCCAATAAGAATTTCCAGTCCCACTATTAAGGCTTCATATTCAGCCTAGTTATTGAAACAAGTAGCTTCATCCACTCTAAAACCATGTGTGGTTTCTACCCCTTGTGGTGATTTAATCAAAACACCAATTCCAGTTAAACCATTGGCTTTCGACCTATCGAACCACATCTGCCATGGCTCAACACTAGCCATACCAAGTTCCATTATCTCTTGGCTCTCTGTTTGAGATGGATGGTCTGCCAGAAAATTGGCTAAAACTTGCCATTTTACTACCCTTTGAGGGACATATTCTAGATGAAATTCTGATAAGGCTAGTATCCACTTGCCAATTCTTCCCCTCAACATAGGTCTAGATAACATGTACTTAACCAAATCTGTGGTTGCAATTACCAAGACAGTTGTAGGTAAAAGATAGTATCTTAATTTCATTGCAGCAAAGTACAAAGCAAGACACAGCTTTTCAACAGCTGAATATTTCTATTCACAAGAATTTAAAAACCTACTAAGGTAATAAATAGCTTGCTCCTTGCCTTCTTCATTATCTTGGGCCAAGAAAGCTCCCAATGAATCTTCTGCTGTAGCTATGTACAACTTCAAGGGCTTATCACCCTTTGGTGGCATCAGCACTGGAGGGTTGGCCAAGTAGGCTTTGATACCTTCAAAAACAATTTGATACTCTGCTATCCACACAAATTCCTCTTTATCTTTCAGCCTTAACAAGGAAGAAAATACTTTAGTTTTCCCTGCAGTGTTAGAAATGAACCTTCGAAGAAAACTAACCTGTCCAAGGAACCTTTGTAATTCTTTCTTACTTGATGGAGGCCTGGCTTCAATGATGGCTTTAGCTTTATTCTGATCAATTTGTATTCCTTTCTTGTGCACTACATAACCCAAGAAGTTTCCAGATGACACACCAAAAGCACACTTAAGAGGATTGAGTTTCAACTTGAACTTTCTCATTCTTTCAAAAGCTGCTTCTAAATGAAACAGATGCTCCTCCATGGACTGGGATTTCACTACAATGTCATCAATATAACATTCTAAATACCCTCCAATGAGGTCATGAAAGATAGTGTTCATAGCCCTCTGATATGTAGCTCCAGCATTCTTCAGACCAAATGGCATTTTAACCCATTCGAAGGTGCCAATATTCCCAAAACATCTGAATGCTGTCTTGTGGATATCCTCCTCTGCAATGCAGATTTGGTTATAACCAGAGTGTCCATCTATCATTGATAAAACTTGATGCCCTGCTGAACTGTCTACCAACAGATCTACTATAGGCATAGGGTACTCATCTTTTGGAGTTACTAGATTTAAGTTTCTGAAATCAATGCATACCCTCATTTTACCATTCTTCTTAACTACAGGCACAATATTAGATAGCCATTCAACATACATGGCTGTCCAAATAAAGCCTGCCTTAAGTAGTCTAAGAATCTCTTCCTTGACTTTCTGAATTACTCCTGGACTCATTCTTCTTGGTTTCTGTTTGTATGGTTTGAAATTAGGCTTCATAGGGAGCCTATGTTCCACTAATGACTTATCCAATCCTGGTAGTTCATTATAAGACCATGCAAAGCAATCTTTATATTTCTTTAGAACAACCAATAACTGGTCCCTGTCCAGATCATTCAAACAAGCACTTATATAAGTGGGCTGTTGCATAGAACCTTCCCCTAAATTTACTTCTTCTAAGGGGTTTTGTGTCTGAGAACTTATTGAAGCTTCTTACTTGGTTTCTTCTACCTTCGAAGCAACCTTCTCGCTTTGTTCTGCTCCCAGGTTCTTTAGTTCAACATCTCTGCCCTCTTCCTCATAGACAAAATCTGTCCACAAAGCTTCCTCTTCCTGTATCTCCTGGACTTTTGCTTCAATGTTTAATGCACAGTACTTATCAAGGGTCAAAACTCTAACCTGTTGCTGCTCCTGCTTGCAGCCAATTATCATGGCTTCTCTCCCTTGCTCCTGTACTTTTTGGACTATTACTTTTACATCCAATGTTGAGAATTTAATCAGAGCCAAGGACTTGGCTTTTTGTGCTTCATCTCTTTGTCTACAACCAGGCATCATTGTCATCTTTAACGATAACCTCTTTATCAGCACTCTCCTAGACTAAGTGCTTCAGGTGTGTCACTTCCTCATTAGCCGTCACTTCAGCTGAGCCATCAGGTTTCCTCAGTATACTGAGTGGTGTCACTCCCTCAATATACAGTTTGGCCTCTGCAAAGTCTGCACAAGCTATGAAGGGTTGAGGATCTGCATCAATTTCCTCTGTCTCTCCATTGCCTAAGGCCATCATAATTTTCTGATGCAAAGAGGAAGACACACATTTGTTAGTGTGGATCCAATCTCTTCCAAGTAAAGTATTGTATTTAGCATTACTGTCGATTACGAAGAAAGCTGTCATGTAGTCCCAGGTTCCCACACTCAAGTTAATGGGTAGAATTCCCTAAGCCATCTGTTTGTCTCCAGCAAAGCCAGCAATGGTTGTGCTAGTTGGGATCAACCTGGGATTCTTTTTTCCTAGTTTCTTCAAAGAAGATTTCGGTAGTAAGTTTACTGCTGCCCCATTATCTATCAGGACTTAGTTCAATTGTATCCCATCGAAGAAAGCCTTGATGTACAAAGGCTTGACATGTTGTGTCATGGAATTCGAGGGATATTCAAAAGGATATGAGAGGTTAATGCTCACCTCTTATTCACTCTCATATTCAGTTTCCATTGGGGTTGCCATTCCGGAATCATCCTGTACCATACTCACTTGTGAATCTTCACTAGAGACTGAAATTGGATCAACTTCTTGACCATCTTGGTTCTCATCCCCAGTTTCAAACTCATGAGGTAGTATATGTACCATATTAACTGATACTAGAGGAAATGAGCCAAACTGGATGGCTGGCTGTGCCTGTTTCCCCTCTTGGCTATCTTGATCAGTTACCTCAGAAGTATCCTCCATGCTGCATTCTGGCACTTCATTGCTAACAGGTTCCTTCGAATGGTTTTTCTCGACTGGCTTTTCAACCAGAAATGTTTGCTCAGCCATGAAGGCTTCGAACATTTCTTCTTCCACCATTTCTTTCTTTTAGCTTATGCCAATTTCTTCTTCTGTCTCACTATCACTCTCCATCAGAGCTTTCTCCAATCCTGCTAAGCTAGACTTCTCTCTGGCTTTTAATTCAGAATGAACCTTGGCCAATTGTTCTCTGCTGCAACCCACTTTGCTTTGTAGCGTTGGCTTTGGAGTATAGTCTGGCTTTGGAGTCTTTTTTCCTTCTGTCTGGACCAATAAAGAGTTCTCTCCATTTTCTTTCATATCTTTCTGGTACTGAGTGTACCTGCGCTGAATCTTTCTCCTTTGTGATCTCGAAATGACTGGGACCATGTCTGGTTCCTTTGTCTTTGGGTGTTTAAGCAATGCCCAATTATTCGGAGCCACCAAAGGAGGCTTAACCATCCTTCCTTGGTTTCCAACATCTCTCTGAGCAGGCACTTCCCTAGGTTTGTTTTGCATTACAAACCTGTCTGGAACTCCAGGTACCCACGAACTTACTAACTCAATGTTGAACTACTTTTTTCTACCTTCGAAGCCATCTTCGAAGCTGGCTGTGAAGGTAAGTACTTGGCTCTGACCTCATGTTTCGAGCCTGATTCAGGCCTTCGATGAAGGTGGCCACTTTCTGTCCTGCGTGAGGTTAGTCTAGGGGGCCAATCTCTGACTTTGATCCCATAACCTGAATTCCTTTCCAGTCCTCTTTCAGAATGACTGCTCTCCATTCTGTAATAGTTAGGTGGCCTGGACTCATACAAGGGCCTCTTGCCTTTAGCATGCATTCTATCGACTGCTGATTCAACTACCAATGGCTGCTGCCTAACACTAGCCGGATACGGCCTTTTGTTATAAGCATTAGTTGGTTTAGGGCGTCTCTGCACATCCCTGTAATATTGCTTTCCATCAATTGGAAGCCCTTTCAACCACTTATAACTCAGTCTGCACCTGGGACACATCCTTTGCACTACTGCTGCCTCTAAGGAATCATCATCCAGTGATTCTTCATCAGAGTGTTACTTCTGGTGTGAGAAACCTTGTCCAATAGCTGGTGGGTTTCTAGTGTCCTTCTTGATGGTTGTCTGGTTAGCAACATGCATCTGCACATTGACCTCTTCCAATTCTGTCAGGGACAAGTTCTGAAAATCTGACATAATGACATTAGCTGCCACCTCTCCAACTTCTGGAAATGGGTTACTGTCAATCCCCATAGCCTTTTCTGCTTTAGCTGGGAATTTCAAACTTCCTTTCCGAATTTGTTCTTAGATCCTGTCTCGAAAAACAATGCAGTTTTTAGTCGAGTGAGACAAAGAGTTATGCCATTTACAATATACTTTTCCCTTAAGTTCGTCTGGAGATGACAGTTTTACTCCTTTTGGTAACTTAAGAAAATTGGCCGCAAGCAAATGATCAAAAATGTCATCTGCCTTTGTTAAATCGAAAGAGTACTTCCTGTAAAAGTCTTTCTTTTTAAACTGCTGGTCAATTGTTGTATCCTTATGAATTAATGCTTCACAGATTACAGGTTCTTTGCCCACAATCTCTGCTGCATCGATCTCATAATTAGGATCTCTATAATATGTCTTATACGATGCATTATTTCAATCTTGTTCCTCCTCTAATAATGCTTCATATCGAGACACCTTATAGGTTAGTTCCACCAAATCTCTGAATTCAGTTGAGTCAAACTTCTTTCGAAGCCTGAATTCTAAGCCATTTTGAGCCAATCTTACGAATTCTGGCTCTGGTAGGATGACTCTACATTTATTTCGAGCCCTTTTAAATCTGCAATAAACTGAGTAGCCTTTTCTTTAGGCCTTTGACTCAATCTTGCCAAGTCTGCCATGGAAACCTCTGGCTCCGATTGGAAGAATTGGGTATGAAATGTCTCTTCCATTTGTTGCCAAGTTTGAATGGAGCTAGGTGTAGGGTTGATGTACCATACAAATGCTCCCCCAGTTAGAGAATTTGGGAATAATCTCAGTTTCATATAGTCGTGATTAGTAAATTCACCGCATTGAGCAGCAAACCTAGCAATATGCTCCACTGTTGATTGATTTCCACTCCCATAGAAAAGCGTAAAATCTGGTATTCTGAACCCCCTTGGGTATTCATGTACCCTATCTATCCATTCTGGGTATGGTTTTCTGTATACAGAAGTCTGGACCCCCCGAGCCATCGGTCCACACATCTCCCTAGCAATATCAGCAATTTGGTCCCTAGGGACCATATTTTGTGCTTGCTGAACCACTACTGGAGGAACAAACACAGGGTTTGGTGGACAAACTTGTGCCTGTGGTCCTCTTGGTCCATAAGGTGGTACATTTGGGACTGGTTGCCCCTGTGGTGCAGGTTGCTATTGGGGGTATGGGTAACCCCTTTGAGCCTGTCCTGCGAAAAGACCTGCGAAAGGTGCTGGAACAGGTGTTGTGTCCCTTCCATTTGTGGGAAAACCTTCCAACCCCCCGGGTATAAATTCGAATAAGGGATTATTGTACCCCCTAGTGCCAGGTATGGCTTCGAACATGGGATTTGTGACCATTCTTTTGCCAGCTTCTTGTACTGGGCCAGATCCACCAACTTGCATGGCTTCATTGTTGAGCACTGAGGCATTTTGACCTGCTATAGGCCTCGAAATGGGTTCATACCAAGACTGAGGTGATGGTCTTTCATAATTCTGATTACTAGTTTGACCATTAGAATGTCCATTAACTTGCATAGGCTGTTTATCTCTAGCCAATCTTTGCTGAGGGACATTTAAAACTTCCTCTGTGTGTCTTGTGTTTGTTGGTTGGTGGTTATTCATTCGATCCAAAAAGGATGTTGCCCACCTTTCCATTGTGTTCATTAATTATTGTCCCATGGCATCTACTAGGCCATCCCATGGATTTGTTGGCGGAGTAGATGGAACAGTGGATGGTCCAATTCCTTGGTTTCGTCCAATATTATGAACATATGGTTCTTGTCCCGAAGTACTGGTCTGTTCGACCATAGGTTCTGATAACATGGAAATTTCCACAGGATGTGTTACCACATTATCCTCTGAATTAGGTATTTCTACCTCTCCTTCTACGCCTTCTTCCAAGCGTTCATTTTCTCCTTGTCTTCTTTGTCTAACCATTTTAATTAGTCCCACTGGGCGTGCCAAAAATATATGTTGGCTTTTTGGCTTTTCCAAGGTTATATTTGTAAATGCGACCATGCTAGCAAGGATCAATCAGTCCTTACAGAAATTATGATTGCCAACCAATTATCAGATGATTGTGTTTTAGTTCTTTCAGCCTCAATGAAGAGGACTTTTATTGGTGGCTTGACTTAGGAGAAATTAAGCAAAATAACAGGTAAATGACGAACAATTGAAGTATTTCATTAAAACGAAAACTTACAATGAGCCAAACTCAGCCTCGTAGAGGTTTACAGCAACGATCTACTTGAAACTACTCCTATGAATGAAGTGTAGTGCAGGAATTTAAAGTGAAGGAATGTAAAGAACAGGTATTTAAAGTGCAGGAAATGTAAAGACTGGAAATGTAAAACTAGAAAAGAAAATATGAAGTAAATGACTGCTTTTGTTGGATCTGAGTCTGGGGGGTTTTTCTGGGGGCTTCCCTGCTATTTATACTTGTCAAGGATGACCTTCGAACTGCACTTCAATTCGTCGAACTGCTCCTCCATGATCGTCGATCATGTTGCCTTACAAGTAGTTCCACTACGCCATCACTTGCAGTTGAGCTTCCCTCTTATATTTGAATTTGAATATGAGTAACCGTTGAAGCCACGTCACCTTGCATCTCTTTACTGATCCAATGCTACTCAGATCACGCGAGAACCAATATTAACTGCCACGTGTACAATCAGGATCGAAGACTTGAATAGTCTTCCTATATTACCCTTACTTTGCCACGTGTCGAACTGTAACTGGCTTATACAAAATATGTAGCCAACAATATTATTTGAACTCTATAAAGTAATTTCTATTAAAAAAATAGTTTAATAATTTACTACTATTAAAATTTAATTGTTAAAAAAATATCAAATTTCGTTAAGGATCTATATTGATTAAGGATCTATATTGATTAAGTGAATTGTCTACTAAGTATATTTGATATAGGAGCATCAACCGGGCTAGGGTCACAATTGAGTTGAACTATATAGAAAGATTATTATGTGTTAACTCAACTCCAACACAATATCAAAATTAATATAGCCATCTTAAACCTGAACTTAAAAAATTCCTAAATGAATTTGTCATTTTTAATAATAATTTTATTTTGGACGATTAGCAAAATTCAATTGAAAATGAGTTTTGACTTTTTAACGAATGTTTGAGTTTTTTTTTTTTTGATCAGACGAATGCTTGAGTTTAATCTCTAAAAAACACACACAGATTTATTTTCTTATTGTTCATTTTCTTATAAATGTTTTGGAAAAAAAATGTAAATAAGGAGAATGTTAAAAATAAATTATTTGAAAAAATATTTTTTAGTTCAAAAGCACAAAATTTCTATAAAAAAATTGATTAAAGAAAACTAAAAGGAACCAAAATATTAATTTTGTAACATTTGCACTTAAAAGAATTAATGTTAAGATAATCAGTAATCTCATTACACATGTAGTTGCTAAATTCATATATGTGATTTACTTATATATTTATCTATTTTATAAAGAAACTATAACTAAGTTAATTAATAAGTATAATTTTAATTTGGCTATAAAAAAAATTGGCAAAATTATAATATTTCAAACTCAAATACATTTTTTGAGTTTTTTTATTTTTTATGTTTAGTAATTTTTTTCTTATTTCAATAAAAAAATTTAAAAAAAAAAATAGATACGCCTATTCTTCTAAATGCACCTAAAAAGTAAAACTTGTGAAGAAATCTGAAACAAAAAATCACTATATGAAAAACTCAAAAATAAAAACAAAAAATGGCATGTAGTTTTTTGTCTTCAGTAATTTTTTAGAAAATTTTCATTATTATTAATAATTTTCTATGTAAGAATTTAAAATATAATTTTGAAAATCTTTCCATATTAGTCTGCCCATATCATTTTTCTTAAATTATGTTACCATAATTGCAATATAATATTATTTGAAAATAATTTTTTTTTGTATTATTTGCAAATAATTCTTAATTTGGAAAAGGAAACCCTACACTTACAAAAGTCAATTTGAAAATAAAATTAATTTTAAATTAATCTATTGATATTGACTTTACAAATTTCCTTTACTTATATTTCTTCCAATGACTAATATGGAAAGATTTTCAAAATTGTATTTTAAATTCTAGAAAGGTTCAGGCGTATTTCCAAATTAAGAATTATTTGCAAATAATACAAAAAAAGAATTATTTTCAAATAATGTTACATTACAATTATGGTAACATAATTTAAGAAAATTGATATTGATGACAATCTAATTATGGCAGTATATTTTAAGGAAAAAAATTATAATAACAATTATTATACCTAAAGTGATACTGTTAGAGAGTTTAAAATTTAAACTTAAATTTTTGGAGAATTTATCGAAAAATCCTTTTTAAAGTACTTATATCACAATTTGTTCATAAGATATTCTTATATTCCAATAAATTCTATTATTTTGAACATTTGATTTATCAAATCCTAATTCTCATATTTAAGATATATTATGAAAGATTTGATCCTTATAAATATTTTTTTAAGAGCTATGATTTATCCCTCAAAAACTAAAGCTCTAATTGAGCTCTAGTCAGATAGAAAATCCAAAAAAAAAAAAAAAAAAAAAAGAAGACCAAAATAACACATCAGAATGGGACCCATCTTCCATTAGAGCTATTAGAGCTCCTATATTAGAGCTCTAAAGCATTTTTGTTTTTTTAACTCTTAGCAACTTAGTGTTCACTATTTTGGACTATTTTGAATGCCATAATGTGAACATTTACACTGTCAATGTGAATATTAACGCACGCTTCACCCTATTATTATTAGCGATATTTTAGTAATTACGTCACCTATAGGACTTATCAAAATATAAAAAAATAATTAAGACTAAGTAGAATATAAGTAGGTGAAGAGGAATTTATGAATAAATGTCTCATTTTTTTATTTGAAATGTTTTTTTTGGGGTGACAGCGGTGACTCTTTAAATTCGCCATTGGATAGTGGAATGATGGTATGGCGATGGCAGTGGTGATAGCGACGATGCTAATGACGGTGGCTGTGGTAATGGTGGTGGGGGTGAAAGTACCGGTAGTTAGGGGTGGTCGCGGTTCGGTTTTGGACGGTTTGCGAATCAGTTTGGACCCGCCCGCATATATGCGGATTGGAGAAAATTCAACTTGTAATCGCCCGCAATGTGGGTTGCAGTTTGTATGGATAGGGTTCGCGGATGTGCGGGCGATTTGCAAATTGGACTTTTTTCTTTAAAAATTTATTTTGGAGCCTTTTTTTTTCTCTTTGTAAATATTTATTTTGGGTCATTTTCCCTCCATTTTCTAAAGGGATATTTACCAATAAATCTCTTCTCACAAACAAGTACTCCAATTAGTTCCAAATTTTTCCTATTGATCTGTTAAGTCTTGTTAGTGGAGAGTTTCTTTCCGTGTAGTCCTATTTTGATTTTGGTAGTATTTTGATGAACAGCTATACCCTTTATTAATGTGACAGGTATGATATAAATTTTAATGTGGCAGCTATTAATGTGTCATTCCAATGATGTGACACTCCAAAAAAATTAAAAATTCCTTAGTGTACTTTTTCTAAATGTGACAACATGGTGGATATGATGTGACACTCTAAAACTTTACTCAAAAAAAAAAAAAGAAAAAAAAAAACTCTTTACTGTACTTTTTTCTTAATGTGAAATGTAGCGGGTATGATGTGACACTTTAAAAAAAATAAAAACTCTTTAGTGTATTTTTCCCTAATGTGACAACGTGACGAGTATGATGTGACGCTTTAAAAAAAATAAAAACTCATTAGTGTACTTTTCTCAAACGTGACAACGTGATGGGTATAATATGACACTCTAAAAAAAATTAAAAACTCTTCAGTAAATTTTTTTAAAACCGTGACAACGTGGAGGGTATAATGTGACACTCTAAAAAAAATTAAAACTCTTTAGTATACTTTTACCAAACGCGACATGTGACACTCCAACGTAGTGGTTATGATGTGACACTCTAAAAAAATTTAAAACTCTTTAGTATTTTTTCCAAATGTGACACTCTAACGTGACGAGTATGATATGACACTAAAAAACTCTTTAGTGTACTCTTTTCAAATGTGACACTCCAATGTGGCGAACAACTGAGTTATTATACATCCAAAAAGATTAAATGGATCACAAGAAAAAAAATGGTACTGTATGGATTACAAATCCAAAATATGGGATTTATTGGTCAATCTCCCTTTTCTAAAATGCTCCAACATTAATAATTAATGAATTAAAACTTATAAAATTAAAAACACAACAAAATCAATTCATAACACAAATAAATCATTCGAAATCCTAAACTTTTAAATCAAATCATAAACTAATATAAGCACATTTTTCAAAATCCTAAATTAGATCATAAATCTCATTCACTATCTACTACCCGACAATACAATTAAAAAAAAATCATTCAAAATCTTAAGCTTACTTAAAAGTAATTCTTCATTAACTTTTACATTCATCCAAAATGCAATAATAAAATAACAACGGTCCAGGTTTTAAAAAAAAAAACAAAGTGCGGATTGGTTCTTACGGGTGCGGGTTAAACCCGCAACCCATCCACAACCCGCAATCATGCCATAATCCGCTCGCATTCTGTTTGCGAAACTGCCCATTTGTATGCGGATCGGTTCGGGTTGGACGAGTTGGGCGGTTCGGATAACCCTATGCCCAGTCCTACCGATAGTAGTGTGATGATATTAGTAAGATTTTAGCCTAAAAAATATTTTTAGCCTTTTAAAAGTGGAAACTTTTTTTTTTTATCTATATAGATTTGTTTTTTATTAACCATCAAAAATATTTTTCATTAACTTCATTTTTTATTGTACCAACTATTAGAAAATACAAATATATATATATATTTCACCCAAAAAACGGGAGGTAAAATAAGAAAACTTTTCCTCTTACAAATGCAATGCTCAATCAAAGGAAAGACCTAAGGAGAATGTAATACCTAAATGAAACCACAGTAACAGATTCGTATAGAAGAAAGAAAAAAATATTTGACAATATTGTAGAACATATGGATAAAAAGAAAAATGATTCATACATCGAATTTGAGTTCGTCCGAATTGTCCAAATTATATAAGCCGGACGACCGCTCAGATGACCGGTGTTACCCTTGTCAACTGGCATCTTCCGTTGAATTTGAGTTCATTCGAATTGTCCAAATTATGTAAGTCAGACGACCGCTCAAATAACCGGCGTTACCCTTGTCAACTGGTATCTTCCAGATGACCAACTAGACGACCTCCCGGATGACTGGCCAAGCAACCGGTATGCACAAATTCAAGCGATTTGGGCGAGGCCAAATTCGGTGGATGCAGCATTGCTAAGATAAAAATATCCAATATGTTTTTTTCACATAGTTTGGATTTATTAAAGTTGAATATTTCAATTTCATGTGTGAAATTAGCGCATTATGGGATTAATCTGTACTAATGTTAATGATTTAAATTGTTCATCTCATATGACAAATTAAGAAGAATATGCATGCAAAAAATTAAGTTGATTAGACATAAATAATCACATGATCAAATCACATAATAATACATGAATAATTTATTCTTAAAAACATATACATCGTATATATAAAAATGATTTAATAGTATGACAATCAATGTTGTATCACTTGATTTTTTGCATGGATAATTTTCTTAGTTAATTGTATAACCTGAACGGTTTAGATTACCGAAGTGAGTCTAAGTTAATCCGATAATGTGATGTCTTGGGTATGTCACCTGTTTAATCTTCCTTTTACTTTCGTTTAATTTCTTAATTTTGAAATTTTGAGTTAAATCTGAGATCTCATTGGCGGTGTGAGTTCACCATATTCAAAAAATTTCTTTTATTAAAATCCTAAACTGATTCTGTAGTAATCTGTTTAGGGACACCGTTTGGGTGGTCTATCGGTTGCTCGAGCGGAGATGTGAGGCCTCTAGTATCTTGCTAGTTTGTAGACAAGACTGCTCGAACGGTAAAGTGGTCGCTCAAGCGTAGAAATTAGACTCCTAGTATTTTCACTGTAGCACTGAAAAACTTCTAAGACCCTGTGTTTACCACTCGAGCAGTGGATAGTTAGCTCGAGCAATCTCTTTGATTTGAACACTTCGCTCGAGCGGTGGAAAGTTTGCTCAAGTGGTCTATTCGGGATAGTACACTTAAAAGTCGGTCCAAACACTTTGTCTTGTTGGGTATACCTCCTTATTGGAGTGTGGGACCCAATTGGTTTTGGAAAAAGAGTTTTAATTTGGTTTGGTTTAGTATAATATATTTTTATATATTATATTTGTGGAGGCCCAATCCAATTGGGATACAATTAGGGTTTGATTACAAAACCCTAGATTCATTATATTATATTTTATATATTTGGAGGCATTGTTTTTTTTTGGTTCCATACATATAACAAAAAGGTGCGGCGGCTTTCATGGTTTTCGGGAACAGTGCCGAAGTTTTGAAGATTGGGTCAATTTTGGTTCTTTGAAGCTCGTTTTTTGGGACATCTTCGGTTGATGTTTTGGTTCGTTATTTTGGGTCTTCTTCAACTCAAGTTTTGAAGATTTTGGTTCATCTATTTGGTGAGGTCTTTCCTCTTGTTTATTTGTGATTATTGGAATTCACCTAAGGGTGGTTTTGTGAGATCATTAGTGTCTCGTTTGTAATCGTTTGGAACCTATTTGGTTGATAGTGGAATCGGATTTCGATCCCGTGGAT
The DNA here is from genome assembly GCA_036172215.1 of Camellia granthamiana. Lineage (NCBI taxonomy): Eukaryota > Viridiplantae > Streptophyta > Magnoliopsida > Ericales > Theaceae > Camellia > Camellia granthamiana. Next base: position 66,157,735 of record CM069911.1, on the reverse strand, counting down.
GTACCTCACATTGAGGGAACCACGTAAAAATTCTTGTGTTGCCTTTGATTTAATTTTTTCCGCATTAGTTTTTATTCCCATTGATTGATTTACTTGTGGGGAATCATCGATTTTCCCTAACAACTGGTATCAGAGCATACGGTTTATTTGGATTTATTTATTTGTGTAAATCAATGGAGGGGAATGTGGGTCGCATGTCTAGCTTCAATGGAAGCAATTGGGTAACTTGGAAAACTAAAATGGAGGACCTATTATTTTGTAAATACTTGTATGGACCCATTGAGGGTGATAGTGGCAAACCTGCTGATATGAAAGATGATGAGTGGAAGAGGCTTAATCGAAAAGCCGTTGGTGTTATCCGTCAATGGATTGATGACAGTGTGTTTCATCATGTTGCTACTGAAACTTCAGCACATGATTTATGGAAAAAATTAGAGAGTCTTTATGATAGAAAATCGGCCACAAATAAAGCCTTTCTGTTTCGTAAGTTGGTTAATTTAAAATATAAAGAGGGCAGCCCTATTCCGGAACATCTGAATGAAATAAAGAGTATCGTTAACCAACTTGCTTCTATGAAAATTATTTTTGATGATGAATTGCAGGCTTTGATGCTACTTAGTTCCTTACCCGAAAGTTGGGAGACTTTGGTTGTGACAGTTAGTAATTCGGCGCCTGATGGAGTTGTCACTATGGGTCAAGTCACTAGTAGCTTGTTGAATGAAGAAACTAGAAGAAAATCAGCCGGTACCTCTCATTCAGAAGCATTTGTGGTGAGAGGCCGAAGTAAAACAAGAGGGAGGAGTAAGACTCCTCATGGTCGTGATCAAAGCCGTGACAAGTCAAGAGATAGTTCTTTTTCAAAGAAAGACGTTGAGTGTTATTATTGCCATGAGAAAGGGCACATGAAGCGAGAATGCCGAAAGCTCAAGAATAAAGAGAAAAGGCGTGACAAAAGTGTGGATAAGAAGCAAGAAGACACAACAGCAGTTACTACCGATGATATCATGGTCCTTTGTGAAGATGATTGTATCAATTTTGTGGGCCAAGAGAGTCATTGGGTGATTGATTTCTGGTGCTTCTTTTCATGTGACTTCTCGAGTTGATTTCTTCACTACCTACACTGCAGGAGATTATGGTTCTGTTCGAATGGGTAATGAAGGTTTGTCCAAGATTATTGGTATGGGTGATGTTTGCTTGGAAACAAATTTGGGTTGCAAGTTGTTGCTTAAAGATGTGAGGCATGTTCCCGACATTCGCCTCAATTTGATCTCTACTGGGAAGCTAGATGATGAAGGCTTCAACAACAAATTTGGTGATGGAATATGGAAGCTCACAAAGGGTTCTTTGGTGGTGGCTAAGTGCAAGAAGACTCATACACTTTATTCGATGCAAGGAAAAATTTGTAAAAGTGTTGTCAATGCACTTGAAGATGATACTTCTACTGAATTGTGGCACAGGCGACTTGGGCACATGAGTGAAAAGGGGCTGCAAGTATTGTTCAAGAAAGAGCTTCTACCCGGTTTGAAAGGTACACATCTTAAAACTTGTGTTCATTGTTTGGCGGGTAAACAACATAGAGTTTCTTTTCATAAAAATGTTGCTTTTAGAAAAGAAAAGGTTTTGGAGTTGATTCATTCGGATGTTTGTGGTCCTTTAAAAGTTAGAACACATGGTGGTGCACTTTATTTTGTTACTTTCATTGATGATTATTCAAGGAAAGTTTGGGCTTATCTACTAAAAACTAAAGATCAAGTTCTAGAAGTATTTAAGCATTTTCAGGCCATGGTTGAAAGAGAAACAGGGCAGAAATTGAAGTGCATCCGAACAGACAATGGTGGTGAATACATTGGGCCATTTGATGAGTATTGTCGCAGCCAAGGTATTCGGCATCAAAAGACAGTTAAGAAGACTCCTCAACAAAATGGCGTTGCCGAGAGGATGAACCGCACCATTGTGGAAAGAACAAGGTGTTTGCTTTCACAAGCTAAATTGCCAAGACCCTTTTGGGGTGAGGCAATGAGTACAGCGGTTGACTTGATCAATTTATCTCCTTGCTATCCTTTGAATGGTGATGTTCCTGAAAGAGTTTGGACTGGCAAAGATGTGTCTTATGAGCACTTGAGAGTGTTTGGTTGCCGAGCTTTTGTTCACATTCCAAAGGATGAGAGGTCCAAGCTTGATAGTAAGTCAAGACAATGTATTTTTCTTGGCTATAGGCGTGATGAATTCGGGTATAGATTGTGGGATCCGGTCGACAAGAAAGTCATTCGAAGCCGTGATGTTGTGTTTCTTGAAGACCAAACAATTGAAGACTTTGGCAAAGGTGATCAACCGGAGCCAAAAAATAGTGATCTCATTGACATGGATCCATCTCCTTCATCTTCAGTTGATGATGAAAATGGGAGAGATATGCAGCCACCTATTGAAGATGTAGAAGATGATGCTAATCCTAATGAAGTTGAGCCAGAAATTGAGGAAGAGCATCCAACTCAAGAACCGCCACCACAACTTGAGTTGAGGAAATCTACAAGGGACCGACAACCTTCAAGAAAGTATCCTCCCAATGAATTTGTGTTGATTTCTGATCAAGGGGAGCCGGAGAGCTACCAAGAAGCAATTGAGCATGTAAAGAAAGGTGATTGGAAAAAGGCCATGGAAGAGGAGATGAACTCCTTACTTGAAAATCACACCTATGACTTAGTGAAGTTGCCTAAAGGGAGGAAAATTCTAAAAAATAAGTGGGTTTTCAAATTGAAGAATGATAGGAAGAATCTGAGGTACAAGGCACGTCTTGTAGTGAAAGGCTTTGGGCAAAAGAAAGGCATTGACTTTGACGAGATTTTCTCGCCGGTTGTGAAGATGTCTTCTATTCGGGTTGTACTTGGCATGGCTGCAAGTATGAACCTTGAAGTTGAACAACTTGATGTGAAGACTGCATTTCTTCACGGTGATCTTGAAGAAGAAATTTACATGGAGCAACCAGAAGGTTTTGTGGAAAAAGGGAAAGAGAAATTTGTTTGCAAATTGAAGAAAAGTTTGTATGGCCTCAAGCAAGCTCCGCGGCAATGGTACAAAAAATTTGACTCTTTCATGATGAATAATGGTTTTTCTAAAACCACTTCGGACCATTGTGTATTTGTGAAAAATTTCCCGGATGGCAAATTTATTATTCTTTTGCTTTATGTTGATGACATGTTAATTGTGGGTCAAGATTCTACCATGATTAACAGGTTGAAATTGGAGTTGAGTAAATCTTTTGCTATGAAAGATTTGGGACCGGCAAAGCAAATACTTGGTATGAAAATTGTTCGTGATCGCAAAGAGGGACTGATTTGGTTGTCTCAAGAGAGCTACATTGAGAAAGTTCTTGAGAGGTTCAACATGGATAAAGCAAAGCCGGTTAGTTGTCCACTTGCGGGTCACTTCAAGCTTAGTTCGAATCAATGTCCTACAAGTGAGACAGACAAAGAAGAGATGTTGAAAGTTCCTTATGCTTCAGCAGTTGGTTCTTTGATGTACGTCATGGTTTGTACAAGGCCGGATATTGCTCACGCAGTTGGTGTGGTGAGTCGTTTTCTCTCTAATCCGGGTAAAGAACATTGGGCAGCGGTAAAATGGATTCTAAGATATCTTCGAGGGACTTCGAAGGTGTGTTTGTGTTTTGGGGATGGTAAACCGATGCTTGATGGGTTCACAGATTCTGACATGGCTGGTGATGTTGATTCTAGGAAATCTACTTCGGGGTATTTGATGACTTTTGCAGGGGGAGATGTGGCATGGCAATCTAAATTACAAAAATGTGTTGCTCTCTCAACTACCGAAGCTGAATTTATTGCCATTACAGAAGCTTGCAAAGAAGAGTTATGGTTGAAGAAATTTTTGCAAGAGTTGGGTTTGAAGCAAGAAAAGTATGTGCTTTATTGTGATAGTCAAAGTGCTATTCACTTGAGTAAAAATTCTACTTTTCATTCGAGATCGAAACACATTGATGTGAGATACCATTGGATTCGTGATGTGCTAGATTCGAAATTGTTACAACTCGAAAAGGTTCACACAGATGATAATATTTCAGATATGCTGACTAAGACTTTGTCGAAGGACAAACATTTAAAGTGTCGAACTTTGGCGGGTATGGTTGATGTCTCCACCTAAGTCGGTAGGGGGAGAATTGTTGGGTATACCTCCTTATTGGAGTGTGGGACCCAATTGGTTTTGGAAAAAGAGTTTTAATTTGGTTTGGTTTAGTATAATATATTTTTATATATTATATTTGTGGAGGCCCAATCCAATTGGGATACAATTAGGGTTTGATTACAAAACCCTAGATTCATTATATTATATTTTATATATTTGGAGGCATTGTTTTTTTTTGGTTCCATACATATAACAAAAAGGTGCGGCGGCTTTCATGGTTTTCGGGAACAGTGCCGAAGTTTTGAAGATTGGGTCAATTTTGGTTCTTTGAAGCTCGTTTTTTGGGACATCTTCGGTTGATGTTTTGGTTCGTTATTTTGGGTCTTCTTCAACTCAAGTTTTGAAGATTTTGGTTCATCTATTTGGTGAGGTCTTTCCTCTTGTTTATTTGTGATTATTGGAATTCACCTAAGGGTGGTTTTGTGAGATCATTAGTGTCTCGTTTGTAATCGTTTGGAACCTATTTGGTTGATAGTGGAATCGGATTTCGATCCCGTGGATGTACCTCACATTGAGGGAACCACGTAAAAATTCTTGTGTTGCCTTTGATTTAATTTTTTCCGCATTAGTTTTTATTCCCATTGATTGATTTACTTGTGGGGAATCATCGATTTTCCCTAACATGTCTCTCACTTTTTTCCATATCTTTTCTCTCTCTCTCTCTCTCTCTCTCTCTCTCACACACACACACCCATTTTTGAAACCCTAGCTCCTAAACACTTGGTTCTCTTGATTTTTACCAAGATCCATGTTAGATCTTCAAAGAGGGTTGAAGAACAAGCCTAGATCAAAAGTCTTACTCATTGTTTTCTCATTTCTTGAAGCTTGAAGTTGTGTATTCACCTTTTGCTTTCAATCTTGAGGTAGGGGTACTTTTAACTTCTTATATCTTTGATTTGAGGTATATATATAGTATTTTCATTATATCTATATGGATATTTAGAAGTATGAGGATTGGTGTGTTACCTAGTGAGTTTGATTAGAAATGAGGTCATTTCTTATAAATTTCTTGAAGCATTTGTGTTTTGTGTTGATGATTAAGTTATATGTGATAAGAATTGACCATCAAATACTTTAAAAAGGAAAAGCCTCAATTTTCTTAAAACCCTAGTTTTCTAATTTGCTCAATAAAAAGGGATTTGGTTCAATTGGACCCATAATCATGATGTATGGACTTGATTATTATGGGAAAACATGTAATGTCGGGAAATTTTCTCACAAAATCTTGAAATGACGATGGGTATGACTTGGGAAATGACCTAAATTGAAAATGTTTAAATGGTTGGATTGTTGTGACCTGAAATTACCTTGGGGAAATTGGGGTTTGTAAACTTATGTATCATATGCCTTGGGGAAATTGGGGTTTGTAAACTTATGTATCATATGCATTCATTAATTATATCAGTGGCTTGAAATTGTCAATGATTGGAACATATTGGAATGGGGTAAATCCCGTATGAGTTTGGGTTGTGAGTCGAGTCTTGATTTGAGTTGTGTTATGTATATTGGTACCCGCGCGGGGAGTCAAGGTGCCCAATTGCCCTGTCTTGTGCATATCGCCAGATGAATGTGGGAATGGTTTTAGGATGTCCATGAGCCTGCTGTTTTTAGAGTTGGCAAATGTGGAAAACACGATTTTGGGTGTCCACGAGCCTGCCGCTTTTAGAGTCGGCAAATGTGGGATTGTTCTTACATATATTAATATATATTTTTGAGTTTGCAGTTTACAGCTTTTGTATCTAGACATCATAGCGTATTTATACCCCATGACTTTGAAAGAAATGAATTTGTTATAAATATTGTTTAACTTGATTTTCCATCGTTTCGCAAAGGTATTGTAGACACCCCATTTTTGACCGTCCATAAGACTTGGACGCGACTGATGGTTTACATGGTGGAGAAAGTTGTGCAGGGGAAAGGTGCAATTTCTTCGGCAAAGAGAAAGAGTCAAATCTCAACTTCATACCCCTGTTCTGGACCAAAACAATCTTGATCAAAAGATTTTAGTCTTAAAACCCTCTCTTTCAAAACGTTTTTGAAATAAAGTTTTTACGATGTTCCGAGGCTCGCATTTTGTCAAATGTTGCGCTTTTCGGTAAATCGAGCAAGGACAAAGTGGAAATGAATGAAAGAGAGATAAAATCTTTGAAAAATCTTTCAAAACACCTTACTTAGGGGTTTGAAGTTGAAGAAAAGAGGAGAAGAAGGAAGAAATCCAATTGGGGGAGAAAATGGGCATGAATCGTTAAGAGAGAATCGGACAGCCCTCGCCGAATCGGGCCTATTCATTCGCATACTTGGAATCAAGCTATGAGGCCACCACCGTTGGAAATAAGACTTCCGGGGCTTCATTTTGCACTCAAGAATCTCCTAAATCCAATTCCGGATAGGGGAGATATGGTTGATTGAAGTAGGGCATCACTCCAGTTGGGACCGAATCTGCGCGGCTTCACGGAAACGGGCATAACTTTTTCCACAGGAGGAATTTTGATGCAAGGTTTGTGCCATTGAAAAGCTAACTTCCGGGGCTTCAATCTGGACACTTGAACGGCCGCATTTGGACTTCCCAAACACCCACCGGCCACTTTTCTTTCCGGTAGCCCATGTTTTTTGTCCTGAAAGTAGCTGGCCGGCCAGAAAAGCCAGAAAAAGTAGCTGGCCGGCCATAAAAGCCAAAAAAAGTAGCCGGCCGGCCACCTAAGCCCAAGAAAACTGGCTGGCCATGTTCCTCACACCTGGTTCCTTCCAAAAATGCCCTCCTTTCCCTCCTAGATTGTGTATCCGGGTTTGCCAACTTTTGGGGGGAAACTTGGCTTGTTTTCCCCCCCTTTTTTCCCCCTCTTTTTTCACCTCTTTTTGCCTATAAAACCAGCATCTCAGGTCTGGTTTGGGGTTGAAAAATTTGGTCTTGAAGCCTTGTATACATACCTCCATTCATCTCCCACTTCCAAGCTCCAAACATCCAAGTTCCTACACCCTTTCTTCACCATCACCTAGCACCACACCACCACCTCCATTCCAGCCATTTGGAGCAGCTTTCCAGAGCTTGAGAGGCAACATTTCTTGGTCCAAGAAGCAACCAAAGATTGGTCTTCAAGGGTGGGTGTCATTTCCCTCTTTTCTAGCTCATTTTTGTACCATTTCTTAGGCCTTTTGGCTTGCTGTTTTGAGCTCCAGCCATAACTGGAACTAGGCTTATTTTGAGCCATTTTTCATGTTTGTTGAAGGGTCTTACCCTGTTTGAGACCTCCAGCCACCACTTTCTTCATTACCTCTCTTGGATGCCATATTTTTGCATGATATTTTGGCCTATATATAATCTGTTTTGAGGCATGATACAAACTGTGAGTAGGCTTATTTTGAGCCCTTCTTAAACATTGAAGAAGGGCTCAACACTGTTTGGGACCTCCATATATCACTTGTCATTGTACCCCTAGGTCCCCTTTTTTGCATGATTTATTAGGCTATTGTGTCTCTGTTTTTGGACCTTGGTCCGAACTGAAAATGGCCCTAAAATGATCCCCTCTTCATGTTTCATTAAGGGTCTAGGGCTTTTTGAGACATCCTTGGTATACTTCATGTTATAGGCCTCTTGTGGCCTTAATTTTGCATGGCATTTTGAGCATATTTCTACACTGTTTTGGGCTTGATAATATACTGTAAAAAGCCATATTTTGGGCCCCTCTTCAACATTGTTGAAGGGCCCTAACCTGTTTGGGGCCAGCATATATCAGTTACTTCTTTGCCCCTTTGTTGGCCCATTTCTTGCATGAGTTGTTTGCCATACTTGTATCTGTTTTTGGGGTTTGTTATAAACTGTGAAAGGTCATATTTTTGGTCCCTCTTCAATGTTGTAGAAGGCCTTTTCTCTGTTTGGGGCCAGCATTTATGGGTTGTCTCATACTCCTCTCTTGGCCCCCTTTTTGCATGCTAATTTAGCCCCACTTGTGCTTGCTTTTTGGCCATGTTTAAAACTGTAAAAATGCTTGTCTTGGGACTGTCTTGAATCTTTCTTAACACTTCATGATCAAATTATGCATGCATTGCATAGCTATAGGCCATCTCATGCATCAAAATTCATGTTTTGGGACTCGTTCCATGCATCGGGTTTTATTTCGCCATGTTTCGAGGCTGTTTTTCCCTTCATTTAGCTGCTGAAATTTGCCTGCTTGCATCTCATATTCCATGTTTTGCCATGTCTTGTTAGAGTGGCATTCCGTGCCGTAGGTTCGGTCCTCGGTTTGCGTGCACGCGTGCACGCACTTCGAGTTGTCTCATTTTCATCTTATGGCCTCCTATGTGAGTGTGACTGAGGTTCACTTGTGTTGGTGTAAGCCCATATTGCATTGTGTATGCCATTTCATTCCATAGTATTGTGTATGCTAGGTTGTACATTAGCGCATTGTGTATGCCATCTCATCTCGTGCATTGTGTATGCCATTTCATAGCATTGTGCATGTTAGGTTGTATCTTAGTTGCATTCATGCATGTCATGCATACTGCATTGTGTTCGGGGTAGGAGTTAGCCCGGGCACAGGAAACGAGGTATGTTCCGTACTCCGAGTGACGGAACGTGTCTCAATTCCCCAGTCACCGACACTCCGGATTATCCATGATAGAGTTAGGTCTTGTTGTGTTTTCATGTTGCATTCATTCCATATTGAGTTGTGCAATTCGACTCCTTGGCCATCATGCATCGATATGCGTGATTGGTGGCACGAGGATCGAGACATGCATACATTCGTGAAAATACATTGCTATGCCCCTTTCCTGCTCTCTGTTGCAGCAAAATGAAGAATCAACAACTTTTCGGAGCTTGGCACGCATTTCAAGAACAGGTGCAAATAGAGGCTAATTGGGGCATCGTCATGGATTTCCGCACAAAGGAAACCCGAACATGCATCATTCATCACCCAGAGCGGAATCAAGGCAGTCCCTGGCTTGCATGCCAGTTTTACAGCTTTCTTAGTTAGTTTGTTAATTAATTAGGAATTTGTACATTATTTGGACTGTATTATTTGGGACTGTACTATTCTTTTATTCGGGACTGTATATTTATTCGGACCCTCTGCGCGAGGGCATAATTGTAATAAGTGTGCGTGAGTGTGATGTATGTCTTCCAACCCCACGTCTTTCTTCCCTTTTATTTACCTGCTTATGATGGTTAGATTAGGGCATATTTCAATTAGCATACAGTATGATAGCATGTTTGCATTTATTCATCTGTTTTGCATGCACCGGGCTCGGCGCATCATACTAACTGCATTTGTATTTCAATTCCAAGTTGAATACATGTTAGCTGTAGCATCATCATATGCCATGTTTAGAATAGCCGAGCCTGCTAGAGTTGCATCTTTGCATGTGTTGCATTAGGCATTTCTGTATAGTTAGGATCATGCATGGATTTCTAATCGGTTTCTGTTTTGGCTTGGAGTACTCGGTGAGTTTTATGCTTTAGCATCCTTGCATGCGTGTGAGTGACTGCCATGAATAGCATGCTTACCATGAGGCTATGTGCTTATGTGATATAACTGCCTGAATACCTGTGGGTGAAGGTTGGGTTACTTAGATTGGAACAAATCATTGACTGGATGTTTTAAGCCCACTAGATAGTGGCAAAACCATGTTTTCTAAGCCCACCCGAGGGTGGCAAAATCTGCATTTTAAGCCTACCTGCGGGTAGCAAACCATCTTTCAAAAACAAACATGAAATGTTTTGTTCCAATTCAGGTGACTCAGTCTATACTTGTATGTTGTGCGCATCACGTAGTAATCTAGGCTAATAACCGGAATAAGAACATACAATGTTTTCAAAACTAGATATCACGGTTAGTAGAGGTCGGTCTTTGACCGGGCGAGCGGGGGTGCTCACGAAGTGACCTTCCCCAATTGTACCCAAGTTCCCGAGCCGAGGCAACTTTGGTGATGACGGACACGTGGCCTTTGGCACCGAGTCAAGGTTTCCTAAATTTCCCCATAAAAAAAATATTTAGGTGGCAACTCTGTATCTGGCAAAGCAGTCCATGTTTGGCACTTCTTTCAAAAATCTGTTTTCTCAAAAACGATTTGCCGGATTTGGACTCTTTGGTTCAAGATTTAGAACCGTGACAATCGAGTCCTTTGAACTGTAGTGAGCCCAAATGAACAGAACGGGACTTAACCCTCCCGGGGCGTTCGGGGACGTCTACAGGTATGGGCATGGGTTTCACATTCATCGCATATATGTATTTCAATTAATTATATAATTTGTTAATGGTATTTCCTATTGGGCAATTGCTCACCCCAAAACTAACAACCTTTCAGGTGATGGTGTTGACATGCTATCGAAATAATTGACTTTGAAAAGTAAATTTTGGATGGAAGTGCAGAGGCTCCTTTTTATGCTATGTGATGAAGCCTAGGGCAATTTTGTATGGAGTTAGAGCTCCATCTTTTGTGTACTCAAGGAAAATCCTTGAAAAGATGTAAGCCTTTAGGGCATTTTGTTGTATCTTCTCTTATCTTTTGAACTAGTAATCCTTTTGATAATTTGTTTAAAAAATGATGTAACCATGTGAATAGTTCAGAGAAGAAGAGATGACTTTGGTATATGTAACAGATTATTTAATGCATTGGATTATCTATTTTGATTATGATATTCATGTATTAGTATGTTGATGTGTGATGTAAGATCAGTGTGTTACAAGTTCGGGGTCTAAGTTTCTTTTTTCGAGTGCGAAGATAGAGCCGGGGTTGGTAAACACCTAGTTGGAATTAGGAATCCATCCTTGTAAACATAACCACGCATGTGGAAGGTTGAGTCGTATGTGCGAGGAAGGTGCCGCACGTGCAGTGGAGTTGGATTTTCGAAGGGTGGCTACTAAAATAAAAACAAGTGTGGGGAAGAGCACCACACGTGTAGAAGGGAAAAGAACCACACGTGCGGCCAGGGGCCCGTACATGCGAAAATGTTTTATTCAGCCTGAAATTTTCTTTTCTCTCCCTTTTCTCTTCACTTGTGTCATACCTCTCTATTTATTTTTATTTTTATTTCCTTATCCCTCTCTTTACATTTACTCTACCAACTACCATTTTTCTTTGATTTCTTTCGATCCTTATATCTTTTGACCCTAGTCCTTTAGGAAAGTTTGGAGAGCTCATCAAGAGCTTCGTTCTGAGCGATGGAGATCAAAATCTGGCACCGTTAAATTTGGGATTTTCTTCTCTTCTCCTCTTCATAGCTTGAGGTAGGGATTTTTTTGAGTTATATATGCATTTTTACAAGTCTATTGTTGTTTGGGTGTTAATCTCTATGAGTTTTGAGTTTTATGAGTTTTGTGTGTTTCAAATAAGGTTTTTCATGAAATTTCTTCAATCTTTCAAAACACGTGAATTATAAGATTGTTGGTAACTTTATTTGTGTAAAGATATTTCAAAAATGATAAAAATAGTTTTGTGAAAACCCTAGAAATTGGGAAATTGGGGAAAATGTTGAGGCATTACAAGATTATGCTTGGTAAACCTCATTTTGGAATAATGATAGTGAAATTGCTATGTTTATACCGATTTTTGAAATTCCATGGAAGAAGGAGAGATTGATTTTTAAGAATTGTTATAGCTTATTGCTTTGCTTGTTTTGAAAAGATGAGATAGGAAATGATGGTGGTTATCACGCTGAGAATGTCTTTAATTGAATGAGAAGAAAAAGCATGTGATGATACATAGTTAATTATCTCTTGGAATATATATTGCATATATATATATCGAGTAGAGATGTGGAATTGGATTCACAATTGAAGATTGTGTTGTTGAGATTGGCATTTGTTGAGGAAATTAGAAGATTTCAATGTGTTATTATATGAATATTGCATTGTCATTTCATTCCATTACCATTGCTTTTCGAGTTGGCATATTTGAGATTTCTCTTTGAAAAGAAATTGTTTATGCGAAACAAAATATCATTTTGAATTGTTTGAGGTAAATGCGTTTGGTATGTCCAGATAATGGGTGTACAGTTGAGATTTAAGTTGGCTTGAAGTCCATGGTGAAAGTTCAGAATCCCGCACAGTAGGCACCAAGTTCCTTTCGTTAAGAGCCTGTAAAGTGGCAATTGGATAGTGCTTGATATGCCTACCTATAGATACCATCCTACGGATTACCTGAGTCGTATTTATCACCCTTTGGTTATACATTGAAATCATTGAATTGATTATGTTTTCGAACGAGCATTGTGCATGAAGTTTTTAAATGAGAAAGAAATGTAATTTTGAGCATGGCATGATATATACATTCATCTCATATGTGTTTGATAATCATTTTGTGCAACCGGGCATAAGCCTTAGAATTTGTAGCCCATTGGGCATTATTTTGTGTTTAACTCTTAGTACCACATACTATAGATTCATATTTTAGGAAATGTTGCATGTATAGTTGCATGTGGGATACTTTGATGATTCTCTTAAATACATTGAATACAAGTATAGAGGTTTGATGATGATGTTAAATGATGAGGCGTTATATTTTGTTTATATATAATGTAAGTGATTAATCGGAAATTAGATCATATTGATGGATTAATTTGGGATTTTCCAAATGTTAATAATTTTGGGGCTTTACATATTATATCAATTTCATTGTAAAGTTGAGATTTTAATAAATTCAAACTCTTTTTCGTAATATAAAATATAAAGTGATGGACATAAAACATTAAAATCTTTTAAGTTAGACTTTTCACAACTTTTAACACAAAAAAAGAAAAAAGAAAAAAGATATCTATAAAAAATATCAAAAAAATTAAACTATAATTTTTGGCAAATTACCTGCATATCCTCTTTGAAAGATGTGTAATCTATTTAATCCCACAACCTTTTGGATAGACCCAAAGGTCCTGTGTGCTTTTCTTCTTCTATTTCTCTTTCTTTTTCTGATATCTGGCGACCACGCCTTCCTTCTTCTCTTTTTTTTTTCTAATACAATCATCGACGACCGGCGACTACAATCGATTAGGGTTCATTGGCAACCATTGACCACCGACTTCTTGCTTCACCTTTACTAATGGCGAATGAGATGAGTTTCTGATGAAGGAGATGAGTAAATCTACTTAGATTTGAGTATATCTACATTAGATTCGACCAAATCAAAACAAAAAATAGTTGTCGGAGTACAATTCTCTTTCTATGTCTATCTCTCTACTTCGATCTCTCAAAATTTTTTTTTTCTTGACTACACACTTCTCTTTTCATGTTTTAATGGAGAAAATTTTCAAGTTTTAAATAAATTTTTTTTGGCAGGTAATGAAAATTGTACAATTTTCCAGTTTCAGTTTTTCAGGTGCTGAAATGAATTGAGCTTTAAAATTGCAAAATTTGTGCAATTTTATAACATGCTTTAAAACTGTAAAATTTTGCAGTTTCATTAATAAGAAGAATTGCTCAATAGAATCATACTTTGAAACTGTAACAATTTTGCAGTTTCAAAATATGCTTTTCAGTTTAATCAATACAAAAGATTATTTGCTTAAACTCTACAAAAATTGAAAAATAACTTATGTTTTTTTTCCCCATTGTTGCTGCTTCTTGTTATTACATTTTTTCCCTTTCAGTTTATCAATATTTAGCACATTTTGCTATATTTTTCGCTCTAATTTTTTTATTTATTCTTTTTTTTGGACAATATTCTAGATATTCTAGTGAGTCTCTGGCGATATTTTTTATGTCTACCGATGTTATAGACATTTCAGCTACTTCCAGTGATGTATATTTTGGCGAATTTCTAGCAACTTCCCGATGATGTTGAACATTTCGGCAAGTCTTCGATGACTGTCTAACAAAAGTCCGACAGTGGTGGGATGTGTCAACATCTCTAATTATTTTTATTTTTATTTTTTAAAAAGGAGACTTTTTGGTAAGAATTAAAAACATGTACGACTAATTGGTGCAAGTATTTTGTTTTGGGATTAGATGAGTTTTGAACTTTGTATATAGGACCTACCAATCGGTGTCCCAATTTTTTTTCTTCTATTTACAACTATATTTATAGTTAATGGGCTTCATAAGTGGGCTTGGAATTATGCAATTTTTTTTTAGGGAAAGACTATAATACACACTCTACAAATGGTATGTACCATATGCACCTTATAATTAAAGAAGAAAATGACATAATTTCATACTTTTTGAGTCATAATTAAAACAAAGTCATAACCAAATAACACATAAGGTATAACTAAAAATCTCATGAGTCATAACTAAAATAAGGTCATAATTAAAGAAGAAAATTGATCATAACTAAAGAAGAAATTTGATCATAACTAAAAAAGAAAATGACATAATTTAGAGATGCATATGATAAGGGGGTATACTGAAAAATTTCTCTTTTTTTTAAAAGGCTTGCAAATTTAATTTAGGTCCAATCATCTAGCCGGGCCAAATATAAACTAATATATCATGTTGTTATTATATATGGGAAATTACTATTAAGTGTTAATATTTAAAAAATATTATACTTATAATTTTAATTATTAATAGTTATAATCTTTATTATCCTTTTGTAATTTTTTTTTTTTTGGGGGCTTTTGAGTGATAAATCCAAATTTAGATTTTTTTTTTTGTGTATCCAAAGGTCTAGACTCTAAAATAATATGTCCATAAGGATAAGCTCATGCAAAAATGATCAAACTACGCATATATATCCTATGAACCAACATAGAGGTAATAAATTTTTATTCTCTCATTCTCTCACTCATCCTTATGTTTGTCTCTTCTAGGTACCACCACCTTCATCTAACTTTCGATTGAACTCTATGGTTTTGTATCATTTCCCAAGCTAGGGTTTTCAAATCTCTCTCGAAAACTTTTAATCAACTCTTACTTATTCAATATTTTCCTTTGTTTCATCATATTTTTCATTGTTTTTCCAACAACTGCTTGAGTTGAGTAGCAAACTAAGGATGTCGGTAGCAGCAACAATGCTCCAATTGCCAATTTTGGTTGTGAGAAAGAGCTTCTTGTGAGAAAAATAGGGAAAAGAGAGAGAGAGAGAGAAAAAAAAAATAGCGAGTCTGTGGCTCTCACTCTCGGTAATGCTCAATAACGAAAAGATATTTGAAATGAGAGGTTGGTTGGCTGGGCAGAGAGGAGAGTCAAAGTCGGTAGTAATGGAGACGAGACTAGCTAATCCACTACCCACACTTCAAAAGGTTCTTCGTCATCAGATCTGCGAGTTGAAGTTAAGGTCATCGTCCTTCGCCTAGGAAGGAGTCGGACAAGATGGAGGGATGTGATTGGGGAGAATCGAAGTCGGTGGTGGTGGTTGTGAAGATGGAGTATAGGTCAACCATTGTTAGGGTTTTGTTGGAAGTGCTTGGTGGCGCTGAATATTGTTTATCTCTTTATCACTCATTATCTTTTTGTCTTTCTCTTTGTTTTTTGCTTCTCTACAACTTCAGTTTCCACTCCGATTTTACTTGGAAAACCCTAGCTCTACTTCAGTTTATTTCTTTTGAAGATTTTGAAGATCTTATTTATAATCTTCGATTTGTTTAATTTTATGTTTGAATTTGATTATTTTTGGAGAAATCGGAGCTTCTTTTTTCTTTTTCTTTTTTGTGAGAGTTCTGAAATGACGAAGGAATGTACATTGTCGTTCTTTGCAGTAGCATCCATGATAAATGATGTTCTTGAGCAGCATGAGATTCAAAACTAAATAGATAGAGATAGAAAGAGGAGATTTTGAACATATAGGTTACTGATACAAATTTGAACAGATAATTTGACTTTTTTTGTAGTGTTGTTATTGGGATCTGTGATAGATAAGATAAAAATTTAAATAGATAGGAAAAACAAAAACTTGTTGCAATTCAACAGATAGTTTCAATAGATAAGAAAAAAATAAAAATTTAACAAATAATAAAATATTTGAATAGATAGTCAAAAAAATTAAATAGATAAAAAAATTTCAACAGATAGTCATTTCAAACAGATAAAATATTTGAATAGATAGTCAAAAAAATTAAAGAAATAAATTAAGAGATAAAATCAAAAACAAATTGTCTTCCAAAATAATAAAATGTACTTCTCACCAAGATATATCATAAAGAGTATGCTTCTCTCAAAAAATAAAATAAAAATACTCATGGGATTTAATGCCTTATATGCTCCTTAGATTGGACTTTTCAATAATGTTTTGTTTTTTTTTGGACATCCATTGTTAAGTTATTTGCCCTATTATATAAGATAAGCCTGACCCAATTCAAACCACATTCGACTAGTTAATAACCAGACTCATTATTATTATTAGGGAAGTGTTTGAGTATGTAAGGTGCATACCATATCCACTTGCTTAAGTTCTTACAAATATACACAAGTTATCTCACAAAATCACGTAAGTTATCACAAATATATGTAAGTTGTGATTTCTTAAATTTTTATGAGTTAATTTACGTATGTTTGTGAAAACTTATACGATTTTATGAGATAACTTTTGTATATTTATAAAAACTTACGCAAATGCATATAGTATGCACTTACACACTTAAGAATTACCCTTATTTGTTATTATTATTTGAGAAAATTACATAAAAATTTCAAGGTTTGACCTCTATAACAAAATAAATTTTGAATTTTTTCAATTTAAATTATGAACTTTTAATTTGAACCATTTGCATATTTTTGCTAAGTAAAATTTATAAAAAAGTAAGTATTTTTGTCACGACCCAACCCCAGGGGCTTAGGGTTGGAATCGCAACTTACTAACTTATTCTATTCATAGCAAATTAAACTGCGCAAGCGGAAATAAAAATAATTAAATAGGAAATTACGCCATTTTATTATTTTAATAAGAGAAAATACATCTATAGGGCTTTTATTATTTTATTATTCAGTGACCGGCCCCGAGTAGAAACAAAAGTGAGCAAAAATATAAAAGAAAGAAAAGAAAGACAAAACAGTGGTTCAACATTAATCCTCGTATGAGTTCCATTACGTAAGGTTATGGGTTTTCCCTACATCTCGTCACCTGAAAGAGGTAACAGCTATAAACACACAACAGAGTGAGAAATATTATGCCAAGAGTATAGGGAATACCAAATAACCATGGATAGTTAGTTAAGCCAAAACATTTACATAACTCAATTTGGTAAGTAAATCATTTAAGTGGTAGAAACTGAAATACAAAAATTATGTAAATAAATAACCATAACCACGGTACAGAACAAAACAAAACACAGGTCATAGAAGTGATAATCAGAACAGAGGTCAATGGATTTATGACAAACAGAGGACCACAAAGTGGTAAAACAGAGGCCAATGGTTATTTAAGTCCCCTAAGGCGTGAGACTCCCATAGTGGTACTTACAAAACATAATTGTTTATAAGGTCATGGTCAAATATTCTTTAAAATTTAAACAAACATATCAATGGGTTTTATTTTAAACAAATAGAATTCAGAAATTAATTCACGTAACTGAAATATTAATATGATTTATAAAATATAACTTGCGTTAATATAACTCATAAAATATAATTTGTATAAAATAAATTGTGGTAAGTCAAAACATATGTAAAATATATTATGGTGACTCAAGGTATAATATAACTCACCTTAATATTGATCCTTACTTTCTCCTTTGATTTTTTGGTCTTTCCCTTGCTCACTTTTCTACCGAAGCCCTTTTTTTTTTTTTTCTTTTTTTTTTTTCGCTGGTACAAACACTACAACCCCCCTCTTATTTATATACTAAGTTGGGTGATGACTCACCAATTACTTAATGACCCTACGCGATGACTCACCACCCCTAGATGCACAGATGGCTCCACCTCACTACCTTTGTAATATTTGCAAATCCTTTCATTTAACAACAAATCTTGAAATAGATTTTACTTGATTTGTCTAATTAATTCTATACCTTCCAATCTTCTTACACTAATTAGTGATTAATTTAGCCCCCAAATAATTCTGTTCATCACATATTTGATAATCACAATAGTAAATTAATTTACATAGCACGTATAGTTTAGTTATTTTATTATTATTGTTATTATTATTATTATTAATATTTATTTACTATCTTTAACTTTAATTTGGCCCAACTAATATTATAATTCCATATTTGTGTTAATTTGGCCCAAAATAATTGTCCCTAATAGGAATGGCAATGGGATTGGGCGGGGCTGGGGATCACACTCCCCATTTCCGATCCCTGATGGTCAAAATTTCCCCGTCCTGGACCCAATCCCCGATCCCCGACGGGGATCCTATCGCCGTCCCTTAACAGGGATTGGGTTTCCCTGACCCTGAAAACTCATCGCCCAAAAAAACAAATAAAAAAAAATCAACAACAACAGCAAAATCATTAACACAGATCATCATCAACATCATCTCAGATCAACAAAATCATCAACAAAATATCAACATCAACAAATAAATCACAGATCCGCGGCAATGGACAACGGGGGAGGTGGAGCAGCAACAATAGATCTCAGATCCGCGGCGATGGATGACGGAGGAGGTGGAGCAGCAACAATAGATCTCAGATCGGCGGCGATGGACGACGGAGGAGGTGGAGCGGTGGTGTGAGGTGGACAGAGGTGGATGAGAGGTGCGAGAGTGACGAGGTGCAGAGTCGATGGAGGTGAAGCGGCGATGTGAGCTGGGGGCGTTGCGTACAGTAGGTGATAGCAGACTGCGAGAGGTGCGAGAGTGAGAGAGTAGAATGGAGAGAGATATAGACAGAGGAGAGAAAGTAGAGGGGAGAGAGAGAGATATAGTCAGAAGAGGGGTTCAATGTAATACAACCTTGAGGGTATATATATATATGAATGGAACATTGAGGGGTATAATAGTAATTTTATTTCGGGGGGAATCGAGGACGGGAACGGGGTCGGAGCTGGAGACGGGCCGGGGCTGGAAAACGTACCACCGTCCTCGGCCCGAAAATCATCGAGGATTTAATTTTGAATACCATCCCTAGGCCGTCGGGGGTATTTTTCAGGAAAAAACCGCTATAATTGGGGTCGGGGGAGCGAGTCCCCGTCGGGTTGGTTTCAAATTGTCATCCTTAATTCTTAATTAATCTTATATTTGATAACCCAATGTCAAATTAAATTCTGTATTTATTATTATTTATTTAATAATATATCATCACATAAATCCATAATTATATATAATTATAAATATTTATGTGATATTTAATTAGACGTTCAACGTGTCACAATTTTAGTCATTAAAATTAATAAAAATATGTATTTTAGACATTTTATGGCTCATTTTGGCAACAAGTTAAAAAAGCCAGCTTTTTAGTTTTTGAACTTTTTTAGCCAAAAAAGTCAATTTTTTGCCCAAAAAGTCACAAAAAAACCTAAAAGTCAGCTTTTACCAACTTCTAAAAACACTTCTATATATAAAAGTTACTATAAGTTGTCACATTATTTTCTCTACTTTTCTATACATATTTTCGTAAAAATTCAAAAAATTACTAAAATAATATATTCCTAAACGAGACCTGAATTTAATGATCAAAATATTATTTTTTTTGTCGATTTTAATTAAAAAAATTAAGTAAATATTTTAAATTAAAAGATTATAATTTAAATTAATAAAATAAAAATTTATTTTGTTCAAAATTTGATTTTTTTTTTTTTTTTCAATTGTCCCTTATTATTATTTTTATTTAGGGGAAGTCCTCCAATTCTCTCTCTCTCTCTCTGTCTCTCTCTCTCTCTCTCTCACACACACACACACACACACGCTGTGACAAACACACTTCTCCCCCTCCGTCTGCCCAACAAATTCCCAACTGCAACTCTCTCCGATTTTCGAATCGGACACTCTCTAACTCCATCCATGACTCTCGTGACGCCTCCACCATTAGATGTAATAATCTCTCTCTCTCTCTCTCTCTCTCTCTCTCTCTCTACTTACACACATGTCCCATATATGTACGTATCTACTCTCTTTTCACTCTTCTGCTCTTATTCTCTTTCTCTCTCTCCGACCTCTATCCAATTTTGATCTTTGAGCTCTTGCAATTCATTTCTGCATTGGATTGGCTTCTGAATCGATTTCAATTTTGCCATTTCCTCGCAACAATGTTCCATTTTTAGGGCTTCGATTCATCAACAGTGCTCAATTTATTTTTTCCAGATCCAATCTCTCACTCTGACTCCGTTTTTTGCAGCAAGAGGACGATGAGATGCTCGTGCCGCATTCGGATTTCGCCACCGAAGGTCCTCAACCCATGGAAGGTATAGCCTCGATCTTTTCATGTATCAATTTTGCTAAAGCTTAGGTTTTTGTTAAATTTTAGTCGGTACTAATCCACTTTATGTGTTTTCTATGTGTAAGCAATTTGTATTTTTTTTTGGTTTGGGTTTTTGGGGTTTTTGATTGGTGCTACTTTCAATCATTGTCAGTTGCACCAGCAGAAACTGCTAATACAGTGGATGCTCAGGCAGTTGATGATCCGCCATCGGCGCGGTTCACATGGACAATTGAAAATTTTGCGAGGTTGAATACTAAGAAGCTCTACTCTGAAGTTTTCTATGTTGGAGGGTACAAATGGTACTTTGATCTCTGACTTCTTCTTAGAATTAGTGTACATTTAGCTGGAACTTGATTTTGAACTTCACTGATCAATCTTAAAGATTTTTTTATTTTGTTGTATTGTGTGGGATAGGCGGGTGCTAATATTCCCAAAGGGGAACAATGTGGACCATTTGTCAATGTATCTAGATGTTGCGGATTCGGCTACGTTGCCATATGGGTGGAGTAGATATGCCCAATTCAGCTTAGCTGTGGTCAATCAAATTCATAACAAGTTTACAGTGAGGAAAGGTACATTTTTTGGTTTGTGTACATTATATATCCTGTTTAAAATACATGTAATTCAAATTTTAAGTTTCTATAACTTCTACAGGGGTAACTACAAGTGACTATTCATATGTATGCCTAGATTGCATAGAAAAAAATTCTTTATTGATAAGTTGATGGTACATTTTGGTTTTGTACTAAATATAAACATAAAGGAATTATTTGTTGTTGTGATAAAGTTATTAACAAAAATTTGGATGACCTTTGGCTTGTGTTTATGGGTTGTTTTTACTATTGGCTATACTTTGATCTTGCTGTCACCAAGCTTTTCCATATCATTTTTTTTCTCATACTTTATTTTCAAATTATTCTTGCAAATTAATTAATGTGATCTAGAGTGTTTCAGAAAGTATCCGATATTTCTAAAAAAATAACATCAAATATCAGATACATTTAGGAAATATTTGATACATATTTGCGACTATCCAAGGAATATCCGTTTTCAATACGGGTACGATACGGATACAACTCCCTTATAGAAGTATCCATGCTTTGTAGGCTCTCTCTCTATCTTCAATTTTTTTCTTGTCAAGTGTTTTTTTTATTATTTTTCTCCTTTCAATTTCATTCTTAGAATGCTCTAATTTTTGTTGTCTTTATAGTTCTTGTTCTTTGCTATAGCTACTTAGCTTTAAAAAAAAAAAAAAAAAAAAAAATTGATATTCTCTAAGAAAATTTCTCATAATCTAATATAAAATAATTAGTATTAGATTTCTCTGAAGTTAATATCAATAAAGGCCACATGGTATGGATTGAAGAGAAAAATGTTAAATTGGTTATTAAATTTTTACTTCTGAACACATCTGAGTTGAGTTGCACAATTGATTTGATTTCCAAAGTTCTCGCTTTACAAATTTATTCCATTTTATAAACTCATGAGATGTCAAACTCATCTCCGATCTGGCCATCCTTGGCTTGAGAGTGCTCAAACTTTTTAATGAAAGATGTAGCAGTGCAAAAGAGGGGAGAGGTAACAAGTCAAAGCATTTGTATAGGTAGCAAGATTCTCAACCTTCAGAATTCTTCAAAACTCTCCCATAAAGTTAATGCCAAATAATTTGTTTCTAAATATTTTAATTTGTCGAATGACTAAGAATTCTTGCTAGGTAGCCCTAGTATGGATATACTGGGAAAATTGTCATTCCAGTGATACATTGCATTGTGGTCACTAGATGGCCTTTTCTTTCGCCTACATTTTTTAAAGATTCCTCAGAAAGTTAAAGGATTGACAATCCTTTTTAAAAATTGGATGGATTTGGTCTTGTACATATGCGAGGAAGGTAATCAAAATACAAAGGAGATGAGTTCCTCTTTCTTTCATCACTTAGGAACTGTTCGAGATGAAAGTCTCATCAACTTTTAAGG
Source organism: Camellia granthamiana (assembly GCA_036172215.1). Taxonomy (NCBI): domain Eukaryota; kingdom Viridiplantae; phylum Streptophyta; class Magnoliopsida; order Ericales; family Theaceae; genus Camellia; species Camellia granthamiana. The sequence goes on along the minus strand of CM069911.1, from coordinate 66,135,334 downwards.
CTTCTCAATGTCCTCCAAATATTTTACAGTATGTTTTTTGATATGGAAGAACGTGTTTTGGAATAACCTTTTAAAAGTTAAGTGGTTACTTATTTTTCTAGTTGGAAGTGGAAGATATCCATTTTCAAATAATCATTCTTATAATACCATGGTAGCCAATGAAACTATTTTAGTAAAGTTAATTGTCCCAATTTCCATGTGATTGCACCAAAACTTCAGGTGCCTTTTTATTTTCTTTTTGACAATTGACAACTACTTAACGCTAAGGGGAAAAAAAGGTAGCTGCAGCATTGTTTTTGTGGAGGAGGGAGGTTTTGGAAATTATGAGGGAAAACAAGTATTTTTGTTCTTGGAATGTATTACTTCAATGCTATGTTTTTCTTGTGCACGATGTGGTTGTGTTGTAGTCAGTAGATGTCGTCTCTCTCTCTCTCTGTGGGGACAGTACGGTGCTTGTGGGGAAATTTCTGTGATGAGACATTACTTATGTGGCATTGGAAAGTTTAAGTTCATAATCAAGACGTTTTAGAAAGTCTTTAGTTCAACATAAGTTCTTTTATTAATGATTGCCTATTTGACTGCATTGCAGTCAAGAGATGGTTGCCTCCCTTCTCTTTCCAACAAGGGAGAGTGAGGGTTGTATGGGCCAATTTCAGTAAAAAAATATTTTTTTTTGCTGTTGGAAATCATAAACTTTCGGTTGAATTAAATGCCTGTAATTGTGGTTGGAACAAAAATTTCTTGGTAATTGATCCTACATGTCAGATCAGGGGTGATGATGTTAGACAGATAAAGTTTTGTGCAAACTGGTATCTTATACTTCTTTGTTTCTTTTTAGGTTTAAAGCCTATTACTGGTTTGATGCTAATTGAGATGCTTTTCATTCTGCAGACACACAACACCAGTTCAATGCACGAGAAAGTGATTGGGGTTTCACTTCTTTCATGCCTCTTAGTGAACTGTATGACCCCAGTAGAGGTTATCTGGTGAATGATACCATTGTAGTAGAAGCTGATGTTGCTGTCCGTAGGGTAACTGATTACTGGTCACATGACTCGAAAAAGGAGACTGGCTATGTAGGTCTTAAAAATCAAGGAGCTACTTGTTACATGAACTCTCTCCTCCAGACATTGTACCATATTCCTTATTTCAGAAAGGTTTGCCTTTTCATTCAACTTGTCTGATTGATTTTATTTTATGAGGAAATGCCTTATTTGGGTCACTTTATTCAGGCTGTGTATCATATGCCAACAACTGAGAATGATATGCCGTCAGGGAGCATCCCTTTGGCTTTGCAGAGTTTATTCTATAAGCTCCAGTACAGTGACACTAGTGTAGCAACAAAAGAGTTGACGAAGTCTTTCGGATGGGATACATATGATTCTTTCATGCAGCATGACGTGCAAGAACTTAACAGAGTGCTTTGTGAAAAGCTTGAAGATAAAATGAAGGTATAGTGATTTAATAGCATCATGGACTTCATAGTCTGTATTTAGTGCTAGGAGGTTGATTATTATACTTGACTCTGGTTTTACTGGCTCAGGGAACTGTTGTGGAGGGTACAATACAGCAGTTATTTGAAGGTCACCATATGAACTATATAGAATGCATCAATGTGGACTACAAATCAACAAGAAAGGAATCATTTTATGGTACTTGTTTTAACTTACAGTTATACCACTGTGTTATTTGAGATGTATATCTGTAAGCTTTACTGACTTATATGTATTTTGAGTGTAGATCTTCAGCTTGATGTCAAGGGCTGTCGTGATGTTTATGCTTCTTTCGACAAATATGTGGAGGTGGAACGTCTCGAGGGTGATAACAAATACCATGCTGAACAATATGGGTTACAGGTTGGATGCTTTGAAACCCTGTGATTTGAATTTCACTCTAAATAATTTCCAAGATAGCTTTACCCGGATCAACCATTTTGTATGCCGGTCTGAACAAAGCCAAAGTGCTTTATTAAGTTGATATTAAATTTTCATTGCGATTGAGTTGTCCATTTTGTCATTATCATTGACAAGCATTTTGTTCTTTTTTGGATCCAATTGCCGGACGCAATGCTATGGTTCTGTCTCATAAAGAAATGCTGTAATTCTTGACCTTTCCAGGATGCAAGGAAGGGTGTCCTGTTCATTGATTTCCCCCCTGTCCTTCAACTTCAGTTAAAACGGTTTGAATATGATTTTATGCGGGATACCATGGTAAAGGTTAGTATTAAAAAATTTGTATTTTGCTTTGTGACTTGTTTTTTTATTTATGAATGTGTATGGTATGCATTGTCTGTTCAATCCAATCACTGTTAGTGTTGTACAATTATGCAGCATATCAGCTAAATTCAATAATAAAATAAAAATGGTATGCTTCATTTTACAATTTGTGTAGCTCTGTTCTACTAGATATGTATGGCTGTTGCCATGAATAACTTTCTATTTTTTAACAAAACTAGAATTAAGCTACATTTTGTAAATGTAACAATTTCATTATTTTTTTTTTTTTTGGGATTCATATAAGATATCACAATGAAGCCCAATGATTAACAATTATAATGATAATGATCAAATACAACATATAATCAATACAAAGAAACTCCCAAAGTGGGAGAGAAAGCCCCAATTAATACACGGGGAATAAGATCCATATGCAAGTAGGGAGATTTGAACCACTGACCTCCTAGTGAGGTGCAGGAGTTCTGGCCAATTTCATTCTCATCAGCAAAAAGGACAAAAAGAAAAAAATGATGGCCTTGTTTGGTTTCACTCTCAAAACACAATTTTTGAAAAAAAATTTCAAAATTTTGTTTGGTTAGAAATTTTTTGAATTTCTTTTCCAAAATCACTTTTTCTCTCTTACTCATCAATCAATCACCTTTTCTCTTTCTTCTCTCCTTCTCAATCACTTTTTCTCTCACACACATCTACTCAACTACAACAAAATATCAAATCATCCCAAACTTCCATATCTTAAACTATTTCCAAAATATACAACCAAACAAACCAAAAAAATTTCTGAACTCTCTCCCCAAATTTTTTTAAAAAAATTTGTCTCCCAAAACCAAACCAAACACACCCGATATTCTTTATGGTGCACAATCCTTATTCCCTTAACACACCCAAGAGAAACTGCATGCATGGAAGGTTTAAAAATTCCATTGGAGACGTTCTGTCTTTAAAGGTCTGCATTGCCTCATGGTTAAGTCATTTTAAATGTTATGTTTGCTACAAGGTGCTCTAGATTAACAATCTTTCTACCCTACTGGTCTTATTTTGCCCTAGCTTTTGCATTATGTTTGTTGAGCAGGCTGGAATGCAGGTTTGCATCATCAATTGCTGCACAAGCAGATGCAATGCCCTCTTCCTTATCAATTTGAAATTTTTTCCTTTTTCTCGGGAGCTGTACTGATATTTTGAATGTTTTGGTATCACACAATTTGTTTTTCCCATTTGGTCTTTTCCTTCACTGTTTGTGGATGGTGAGAAATAAGAGTGTGATTAATAGAGAAGCTAAAACTGGTGGTTTTTGTTTATCAAAAAGGAAAAAGAAAAAGAAAAAGTAAGCTAAAACTGATGCTTTACAGTGTTTTTTGTTCTTCAAGCTTGGAAAACTTTTGAAGTTGTGTGTCTAATTATTGCCAATGTGGAAATTTTGATGGTATTTGATGCAAGATTCTATTCTTGACTTTGAATCAGGCACCCAGGCCTAAGTGTAAGTCATGCCTTGAGTGCATCTAGGAGCTTGTTTTCATAAGAAATATAGAGGGTGAATTCTTTTGACATTGAGGGATGTGTTCATTTTTGTGTTACATTATTTGTTTATGATCATGTAGTGATACCTTGTTTTCTTTTATTGGATAGTTTGAAACTGGGATTTTTTTGTCGCTAGTTCAAAGATTTTGACACTCTTGGATTATTTGTGATTGTAGCAAAGGTTAGAGGGCATAGATGAGTCGTTGGCTTGATCATGGTTAGCTTTCTGAAAAGTTCCCCAGATCATTTCCACTTCTAGGGAGGGTCAGTTACGCCATTTGCAAATTTATGTTTGATGTTTGGATCTGAACTCCCGTAGGAATTAGTGTTATGTTACATTATTTTATTATATTTGAATGAAATATTTATATTATAATATAATAAATATATAAAATTATAAATTTTGTGTAAAGAAAAGAAAATATGTATGGTGCAGTGAGTTGTTTTTTTCTTTTTGAATTTTGTGGAGCCAGAGGATTTATACTACATATTAAATTCATAAACTATTTACGCCCGTGTCTTTATATTATACTGAGCAATACCTTTGCAATGTATATAAAATACGTGTCAAAAGAGATATACAAAGATATATGGAGACAGAAAGTAATATATGTGACATGAATAAGGGCTCTATAACAAACAAGAGCTGCAGGACAATGTGGAGAGAATGAAGAGGTGTTGCTGTGGCGCGGACTGGCGGTGCTGTGGTGGCATGGAAAGGTGGCTGCAAGATTTCAAAGACAAAAAAATTGCCCATTTTAATCAGCTGAACTTAGGACTTCGGATTTTTAGAAGGGGGAGAATTCCTGTGTTGTGAGTACATGTTCTTGAACTACAATATAATCTTAGTGTCCATGGATTGGCTGAGAAAAAAAAATAAAAATTAATACACGTACTATATGCATATATTTAAGCTGAGTTGTTTGAGACCATTTCCCAATCAAACCCTGCCCAAATTCAAACTGTGGTGCGGATTTACAGCCAAGCTTAGCTTGAGGTTGATAAATAGTTGTCCAAGCACAACTGAAATTTGGGTTTAGCTTGGGTCATTGCCATTTGAACCCACCCAAGTTCATATGCTATTTACATCTGATGCCCAATCTCTCTCTCTCTCTCTCTCTCTCTCTCTCTCATTGAACCAAAGGAATAGCAGGAAGTACAATTCATGACTCGGAAAAATGCTTTTCTAATAAAATTTCGCATTGTGTATATTATATTGTAGGGCCAAACGTAACTGTTCAGCCTTTTGCCTATGACAATGCCTGGAGTCTCACAGAAAAATTGATTTGAATAGATCGTTCATTCAACCAATTGAGAAAATCGTATCCTTGCTGTAATAAATTGAGTTGGGGTTATAAACTTATTGTTGAAGCCTCCATGAAAAATGAAATAACTAGTTAGTCATGAAGGAGCTACATGTTTCAAAGATACTTGTTTTTGAATGATTGGTGAGTCTCAGTCATTTTGAGCTCATTTGCACCAGGCCAAACTAGGTGTGCTTAAAGTGAACATTGAACAAGCTTTTGCCTTGTCATTTCCAATTTCAGCCCTTGTATATCCCAATTTTAGAGCCCAAATAATTTTTGTTTATAAGATAATGTTAACAGAAGGTCCGAGATTCTTTCCCTTTGATTTAAATACATTTCTTCTATGAAGCATGGACACCCCAGATTTCATGCCGTGGGGGTGTCTGACACGGGGACACGCCGGGGACACGGAGACACGCCGGGGACACGTACGGGACACGCCGGGTGGCGTGTTCCTTTAATTTAATTATTTTTTTACAGGGGACACGGCGGCGACACGCGTGTCCGCCAAATCTGGACACGCGTGTCTAAATCTAGACACAAAGAGCAAAAGAGAAGGAGAAGATTAAGGTCAAGAGACAGTACCAAGGCATTATAGTACCATTGTTGTACCAGAGTAAGGTCAAGAGACAGTCGGTTCAGGCTTATTCAGTCGAAGACCTACCTCCATCAGTCGATTTAAACCAATTGATCCACCACCTCCATCCAGTCGATCGAAGGTAAGCCCCTCTCTCTCAGTCGATCAGTCGATCTCCATCAGTCGATTAGTCGTCTTCCATCTAGACGACTTCGAAGGTAAGCTCTCTCTCTCTCTCTCTCGCTCTTGCTCTCGCTCTCGCTCTTTCTTTCTCTTCAATCGTCTCTGTCCTCTCTCTCTCTCTTCGATCGTCTCTGTTCTCCCTCTCCCTCTTTCTTTGTGTTTTTGCATATAATTAACTTTATATAAGATAATTGATCATATATATAATATATATATATAATATAATTTATCATATATAATATATATAATAAAATTTATAAATTATAATTTTTATCTTGTAAAATAAAATATTTAATTGTTATTTCTTAAATTATCATATATAATAATAATTTTTGTAAATTATTATTTCTTAACTTTTTAACATATAATAAATAAAATAAATCATCCAATTATTTGAAAGAAATCTAATTAAATCATATATAATAAAAAAAATATAGAATAAAATATCTAATTTTTCTTTTTATTTATTTTAACATATTTTATTATTCTTATTTGTTATATATTTTTATTTATATATAATTTATATCATTTAAAAATAAAAATAATAAATTAACATTAACAAATTATTTAAAAAATATAATAAATAAAATAATTAATGTGTATTAAAATAAAAATATTTATAAAAAAATTAAAAAATTTGCTGTGTCCCCTGCCGTGTTCGTGTCCCCATTTTTTAGAAATTGCCGTGTCCCATGTCCGTGTCCGTATCCGTGTCCGTGCTTTATAGCATTTCTTTACTTGATGAAAAACTTTTGGGCTCTGCAAATAATGCTACAAGAGAAAAGCCGTTTAGGGTCCGTAATTAGCTGAATATCAGGTCCTCCAAATATGTGTTCAAATGCCAAGTCTGTAACTTTTGAGTGGAAGTGGATGAGTCGTGTGCCAGGAGCATGTGTTTGTCTGATCTATGCACAAAGCCCATAGTATCATTCATCATGTAAGAAACTTAATATCTTGTCATTTGGCATGATCTGATTTTCTTGCTTGATTATGGACAACATGCCTAGCTTTAAAGGGACCCCACCCCACTCTGTGCCTAGTTTATCTAATGTATCATTTATATTTCAATCAGAATCTGTCTTTTTGCTTTTATCATTTTTAGGTTCTAGAATAACCCTTCTTTTTATTTTCTAGTTGTCTTACTGCTTCCTTCCATATGATGCTTTTGGAATGAACTGTATAATTTGAGTTGGGCAAGGTCAACTCTCTCTCATGTACCTCTTCTCTAGAGTTCTGACTGTCTGCTTGATTTTGAGAGCAGACTGGCTCAATGATGAGGGAACTTTTCTTAAACTATTGCTCCCTCCCACTTTAGAATTAGTTGTTTTTGTGAAAGATGTTTACACTAACCGTTTGTCACACACACACACACACATAACCTCTTTCATTTAAAACATTACTGAAACATCTTGTTTCATTTATAAAACAGATAAATGACCGCTATGAGTTCCCTCTACAACTCGATCTTGACAGAGAGGATGGCAAATATTTGTCACCTGAAGCAGATAGGAGTGTTCGCAACTTGTATACCCTTCACAGGTATTTATTCTTTTTTACATTATGCCAGTGCTCTCATTAATTTTCTTCCCAGAAAATTTTACTTAATGTATAGCTTTACACAATTTGTTTTGTTGAAATATATGCTCTCTTTAGATAAAATTATATGAAAATGTAAAGTGGCTTTATCTTATGCTAATAGGCCTCTGATTAATTTTCTTTCCAGGAAATCTTTGCATACCTTTACCACTTTGTTTTGTGAAACATCTGCTCTCTTTAGATAAATTTATATGAACTTGTCAGGTGGCGCTTTTTTTGCATGTTTCCTTACTTCTCTGTTTATTGCTTTTCTTCCAATATATCCAATATCTCGATAACAAATATCAACTTAGAAAATGGTATCTAATTGTAGATCTTTTTTTAAAAAATCCTCATCTTATGTTTGCTAAATTTAAAGGGGAAAGATGTCTTCTCTTCCTGCTTGGTGGTTGGATGATGAGATGAAGAACAAAATTTCGTTTTGTTTCTATCAATGGCCAAAACATTTCTGTTTCCTAGAAAACCATAACGAAATAATAGTGGCATAGCAAAATTTCAATGTTTCCATTGAAATATACCAAAACACACTGAAACACTAGAGAACATACCGAAACAATTTCAACACCTATTAAGAACATTTAACAATGCTTATTTCTATTTGCCTCTTTTTGTCAAAAGAAAATACTTGAGAATATATAAAAATATTGAATTTATTAGAGAATTTGAGAAACTTAAAAACAAAAGAGAAGAGATAGAAAGGAGAAAATAAACATGCATGATTAAGCCACTTATTTTCCTTCTTTCTTTGTTACTGCAATGTACTTTGTTTTTTCTGTTTTCATTCCTTTTGCTATCAGAATTTTGCATTTTCCAAATGTATTTTCTTACAATGGCAAACCAATAACTAAGTTTTTAAACCTTGTTTATGAGCTTCTAATATTCATAGAGCTCAACATGTTCAATTATTTAATTATTCCGAATGTATTAACATTTATACAGGTTTTAATTTTTGTTCTCAAATGTTTTTTCCCCCCTCCTCATTTCACTTATGTTTTCGAAAATTCATTTCAAAACATTTCCGTTTCCAAGCTAACCAAAAGAACATACCGAAACAAAATTTTGATCCTTGTGAGATGGAACTAAGTATATGTTTGTTTAGGTAAAATCAAAACTTGGTGAATGAATATCAATTCATTCCCTTTTATATTAATTAACATAACTTACAAGGAGAGCCCTAAATGAATATTCTAACACTCCCCCTCAAGCTGGTGCGAAGATATCTCTCATCCCCAGCTTGCGAAGAATATCATGAAACGGGATATTCCCAACCCCCTTTGTAAGGATATCAGCGAGTTGTTCACCCGACTTCACAAATGGAGTACATATTGCGATACCAGTAAGTTTCTCCTTGATGAAGTGACGATCAATTTCAACATGCTTTGTCCTGTCATGTTGAACTGGATTGTGAGCTATGTTGATGGTAGCTTTATTATCACAATATAGTCGCATGGAATCCGTTTGATCTATCCCCAGATCACTCAACAACAACTTGATCCACAAGAGCTCACACACACCTTGTGCCATGGCTCTAAACTCTGCCTCCGCACTAGACCAGACAACCACATTCTGTTTCTTACTTCTCCAAGTAACCAGATTCCCTCCAACAAAGGTACAATACCCCGAAGTGGACCTCCTATCAGTTACTGATCCTGCCCAATCTGCATCCGTATAGGCTTCCATGCTAAGATGATCGTGTTTGGAAAAATAAAGGCCCTTTTTAAGAGAAGATTTCAAGTATCTCAGAATCCTCATAACTGCCTCCAAGTGTATTGCATGAGGAGCATTCATGAACTGGCTAACTATACTAACTGCAATAGCGATATTAGGATGAGAATGGGATAAGTAAATGAGCTTACCCACTAACCGCTGATAACTCCCCCTATCAATAGCTGCTCCTCCAATATCATTACTCAGTTTCTGGTTAGGCTCTAGAGGAGTGTCACAGGCTTTGCTTCCAAGCATCCCTGTTTCTTTCAACAGGTCAAGGACATATTTTCTTTGACAGATGAAAATCTCATCCTTGGATCTAGCAACTTCAATACCCAAAAAATACTTCAGATTTCCCAAGTCTTTGATCTCAAACTCACTTGCTAAATACTTCTTTAGCAGAGGAATTTCTTTAACATCATCCCCTGTAAGCACTATGTCATCCACATATACAATGAGAGCCGTCGACAGAGGCCTATTTTGGGAAGGTGGTAAAAATCAGCTTTTTTGCTTTTAACCAAGATTTTTTAGAGTGGTTTGGGAAGTTGGTAAAAAGTTGTTTTTTTTTTTTGATTAATATTTATTTATGGTGTCACATCACACTAAAATAACTAAAATACCCTCACCCAACTTAAAAAATTACATTTCACCCATTTATACAAAATATAAACATTGAGGGTAATTGCGTAATTTTTCAACCTAATTATGACACTCCCCAAATGAGGAAAAAAACGCAGCTTGCGTTTTGCCCCCAAAACGCGAACCCGCGTTTTTATCCTTTCCCAAAAATGGCGAGAGTATGATTAGCCTGACTTTGTTTGAAACCATACTTCACCATCGCTTGAGTAAATCTCTCAAACCAAGCCCTTGGAGACTGTTTGAGACTATATAGTGACTTTCGAAGTCGATATACCTTCCCCTTTGTCTGAAGATCTTCAAAATCAGGGGGAATGTCCATATATACCTCTTTTTCTAGGTCACCATGGAGGAAAGCATTCTTCACATCAAACTGGTGAAGTAGCCAATCCAAATTAGCTGCAAGAGAAAGGAGTACCCTGACAGAATTCATCTTCGCAACTGGAGCAAATGTCTCTTGATAGTCCACCCCATATGTCTGAGTAAAACCCTTTGCTACAAGTCGAGCCTTGTAATGCTCAACTGAACCATCTGTCTTGTGCTTTACTGTATATACCCATTTGCATCCCACGGTTCGTTTGCCCCTAGGTAACTTAGTCAATTCCCAAGTGCCATTTTTACGAAGTGCTTTCATTTCCTCAATCATAGCAAGTTTCCACTCAGAGGTAGTGAGAGCATCCTGAAAATAATTAGGTATACTCACAGAAGAAATGTTGGACACAAAAGCTCTATATGAGGACGACAAATGAGAGTATGACACAAAATTAGAGATAGGATGTTGAGTGCAAGATCTCACACCCTTTCTCTTGGCAATAGGAATATCAAGATCAGTAGTGTCAGGAATAGCAATATCAGTAGACTTAAGAGAAACAACAGGGTCAAAGTTACCTGGACTCTTATTAGAAGTAGAAGATGGCAGTGGGTGAGCAGAAGTGGTCTCTTGTATCCAAGTAACTTTCTGTCTGTCTTTGTCTCTGACATAAACTTGCCCTTCCTTGTCCTGGGTGGCATTAAAGTCTATAGTCTCAGTAATAGGTGGTGGAGGAACAAATGATTCCACCATAGGAGTAACAGGGACAACAGGAATCTCTTCACACCAAAGCTCCCCCTGAAGGGATGACTGTGGCACCGGAGAAGACAAGAAGTAAGACTGGGACTCAAAGAATGTGACGTCTATGGACACAAACCACTTACGAGAAGGAGGATGATAACACTTATATCCTTTTTGAGTAGGGGAGTAGCTGAGGAAAACACACTTGAGAGAGCGAGGGTCTAACTTATCACGAGTAGGGGAATGATTGTGAACAAAACAGACACACCCAAAGATTTTTGGAGAAATGGAAAACAGAGACGCGGACCCTCAGAGAACCTGGAGAGGAGCCTTTTTATGCAATACTAGAGTAGGAAGACGATTAATGAGATAGGCAGCGGTGAGAACGGCCTCGCCCCAATGGGACCGAGGCACACCCATAGAAAAACACATACACCGAGCCATGTCAAGAAGATGACGATTCTTGCGCTCCGCGACTCCATTTTGTTGCGGGGTATTGGTGCAAGAAGTCTGATAGATAATGCCATGAGTGGAAAAATATCTCTCTAACCCTGAATCAATGTATTCACCCTTATTATCAAAACGTAAGATTTTGACAACTGCCCCAAATTGAGTACAATGCATTTTATGAAAATTTTGAAACACAGAGAAAACCTTACTCTTTTCTTTCATGAGATACACCTAAGTAGTACGGGAAAAATCATCGATAAACGGGACAAACCATCTATGGCCTTTCAATGACACAACACGAGATGGACCCCAAACATCAGCATGTATTAAAGAAAAAGGAACTACGCTTTTATTAATACGAGGAGCAAAAGAAGCTCGTGTTTGTTTGCCAAGTTGACAAGACTCACATTGAAAGTCAGACACATTATTTGTGGTAAAAACAGAAGGAAATAAATGTTGAAGCAGATAAAAAGAGGGATGACCAAGACGTCGATGCCACAACCATAAATTGTCTTTGGTGGTTGGAGACTGGATAGAATGATGTGCAACCTTGTCAGCCTGATCCAAGATATAGAGACCATGTTCTGCTTTACCATTGTTAATCGTCCTCCTCGTGATAAGGTCCTGAAAAAGACAATGATCAGGTTTAAAGTCACACTACAATTCAAATCTTGAGTAATACGACTCAAGGATAAAAGATTAACAGAGAAATTAGGAACATGTAAAACTGAAGAGAGAGGAAGGGTAGGAGTGGCACGAATTAAACCTTCCCCAGAGACAGAAGAAATAGTACCTTCTGCAATGCGAACTTTGTCGTGTCCTGAAGAGGGCTTATAGTCGGAGAAAAGATCAGAAGATCCAGACATATGATCTGAGGCACCAGAATCAATAATCCATGGGACAGGCTTATGGGATAGGAAAGCACCGGGAAGAGAGGCTAAGTTACCTGATCGGGCAAATGAAGAAGAAGATGCATCCGGAGGAGTGGTAGAAGACCGGCGGTCCAACAAGTGACGCAAAACATCCTCAAACTCAAAAGAAGACAGGCTAGATACCCCATCAAAGGACAAGCCAATTGGGGCTGGAGTGGAATCAAGTATGCCAACTGCACTGGATTGATGGGCCCGTGGATTAAAGCCACGTCCTCTAGACTGGCCGGACCGGCCTCTGCAAGAACCAGACTGATCACCTCGACCGCCAGATGGAGCCCCATGAAGCTTCCAACAGGTCTCATGAGTATGTCGTGGCTTGTGGCAGTAATCACAGAACAAAGGGTCCTTTGTAGAAGGATTAGGAGAAGCACGAGGCAGATTGGTCCCATCCCGAGGAGGAATAGAAAGTAAGGCAGAGCGTTTTGGAGAAGCAGTTGGCATCGTAGTAGAACGACGACTCTCCTCATTTTGTACATAAGTAAAGGCCTCCTGAGGAGAAGGAAGAGTATTCATGCCAAGGACACGACTCCGAACTGGATCAAATTCTAGATTAAGACCTTCGAGAAACTTGAAGACCCTCTCTTGTGCAATAAACTTCATGTAGCCAACGGAATCAGTAGTGCAAACCGGTTTATAGTCCTGCAGGTGATCAAGACGTTTCCAGCCATTGTTAAGAAATGTGAAGTACTGAAGAACAGTCTGCTCCCCCTGTATAGAGCGCTCGATGGAACGACACAACTCAAAGGTCTGCGAAAAATTGCCCTTGCGATAATAGGTGGCAGCCACAGCTTCCCAAACATCCCGGGCAGTTTCCATGGACAAGTAACCTTCACCAATATCTGGAACCATAGAATGAATAAGCCACCCCATAATCAAGGAATTAGTAATCTCCCATTGGTCATAACCAGGATCATTGGGACCTGGTGGTTGAACTCTTCCATCAACATAACCCATCTTCCCCTTGCTCTTCAAAAAAAGAGTCAGACTCTGCGACCATGCTAGATAATTCTGATCATTAAACAACGAGGTGGTAATTTTGAGGCTAGGATTGTAGTTTTCGAATTGAGTAGGCATAATGAGGCTCTCCACTTGAGGTGGCTGGATACGAGTGGTGGATTCACTAGTAATTTCGGCCATTTGAATATGCTACTTATTTAAACCACAACCAGCAGGAATCACAACTATGGGAGGAAGAGAACAACCAAATAATGACAATCACAGACCATTATGGGAGCATGAAAATCAAATTATTGGGGCCATCTATTGACCCAAAAATAAATTAAAAAATAATATTGAAACCAGAACCTCAATCAAAACAAGTTTTTTTTTTTTTTTTTTAAAGGTATCACGATCAGTATATCAGTACCAAACCTCACAGAGACATGCGAGAGCCATAAAGGAACAAAGGGACTGCCGACTAGACTTAAACAGACAGCCGAACTGCCAAAAGGTGTCGTCTGGTCCTGGGTGAACTTCGATGGAAGGCGTTTGGTCCTGGTGACCTCCGACTGGCTTCATCCTGGCTTGGATGGCCTCCGACGGCTGTCGGCTGAGCTTGGAAGGCCTGCTGCTGCGTGCGCAAGCCCTAGCGGAAGTCGTCTGGTCCTGGGTTACCTCCGACTGGTGTCGTCCTGGCCTCTATGGCCTCCGATGGCTGTCGGCTGAGCCTGGAAGGCCTGCTGCAGCGTGTGCAAGCCCCAGATAGCTAAATGAGAGACCCAAAAATGGTGGTGGTGGTGGGTTGGCTGGAGATGGGTTTTTTTTCAAAGTGGTGATGGAAGGTGGCGGTAGAAGCTGGGTTTGGGGTTTGGGCTCTGATACCATGTTTGTTTAGGTAAAATCAAAACTTGGTGAATGAATATCAATTCATTCCCTTTTATATTAATTAAGTAACATAACTTACAAGGAGAGCCCTAAGGCATGAAATCAGGAAACAGATAATTACAAATATATAAATGAATATTCTAACAGTATAAGGTTATGGGTTCAAGCCTCAATGGGAGGCAGCCTCCATGGATCCATTGAAACCTCTCCCCAAAGAAAAACCCGAGAACAAAAGAGGAAGGTGGATTCTTGATTACTGTTGTATGACTCTTTGGTCAATGTAGCACTTCCCTCTCTTTTTCCCTCCCCGGAAAAAAATGAAATTCTGACAAAGGAATTGAAGTGGTGTGGCATCTTTATACTATATTGGCCACATATTTCAATTATATAGCACTCCAGAATTACATGTCCTTATCACACATTTTCATCTCTCCTTTTGATGTGAATGGAGATGTATTTTATTCATTTGTGTTATCTGTATCATCATTTATTGTTTCCTTTTTCATTTTCTCATTATGTTTTATTTTGTTGGGGCATGATTTTTTGTTTCCTGTTCAGATAGTATTATATGTCCAAGAAAATTAGATTTTATGCGAAAAGTACATTGTAGACTTCCGTAATACCTTTTCTTTTGATTTTTGATTTTAGTAATTGTGATTGATGGATATCAGCATGTAATTGACACTCTGTATTGCAATGGCTATAATGAAGTATTGCTTGTTTGCAGTGTTTTGGTTCATAGTGGTGGGGTGCATGGTGGACATTATTATGCTTATATCAGGCCAACCCTCTCCGAGCAGTGGTATGCACATATGTTTGTACTGTTTTTTGCTCTTTTTGATTGTTACTTTTTGTTGGTTATATGTTTAACCTATATATTTTGCTTAACATTGCTCAGCAAAGGTTTGAAGGCTAAAAAGCACGAACACACGGACCCACAATATGTTCACACATAAATTTTAAAAAATGCAGGACATGATATATGGGGGACACACAGTATAGTTTTATATATTTATTGGGGTGGCGATAATGCCATTTATGCTTACATGGTAGGAATGGCAACGGGGCGGGGCGGGCCAGGGATCACCCTCCCCGTCCCCGATCCCCGAAACTACAAACTTCCCCGTCCTCGGCCCTGATCCCCGGCGGGGAACCCCTCACCCTCACCGGCCCCGCCCCCAACGGGGATCGAGTTTCCCCGACCCCGGAAAATTCCCGTCTCTGTTTAGCTTATCATCATCACCAACATCATCTATCATTAACACCAACATCATCGATCATCAACAAGATCAGTTTCATCAACAAAAACATTATCAATGGTTACATCATCAAAAAAATAAAATAAAAAAATAGACAGATCTGGTGGGAGGGAGGAGCCGAGCTGACGGATCTTCTCAGATCTTCATCTTCTTAGATCTGACGGTGGCCTGGTGGAGAAAGACGGCCGCGAGAGGCGACGGGAGGAGGCCGTGAGAGGCGACGGAGGAGGAGGAGGAAGCGACGGAGAGGCGGCAGTGGCCTGGAGGAGGAGGAGCCGACTGCGTAGCGTCTGTGGAGAGAAGAGAGAGTGAGAGAAGAGAGAAGAGAGAGAGAGAGAGAGTGAGAGAAGAGAGGAGAGAGAGAGAGAGTGAGAGAAGAGAGACAGATCAGAGAGAAGAGAGATCAGAGATATATAATAGATATAAAATAGATTAGAGGGAGGGAGGGGGGTTTTATTATTAGAGATAATATAATAGATATATAACAGATTTTCGGGGGGGAACGGGGCCGGGGATGGGCCGGGCCCGGGGCTGTGAAAGTGATCCCCGTCCCCGGCCCGAATTTGATCGGGGATTCAATTTTAAACACCATCCCCAGCCCGTCGGGGGTATTTTTTGGGGAAAAACCACTCTTATCGGGGACGGGGGGTCGGGTCCCCGTCGGACCGGTTTCAAATTGCCATCCCTTACATGGATATTATAATGGTATGACATTTTTACCCTCGAAGCATTCAATCTCTGTCTACTTCACTTTAACACTCTCTTCATTCCTCCTTTCTTCTGCGTTCACATTCCACAATATTAAACAACTCTCTTTCCCACCCAATGTTTCTCTCTGCTTTTTAGTCGAGATTGATGTTCTGGTTCAATCTCTCTACTTTTCTGTCTCTTTTAAATCATTTTTTCACTCTGTACTTTCCTTCCTATTTCAATTAACAATTTCTGGCAGCAGTTCATATAGTCTACCTTACCAGTCCTCACCCCCCACCATTGTTGAGATCAGTAATCAAATATTGAGATGAAAAAAAAATGAATACCACCATTGTTGCTTGCCCCATGGTTCTCTTCAAGAAATTAAGGTTCACCCATTCCAATCATGCTGTTGTTTCCATCACCCCCTCTCTCTCCCACCATTGACTCCTCCTGTTATTGCTTCCTTCCAGCAACAGTGTAAGGTCATTGTCATCAGTCACAACTCCCACGCTTCTCCTATCTTGTCCCCACGTCTCTCTATTTGGGTGATTTGGGTCTTTGGTTCGGTCTATGATGAGTTGGGCGTCCTGATTGAAGAGATACTCAAATATTTGCATAATACACTAGCCGGCGAGTTTGACCGCGATAAGCAGCTGAATCGACAAGCATGAAAACCATAGAGTCAATACTTTAGAAAAATTGGGTAGAAAAAGGAGTGAGGAAAGAAAAATAATAGGAAAGGAAAGATTGAATGGAGATAAAAGAAGAAAATGTAAATAGAAGTGGAAGGTGAAGATTTGTTTACTAACATATACACATTAGCATATACCGAGTGAGCTCTTTCTGGGTTTGGTTTGTATTTTTTCTATAAGAACAGTGTTGTAAAGAGAATAGAAGGGGTCCTGGCTTTGATAATGGAACAATGGTGGTGGAATAAAGGAGGTGAGGTGGTAGTTTGGTTGGTGTTAATGGTGGGTGGATGGTCTTGGTTTGAGGAATGTAGTTTCATTGATGAATGGAGTGTTAGTGCATATGTATGGGTGGTTTGATTCATAGAGAGAATGTAAGACTGAAGAGGGAGAAAGAGAGTGAAAGTGGCAAAAAGAGAGACTGAGGGTAAAATGACAGACTGATATAATATGCATGGAAGCATAAAATGAGTTTGTGGCATTGTTGCCTGACTATTTATTATGTGTCATATATCATAACAATAAAAAATTAATAATTATACTTTTCATTAAGCAGTTTATCCACTATTTAATTTTTTTTTTTTTCACATTCAAATAGTTAGGTTACCCACAACAAATTTAAGGAAAAAAAAAAGGAACTGTTTCTTTCTTGTTGAATGTGTCGCGAGCTTGTCCCTAACGTGTCCCAAGCGCATCTTCAGTGTGCCCGAGTGGAATTTAAATATTTTTTTTTGGGACACTTCCTCTAGCATGTCCACTACATGTTCAGAGGGTGTTTCATGTCCGACATATGTCGGATACCAATATGCGGCCACTGGTGAGGTGTATGTGCTTCATAGTTTGAAGGAAATAAATATTCGTAATAATGTTTGCGTGATTGGTCGATTGTTGGCACAGCAACATTGTTTTATGCTATACTCTACCTTTCTTTGTGTTCCTTTGTACTCGTTGGCATTTTGAAGACTCTTTTTATCACTGCTTTAGTATTGTTTAGCAAGTACTTATACTTTGTTTTGAGGTTAGCTTTCAAATTATTGATATGGTGAATCATCTTTTAAGTTACCATTTGGTTAATCGTCAGAATTCACCGCAAGTTGGGTGCATACAGGTTTAAATTTGATGATGAACGGGTAACAAAAGAGGATATGAAGAGGGCATTGGAGGAGCAGTATGGTGGTGAGGAAGAGGTAACCCTTTGTACAGTTATGAAATGTAAGTTTTCTGGTCTAGGTTATCCTAATCTTCAATTTAACTACTGTCTGTTCTGTACTATGCTTGTATCCAACAGCTACCACAGACAAATCCTGGGTTCAACAACTCTCCATTTAAGTTTACAAAATACTCTAATGCATATATGCTTGTGTATATACGCGAAAGTGACAAGGAGAAAATAATATGTAATGTCGATGAAAAGGACATAGCCGAACACCTTAGGGTAAGATTTTTGAATTGTTCTTGTGATTTGAGTTCCTGATATTGTTCTCCCCAATAAATTATACTGGGATCTGTGGACATCAAATTCAAGATAAGGTTGAAGAAAGAACAAGAAGAAAAAGAGCAAAAGAGAAAGGAAAAAGCAGAGGCACATCTTTATACCATCATAAAGGTTACAAAGACCTAAACTCTCCCCTTAAAGTTGTTACTTTTTTGCCGATTATGCATCTGCCTTATGGAATATTGTTTGCTAAATCAGTTATTTGATTCCTCAGGTTGCTCGTGATGAGGACCTTCTTGAACAGCTTGGAAGGGATGTATATTTTGATCTTGTGGATCATGACAAAGTTCGTAGTTTTCGTATTCAGAAACAGACACCTTTCAACCTTTTCAAGGTATTCTCTATCATTTTGATGTCATTGAATTTGGTTAGGTTTAGATGAGTTAGAGTGTCCGTCTTTGGTGAATATTGGTTTATTTGGTATTTGATCACATATCTGCCTCCTGATATAAGTTAACTTGTTTGAAGGTTCATGTCTGAGAAAAGTAAATGAATGATTTTGTCTATTGGTAGGATTGTTCTGTCTTTATTTTCGTAGAAAGAAGAAGAATGCAGTGGATTTGATTTTGTAAGTTTGTTTAAAGTAATCTGTTTATTGCATGAATGGGCAATTGAAGCTTGGTTCAAGGTATTCTTTTCCCCCATTTCTTTGACTGTGGCACCTAAGAGCCCTCCTCAAGTTAATGCACATCTAAGAAGCATAAACACTTCTAAGATGCATTGGGTACGTGTCCAAATGTGTCTAGTTATCTTTTTTTTAATATATTTATAGAAATGGATATGCTTCGGACATTTGGGCTAACACACATATCTATTGCTTAGAGCCATAGACACACAAAACGGATCGTGAATTTGTGGAAATGCCTAAATGTATAATTGATCAAAAGCACTATTTTCGTAGTGAATGATCAAAAGTACTAGTTTTTTAGAGAATTATTTATTCTTTGGCAATAATGTAACATATTCAAGTAATTCATAAAGTGAATATTACATATTTTGGGAATATTAAACTAACACTCTTTCTAAATAATTTGAGCACTAAGATTTTGGTACATTTGTTGTTACGACCCCATTTCGCCCCTAGTAGAATGGTGCTGAAATGGGGTCGTGATGGCCAGTAATCCGAGATTACCAAAGGCCAACTTACAAAAATTCACACACAATCAGAGTATACATATGGGGTTTACATGTGCAGAAGCAATAAATTTAAATCTAGGTAGTCCATAAGAGCTGTGCATAGATCAAATGAGATGGCATACAACTTAACATAGTTTTACAACTTGGATACAAATAAAATAAAATACAAGATACATCTTGATCAAAAGGCTTCTCAAGCCGACATATACAAAATACATGAAATACAAAGTTAAGAAGCATAATCTTCAAGATGCTACAAAATATGAATCCAAAAACATCTTGCAAATAATCATCTGGGCGTCACCGCCTTTTTGCTCGTCACCTACATATATATAAGGAGAGGGTGAGCTTGGATACTCAATGAATGGTATAAGTAATAAAGGTTTGAATGAATGATATCCGAGATCTTTTCCAAAACAATACATATCATAACTTTACAAATCAAAGGGATGAACCAAGTTCATCTATCAAATCTTTCAAAGCTTCTTAGATGTTAATAACATCTACATAATACCAAACGATGACATCCCGGACAAACAAACCCACGCGAAAAACCATCAGTGGCAAAACAAAGGGAGATATCTCAAACAAGGGTGCAGTTGCATTATAGTCCCCTGGCACTAAGGACTTTCAAAACAAGGGTGCAGTTGCGTTATAGTCCCCTGGCACTAAGGACTTTCAAAACAAGGGTGCAGTTGCGTTATAGTCCCCTGGCACTAAGGACTTTCAAAACAAGGGTGCAGTTGCGTTATAGTCCCCTGCCACTAAGGACTTTCCCAGAATGTCATCAAAACAAGATAATACTTGATACAAAAATTAGGGATAATCATTCATGCTTGATCAAATACTTTTCCAAAACGAAGCAAAGCTTTATCAAAACTTTATAACATAGCTTTATTAAAAATACCACTCACATAGCTCTTCAGACGTCGGGGTTAAAGCAAGGGTCCAAGTCCTGCAAACACATAATAAAGTCTACTGAATGCACTTCAAGAAGACCAGAAGAGATGCTCAAAGATGGGTATGAAATGCATTCTTAAAACAAGCTTTTCATGAGTGCAAATGATCTCGGCATTTCTTTCAAAACAGGTCAAGTCAAAGCAAAATATGCTGGAAGTTAAAACACTGTTTTTCATCTCGGGGAAAACATGCTGGGTACCGACCAGGCCTTTGCTGAGGTCCCACACCTTTTGGCCGAGGTGTGGTTACCAAGGCTTCGGCGAACGACTGTCTGCCGAGGTGTTCAAGGTGCTGGCAAGGGTGTACCATGGTCGGCCTAGGTGTGCAGTGGTTAGCCTAGGTGTGCATGCAAGATAGACTAATGGTACAAGTGATCATGCAAGGTAGGCCAAGGTGAGATACGATGCTTGGCCTAGGTGTGAGATCTAGGCAAGAGTGGTCTCGGTGACCACACCTAGGGAAAGGTATAGTCTGGAAATCTGGGTTTCCTCTCTTGAAGAACATTAAGAACATGAAGGACAAGAACATGAAGAACATGAATGCTAAAATCATAACTTGTTTATTCAAAATCTGAGATTTCATGAGATGAGTTCGAAAACATGAACCTGGGTACCCATACTTGAAGATCTTATGAAAACAAACACAAAAACATGGATCTTGATACAATCTTTCGGATCAAAACATAGTTTTATTTCAAGAACACAAGAACATCATTTTCTCTTTCTAAAACCGATCTTAAAATCAATGCATGGCTTATGAATCATGGTAGATCATGCAATGTGATTAGATGAACATAAAGAACAGCAAGAGTAGATCAAGAATCTAACCTCAAAACACGGATCTAACGGGCCAAACTCTAAAGATCAAGTTTGGAATCTAGCTCTCTCACTCTAACTTCCTCTTCTCTTCCTAGAGCTTCTTTCTCTACAATGCAAAAGATATGACAAATGATATGTTTTCTCTCTGCTGGCTGACTTAACCCTCTGCTGGGACATGTGGCAACGACTGGTTGGCTCTCCTCAAAAAGGTGACTGACTGACAAGACAAGAGCATGACAAAGTGTATACAACAAGCAAGGTGACTAGGGCACTCTGGTATGGCGAGGATCTCGGGTTATAACATCGGCTCCGGCAAAAGGGGTCTCAATGATCTCGGTTAGGAAGGATAACACTGGGCCTAGTTGTGCCACACCTCGGCCTATATGTGCCACACTTCGGTCTAGGTCATTCCAGTCCAGGAACAAGATCATTTAGGTGCAAGGATAACATCTCGGCCTTGGTGATGAACACCTCGGCCTAGATAATGACATCTCGGCCAACATGCCAGGGTGAAGGTGGAGGTCAACTAAAGTGGTTCCAAGATGGTCCTAAGTGTAAGAGGTTCAAGGGTGTGACCTAGGCTTAAGATGACCTCGGCTAAACACACACCAAATAAGGAACAAAGCATGCAATAACACTTAGATAAAACAAAACAGGATCTCATAAATGCAACTTAACAAGACAAAATCATATAAATGCATGTGAGCATGACTAAGGCAAAGTGAGGGTTGTTACATTTGTTAATATCTAATTGATTTATGGTACCTCTATAAAGTATTTAATATTTTAAAATGTTTTGAACTACTCATAAACTAATATTTAAGATAACAATTATAAATGTGGTATATTTTGGGAAATGTTATTCCCACTCCACTTCTTTATAATTGATGTAGTAGAATATATAGGGTCAGGCCTCGTTTGGCAAATTCAACTTTTAGCCTAAAAGCCAAAAAATTACTAAAAGAATCTAAAAGTCAACAAACTATACAAAAAAAGTCAAAGATTCCCTTTTCTCTCTATTTTTTGCACATCTTTTTGTAAAAAATCAAAAAGTCACCCCAAACATTGTAGTTTCTTTTACCTCATATTTTAGCCAAAAAACTATGAAGTTACTAAAATAGCTTGTTCTCAAAAGTGTCAATTTGAGTTCTATGCTCAAGTGTCTTCAGTTCTCTACTAAGTCTTCTATTAGTTAGGCTATTAGTGGTCTTGGTCTATAGATTTGTGATGTAATTTCATTTGTACTTTGGGTTCTCTCTCTAACCCCTTAGGGTCTTACCCCCAATTGGGGATTTGTTCTCTCTCGCTTGATTTTAGATTCTTGATTGCACCAATTTGGTATCAGAGCTTTAGATTCTATATCTAATTGTTCCAAATTGAAGCTAAATTCACCAATCAGATGGGAGGAACGTTACCTGTCCTTGCATGCAAGCCCTAATTGGTTGCTTCAACAGATTCAAGTCTGGATTAGAAGTTGAATCGGCCACTGGTTCCTCATTGACCTAATCCAATCTATTGTTGCTACCTGTAGCCTTTACAAAGTTGTAAACTCAGAATACCAGATCTGGAAGTTGTCGTGATCATGATATCAGCTTCGTGACTTGATCTCAACGTAGATTGAATTCGCGAAGCTGGGATTACATCTCGATTTGGAGTCATGAAACCTAGTTGGAGTGTTTCAAAGTCAGAAATTGGTTTTGCAAGTTGAATCGTAGCTCTCAGTGATTGAAGTTGAATCACGACTTCTGTCTGTGGATTTTCAAACTCGATCTCATCTCAACTAACAATTTTGAACCTTAACTAGATGTTTTACCTCCGGTCTTGCTTCGTTTTGTAGTCGCGACCTTCGATTAGATCATTTGGCACCTATTTAACTTTGTTTGAAGCTTGACTCATAGTTGTGATTTGAGTTTGGATCATTTCCAACCCTAGCTGCATCAACTCAAACAATCTAGGTTTCAAACCCTAACTGAACAATGTATAGTGCAAAATCTCATTTCAAACCTTATGTTGATGCTGGAAACCCTAAGCCTCCAAAAAAATAAAACCCAGATCTGATGCAAAAAGCTATGATGGCACTCTAATTCGTTATTTTGAACTTCGATTCGAATCGTGATCTCAAATTGACTGTTGATTGAGCATTGTGAATGATTTATAGAGCCAATTAACTATTTTGTGTGGTTTGATTGTCTCACAGTTCTCTGCATCTGAGTTTGATTAGTGAGATTGAGAATTAAGAGATCTCAAGTTTGGTTCAATTCCCCTCAGATCTAGTTCAAAATCCCTCAAATTTGGTTAGAATGTCTTCGATCCTTCCTTTTGTGTTCTTAAAGCCTAATTGAAGCCATCTTTGATGCGATTTGGTTTGATTCTCTTAGATTTGTATTCGAATTGGTTCGATTTTGACTGATGTGTATTTGATTAGTTTAGATCTTGTGTGAGTGGCTTGAGTTTTCGGTTCACTTCTGCAGATTTTCCTCTTTGATTTAGTCAGAGTGTTTTTGCTTTGTTTGGATGGCTCAAAGAGGTAGAGGCCAGAGTTTATGCTATGAACATTAGTGATGATGTTGGTGCATGTCTATCAATAGGAAGGAATGATGTTATTCAAAATCAAAATCATCGATATGAGATGAAACAAATGACTAGATCAGTTGTTGCTTTAGAAATGGTGTAGTAATTGCAACCTCTTGCAAGTAGGTAGTGGTAACTTTGCTAGCTTCAAAGAGCTTCTTTGAAGTTGTATGTTTGGTATTCCTTTATTCCTCTTAGGAAGTTGTTTTTGAGTTAAGTAGATTGCTTTTAGCAATTGTGTCTGGAGGAAGGAAAGGAGTGTGATGTTGAATTCTAGCTCGTGATCAGTTTCTCTCAAGTTGTTCTTTTCTAGTGGATGCATAGTCAATCCTGTCAACTTGTCACATCCCTCAAACTTGTTTTGGAAGATATCATTTGCCAACTTAGTGGTCTCGTCCCGGCAAGATGAGTACTTGTCTGCACTAGTCTATGGGTCAGAGATGAAGAGGCTTAGGAAAATGGGAGTCTGTCCAAGCTTTAGCGACATGGTATGGACATGATGGGAGTTGTCGGTTGTGCGCCTATGGTTGTTTCACCAAGGAAGCAGTACAATGTATTCGTAGAAGGATGAGTTGTGAGATTCATGTTCATGTTGAGCACAGAGATGCATCACCTATTCCTCGCCTAAGGTTTATATGCATGGTATTGCACTGAGCTCACTCAATTATTGCTTAAACTCGAGGACAAGTTTCTTCAAGAGGAGGAGTGCTGTTGTAGTAGAATATATACTGTAAGTGTCAAAATGAGTTCTATGCTTAGCTCTATGCTTAAGTGTCTTAAGTTCTCTACTAAGTGTTCTATTAGTTAGGCTATTAGTGGCCTTGGCCTATAAATATGTGATGTAATTTCATTTGTGCTTAGTTTTTGATTGAAGAATATACATATTTATTGGAGTAGAGCTTTAGGTAGCGTTTGGTAGAGTTTTAGAATTATGATTTGAGAATAGAGTTTAATTTTGAGTTTGTGAGTTTTGAAATTATGATTTGAGTGTGAAAAATTTGTTTGGTTATGAGTTTTGAAAAGAGTGTTGAATTGAGTTTGAAATTTTTGATGTGACATATGATATTTGATTCCAAAACTTACAACTCATAACCAAACACGTGATTCAAAATTCTATTCAAAGCTCATAAAAAATTTAAAAAAATTCTAAAAATATTTTTTATTTAAAATATAAAAATAACAAATGCCAAAAAAAAAAAAACCGAACACTGTTTTGGTCAACTGGCGGACCGAACGTTCGGGAGGGTGACCGGGTAGACTTGTTTTCAAAATGGGTGTGGAATCAATTTTTGAAAACGCTAACCAAACATCACAGTGAAACCAAAGGGTGGAATTAAATTTAGAAAGCTCTGCCAAACAGAGCCTTAGTTTCTCTCTGTAACCCTTAAGGGCGTACCCCCTAATTTGGGATTTGTTCTCTCTCTCTCTCTCTCTCGATTTCAGATTTTTGATTGCATCAATAATTTATTTGAAAATTGATCTTTAGTGTCCAAAATTACACATGACATGATCAATGTTTTGAAACCCGAACTGTTGATCAAACCGGAAAAGGGAGGGTCAAGGGTCATTGGTTCAACTGTTGGATCAACCGGAATCAAACTGTGATGTCATAATTACCTCATAAATATATTTAAAATTATACTTAAATAGAGAATATAAGTATTTAAATAGTTTCGTTTATATTAATTTTATATTTTAAGATATATATTTACATAATTATATTTAATGAATATATATATTTATAAAATATATTTATACTGATTATTTTAAATAAAATAAGATTTACTTTGAGATAAATAAATTGAAGTTAATAAATACTTTAAGTAGTACAAAGTATTAATGAAGCATCATTGTAGCTCGGTGGTGGAAGTGTTGGAGACTATGTGGAAGGTCCAATGCTCAAACCTTGGTAACAACATTTTTGCAATTTTCATAATCATGCATGTGGTGCTTCTTTGGGCTTCCAGCGCTGTTGGTTTCGTCACCTGACTACCGGTTCAGCCAGGTAGCCGGTTTAACTGTGGGTTTTTCTGGTTTAACAAAAATAGACCGGTTCAGAGTCTTAAACGGGTTTGGGGGTGCATCTGGACCGGAACTTGGGCCGGTCGACGGGTCAACTGATTGAACCAGCCGGTCCGGTGCAGTTTAATAAACATTGGACATGATTCCTATGTGAACTAGAAAACAAAATTTGAAGTGCATTTATAAAGAAGTGGTGTGGGAATAACGTAAAATGGACGCATTTTCCATATCGTTGTTCCCAAAAATAGGGGGAAGGTGAGGGAATGGATTAAGTGTATGAAATAAATTTCATAATTTCTTTAAAATAGAAATAAAAGTGTTTTTTTATTTTATGTTTATGAATGGAAGTTTTAGTAGTTAATGTAGAAAATTATAAAAATACGTGGAAAGGTTTTGTTGAGTTGAATTGAGTTCTTCTTACTTTTGATAGACATTTTGCCATTTTGTGAAAAACTTTTAAGGAATGAAATCTGAAAATTTACTCTGTGGTCTATTTTTAGGATAAAATATTTCGAAGTAATAATAAACAGCAAGTGAGTCTGGTTACGCATGTGCAAGCCAACACTTTTGAATTGAGTCAAACATGTATGTCATTGCTTCTATGTATAATTATTGAACGATGCTTTGTTGAATCTATGATGTTACTATAAGCAAGGGTGCTCCTCGTATAGCACTAATAATATTAAGTTCATATCCAGGAGGAAGTTGCCAAAGAGTTTGGTGTACCCGTGCAATTTCAACGTTTCTGGCTTTGGGCAAAGCGTCAAAACCACACATACCGTCCAAATCGCCCATTGATTCCTCAAGAGGAAGTTCAATCCGTAAACACTTTCTGACTTTGCATCTTTTATTGTCTTTCAGTATACTTCTTTATGCATTTTTCATTTTTTATTTAATTATTGTTATTATTTTTTTTGAGTTACTTCCACAACTCCATCTTGCATGACTCTTAAGACTCACTCTTGCTTTGATGCACCTTCACAATATGTGTGTTTATTGATTTGTTTATCATCAGTTTTACATTGCCCCTGCTTTTCCCCAAGTTAACCATGCTTTGTTGCACCTTCATTCTCTCATGTTTTGCCCTTTGATGTTTTAAAATATTCACTGTCTCATGGTTTACATCCCTTCCTAGTGACGGTTCGTTTTAAAGCCGTGAGCCTTGGCAAAGCAAACAATATCATTATTGTTTATGATGAGGGCCTACGTGGCCCGTTGGTGGTGGGTTTCATTAGAGTTGGTTGGGAGCGCCCATCTCTAGTGCAATTAGTGGACCAAGTTGGTAGGGGCAGTTCAAAACATTGACGTGGAACTTGGAGGTAAGAAGAGGGAGGTTTCTCTAGTCGGCTCAATTATATTGGGGCCTAAAGAAAATGCCCGTTATCTGTTTTACAGAAGAAAACTAATAGGCTTTTGGATTGGGAGCTTACCTGAGAGTTGCAAGGATGGGGGGGAAGACCCTGGCAATGTCAGGTGAACATCTGAATGAGAAGTTTGTCCAGATGAGGTAGAAGGTAAGGGGCTTGGGAAATTTTGGGGGTGGGGAAGATTTGATTACAGAAAGGGATGGATTGTTGCAGGAATCTGGGGCTCTAACGGGGGAAGTCTTGGGGGCTGGAAATGGGAGAAATTGGAGGAGTAGGGTGCAATGGTTATGGCAGAGAAATCATTGGCTCGGTTGTTTGGGAAGAGGGGTGCAGTATACAGGGGTGTAAAGGAGTCAATCATGAACGTTGAGAAACAAGCTGTATTTTTGGTTATTCTGATTGGATGAATTTAGGGTGGCTGTTAGAGCCATTCATTTGCAAAGAATCATTCTTATATTCTCCCTCCCTCCATCCCACAATGTTATCTCTTTTGGGAATTTCAAATTTTTAAGTCGACATGCAATTAATGCACTCAAATTCAAATTAAAAAGCATTGGTTCTCAACATTGCCCTTTTTTTATTCACATTTTAAGTACTTATATTTATGACTGTTTATATGGGATAGTTTTGAAATTTCAGAACAAAAAATTTATGCCTTAAGTTTTTTTCCTTGCTTTGCTGGTAAGAAAATGGTTCGCCTAATGCTTTTACCTTTAAAAGCTTCTGGATCAAGGTTCTGAAAAGCGGTTACGGTTGCTGTAACGGTGGCGGTGGCGCGGTTGCGGTTGCGGGATGTAAAGACCATAGCGTAATAGTTGCGTTAACCGGAACCGTGAATTTTTTTATTTTTCGCACAATTTGAAAAAAACTTACCGATACACATATTTTTTTTTCTATAATCATATTTATTGGGTTTTAAAATAAATATTAATCAATTTTTATAAATTTTTTAATATGATCCAATATATTTCATATTTTTAAATAACTATAAACTGAATTTTTTACATTTTATTTTAATAATTAATGATTTTATATGTCATAAATCCATATTACACTTATGAAAAAAACCAATTTATTGAACTTAAATGTATAAAATTATTTTTTTAATTATTATACTTGTGGAAGCATATATAAATTTTAACTTGAATAGTTTTAAAAAATAAATTATACATGCTAATATAATCATATAAAAATTAAAAAATAAATTATAAAGATTTTTTTTTTTGGGGGGGGGGGGAGGGTTTGGATCACTTGAATAATCATTCTCTTTTTGATAACCTGTAAATAAAAAAAAAAAAAAAAACTAATCAAAAAAGAATTGACATGTGTAAAATATGTATTAATATATAATTATAGGTGTTATGTTTTCTAGATATTTTACAAAAAAATCAATCACTAACTATTATATATAAGATAAACAATGACAAAAGTAAGAGAATAAATAAGAGCCTAAATATATATATATATTAACCAAGCTAAATAGATAATGACCACACTTATTATTATTATTATTATTATTATTATTATTATTTCCAAACAATATATATATAGACACACAAACAAAATGGTTGAGTGATAGCAGCGGAATAGAATAACATAGGTCTTATAGTTTCAACAAATCAATAACATGTTCTTCATCTTTCCTCTTCTCTCTCTCTATCTGTCTGTGTCTCTTTTACTTCCCTCTTCTCTCTATCCCCCTTCCCCCCATTTTTAGCTTCTTTTTTTTTTTTCAAAAGAAGCAGTTCGGAACCATTACGTAACGGTGCGTAACAGGCCGTTACGGCCTTTACGGCACCGTTACGACCGCTATGGTAGCCGCTATGGCCTACACACTTGTGAATCTCAATCACATTACAAAAACGGCCGTAACAGGTGACGGTAACCACCAAAA
Organism: Camellia granthamiana; assembly: GCA_036172215.1. Classification (NCBI taxonomy): domain Eukaryota; kingdom Viridiplantae; phylum Streptophyta; class Magnoliopsida; order Ericales; family Theaceae; genus Camellia; species Camellia granthamiana. The sequence goes on along the minus strand of CM069911.1, from coordinate 66,106,414 downwards.
CTGTTACGTAATGGCGTTACGTAACGGTTATGGCCGTTTTTTAAAACCTTGTTCTGGATAATTAATGAATAGTTTCTTGTGCAATTCCAATTCCTTGTTTTGCCACTATATGTTGTTTTGATGCAGACAAATGCATTCATGTTTGTAAAAGAGCTTGAAGTGTTTGACGCTTGTGGCTGAATTGAGCCTTGATGCCTTCGACACAATTTTATAATGCCACTTGGCTGAGTTTTAGGGTCCCATGAACTCATGTAATCGAGTCATTTCAAGTTCTCTATGGAGTTTTGTTACTTATGGTTGGGTCATTTTATTTTTTCTGGTAGCAATTTGAATCCAGGTTTCCTGCAGTTCGAAATTTAGTTGCACAAAGCGGAAGCGGAGGTGGGGCACATAGAAGAGTCTAAGGTTGATAGTGCCTATTGAGGCGTTTATAATATTATATTATGGGGTTGTTTGGGATGATCTAAATAAGTGCACTTTTTGACTTTTTATGAAATATGGGTTGGGTTTAAAGTGATGTGGTAGAGAGGTGATATGACTTAAATAAGGTGATATGGCTTAAATACGATAGTGACTTTTTGACTTTTTGGCTTTTTTAGTTTATGCCAAACAAGGCCTATATATGTAAATATATTAAGATATTGTAAATCTATTTTTTGTTTTTGTTTTGTGATATATATATAGATATATATAATATGAATAAATATTGGAGATTGGTGTTAACTACAAATTGTTATAAGTAAATGTTACATAAATACAAGTACTAGAATAAATTTGAGTTATTTTTTTTACTATAATCTGATAGCCTCTACAAAATTTCTCTTGCGTGGTAGCTTTTCTTTTTATTTTTTTGGAATTCATATGTTCAAGAGATTTCATCTTAGTCGGGAACCCTGTTCTTTCTCAATGCAAGTGTGATGATAACTGGATTTTGTTTTGAATCGTGGAATCATAGTTTTGGAGTGGATCTGTCAATTCTAGGACATTCCTGCAACTAAGTTTTGAAATTTTTGTTTAAGTTTTCAAAATCTGTTTTCTGTATTTTTTTTCCTAAAAAAACTAAAAAACCTAAAAACTAGTTTGGTAAAAAAACTGAAAAAATAAAAGCACTGTTCATTTCCATATGATTTTCTCTTGTTTGGGAAAAATTGATTATTTATAATTTGAGAATAATTTTTTGGTGTTTATTTTCATTAAACTAGTTTTTTTTTTCTTCCTCAAAATAGAAAATAGATTTTGAAAACTCAACCAAACAGAGTGATTTCTCAGACGTGTTATTTTTTATTAGTAACCTCTTAAAAACTCAAATTTGTTGCATAAATAGATGCTTCTGTTTTTTTCCAGTTAAGTTGCCTGTTTATTCAGTAAATATGGCCGGGTGTGTTTATTCAGTAAATACACCATCTTTTATGGATGAGTAAACTGTTTTCCCCTACTCTCTCTGTGGTTGTGTAGTGTCGGGTGTGCACACTGGCAAGTCTTGCAAGTTAATTTGCATCTTTCATACTTCGAAGGAAAATAGTTATCTATACTTCAGCAGTGAATTTTTGTTTTACTGAGTAGTCCAATCCCCTTAAATAATTATGTTTTCAAGTATTCTATGCCCTTTGAGGAACAGGGAGGGAATATGCATATTTGAGTCACTCTCTCTCTAATTGATGATGATATCCATACGGCTCTGTACCGTTGTGTCATTTTCTGATCTCCTCTCCCTAGCATGCTAAGATGACATCTTTCATGCATTCTGTTTAAAGTGTATCTTGACCAAACTGGTGTGGGTTTTAAAATCCCTTCAATGCATTCTAGGTTGGACAATTGAGAGAGGTATCCAACAAGGCAAATAATGCAGAGCTAAAATTGTTCTTAGAAGTGGAAAGTGGACAGGTACAGTCTATTTCATTTTTTTGGCACTGGTTACTCACATTGTTTATTATGGACTTCTGTTTTGGTTAAGTTGTATGAGTTTTATGATATGCACATGGAACTCTAGATGTTGAATATGATGTGCACACAATGCAGGATTTGCGGCCGATTCCTCCACCTGTGAAGAGCAAAGAGGAGATTCTTCTTTTTTTCAAACTTTATGACCCTCTGAAAGAGGAGCTTAGGTACTTAAATGTTTCTGTCCTTGGGTTGGAGTTGCATGTAATTACCAAGGCCCCTTTGTTTCCCTTTTCGGTTAGTTACTGAGGCTTATTTTTTTTCATTTTTACCCCCTGTTGTCAGGTATGTTGGGCGGTTGTTTGTGAAGTCGAATGGCAAGCCAGCAGAAATATTGACAAAGTTAAATGAGTTGGCTGGATTCAGTCCTGATGAAGAAATTGAACTCTTTGAGGTCAGTTATGTCATTTTAGTAGATTGACTACAATTTTCTTGCTCCCTTGCCTGGCCACATAGCAACAGATTTAGTTCAGGCAGTCATCTTATGCATCCCCTTTAATGTTCAGGAAATAAAATTTGAACCTAATGTCATGTGTGAACGCATTGACAAGAAGCTCACCTTTCGTGGTAGTCAGGTATGAACATGATCAATTGTGAGCTGTTTTTGCTTGTACATTCTGCTCTGGTGTGTATAGCCTATTCTTTTTTTTGGTGGTCGGATATGCATTAACCATGACTAGCTGAAAGGAAATATTCACCTAAATCTTCTGCAGCTTGAAGATGGTGACATCATTTGCTTTCAGAAATCCACTCAAGTTGAAAGTAGTGAACAATGCCGCTATCCTGATGTTCCTTCATTTCTGGAATATGTGCATAATCGTCAGGTATTCCATGAGCCTTCACTATGTGACATCATTATCTTAGAGCTTTTATGCAACATTGTGAGCATGACAAATTTTCTGATATACAAGGTCAAGAGTATAGGACTCTTTGGAGGCTCTCACATGCCAAACCCTTGAAATTTATTGAGCCACAATTAAATACTGACTCAACCACCAGTGAATTCCTTTTATTTTTTGATTGCCCACAAACTCGACATTCCGGAAGGAATCCAAATGGCTAAAATTGGTATCCCACAAAGTTACATGGATGCAAACTCATGTTACATGGACTCTTATATATTTCACAAGGTTCATGTGTCCACCGGATATGACAAGAGTAAGTGCTGGATATGTGTCCGAACCTATACCCGATTAGACACGTGAATACTGAAATTTTTTATTATGTCACATAACGCACCTCTCACAACCCCCAAAGCACCACTGTCACCTACTTCCCATAGTTTCACCATCGCTTGCTGCCCATAGTCCTACAACCCCCAAATCAATGGGCAACAAAAACCCCATGTTTCTCTGTCTACACTAAGAAATAATACGTTCATAAAATGTTTGTAACTGAGATGAGGATATGGTTAAATAGATATTTGGTCGAAGTACAAAAGACAAAATAAAAAATGAATATATTTGTGAAATGGTAGAAGTAACATAAATTAAAGATGTTGAGTTGAGATAGACCATGTTAAGAAGAAGATGGTTTGGTTATACATAATGACAACCTGTAGATGCAATAGTAAGGAAGAGTGTTGTAAATGAAAGTGTTTGGGAGGGAAAAACCTAAACTGACATGGAATGCAGTTGTAAAAAATTATATGGATATATTTAATTTAACAAAGCATATAGACATTGATAGAACGGAATGGCCAGGAAAGAATTATGTAGCCGACACCACCTAATTGAGACATAATGCGTAGTTTGGTTTGGTTTATTTGCGCTGTACACCATTCTATTTCTTTAATGGTTGTTTAGTTGAACTTATATATTTTATATTTTTTCCTAATCCCCCCCAACCCGCAGGTTGGGTGGCTGGTGTACAAAAGAATGAGTTGTTTTTTTCTTGTCCCCAAGAACTTACAGTGAAAAGGGAAGGAGTGAACTGTTTTTATCTTTTATTTTTTTTTTTAAATTTTTTTATCTATGTCCTCCCCCGGCCAAGTGATTAGTAATGGAGGACAATGCATTCATTGGGTGTTTGAAGATGTCAAAAATTTTAATGTAGTCGACATTCTAATTACAGCTTTTTGCAATTTTTTCTCTGATGATCCCCTCAGAATTAGTTTTGCACTTGATTTGATGATTCATAGGTTGTTCGCTTCCGTTCTTTGGAGAAACCTAAGGAGGATGAGTTCTGTCTCGAGCTGTAAGCTTTCCTAAATCTTATCTATCATACAAATTTATTCTGTATATCTAATTATTCTGTTTATTATTTGTTATATTAACTTCTTTATGAATTTACTTAGGAAAAAAATATGGTTACCCTTGTAAATTTTTTAGGTCAAAGCTTTACACTTATGATGATGTTGTTGAAAGACTAGCCCGCCATCTTGGCTTGGATGATCCGTCTAAAATAAGGCTTACATCTCATAACTGCTACTCTCAGCAACCTAAACCCCAGCCAATCAAGTATCGAGGAATGGATCATCTATCAGACATGCTGGTCCACTACAATCAGGTTGTAGTGTCACCCTCATTTAGACTTTTTATTTTGCTTTTTATAGTTAGAATAACCACTGTTTTCTGATGGCTTAGTTTTCTTCCCTCGTGGACAGACTTCAGATATTCTCTACTATGAGGTATTGGATATCCCTCTTCCAGAACTGCAGGGCCTGAAAACTCTAAAAGTTGCTTTCCATCATGCTACCAAGGACGAAGTGAGTGTGAAATCGAAGCAGTCATTTCTTCATTATATGTTAGCCTTTTGTCTCTCATACAATCTTGATTTAACTATTTTCAGGTAGTAATTCATACTATTAGATTACCAAAACAAAGCACTGTTGGAGATGTTATTAATGATCTGAAGGGGAAGGTAACCATTGCAGCTTTCTTTGCTTTCTAACTTGTCATGTACTCCTTTTTTTCATGGAGATGTGTCTGTATTGATTGGACTGCGACAATATTTTTGTACTTATTGTGCTAAAATTTACTTGTTTTATTTGACAAGAATCCACTCACAGTAGTTCCTTATTTTGAAATAGGTTGAGCTGTCTCATCCAAATGTGGAACTTAGATTGCTTGAAGTTTTCTATCACAAGATCTACAAGGTATTAAGTAATGTTAAAGCTATTATTGTTACTTTCTGAAGCAAATTTGATAGGTCATTGAAATGGGTATTAGATAATGTTGAAGCTATTACTGTTACTTCTGAAGCAAAGTTGGTGAGAGCTTATTGAAATGAATGCATCTTGACAGATGGTCTGTGGTTGATGCTTGATGCTGTCCTTTCTACGTTCAAGTTTTTCACTTTTTTTCTTTGTTTCTTTTTCTCTGAACTGCGATTGCATGAAAATAAGATTGGTGGATGGAGTTAAATCTTTTCAAAAAATAGAATATAACCAGAATCTTTTCAGAATCAATTTATAATTCTCAAATCACTTCCAAAATTCCTAACATTTCTGGGTTGATTTCTGGTGAACTGTGAAATTATTATAGTGTTTACTGAGCATGAGCAATTATGTGTACCTAGCACTACTTGCATCATCTGAGACCTTTTCTATGTTTTGTGATCTTATTCTGCACTATATATGTTACAGATTTTCCCGCTTAATGAGAAGATTGAGAATATCAATGATCAGTACTGGACATTACGTGCAGAGGAGGTAATCAATTTTTTTTTTTCCTTAGCTGGTTTAATCATGTGGCATTAAGTTCCTTGTGTTTCCTGTTTATACAAGTTTTCTGCAAAAATGATTTTCCAATATTTGTAAAGGTGCTTCCTGCATCTTGATTGTTTGTTTTCTTGACTAACTAGTTATTTAGGTCTATGTTTGGGCTTGGATACGAGTGTCAGGTGCAGGTATGCATCTAAGTGTCTAATTCATTTAATTCTTTTGTCCAAGATATGGGGACATGGAAAATATTCATAAATTTTAATACACTTCTTTTAGTTTCTATTGTAAAATGATGCTTATAAGGTGTCATAGAGAATTTCATGCATAATTTGGAGGTTTTATGCTTGGCGTTCTGTTGGACTCGAAATATGCTTGCTAGGTGAATGTCTAACTACACATGTCAGAAACATATTTCATATCTTTTCCCAAGTGTAGAGTGTCTGACACGGGTACTTAATGCAGTTAGAAGAATCCATGTAAGATAGATTTAGGTCAACACTAAACTTGAAAGAAACCATGCTTTCGATAAACAGCTTGGGCTGTCGGGTAATGCTGAGCTGATTGAGACAATACCGTAGCCTTCATTGGGGCACCTTGTGCTTTTGTGTTTCCAATAACTATCTAGGAGCTACATGCATTCCATTCAATTTTGATTGTAAGGAATATTTAGGATCATTGAATTAGAAAAAAATATTATAGTAGCTGTATCTCTTGTTTTTCAAAATCTGTAAGAATACACTGTGAGCTAATAATTGATAGATACTAATTTACAACTATTGGTTCTTCAAAGTTGATGGTGGCTTTACTTTTCATTCTCCTTTGTCCTTTTCTTTCCTCTCCTTTTTTATGTTATTTTTCCTTCTCAATTTCATTCGTTTCTTATATTTTCAATTTGTTCCAGTTTTTCTTTCTTTTCTGTCCTTTTTTTAGGTGTCATGTTGATTATTTCAGGGTAAGTTACACTGACCTCCCTTGAATTTTAGAGATAATACAAGAAGCCCCACTAGGTTTCGAAAATTACTCGATACTTCCCTTCCATTAACAAAGACTCTAAATGTGTTAATTGAAGTGATTAATTTACTTTTTTACCCTAAAATGTTTTGTATTTTAAGTGACATTAATGTCAAATGACAAAATTGACCTCTTCTTAACTGTTCAGTTTACTTAATTACCCTCCATTATATCTATTTTATTTCTTCCTCCATTTCATGAGACCACCGCCACCATCCCCCTTCCTCATCACCGGTAATTTCTCTTTTATCATTCCTTCACCTTCTTTTCTTCCCTCATTTCTTTTCATTCTCTTTTCTCATGGCTCTGCAAACTAGCCAAAAGCCACTAGCTACAACCACCAAAGGCCACCAATCGCTGCCACCGCCAACCTGACAACCTCTTTCTTTCTTTCTTTCTTCCAGCTCATCTGTCTCTTCCCACTCTCAAACAACAAACAACAAACAACCACAATTGCCATTGGATATAGAGAGAGTGAGAGTGAAGCCACCACAGGCATCATGCCTAACACCACTGCTAATGCTTCTGTGATCCCCTTCTCTCGCTCTTCCCCATCTCGGCTCCAACACTTCTGTTGGGTTTTTTTGATCTACTCTGTCAGGGTTTTATATGATTTTGGGATTTGGGAACAAGCTCAACAATGGAAAGCCTTCAACGAAATGGTGGTAAGAGCTTTCAGGTAGGACATGTTGCTGGATTCATGGCTCACAAGGGTATGAGAAAAATATGCGTTGGTGCTCATACCAGGGGCAAGAGCTAGCGGAATGTTTGCGAAGTTGCCCATGATTACACAGTTGATGAGAAAGGAAGCAATGATGGTGTCGATGAGGTCTTTGCAGATTCTCTAAGTGGGATTAGGCTAGATGCGGCGGATGTTGGTGCTGGATCAGTTAGAGTCGAAGATGGAGGGATTGGAACAGAGGGACATAGTCAGAGATAAAGCATGTGCCACTGTGACAATGGTTTTCTGTTCAACCATTTGCTGAATAGGTTATTTAAAATGAAAAATGAAAAATAAAATAATTTGGCTAGATTTTATTTTTAAAGAAAATGGAAAGTTGTGAATTTAATAAAATATATGGCATTACATAAGCAAAGGATAGGTTCCGGGAGGTGGACTGTTTGTGGGATATATTTGTCACTTATCTTCTTTTTGGGTGTCGGGAAACTCTTTATTTAAGAGTGTCCCACTTTTTTTGTTAGCTAGAGATTGGTTGGCGGTGTGTGTAATGTAGGCTTTTGCCCTTCTTTAGCTTGTTAGGGGTATTTTGTGTTTGTATTCTCATTGTCCTGTTGTACGACGATGCCTTATCCTCTTTTCCTTTTTTGATTTATCAATAAAGCTTTTGTTGTTGATAAAAAAAAAAAATAAAAATAAAAAACCTCATTAATAGCTTATTTACACTTAGTCTTTAGACCAATTTATCACTAAGATTTAAGGGAGGACAATGTAATTTTGTCAAATTATGGGGTAGGTTGTAATAAGTTCAAATTACAGGTTAGGTCAGTGTAATTTACCCATTATTTTATTAACTTGCCTTTTGACACACTATTGTATCATCGGCTCAACAAGCCATTTTAGCTGTGTTGAATTGACCGGTATAGCAAAATTTTCCTGATCTTTGATTGTTTGGATCGGTTCACATTTTCATATGGAAAGTGTTTTGTAGAGGTTCCTGACTACATTTGTTCCTCATAACAGATTCCAGAGGAGGAGAAGAACCTTGGTCCTCATGACCGTTTTATTCATGTTTATCATTTTATGAAAGATACAGCTCAGAACCAAGTGGTAAGTTGTTTTGATAGATAATTTAAAAGTGGTATTGCCATTGTTCCAATCATTTATAAAGTAGTTGGAGCAGGGGATATGAGAGAGTGCTTTTGTTACATATTTGTGAGAGCGGTCCGATCAAAATTAAGGGTTCAGAATGTTTCTGGTGTTTGATGGACCATGTGCTATGGCTCGACTCTGTTGTCAAAAAGATTTACATTCGTGGAAAGGATGGGCTGCCAACAACTTTCCTTCAAAATCCAGTGTCCAGGAACGACTACAATACCAGTAAACTGAGATTCAGTAATACAAATTGTAATATTTCTTTGTCATTTTTTCCTTTTTAAACAGCAGGTACAGAATTTTGGGGAACCTTTTTTCCTTGTCATCCACGAGAGTGAGACTTTGGCTGAAGTCAAAGTACGCATACAGAAGAAATTGCAGGTTCCTGAAGAGGAGTTTTCAAAGGTATACTATTTTTATTTTTGGGATAATTACAAAAAAAAGGTTTGAGCCTTGTAACAAAATAAATCCAAAATTTTTAATTTTGTCAATTTAAACCCTAATAATTTGATTTGTTTTTTATTTAAACCATTTTCTTATTTTCAGTTAGTAAAATCGATGGAAAATGGGTATTTTAGTCATTAAATTCAATATAGATATACATAAAATGAAAATGTTAGAATAGATTAGCCTGTGTCCAAAATTTTCAGAATCTTTCTCTATTTTAATATTATAAAAATCTTCATATTCTGACCAGTAACTTGTGATTCAACAAATTTGTAAGGCTGGTCATCTCTCTCTCTCTCTCTCTCTATATATATAGATATAAATATATTTTAATCTCGATATAGTTGCTTCTATTCCCTCTCCCTCTGTCTCTCTCTCATGGTTATACCCTGGGGTTTTTTTTTGTAATTTCTCCTTTATTTTTTCTTGCAGTTAATATTTTTCTTGGCACACAAAACTGTGTAACATTGTCTTTCAACATTATGATGCAACATTCTCTGTGAGAATGTGTTTGGTTAATTATTTTTCTGTAATTTTTCTAAAATTACTGTTTTTCCTCAGTGGAATTTTGCATTTTTATCTTTGGGTCGTCCTGAATACCTTCAGGACTCGGACGTCGTTTCCAGTCGTTTTCAGGTGCACATAAAATTCTCTCTCTCTCTCTCTCTCTCATCTGCGTACACACAAGCAGAAGGATTACATGCTCCCATGCATGTGCATGCATAATTTTTTTTTGAGGTGATTAATGTTTTCTCCCTTCTATTTTTCACTTTTTTATTTTAGAGAAGGGATGTCTATGGTGCTTGGGAACAGTACCTCGGATTGGAGCACTCAGACAACACTCCAAAAAGGTCATATGCAGCCAATCAGGTATACAAGTGCCTTGAATTGATTTAAATCGCTTAGATACAGGTTTAGGAAAGTATGTGGTCTAAAAAATCAGCGGAGATGTTTTTCTTTATGCCTCTGGCTTGTGCTGTTTGTCTCAATTTTGTGGCTAATATGGTAAACTTTTGTGCTAAAATTGTATTAGTTTATGACTTGTAAAGTTATTAAGAACTTGTAGTGACCTCAAATCTCAATTGTGCAGAATCGACACACATTTGAGAAGCCAGTGAGAATCTACAATTAGGAAATGCCAACTGAATCTCTGCCAGTGCTGCTGAATCTGATAACCCTCTGATGGAATATGACGCTTTGTGAAGAAGACCCCAGCAGCAAAAAAAAAGAAATAGAAAAAGGGAGCAGCGAGATATTGTGAGGTTTAGTTATCATTTTATTAGATGTGTAATCTTTTAATACGGGGTGGTAGAGCATATGCAGCATATCCTCCATAGTTTGGACATGCCTCCCCCCTGCTCTCTCGCACATGTGCTTGCGCAAGAACCAGCGCGAGGGTGAGGTGCTTAGGTTTTTTATTCCATTGTAATTTAGGAATACATAAGATTTTGGGTTGGGTGATGTATAGTGTATAGGTATGTGTTTGGACATTTCCTTTCTTTTCCCTTTTCTTTCTGTCTGATTCTTCATTTCTAGTTTTATTTTGTGTGCATTATTAGTGGGGGATCTGTATAATTTTTGTTTTTTGGTTACTATTTCTGGGTTTTTCCAGATTTGTGCAAAAGGAACTTGTATTTTCTTTGCTGTCCAATTGGTATCCAGCTGTTCTAATCCCTGAAGTTAATTGTTGAAAACGCTGCCTTCAATTGATAGGAAAAAAAAAGGAAATAAAAGGACAAGACAATCTAAAACTATTCACCTTGTTTGGTTTTGATTAATTTTCTAAAAATTAATTTTTTTTTCTTATGTTTTTGTTTTTAGTAAAGTTTTAAAATAATTGAAGTGATTTTTTTTTATTTTAACTTTTTAGATACACTTAATGTAGATGTACTTAAAAAAAATATTTGTAAAAAAATATTTTAAAAAATTAATAAATATACAAGAATACGTAAATGTATTAATTTTTGAATTTTTTTTTTTTAATTTTGTGAATTTTTTACAGATTTTTTTTTTGCAAATATTTTTTAAATATATTTATGTTAGGTGTATATAAAAATTAAAAAAATTGTTCACAATATTAAAAAAGTTTAATAAAAATATGGAAAATACAAAATTTAATTTTTTAAAAAGCGGGTTTAATTTTTTGAAACTAATAAAAAGTGGATTCAATTTTTTGAAATAAAAAAACTCGTGGATGTGTTTTTTTGTTAAAAATATGGATTAATTACACTGGTCACCAGTATACTGCACCTGAAATCCCACTTCAACCCCTCTATTTTTTAGGGGTACTTACCAATCAGTCCTATTAACTAGACTTATTTACTTACAGGTCCTAACTAATAAATTTAACATTATAAAAATAAGAGATTGATAAATTTATCACTATAAATTTATGCATAAAAACAAAGAGACTGATAAATTTATCACTATAAATTTATTCATAAAAATAAAAGACTGATAAATTTATCTTTGTTACTTAATAAATTTATCAATAGGACTTAATGGATAATAAGTCTTAAAAGTAGGACCTATTGGTAGTTTATCCTATTTTTTATGAACCGTGCTATACACCCCCAGTGAGGTGGCGCGCCCCCACTGGCTGACAGCTGAAAAAAAAAAAAAAAAAAAAAAAAACAGTGTGTTTTTTGCCCAATCAAGGGCTGCCACCTCACTGGGGGTCGACCCCCAGTGGGGGTCTGAAGCAAAATTCATTTTTTATTTTATTTTATGTTTTTGGGACGGGCAATTTGCTACACTTCTAGTCAGTGTGAGTCTCTTGTAAGATTCTGTTAACTATCTAATTGTGTGTTTAATTGTTTATTTTAATTAGCATTTTTACATTAAAATTTTATTTAATACTTGCAGCAAGCGTTGAATTTTTCTCAAATTTAAATTTCAATATGAGAGAATTTGATGCGCCTATTGACCCAATACGGATCCTGTTTTTATTATTTGAATTATTTATTTTGTAAAATTCTTAATATATATCATGAATGAAAAAAATTAAATTGATTCAATAATTATTGTGACCTTTTGTAAGGCTAAACTACCAATAGGTCATAATAGTTGGACTTAATTCTCATCAAATCTTACTGAAAATATAAGTCTTAATAAAATTGTCTAATTTTTTTTTTTTGGTGATAATTTTTTACGTACGTCGCTAAAAATTGACAATTGGTGACCTTTTTGTCATGATTTTTATAAATTGTCGCTAAAATTTACAATTAGTGATTTTTTTTATGACAAATTTTTCTCATAGGACCTATTAAATAATAAGTCTACTTATTAGGACTTATACGTAAGTACCTCTTATTGAATAACTAAAAATCTGTGATTTGACTGAACTCAGTACTGATGGTAGAGCTAATTTCCTTGAGTGCATTCTTGGTTCTTAACCTATATCATTAATTGGAGAAAATTAAATCAATTCGATAATTATAATATTGTTATTTTATGATATTTGTCTTTTAAAAAAATAAACAATACGATAAAATTAAAATGTTACAATTATCAAATCGGTTTAATTTTCTTCACTAATTTATTTATCATCTTAATCTTTGAACTTTCTTTAATGATAAATTATTATTCATAATATATTTTATTATTTATAAATTTTGTAAATTTTTTTTTTCAAGTTAAAAAATTAATACGCTCTTGCTTCCGATACCAATCTGATTTTTCTTGCTTCCAATATGATACTAGGCGGGGGATTACAAACTTTTCATATTGTCATCCTTAAAAAAGAGGTCAATATAATTATTATGTTAAAAATATAAAATTAATTGTGATTTGTTTAAAATTCAAGAGAGGTGAATGTAATTACCTATAATTTGGTAGTAGCAACGTCCCTTTCATGGGAGAGAGAGAGAGAGTGAGAAAGAGAGACAATTTGAGGTCCAAAATACTCCGACAGCGTGGAACATTCTGCGCCTCACCTCTCTCACTCTCTCTTCTCTCACACGACAACACTCATTCCTTCTGCACCTTATTCCACAAACAAACCTTGAGAGAGAGAGAGAGAGAGAGAGAGAGAAGAAGGATGAACATGGTTATGTCTGTATTGCTTCGATTTATATATCCACCACCACCTTCATTGTTCGTAACTGCCATGTCTGTGATCAGCGCTGCATCTTTGGCCAACGCCGGGTTTTCGGAAATCAAAGGCAAACACATGCAGTATTCTAAGTTCTGGAACAACAACAACAACAACAACAACATTGGTAGTAATAATTCTCAAAAATCTTCTTCTTCTTCTTCGGCCAAGCGGACCAAACTGTCCACCAAAACAGGCATGCTAATTGCGTACACGCCGGCGTTACTCGCCAGCGTCGCTTCCTTCCGCATTTTCCCCAACGAGGGTTTTAGGTTCTTGTTGGTCAATTCTGCTCTAACCATCCATTTCTTCAAGAGGCTTTTTGAGGTATTCAGAATTTTAATTTTAATTTCTTTTTTTTCTAATAATGCCAGTGTATTGTGTGGTTCGGATTTATTTTATATATAGACTAAAGTTACCTCAATTAAATTTTAACTAAGTTTTCCGTTTGTTAATTTGAAATTGGAAAAAAAAATTAATTAGTATACTCAAATTATCGCTTGTTTGAATTTAAACAATTATCACTTTTGTTTTGCAGGTTTTATTCATTCACAAATACAGCAGTGTGATGTACCTTGATGTTGCAATTCCAATCTCTCTCAGCTACTTCATCTCCACATCAACCATGATCTATGCCCAACACCTAACCCTAGGGTTCCCCGAGCCGCCACTTGATCTGAAGGATGCCGGAGTTTCGATGTTTTTAATGGGAATATCTGGTAACTTGTACCACCATTACCTCCTCTCTAAACTGAGGGAACAAGGTGACAAAGGGTACAAGATCCCCAAAGGTGGCTTGTTTGATCTAGTGATATGTCCACACTATCTTTTTGAAATATTAGGGTTTATAGGGATCTCTTGCATTTCTCAAACTCTCTATGCATTCTCATTCACCCTAGGCACCACTATCTACTTGATGGGGAGGAGTTATGCCACTAGGAAATGGTACCTTACAAAGTTTCAAGACTTTCCCAAGAATGTCAAGGCTCTTATTCCATTTGTCCTCTAGAAAAAAATGAAAATGTGGAAATATAAATTTAGGATAAAGTTAGTAGTAAGTCATATATATAAAGATATTGCAGATTTGATATATGAAATGAGATTAAAAGCCAGAGTAGTTAGGCTTATGCCATAAGTTTGTTGATCAATAATTTTTTGTTTGTGAAAAACTTTATTGTTCATCTTTGTGCTCTTACTGACTTTTACATATAATTTAAATCATTGGTTTAAGTAGGAATTTAGAAATGAAAAGGAATTGCGAGAGACATTGATAGAAAAAAAAAAAAAAAACCTTATATTTCATTCATATTTTTCTCACATATTTCTTGTCCTTTCAAAATTATTATTCAAATTTGTGATCCAAATATAACCTTACGTATGAATTGCCAATAGATGGGTGTGAAAATGCACTGACCATAAAAGAGGATCAAATAAAAAAAAAAAAAAGGGCACTTTGATTAAACAGTCTTGAGCAAATTATACTCGTAGCTTTTATAATTTCTCATGTGCTAAATTTAGTTTTTGTAGTTCTAATTAGGGCTATTTACATAGAGAAACTATTGAGAATATCATTGTGACCCTCTAAAGTTTAAAAGAGTACAAATTGACCCCTTCAACTATTGAGAAGTATTACTTTGCCTCCATAAATTATAAAAACGTACAAATAGACCTCATAAACTATTGGTGTGTTTTACTTTAACCTCTTCGATTAACAGTCCAATTTGTACATTTGTATAATTTGCGGACATTTGTACACTTTTATAATTTATAATGCAAAGTGATACTTCTCAATAGTTTAGGGAGTCTATTTATATGCTTTTAAAGTTTAGTGGTCTCATGGGTTTTTTGTGTAAATAACCTTCTAATTATATCAATTTTGTTATTTAAATTATTTATTTATTTATGTCAATTTAGTTTAATTGATATTTCCATTTGCACACCACTTTTTTACTTTTATATTTTTATCTTCACCTATTTTGTCCGTTTAGATATCAACTCCCAAATAAAAATTAATTATTCAAATATCAATCACAAAATAAAAATTAATTATTTAAATATCAGCTACTAAACGGTTTTCATTCTGTAGTTTGATTCGGAGCCTCAAATTTTTGCTTGGTAATTGAGATCTAAACAAAAATTGGTGTGAATTGAGAAATTTTGTGGCAAATAGAAGTTTGTTTGTTTCAAGTTGGATGTTATTCTTTCAATCAATTTGGGAAGAGTGAATAAATTATTTTGTTCCTTGATATTTAATCCAATTTTTGAAAATATTATTAATTAAAAAAATTGACACAATATAAAAACTTTAAGAATAAAATTAACGCAATTGAATTATAATTACCATATCGACACGAGTACAAATATAAAGTCTAAGACTAATTATAAGGAATGTAATTTGTCCAAATTTCTTTCTTGCGACTTGTAACTATCTATTATCTTTGGGAGGTAAACAATGACTAGTTAAAAAAAACACATAAACGAAAACGAAAACGAAAACAAATCCTCCAAGGTGGTTTGGAAACTAATTAAAAAAGTAAAAACAAGTTAAAAAGTTAAAAAATTATACGAGTTAAAAATTTAATTTTCTTTTTATTTTGTATATATTTTTTGTAAAAAGTCAAAAAATCATTCCAAATATACTAATTTTTTTAGCTCCAATTTTAGTTAAAAAAATTTAAAAAATTACTAAAATAGTCTATTCCCAAAGTTCCGGTGGTATAAAATGGATAACAAGTGTGTTTTTAAAAATGTTTTTTTTTTTTTTCTAGCTGAGAAATATGATAAATTGGACCTTCTATGATTATTGGATGTAATTAATTTTTTATGTGGATAATATACACAAAAAAAAAACTTACAAAATAAATAGTTTGAGATCATTGAATAGAGATCTATGACGGATCCTACAAATGTGAAACAACACCATCCACTCTAAATTGGGCTAATAGGAACCTAACCATACACACTAGGCATTGTTTGGGATATTTGAGTTTGGTTAAGATAGTCAATAAATATATAAAAAAAAATTAAAATAGTTAATAAGCCAAAATGTTACATCCAATACAATAATTAATCAATTGTTCTCTCATGGCCATCTATTTAACTACAATTTTTTTTTATAAATCATCTCAAATGCATAATTTTTTTCATCGTATAAAATAGTTAAAAAAATCACTAAAATAGCTATATTTGTAAACAAGCAAATCTGAATTAAAAGGAACCTACATAGCCCTAATGGGAAAGTCATTTTGGCCAATTCGAAATTCAAATGAAAAGTACGGAAGTAAATGTGATTCATGAAGTAAAGAAAGGTTGTATTACTACCATGTTTGACCTTGACTTGGTTTCTTGTGTTTTCACTGTAAATGACCCGTGTGATGTCTCTAGGCAAAAAAGTTCAAAATTAAAATTAAAATCTGTCCTATTTTTTAATAAAAATTTAGGGTCATCTAAGTTGCACAAAATAAAAAATATATATTTACTGATTTTTTTTTAAAGTTTAACAAAGAAGGACATTAGCCACACAAAAAAAAGGTCTTCCCAAATGTAAGTTATAAAAAAGTTTTTTTAAAAAAATAAAAATGTTACCAAACAATATGACCTACTTTAACCATTACAAAACTCAAAAATTAAAATTTGTTATAGCTTAAAAATAAAATGACATCATCCAATATAGTATATAGTATTGTAAATAAACTTTTTTTACTAAGAGTGTTTTTAGAACTTCAAGGTTTGAAATTACAGACTTTTTAAAAAATCTACTGTCGAAGCCATTAAACCTTAAATATTTAAAACTTAAAATTTTCATAATAGATATCCTCAAATCGATTACAAACTTACCAATAAAATTCAAAAAGAAATGTCTTATACTATTATTTATTCTTTTTAAACTCTAGGAAAATTTACTCATAAATCCCATATATATTTTTAATATAATAATTTTCAAATTTTATTTAATTGTGATCATTTAAATAATACTTTTAATTTCTAAATAGAATGAACATATTCAAAATGACTTGGTTTCTTGGTTTCATGAAGTTGTATAGTGGCTAAGGTTTTAAAGTGGGAAAGATAATAGGTTGTAAAGAAAGAAAGGGAAAATTGATTTTTTTCTTTTCTTATTATGAAATAATAATTATTTTTCAGGAATGATGGTATAATCATAGCAATATTTTTGTTTTTAGGAAAGAATGGTAAAATTTTAACAAAATTATAATTAATATGATGCCTTAGCCAATAATATTTTCTTTTAATATTTTAAAAATAAAAAAAAAATTAAGAATTTTATGATGAAGTGTTGGAGCTTTATTTTCCTATTATGAAATAATTATTATTTACAAGAACGATGGCATAATCATAGCAATATTTTTGTTTTATGAAAGAATGGTACAATTTTTTAAAAATTATAATTAATATGATGTGTTAGCCAATAAGATTTATTTCAATGTTTTTAAAATAACAAAAATTAAAAAAATTATGATGAAGTCTTGGGAACTTTCCTACCATTCATCATTGAACTATCACGAACTTTCCTACCATTCATCATTGAACTATCACTTTAATATTCTTTTAATATTTTAAAAACAAAAAAAATTAAGAATTTTATGATGAACTGTTGGTGCTTTATTTTCCAATTATGAAATAATTATTATTTTCAAGAATGATGGCATAATCATAGCAATATTTTTGTTTTAGGAAAGAATGGTAAAATTTTAAAAATATAATTAATATGATGTGTTACCCAATAAGATTTATTTCAATATTTTTAAAATAAAAAAATAATTTATGATGAAGTCTTGGGAATTTTCCTACCATCTTTATTGAAATATCACTTTAATATAGATATAGATAGATAAATAAATAGATAGATAGATAGATAGATAGATAGATATTTAATATTGGATCGACTTAAAATATTTGTGTTTTCAGCTGACCCTATCTTGGATTTGACAAAATAAAAATAAAAATAAAATTGGTCAATAAATTAATAAGTATAGTTAAAAACAATCAATTTATATCATAGTTTCTCAAGTTTTAATGCATATTTCCATAATTCAAATAAAAAATACATATTTCCATAGTAAAAAACAATCAAGTTACCATTACAAAGTCTGACAAAAGAAAAAAAGAGATTGATCAATAAGTCTCATATTTTACATTTGTAATCGATATAGTTTCATATTTTTTTTTATAATCCATTTAGTCTTTTTGGAATTGTAATAACTGATTTGCCTACCACGTTGGGGTGTCACATTTGGAAAAAATACACTAAAGAGTTTTTAATTTTTTTAGGGTATCACATCATAGCCGTCACGTTGGAGTGTCACATGTCACATTTGGAAAAAAATATACTAAAAGATTTTTATTTTTTTTTGGATTGTCACATGTCACATTTGGAAAAATACACTAAATTTTTTTTTATTTTTTATTTTTAGAGTATCACATCATACCCGCCACGTTATCACATTTAGAAAAAGTGCACTAAAGAGTTTTTTTTTAGAGTGTCACATCATACCTGCCACGTTGTCACATTTGGAAAAAGTGCACCCACCACGTTGTTACATTTGGAAAAAGTACACTAAAGAATTTTTTAATTTTTTTGAGTGTCACGTCATACC
Source organism: Camellia granthamiana (assembly GCA_036172215.1). NCBI lineage: Eukaryota > Viridiplantae > Streptophyta > Magnoliopsida > Ericales > Theaceae > Camellia > Camellia granthamiana. The sequence goes on along the minus strand of CM069911.1, from coordinate 66,087,809 downwards.
TGTCACGTTGTCACATTTGGAAAAAGTATACTAAGGAATTTTTAAGTTTTTTGGAGTAAAAGTCTTGAAGTGTTAAATCATACCCACCACGTTGTCACATTTGAAAAAAAAAAACACTACGGAATTTTTAGTTTTTTTAGAGTGTCACATCATTGGAGTGTCACATTAATACCTGTCAAATTGAAGTATTACATCATACTTGTTACATTAATAAAAGGGTATAGTTGTCCACCAAAACACTACCAAAATAAAAAAAAAATAGGACTACACGGAAAGAAATTTTCCACTAATAGGACTTAATAGATCAATAGAAAAAACTTAAGACTAATTGGAGTCCTTGGTTGCAATCTCCTATTTTTAGAAGTTTATGTAACATTAAAAAAATATTAAATAAAATTCTATTATATCAAAACATTTTGAAGGTTGTTAATTTTTATTTTAAAAAAAAATTGACAATACTAAAATATTAATATGATAATGGGGTTTGAAAATATGTAGGAGTTAATTTAGGAACATAAATTTAAAATTCGAGAGTATCTATATATGGTATAATTTTTTATGGAGTTAATTTTGAAAATACAAATTTAGGTGATATTAAATATAAAATAAATTTAATTAAAAAAGTTAATTTAAAAACATAAATTTAAAAAATTAGAGAGTATCTATACATGGTATAAATTTTCATGTAGTTAATTTAGGAACATATAAATTTAGCTGATATTAATAATATTAAAATAAATTTAATCAACTAATCATTTTAAGAGATGTCTTTTTTGTCTTTTACAATAATTCAAAAATTTTGAAAAATTATGTTGAGAACTTGGAGCTTCCATAGCCTGTAGCACCTGTATTCTTCAAAGCTTTTGGGGAAGTGTATTCGAATCCTTTATTTTTATTTTGGAAATCTTTGGTGTTGTTGTATGTTGGTTTTGGAGGAGTATAATCCGATTTAAACTTGTTAGGTTTGGTTGTTCGCACTTGTTCTTGTCAAAAGTTCCTTGGAGACTTAGAAATTCTATTCTAGGGTCGACACCAGCCTTCCTAAGGGTCTACCCTTACCTGTTAGTGAAGTTTCTAGAAGTATTACTGAAATATAGGGTCAACACCAGTTTGCGAAGGTCGACCCTCTTATGTTGCAGAATCTATGTGTTAGTTGCTGGAAAATAGGGTCGACCCCCTCCTGTCTAAGGGTTGACCCCCTTGCTTGTTGCCAGATTGTCTTTTCTACTTGAAGGGTCGACCCCCCTACCTGAAGGGTCAACCCCTGCGTGTTTTTTTTTCAGATTTTTGAGGTTCGAATGGGCCCTACCTTTAGGGGTTTTTGGGCCTATTATTTTATTTGACCTTGTGGCTATTTGCTACTACTATAAATAGGCCTAAACCACTTTTTCTCATTATTTTTCCTCTCCCTTTTCCCTTCAAACCGTGAGTTCTTCTCTCTCTCTCTCTCTCTCTCGCTAAAACTCAATTTTTTTCACTTAAATCTCTAGATCTACTCACCTAAAGTGATCTTTTCACCTTGCTCCTTTGAGATTAAGTGTAGAGTTTGTCAAGGGTTTCGTTTTGATCGGGGCAAAACGTGGTTTCGTCGCCATCGACTTTTGAGCTTTTCCCTATTCTCTCTCATCTAAGCTCGAGGAAGGGATATTCTACACTTTAATATGGTTTTCAACCTAGGTATTTGATGTTATGTGTAACAACCCAAATTTTTAATTATTCTGTAGAATTTATACTAATATTATTTAATTACAATGCGAAAAATATATAATTTATTATATATTATTATGTGTAATTTTGTAAAATAATAATTATTAAAAGTTTAGGGGTCAAAATATAAATAATAATAGATGAATAATAATAATAATAATAATGGGTGTGATACTAAAATAAATAATTAATTAATTTTCTGTTAGTATATAGTAAGTGTAATTTAATTAAGAATTAATTAATTAATATAATTATATTAAAATATTGGGTTAAAATGTAATTATTTTAAATATTTATAAAAGATAAATATGAATCTATATATATTAATAGCGAATCTGGAGAGAGATACGTGGGTTGATTCGGTTGGACACATGTTGGCAAGGGATTGAGTTTTCTTCCCTATAAATAGGGAGAGTGGATCAACATGTGAAAGAAGAGAGAAAGAAAAAGAAAGAAACGAAGAGAAGAAAAGAAAGAAGAGAGAAAGATGGAAAAAGAAGAGAGAAAGAAGGAAAAGAAAAGGAAAAGAAAATGATGGAAGCTAAAAGGGTCTCTGATAATGAAAAGAAATAGTAAGGTATTAAAGTTAGGGTAAACTACCAATAGGTCCTACTTTTGAGACTTATTACCCATTAAGTCCTATTGATAAATTTATTAAGTGATAAAGATAAATTTATCAGTCTTTTATTTTTATGAATAAATTTATAGTGATAAATTTATCAGTCTCTTTGTTTTTATGAATAAATTTATAGTGATAAATTTATCAATTTCTTATTTTTATAGTGTTAAATTTATTAGTTAGGACCTGTAAGTAAATAAGTCTAGTTAATAGGACTGATTGGTAAGTACCCCTTAAAGTTAAGGTGAGTTATATTATACCTTGAGTCACTATAATGTATTTTACGTATGTTTTGACTTACCATACTTATTTTATACAAGTTATGTTTTATAAATTATATTAAGTTATATTATTATTTCAGTTACGTGGTTTAATTTCTGAACCTTATTTGCTAAAGTGAAACCCATGGATATGTCTGTTTATATTTTAAAGAATATTTGACTATGACCTTATAAACAATTATGTTTTGTAAGTACCACCACGGGAGTCCCACGTGTTTTGTGCAGAGCTAAGTGCTACACTATTATGAGAGTCACCTCTAGAATCCGTACGAGCCACCTCGTGAATCCGTACCTCTGTTCTGTGCGGAACAAAGTGCTGTGCGGAATTAAGTGCTACACTATTGTGGGAGCCACCTCTAGAATCCGTACCTCTGTTCTGACTGTCACTTCTGTGACCTCTGTTCTGTTCTGTACCGTGATTATGGTTAGTTATTTACATAATTTCTGTATTTCAATTCTGCTACTTAAATGATTTATTAACCAAACTGAGTTATGCAAATGTTTTGGCCTAATTAACTATCCATGGTTATTTCGTGTCCCTTATACTCTTGGTATAATATTTCTCACTTTGCCATGTGCTTATAGTTGTTTACCAATTTTCAGGAAACAATGCCATTCAGAAATAGCTTTGGAAAGTCTTAGACGCAGGGTTGCGGCATAGACACACACAACACTTTTATGATATTTTTCTATGTAAATATCAGCCTTTTTGTTCAATACATTTTGTAATAAAAATAAAAGCTCCGATGATTATTTTGGTACCCTCATTTAAATTTTATTTCCACTTGCGTTTATTGATTTGTTTATGAATTGGCCGGAGATAATCTCAGTTACTGGCCATCACGATGCTTAATCCTTGGGTACGGGGAGCGGGTCGTGACATTATGTATAAATGATGGGATTTTGGAGTGATTTAGGTAAACTAGGGTTTGGGTACAAATTCAAAAGAGGGGTTTTCCATGTTGGGATGTAAAATGACTTTGGGACTTTGAATATGTAGCTCTCCTGTAATTAAATGGGAAATTTGCCCTAATTTGGGTTGAATAATTCATCTTGTATATATATAATGAAATTGATATGGAAAATATGAAATTGGAAGGGTATATAGAAGAATGGTATAGTTGGATTTGTTAAACCACTCACCTATGAAAATTTGATAGATTATCTATTTAATAGATTGTATATTTGTTTAGAAATATTTGTTTTGGGCTATCGGTGGAGAATAGCTATGATTGTTCTAGAACTGCATAAAGATTAGATAAATTAAAACTGATCATATGAATTATGTCATTGAATATGACGGTTTGACTAAATTGTCGAATATGTGAATTTGGTAGTCATTGTGTATGACACGTTCTTAAATACATTGTATATGTATTATTGTTTGGGAAGAGATAGGGGATGTACTCCATTGTGTGGGAGGAGATAGGGGATGAGCTCCATTCAAAATCAAGTTGGCCGGAGTGTCCTGCGTGAAAGTCCCAAAACTTTATATATATATGGGTGCCGATTCCCTCGGATGAGAAATTCCGTAAAATAGCAAGAAAATCGAAGTGTTTGAATGATGGTTGCTATTGAAGTGTTAGCAAATGAGCTGTAGTCTCGTTTGGGATTCTTTAGATAGCAAGGGACTATATCTATGAGTTGATTAGAATAAATGAATAGAAATGGAATGAGTTATTGATGTCATTATTGATTGGTCATGGAAAGATGTCAGTTGGTTTTAAGTGTTGAACAATTATCTAATGCTTATATCTTAGTTAAATTTCATACATTGTATTAGTATATCTTTACTGGGCTTTGGCTCACCCTACTTGGGAAAACATTTTCAGGTACAGGTGATATGCCACCTCCAAGGATATAGCTTGGGAGGTTTAGGGGCTGAAGGCTCTATTTTTATTATGATATGTTTAAATGTTTATTCAAGTCGAGGGCTTTACATGTATAGAGCTTAGGACTCTTCTTTTGTTGTAACCAAGTGATAATTTGGAAACATATAAGCCCGTAGGGCATTTATTTTGTTATTGTTAATCTAAGGGCAAATTAAATATACCCCCCTCGAGGTTTAGCAAAATTACAGATCCCCCCTGAGGTTTGAGAAATTACAGATACCCCCCTGAAGGCACTATTTGCAGAACAAATTAGGGGGCAATTTGTTATGAAAATATAAACCTCAGGGGGGTATCTATAATTTCTGAAACCTCAGGGGGGTATCTGTAATTTAGCTAAATCTCGAGGGAGGTATATGTAATTTGCCCTTAATCTAATGTTACATGCTATAGATTCAGGATGAATATTTATAAATGTATAATGCATGTAATACCCATTTGTAATATGAATTCTGATAAATGAAGTACACCATTCTATTATGTATTTAGATCTTATGAATGGATTATTTATATTGTATTTTGAGAGCGGGATAAAGATCTGTAGCTCGAATGCTTGGCTCGAAAATTGGCTCGAAATTCCTTTTCTTTTCTTTTTTTTAATTCTTTTCCTTTCCTTAACAGACAGAGGACGAGATAGAGAGGAGAGAGAGAAGAGAAGAGGAAGAAGAAGAAAAGAAGAGGAAGAGAGGAGGCGATCGGTGGGGAGAAGAGGAAGAGAGAAGGGGGTGGTCGGTGATCGGGGTCGGTGATGTCGGTGATGAAGATGATGATGATGTTGAAGATGATGATGAAGGGCAAAATCTGAAGATAAAGGGAATATTGATTTGGTTTGAAGATGATGGTGATCTGTAGAACCTTGTTGATGAACAATTTTTTTTTTTTTTTTTGTTGATGTTGATGATCTGGATTTGCAGATCTTGATCTGCATCTTGATTTGCAGATTTTTTGATCTGCAGATTTTTTTTGTGATCTGTTGATGAATATTGATCTGCAGATTTTGTTGATGTATATTGATCTGCAGATTTTTTTTGTTGATGTTGATGAATATTGATCTGCAGATTTTTTTTGTGATCTGTGATGTTATGTTGATGATGATTTTTTTTGTGATCTGTGATGTTAACCCAGGAGATTTCAAGCTCTCGCCTCTTTTCTTCATCTTCTTCTTCTGTTGCCTCTTTTCTTCATCTTCTTCTTCTGTTTTTTTCATCTTCAACTTCCAAAAAACGATAATGAACAAAAAAAAAAAAAAAAAAAAATTTCTCCAAAACGACGTCGTTTTGTATTCGAGCCAATTTCGAGCTCGGCAGTTTCGAGCAACGTAGCAGTTCCGTTGAGTGCGTTACATAGCCTTTTCATTAAAAATTCCATTTTCCTTAAAAGGAACCTAACCATCCACTCTAAGGCATTTGGGATGTTAGATTTTGGCTAAAACAGTTAATAAAGATAAAAAAAATAAAAAATTAAATTAAAATAGTTAATAAGGTAAAATGTTACATCTTACATAATAATTAATCACTTTTTTCTTTTATAATTATTTATTCAACTATAAAAAAAATTTACAAATCATCTCAATAACACAATTTTTTTTATCACATAAAATAGTTAAAAAAAAAAAAAAAAAAAACCCGCTAAAACAGCTAAATTTGTAAACAAGCAAATCTAAATTAAAGAGAACCTACCTAGCCGTAATGGGAAAGTCATTTTGGCCAATTTAAATTTAAATGAAAAGTACGGAAGAAACATAGGTTGCATTACAGCCATATTTGACCTTGACTTGGGTTCTCGTGTTTTCACTGTAGATGACTTGCGTGATATGTAGTACGATGTAATGAAATGAAATGTGAATGGAAAGAGAGTAAGACTGAAATATAAGGTTGAATAGAATAGAATAGAATGTTCATTCTTATTTCATTGTTTGGTTGTCAATATGAAATGATATAAGAATATGATGATAATTTTCATTCTCATATTTAGTTATACCTATTAAACTCATGAAATGAAATAAATTTTTATTATTTGTTTATTTTTTTAACAAACTAGTAACAAATAAATTAAAAATTTATATAGATCATAATAAATATTAATAATTGTGAAAGTGATGGTATGAGTCGTAGTGATAGTGGTGGCGGTGGTGGCATCAGTGGTGGTGATTGCAATGATCGTAAGATGGTGATAGTAGATTGTTGTGGCCATAGTGGTGGTGGTGGCAGCAATTGCTACAGCCAAAGGTAGTGTTGGAGGTAGTAGTGGCGACATCGATAATACAGTGGTGGTAGTATGGTGGTGTGGTGGTTGTGGCGGCGACCATGGTGCTGTTTGTAGTGGCAATGGCGGTGGCGATAGAGTGGTAGAAGAACAAAATAGTGATAGTAATTAAACAATACTATTTTTTTAAGTGCCAACAAAATAATAATAATAATAAAATTTTATGGTAATTCCATGATGAAATGGAATGGCCATTCCTTAGGTTAAAGGAAGGAATATACATTCTCACATTTTGTTGGAATAGTAAGACGTACCAAACAAAGAAAAAAGAATGTAAAGGTAGAATGGACATTTTATTCTAGCTTATTCAATTATACCAAACGTGCTCTATGCTTCTATGTATCATTTTGGCAAAAAAATTAAAAATTAAAATTAAAATTGATTATGTAAAAAAATTCGAATATATATTTAGCGAGGCAAAAAGTTACAATCGTATTAATATATTTGGATCCAACTTCTCTCCCATCGAGGGAAGAATATGTTGTAGTGTTCGATTTTTTTGAGCTTACCATATGATTTATTTTGATGATTCCTTTGTTGATTTTTAATGTTATGTATATCTATGGAAGAAAAAAAAATTGTAACTGTACAGTTTTTTAAATAAGGTATATACTATTTACACTCACTTATTTATTTATTTTTCATTTTTCCACTCATATATTAAATAGTTAAATGTAAATTTAGGAAATTGAATATTAATTTGTTTTGTCTCCACCAAACAAATTTAGTCGTTAATCAATATATATTTTTAATTTTTTTTTTTTTTGAAAATCTAATAATCAACAATTTAGTTTAATAGTTCTCTTTCCCCATCTAAAAAATCAATGATTTTTCCCTTTAAATACATAAGTGATATGTGTAATTTGCTCAAATAAAATGAAAAAGTACTAACAATTTTATGAAATATGTTCATTCTATTTAGAAATTAAAAATATTATTTAAATGTTCACAATTAAATAAAATTTGAAAATTATTATATTAAAAATATATATGGGATTTATAGGTAAATTTTCCTAGAGTTTAAGAAGTTTAAAAAGAAAAAATTAATAGTATAAGACATTTCTTTTTGAATTTAATTGGTAAGTTTGTAATAAATTTAAGGATATCTATTATGAAAACTTTAAGTTTAAAATATTTAAGGTTTAATGGCTTAGACAATAGAGTTTTTAAAAATTTTGTAGTTTGAAACCTTAAAGTTCTAAAAGCACTCTCAGTAAAAAAGTCTATTTACAATACTATATAATATACTATATTGGGTGATGTCATTTTATTTTTAAATTATAGCAAATTTCAATTTTTGAGTTTTGTAATGGTTAAAATAGGTCTTATTGCTTGGTAACTTTTTATTTTTCAAAAAACTTTTTTATAAGTTACATTTAAGAAGACATTTTTTTTAAAGCTAATTTTCTTCTTTGATAAACTTTAAAACAAATAAGTACATATATATTTTTTATTTTGTGTAACTTAGATGACCCTAAATTTTTATTAAAAAATAGGACAGATTTTTTAAAATTTCCAAATTGAAAAATTAAGTCAAGATGCAAAAGGAATAGTCTTTTTCCGAGAGGATGTCCAGGCGGATGTCCTGGAGGTTGTCTGGACATGAATAAAAAAACTTTCAAAATTGCTCTTGGTGGACATCTGGGACGATGTCTAGCCTAGAGGTAAATTTAAATTTGATAAAAGATGAAATGCTCCTTTCATTTGATGAAAGCTTTGGTTTTACCTCTATTTGATATGATTTTGGTGAAAGGGTTTGTAAGAGTGGTTAACTTGAGCCCACTAATTAATTAGGCCCAATCGAAGCCCAATCGGAAAGCTCAAAATTTGGTGAGCTTGGAGAAATTATTGCCAAATGGGCCCAAGGGAATTCTATTTAACGAGTCCATAAGAAAGCCAACAAATTGGGCCGAGGAAGACCTATCGGCAAGGCATCCTCTGGGATTACCCCTGACCCTTTGGGATGATTGGGGATCATTGGTTAGGTGTGGCTAAGAAGAAAGGTTCGCCAAGAAGTTGATCTCCTCTTTGGGTTTTTCCTCATCCTCAGAGAGATCACCTCCTTGGACAAGATAGTTAGAGGGAATATTCTCCATGTGCCTTGCACATGGGCTCCATCCTACATCATGAGGTGTCTATAAATAGCACCCACCCATAGCTTTACAATGGATGGATTTTGGAGAGACAACTCTTGGGAAAGAACTAATTTCCCTTCTCCATTGTCTACTTTGAGAATGAACGTGGGAAATCCATGGGAGAGCCTTGCCATTATTCTCTCTCTAACTACTTTGTCTTCTTCTTCACGCAATCTCGTATCTCTATCATCTCTTTATTATTGTGTTCTTAGTTATGATTGTTGAAGAATCTAAGCCTCTCATCATTTTTAGAGAATTTGAGTTTTCTTCAAAGATCTTCGAATTTTCCAACAAAATTCTTGAACCCTTTCATATATTTGGCGACTCGACTAGGGAGGCGGATTAGTTAATGGTCTCAATAAGATCAGGAATCTACACAACTCCGGTGAAGATGGCACAAGAAGAAGAAGTTCATCAACAAAGATCTTCCAATGATGTTATAACGACTCGGATTTCAAATTCACATTGGATTAATGTATAGTGGTGCTGTCACCTTAAAACTTGTACAGTTGTCGGACTCTTGATATTGATGGGTTGGCAAGTGAACTTTAAATATTATAATTGAGGACCCTTGGGTGATGTTTGGAACCTTGATTGAAGCCTTAACAAGATATATAGATAAGATTAGATAGAAAGCCCCAAAATTGAGTTTGAGTTTTTGACCAGCCGTCACTCTTTTGCCCTTTTCTCCTTCCATACTTTGAATTTGAATGTGAGGTTGGAACCATTGGAAAGCTTGTTTCCGGGGCTTCAATTTGGACACAAGAGCGACCTAGAACGGAGTCCCGATGAGAGAGTAATGTCCGTTTGAAGTTTTCATATCTGTGCTGGAAGCAGGTCCGCACGTGCGGGGATAGCGGCGCACGTGCGGGACTGTGCGGGACAGCAGCTCAAAAACGTGATTTTTTGATCATTTCTTGCATTTTCTTTTCCTCTCTTCTTCTCCCCTCCTCCATGTCCGAAACCCTAGCTCCCAAAACCTTGATTTCCTCCACTTTTATCAACAAATCCACCATGGATCTTGCATCAAGGATGGAGAACAAGAGAGGATCAACATTTTTCAACCGATTGAAATTCGAATTTGTGGAGGATTCTTTTCAAAGCTTTCTTTTCTTTCTTGAATCTTGAGGTAGGGGTCCTAGTTCTCCTTCAATGCTTACATTGATAGATAGATTTGTGGTATTTTGGAATATATAATGCAAAATCTATATTTTGGGCATATAGTGTAAATCATGAAATTTTGGGGTTAGGGTTTGAAATATTGGGGTTCTATTATGGGGTTTAGATTATGGTTTATGGATTACGGACCTAGGGTGTATAATAAATGGAAAGATTGGAACAAAAAGTAATGGGTTAAGAAATTTGGATTTTTCTTGAAATTTCTAGATTTTTCTTGAAACCCTAGGTTGATTTATGATGATAGTCAATGATTTGGCCCAAATTGAAAGTTGAATCATGAAATTGGTAGGTTGAATTATATATGTACAAGTTTAATTGGAATTTGGTTATACTTGAAAATTATGTTTAAAATTTGCGAATGAACTTTGCTATGAACATTGTAAATCATGTTATAATGAGAAAGGAAATTGGGGGAAATGATTTGTTAATGATATAAATGACTTAAACTTGGTTATGGAATGTCGAAATGGGATTTGAGAGTTCCTCTCGAAATTATGTTGAATTATATTTAATGGTATTGAGTTGAATCATGTTGATTTTAGTTTTGTGATCTAAAATGTAGAGTTTCCAAAATGGATTTAATCTCAAATCAATTTATTAAATTCCTAGTGGGTTTGCTTAGTTATTTTGAAAATCAAGAGGATGATTTAATGGGTTCTTTATGGGGATGGAAATGCTTGGTTTTTGGTGGAAATGCTTGGTTTTTGGTGAAAACGCTAGAAATTTAGAGATTTTGGGGAACATGGAAATGTTCATAAAACTCTTTTCTTTCTTTGAATAGAAAATGAATGGGTGTAAATCTCATAATGTGTTTTGCAAGAATGGTGATCTTTTAAATGTATTGAGTTAGAGAAATGGTTTTGAAAACTTCATGTGTAGTCCTTGATGGGATCATGTTGCTATGACTTATGAAATGAAAAAATTGATGATATATGGTTGACTTGAGAAGGAATATTGTGAACCATGAAAATTGTTGCATTTGCATATCATTTCATTTATTATTGTGCATGGTGGTTTTAAAAAGTTGAAAAATGGTTTTTGAAAGAAAATTGTTTTCATGGAGATGACTTGTATGAGAATGATGGAAATGTGAATGGGGTAAATATGTAGCAAGTCCGAATAGGGGGTGTAGTTGATTTGATAAGTTGGCCATGAGTGTCCAGGGTAAAAGACCCGAAAGCCGCGCGGATAGGTGTCGAGCATTCTGGTTAGCACCGATAAAAATGACAGTTTGGTAGTGTTTGTTGAGCCTACTTGCAGACACCAGCCTAGGGATTACCAGTGTCGTATTTACCGCCCCTTTTAAAGTAATGATGGAAGTTTGAAATTGATGAGATCATATGATGACATTGAGAATATGGTGATTTTGAAACAATGCATTGGAACGGATGTTTTTCCTCATTGATTTATCTTGGCATAGCATTGCATTTACATTTACTTTTGTGTTGAGGAAAAAGCATAACTATGTACATACTTTGTGAGAATACTCTACAGAACTTGGAAATTTATTTTAAAAGAATGGTTGGTTTTCGAAAATGGTTTTTGGGAGTTCACATCCCGCCGTAGTAAGCCGGCAAAAGGTGGATTGTGTTGAGCTATGTGTTGAGAGGTAAGTTGAGTTAATGATGTTTTTTTGTTGCTTGTGATGAATTTGTGAAATTTCATATTGATGTATACTTTGGTTTAAAGAGGAAATGTGCATGGGCATTATTTGTAAATAATGGGAACCAAAAAAATAGATATGAGGATTATAGATTATGATGATAAACTTAACGAAGTAGTTGTGTTAATAAAAGTAAATTGTGAGAGTTGTTCCTTAATTAAATAAAGGATTGGCTTGGAAGGGTTTATTAACATTGTGTGATCTTGAAATGAAACTTTGCGGGTGTAATTAACGGGATGAATTGAGTATAGGAGAATTGTTGGCAAATCAAAAAGGAACTTGAACTTGAAGTTATGGGGTTTTAAGTTAAAAATGAAGAGTAAAAGAGTAGAATGAAAGGAAAAGAGGAACATTAAAAATGGAAGTTAAATGAGAAATATTTTGGGAAATGGGTTATTAACCTTTAAATGATGTTGTTTCTTAAATACGGTTGTTTCACAAGGATCTATGGTTTTTCTAAAGTTAAGGGATGATTTTTAATGGCTGAAGGTTTTTCTTACAAGTGTTTAAATTGTTTTTGAGAAAAAGATACCTTACTTATGATATTTTGAGATTATGAAATGTCACCCTACTGTATGGTATCACCCAGCATGCATGATCATTTTTATCTGTGTATTAGTTATTGATTTAGAACTGTGAGATTCCTACTGGGCATTAGTGCTCACCCCGTTGTTGTTGTATCTTTTTACAGGAAGAATGTTTGGATTATTTGATTGAAGATGTACGGAGTTCTTGAGTCATTTGTATAACTTCATGGTAGTTGTAAAAGAAGTGGATTTGTATTTGTATTCATTTATTTGTAGCTTCGCGGCAGAAGCATTGGCATGTATTATTGTTGTTGTATTCATTGAGAGAGAGAACATGTATTATCGTATTTTTGTTACTCAAGTGTAATAGATATTTGTATATGTAGAAAAAAAAAATATGGACCTAAATTTACAGGCTTTGGTAATGTTTTCGTGTAATTAAAATTCGGGGCGTGACAGATGGTGATTAAAGGACTCAAGTTCAAGACTCACCTCTCATCCTTAAAGCCATTCAAGGACTCCAACACACTCAACAAGAGATTCTCACGACCCTTCAAAATCTCACCCACACCATGTTGGTGATGGGTTCACATTTCATACCACAGACAACAAATAGAGGTTAAGTCGGTGCCAGCAAGTATCAACAACTTCATGGTGATGTTGGGAATGGTCAAAACCATCAAGACCCACCCTAAATTCTCCCTGAAGTTGCTCAAAATGGTGTACAAAATCAAGTATTAGGAGGAAGAAGTCATGGCCAACCTGTGGCCTATGGTGCGCAAAATCACGCAACCAGAGGATCGAGCCATGGTCCATCGGCGGTTGGAGGAGTCTCCAGTGCGATGAATGGTGTTCCAGCAATTGCGGAAGTTCAAGAAAGGCCCACTAAAATTTCTCTACCAAATGGTGCTCCACTCATGCCTAATTTTGTTCCACCGATAGTAAATTCTACTCATGTAACAAGCGGGTCTCCTTTGGTTCCCATGTCGAGTTTGCAAGTCCAACCAGGTATAGCCGCAGTGTACAATAGACTTTATGGGACCCAATTCAATGTCTCATAATCAAATGGCTTATCCATAGGTGCCGATGGTCAATATCACCACGTTCCTACACCGATGATGAATTCTCGACACCCAAATAGCCAAGTCGCTTCAGGCTCGGTCTTCAGGTCTACAAGCCAAGTTTCAAGAATGCCACCATCAAGTTCTTTTCCTCAACAATTTCTCACTCTCACCGATGTGCAAGCCATGTTCGATCTCAAACGAAGCAAGAGGACTTTACCCTCTTTGCCTAATCCAAATGTCAAGTTACCATACCCTATCGAGATGTTAAGTTATCCATACCTGGAGGGGTACACGGAGCCGAAGTTCATCAAATTCGATGGCAAGCAAAGAAATGCTCGAGAACATGTTGTTCGATTCATAGAGACTTTGGGGATTCATGGTTCAAATCATGTCCTCCGACTGAGAGAATTCTTCAAGTCCCTTACCGACCGAGCATATAGTTGGTACGTTAACTTGGCCCTAGACTCTATTCGAAGTTGGGAGGAGATGGTCAACAAATTCCACGCCAATTCTTTCAAGTGGCTAAGAAAGTGACCACACTTACCCTATGCAAGGAAAATCAGCGGGAGTGTGTAGACATTCTCGAATATGTGAAAAGGTTCTAAGACAAAGCCGTGGTGTCATGACCCGAACCCGCCCCTATGGGTTAAGGTCATAACCAGCAAGTAATCAAGGGATTACCTACGGCCTCAAACTAGACAAAACGTATTCCATCAGAGTTAAGGGGTCAAACGAAAGCAATTTAAAACTTTGTCCATAGAGCTATGCTTATATGCACATCATAACATTTCACATAAGTATTCGTTAATAACTCACATCAAAAGGGAAGTTAACATATAAACTTTACATAACAGGATCATTCAAGTCGTAGTCAGCCTAGCCAAAACTTATATACAAAGGTAGTCCAGCATTTTCGCCTACATAACAAGATTATAACAAAAGATCAAAAGAGGTGAAAGTAAGTCTCATGCGTGAGACGTTTGGGCTAACTCTCCAAAACTGGACCTTTCTCACAGACTTCACTAGGGCTGGGTTTGGACATCTCTTTGCTCACCTACATACACATGAATGAGTGTGAGCGAAAGCCCAGTGAATAATATCAAATAAAGAAGGTACGCAAATAAGATTCACATATATCAAACAGCCTTGGGCCCATGTGGAATTCTATTTAGCGCGTTATTTTGGTGCATTAGGTGATTCAAGCCCAAACGTATCAAACAGCCTTTGGCCCACTTCGTTCCTTAACAAACAGCCTCGAGCCCAATTCATTCATATGTATCAAACGGCCTTTGGCCCAATCAATTGCATCCAACGACCTTTGGCCCAACCATTCGTATCCAACGGCCTTCAGCCCAATCATTCATGTATGTCAAACGGCCTTTGGCCCAATCAATTGTACCCAACGGCCTTCGGCCCATTTGTTCATTCATGTCAAACGGCCTTCGGCCCAATCATACATGTCAAACGGCCTTCGGCCTAGTCAATTGTATCCAACGGCCTTTGGCCCATTCATTCATTCATTCATGTCAAACGGCCTTCGACCCATTTGTTCATTCATGTCAAACGGCCTTCGGCCCAGTCAATTGTATTCAACGGCCTTCGGCCTAACCATATGGCATAACAAATATTTGTCCATAATTCAAATTAACAAGCTTATGAGACTTATAAGGAATAAGCAATAGGACAAATAGCATACTTCAAATCATCTTTACTAAGATATTCCTCACAGTGATCTGTCGGTGGATTTGCTTTTGTGCTTGACCCTACACATTTCATGAACATAATGGGTCATAAACGATTCGATCCGTTCTTAATTCACACATTCCTCTTAGGCTCTTTTCTTATCATTTTAACTCATCCACAATGCTTAATGTATGCCTAAGAGTGCTTAGAAATGAAAGAGAACGGAAAATGAAACATATAGCTACTTTTCAAAATTTCAGAAACAGGACTCTCCACTCGAGCGTGGCTTTGGCTGCTCGAGCGGACCCCTTTTGTCTACAAAAATACTGGTTGCCTCATTTTTACGCTCGAGCATGAATTCGGGCGCTCGAGCTGAAAGTCATAGTACATGGCTCCCCGCTCGAGCGTGAATCTCCTCGCTCGAGCGGACATCCATGTCTGCAAAAATTCTGGGAACTAGCATTTCACGCTCGAGCGGCGCTTTCCCCGCTCGAGCGGACATGCCAATTTCTGGGTTTTCCAGAATTGTTCTTCAAGTGCAACCTTGATATTCAAAGGTCCAACATTCATGTTTTTGGTCCAAAAATGTAGAAACACAATATATAGTATAAGGATGTAAGCAATATGAGGCCAATTATTCAAAATCCATAATCATACTCTCAAATTAATCAACATTTCTCTTGTATGGTTGAAACCCATGCATTCAAACTTCATATAATCTTCATATCTCCATTAATCAAACATGCATGTCAATTTTGGCTTCAATTCTAGTACAAATGACACTTATAATCATGAAACTCATGGAGATTATGCATGCATAAGAGATTTGGTGCCCAATTCTCCTTGTTTAACATGATTCATGCTCAAATATGCAAATTCATAGCAATTCTTTGCATGCATGTACATAAAAGCTTTCAATTCTTCAATTTCATTTCAATTTATGTTCTTGATCACCATCAAACCTTGAATTAACAAAACTATAAACTTAAGCTCATAAATCTTGGCTTAATTACTCACCTAGGAGCTTCAATTGTCACAAATTGTAGTTAAATCTTGAGCCTAGCCTTCCAATTTCAGAAACTTTGAGCCAAATACACAATTCTCCTTCTTCTCTCTCTATAGCCGGCCTCTCTCTCTCTCTCTCTCTCTCTAGAGTGTGACTTCAATTTTGAGTTCAACAAAAATGAGAAAGATGAGTGTATATTGGCCTATTTATAGGCTCTCCTAATCACATTTGATTATAGCTAATTAATAGCACCTAATTAATCGCTCTGAATCTAATTATTTTGATCCGAATAAATTTTCAATTAAATTTCACCGTAGGCTCTAAAAATTACGCTAATCACAATGGCGTAGTCAATTTCGGTTTCTGTGGCCGACAAGGCCTTCAATTTTCAGTTTATAACAGTAAGTTGAATAGATATTCCTACGGTGAACAAATAGAAATTCAAAGCCACATATATTCATATAAATGGCACACAAAATCATATCAAACACATAATCACAATCATAATTAAGATTAATTAGCATAATACGGGACAGGGTTATCACAGTCTTCCCTCCTTTAGGAAGTTTGGTCCTCTAAACTTATTTTACCTTCGTTGGGAAACAAATGTGGATAGCGTTGTCGTATTTCATCCTCTTTTTCCCATGTGGCATCCATTCCATAGTGTTCTTTCCATTCCACTTTCACCATTGGGATGGACTTGCTTCTCAATTGTTTCACTTGCCGATCAATGATTCGTTCCGGCCATTCAGCATACTCCATATTTTCATCAAGAGCTACCTGGTGATAATCAATCACATGAAACGGATCTCGAAGATAACCCCTCAACATTGATACATGAAACACATTATGGATTTGTTCGAATCCCGGTGGCAAAGCGACTCGATAAGCAAATGGACCAAGCCTTTCCAAAATTTGAAACGGCCCAATGTAACGAGGCGACAACTTACCCTTCTTTCTAAACCTGACTTGGACTTTCATCGGAGTCACACGGATAAACACATGGTCACCAACCTCATACTCGAGAGGTCTTCTTCGAACATTTGCATAATTCTTTTGTCGGTCCTGAGCTGTTTTGAGCCTTAATTTGTTGAATAGTTTTGATCTTCTCAGAAGTGTCTTACACAATTTCAGGCCCAAGAAGAGCTTGATCCCCGACTTCTGTCCAACAAATTGGTGATTTACACCTTCTACCATACAAAGCCTTGTATGGTGCCATACCGATGCTGGAGTGGAAGCTGTTATTGTATGCAAACTCTGCGAGTGGCAAATAATCTTCCCAACTCCCTTGAAAATCCAAGGCATACATCCTTAGCATATCTTCCAAAGTCTGTATTGTCCGTTCTGATTGTCCGTCTATCTGTGGGTGGAATGCGGTACTAAACCTCAATTCTGTCCCCATAGCCCTTTGCAAACTTTTCCACAATCTAGACACAAATTTCGGATCTCTATCCGAGACAATAGATACCGGAACTCCGTGTAAACGAACAATCTCATCAATATATATAGTGGCTAGTCTATAAGCATCAAATGTAGTTCTAACAGGTAGAAAATGTGCAGATTTAGTCAGTCTATCAACTACAACCCAAATAGAATCCATACCTCGAGGAGTTCGAGGTAGACGACAACAAAATCCATAGTCACATGTTCCCACATCCATTCAGGAATAGGGAGACGTTGAAGTAGACCGCCTGGTTTCTGATGTTCAGCTTTTACTTACTAACACTGAAGGCACTTGGACACATATTCTGCAATCTCTTTCTTCATCTTGGGCCACCAATAGCTTTGTGTCAAATCCCGATACATTTTATTATTACCCGGATGCATAGCAAATACAAACTTATGGGCTTCATATAGAATTCTCTTCTTTAACTCAAGAATGTTTGGAACACACAATCTGTCTTGAAATTTCAGCACCTCATTTACCACACTATATTTCGGTCTCGAATTCATTTCAAATTCATCAATTATCTCTTTAAAGAATTCATCCTCCTTCTGTTTCTGTTTAATCTCATCAATGATTGCTGGTTCGGCTGAAATAGCGGCTATCAATCTGCCCTGTTCACACATTATCACTTCAATCTCGGACTTTTCAAAATCCTGCAAGATGTATTTCTGTTCAGTAAGCAAACAAGTCAAAGTTCCCATCGATTTTCTGCTCAAGGCATCAGCAACTGTATTGGCTTTCCTAGGGTGATACTGGATTTCAAGATCATAATCTTTTATCAATTCAAGCCATCTCCTCTGTCGCATATTTAGCTCCTTCCGTTTAAGGAAGTACTTCAGACTTTTGTCATCCGTGTAGACTTCACATTTCGCCCCATACAAGTAATGCCACCAGATTTTCAAAGCAAACACAACTGCGGCCAATTCTAAATCATGTGTTGGGTAGTTTTTCTCATGTGGCCTCAACTGTTGGGAGGCATAAGTAATAACCTTTTTGTTCTGTATTAATACACAACCCAAACCTTTATAAGATGCATCACTGAAAATTACAAAGTTTTCCGTACCTATGGGTAATGTCAATACTGGTGCAGTAGTCAATCTCGTTTTTAGTTCATGAAAGACAGTTTCCCTTTCATCATCCCATTCAAACGGTTGCCCTTTGCGTGTCAGTTGGGTAAGAGGCACATCTATTTTGGAAAAGTCCTTTACAAATCTCCTGTAGTACCTGGCTAAGCCCATGAAACTGCGGACTTCTGTCACATTAGTCAGCGTAGGCCAATGTAGACGTTCCCGAACGTCCTGGGAGGGAATCCCATTTTGTTCATTGGGCTCACTATAGTTTGGACTCAAATGTCACGGTTCTGAATCTAATCCCACAAAGTGCAATGCGAGACCGATAAATCACCAAAGAGTCCAAATCTGGCAAATCGTTTTGAAAAACAAATTTTTAGAAAGAAGTGTCAAACATGGACTGCTTTGCCAGATACAGAGTCGCCACCTAAATATTTTATTTTGGGGGAATTTAGGAAACCCTGACTCGTGCCTAAGGCCACGTGTCCGTCATCACCAAAGTTGCCTCGGCTTGGGAACTTGGGTACGATTGGGGAAGGTCATTTCATGAGCACCCTCGCTCGCCCGATCAAAGATCGGCCACTACTAAACATGATATCGAGTTTTTGAAAACACATGTGCTCTTATTCCGGTTTATTAGCCTAGAATTACTATGTGATGCGCACAGCATACAAGTATAGACTGGATCACCTAAGTTAGAACAAAACATCTCATGTTTATTTTTGAAAGCGGTTTGCTACTCGCAAGTAGACTAAAATGCGGATTTTGCCACCCTCAAGTGGGCTTAGAAAATATGGTGATTTGCCACTCTCAAGTGGGCTTGAAACTCGCAATCAATGAATTGTTCCAATTCAAATAATCCAACCTTCACCCACAGGCATTCAGGCAGTTATATCACATAAGCAAATAGCCTCATGGTAAGCATGCTATCATGGCAGTCACTCACACACATGCAAGGATGCTAAAGCATAAACACTTACCGAGTACTCCGAGCCAAAGAAAGAAGCTAATTAGAAAATATGCATGAATCCTAACTATGCTGAGATGCCTAATGCAACACATGCAAGAATGCAACTAAGATAGGCTCGGCTATTCTAAGGTGGCATATGAGATGCAACAATCGGTACATGTATTCAACTTGGAATTGAAATACAATGCAGTTAGCATGATGCACCCAGCTCGGTGTGTGCAAAACAGATGAATGGATGCAAACATGCGAACATATAGATGCTAATTAAGACATGCCCTAAAACTAACCATCATAAGCTAGTAAATAAAAGGGAGAAAGACGTGGGGTTGGAAGACATACAACACACACACGCACACTTATTACAACAGTTGGCCCTCTCTCGGAGGGTCCGAATAAATAATACACAACCGAATGAATAATGAATTACAGCTAATTATTGCACAACCCTAATTAATTAACAAATTAACTAAAGTAAATAAGCTAGCATACAAAATAAATGAAATGGACTGCCTCAGCTCTGTTCCGAATGATAGGGATGCATGCATGCTCAAGTCGCCTTGTTGGAAAATCCATTGCGATGCCCCGATTTGCCTCTGTTTGCAACTGGACCCAGAACACTGTACAAAGCTCCAGAAGGCTGCTGACCAATTTTTGCTGTTGGTTTCCGGTTTGCTACAACAGAGAGCAAGAAAGGGGCATGGCAAAGTATTTTCAACACATGTGTGCACGACCACTCTCCCCGTCATTGCATAAGCTCTAGGGAGTGTAGTCCTCGATCCTCGTGCCACCAATCACGCATCTCGATACATGGTGGCTGAGGAGTCGGATTGCATGACTCGATGTAGAATGAATGCACATATAAACAGAACAAGGCCTAAACTCCATCATGGGTAATCTGGAGTGTCGGCGACCGAGAATCGAGACACGTTTCGTCAATTGGAGTACGAAACGTCCCTCGTTTCCCGTGTTTGGACTAAACCCTGCTCCAAACACAATGCAATACACATGGCATGCATGAATGCAACTCTAACATGCGACCTAAACATAATGCCACTAAATGATGTAAACATGCAAATGATGACATGCAAACATGCTACTAGCATACACAATGCTATGAAATAATCAATGGCATACTCAATACACATGACGCTATATGGCATACACAACGCACATATGACGATGGACATACACAAAGGCATAATCAAGGCATACACAATGCGACGATCAAGCATGCAACAACATGGACATGGCATACACAATGCAAGATGGACTTAAACTAAAATGAATAGGCCTCAGCCACACTCAAATCAGTGGCCAAACATGATGGAATTAGGCAACAAAAACACATGCAAACATGCACCAATGCAAGAGACCAAACCTAAGGCACCGAATGCAACTTTATCAAAGCATGGCAAGGGATGAAATATAGCATACAATCACACATTTTCCATATCTGAAATTACATGTAAGATGGTCCCGAATTATGCAAACACCTCACACGATGCATGCTAGATGGCTCGAATACCGAAACTAGTGAAGCGCATTACACTAGAGGTACACAAAGCAATGCACAAAAGGAAAAACTAGCCCCAAACAGACCCTAGGCAGGTCCAAGACAGTGGGAAAATGGTCTAAAATGATGGCTCGAAAGGCATGGAAATGAAGCTCATGCAATGGTCCAAAAACGAGGCATTTATGCACAACTCTCAAACGCATTTAAAGAGTGGAAAACATGAGAATATGGCATACATATAAGCTCTAAAATATGATGCACAATGGCCCCAAAACATGGAAACACCTCAACATGAGCATGCAATAGGCTTCAAAACTCAAAGCTAGACAAGGGTATTGCACTACAACCATGCATAGCAAGCATCATTCGACCATGAGGCATAAAAACAGAGCTAAGGTAGTCCAAAACATGCACAAAATTAGTTTAAGGCATGGCCAAAAAGTACTAGAATCAAGGACCAAAATAGCATGCAATATAAGCTAGTAAAGAGGGTTTATGCTACAAGCATATGAGGCATTCAAGGGGTCACTAAACTAGCAAAACTCAAAGGTATGACATGCCAAATAAAGCCCAAAAAACTACTGAAACATGATCTTTGCATGCAAGAATGATAGGCTCCTTTGATAGGCTATGAATGGGATTACTCTACACATGCAAGATGGACAACCAATATGACAAAAACAGCTCTAGACAGAGCTTATGCAGGTCCTAAAACTCACTGAAAAGGGCCTGAAACAAGGCTTGGAAGCATGCAAAAAAGGGCTCCTTTGATATGCTAGGAAGAGGGCTATTCTACACATGCAAGATGGACACCCAAAATGGCAAAATGGGCTCTAGAAAGAGCCTATGCAGGTTCTAAAACCTACCAAAAAAGGCCTGAAACAAGGCTTGGAAGCATGCAAATAAAGGCTCCTTTGATAGGCCAAATGTGCTAGTAAACAAGACAAGGGGTGAGAGGGTCACCCATCTCTGATTTTGGTGCTCAAAACAGCATGCTAGCCACTGAAAATCCACTGAATTTTAGTGGCTAAGAGACCAAACAAAGGTCAATGCAAAGGCCCTAAGGCATGGCTCAAAATAAGATGAAATGAAGCATGCAAGGGGGTAGATGATCCCTAACAGAAAAATGGTCTTAAACAAACATGTTAAGAACCTCAAAAAAAGACTTTTTCCAGTTTATGAAAAAGCCCAAATATGCTTACAAGTATGGCTAAAAGATGGAGCAAAATAAAGCTTAAAAATGGAGAATGAATGTTACCCCTGAAGCTCAAGAAGACCAGCAACCTCTGGACCAAAACTCAACCTTTTACCTCTGAAAATGGCCTTCAAGAAGCTTAGACCAATGGTCGAAGGGTTAGGCTATGGAGTTGTATGCAAAAGGGTCAAGAACTTCACACTTTAGGGCTCAAAGGGAGAGATACAAAGAGAGATATATAATTTTCCTTCCAACAAAATCTCAACCCTCTACAAGGAAGGGGAGGCCTCCCTTTATAGACAAACAAGTCTAAAGCTTCTCAAAGAAGCTTCAAACCAAGGGCAAACATCCTTCATACACGTGTATGGAGGATCCAGTCTGTGCCCTCCAGTTGGCACAGCTGGAATCAACTCATAGAGACAAAATTGAGGGAGGCAGGCCGACCAGTTCAGGGGGTCGGCCGACCACTTGCCCTGGTCGGCCGACCAGGTCAAAAGGGTCAGGTGGTCGGCTAGTTACATTTTGTGGTCGGCCGAAAAGAAAGGTGGTTGGAAGGTGGTCTCTAAGGCCAAAAAGTGGTCGGCTAGTGTCTAAAATGAAGCCCCAGAAGTTAGCTTTCCAATAGCACCAACCGTGCATCAAAATTCCAACTGTGCAAAAAGTTATGCATGTTTTGGTGAAGCCGCGCAGATTTGGTCCAACCGAATTGATGCCCTACTTCAACCAACCATATCTCCCCCTTTCGGACTTGGCTTTAGGAGATTCTTGAGTGCAAAATGAAGCCCCAGAAGTAAGATTTCCAACGGTGGTGGCCTCATAGCTAAAATCCAAGTGTATAGACAGAGAGGCGTGATTTAGCGAGGACCGCTCGGCTCTCTCTCTTAGCGATTCAAACCCACCTTCTTCTTCAACTTGGTTTCTTCCCTCTTCTCCAATTTTCCTCAAATCCAAACCCCTAAACAAGGTGTTTTGAAAGATTTTTCAAAGATTTCAACTCTCTTTCATTAATTTCCACTTCGTCCTTGCTCAGTTTACCGAAAAGCGCAACATTTAATGAAATGCGAGCGTCGGAACATCGCAGGAACTTTATTTTCAAAACATTTTGAAAGAGAGGGTTTCAAGGTCTAAAATCTTTCGATCAAGATTGTTTTGGTCCAAAAGGGGTATGAAGTTGAGATTTGACTCTCTCCTTGCCGAAGAAACTGAACCTTTGCCTTGCACACCTTCATCACCGAGTAAACCATCAGTAGCGCCCAAGTCTTAAGGGCGGTCAAAAATGGGGTGTCTACAGCCAATTTACAATCGCCTCTATTTTCTGCGAGTCTACTGAAATTCCCTCCTTGTTGATAACATGCCCTAAGAAAATAACCTCATCCAACCAAAATTCACATTTCTTTAGTTTAGCAAATAATTTCTTTTCTCTAAGTGTTTGCAAAACAGTCCTCAGATGTTGTTCATGTTCAAGTCTATTCTTCGAGTACATCAAAATATCAACAATAAAAACCATAACAAATTCATCAAGGTAGGCCTTAAAAATTCGGTTCATTAGGTCCATAAACGCTGCAAGAGCATTAGTCACCCCAAATGGCATAACAAGAAATTCATAATGGCCATACCTTGTTCGAAACGCAGTTTTCTCAACATCCTCTGCTTTCACCTTCAATTGGTGGTATCCGGATCTCAAATCAATTTTGGAAAACACTTGTGATCCCTGCAATTGGTCAAACAAATCATCACTGCGAGGTAAGGGATATTTATTCTTTATTGTCACCTTGTTCAATTCTTGATAGTCAATACACAAGTGCAAGGTTCCGTCTTTCTTTTTCACAAATAATACCGGTGCACCCCATGGTGAAGTACTAGGTCGGATAAATCCTTTATCAAGCAGGTCTTGCAACTGTTCTTTCAGTTCTTTCATTTCAGTGGTAGCCATTCTGTAGGGAGTTTTAGAAATAGGTTGAGTGCCTGGCACAACTTCAATAGTAAACTCTATCTCCTTGTCCACTAATTCCCCTGGCAATTCATCTGGAAACACATCTGGAAATTCGCTAACAATAGGAATACTACTCAATTCAACATTCACAATTTGTTCAGACAACACATAACACAAATAACCCTGGCACCCTTTCCTGATCAGTTTACATGCCTTCATTGCAGATATCAAATAAGGTAGAGGCACTACCCCGTTACCCACAAACACGATTTCTTCCTGTTCTGGTGGTTTAAATACAACCCGTTTTGCTACACAATCAATGGGGGCACAATATTTGGTTAACCAATCCATGCCCAGAATTATATCAAAATGTCTAAAGTCCAAGGGTAACAAATCTACATATAAGACAGCATTCCCAATACGCATGTCACAAAATCGATATACAAATGCACATAACACAGATTCCCCGGATGGAGCACATACACATAGCAAATATGACAACGGTTCTAGAGGTCTACTCAGTCTAGATGCAAATGCACAAGTTACGAAAGAGTGTTGATCCGGAATCAATTAACACAAAAGCATCCTGATTACATATAGAGATAGTACCTGAGACAACGGCTTCAGCATTCCGTGTATCGCCCGGAACAAGCGCAAAAACTCTCCCTTGCCTCACGGTTTCTCCGGTGGTAGTAGATCTCATAGTATTTCCTGGCTTCGGGATTGATGCAGTTGAGCTAGCAACTAGCTTTCTACTATTTTGATTACAATCTCTAGCCATGTGCCCTGTTTTACCACATTTGAAACAAGCTCCCGACGCACGGTAACAAACTCTACGGTGTCTTTTACTACAAATATTGCACATTGGAGATGTATCTCGGAAGAATTCAAAGTACTCGAGGAGCCCGTATTTTGTTTCTTTGAAAATTTCTTCTTCGAAAAGAATCCCTATCTTTTCTACCCTTCCAGTCAGTTGTTAATCTGGTCTATCTAGCTATGTTAGCTTCTGATATTATGGCCCGGTCTAGCACCCCAATATAGGTTTCCAGCTTCAGGACATTTACCCTTTCTAAAATATCACTTTGAAGCCCACCTTCAAAATGTCTCGCTTTCTTGTAGTCGGTATCGATCACATGTGGTGCAAACCTGGCCAACTCAGTGAATTTGGCCTCATACTCAGCTACTGTCATGCTGTCTTGTTTAAGTTCCATGAACTCCGATACTTTCCTATCATGGACACATTAAGGGAAGTACTTATTGTAGAAAACTTTCAAGAATTTCGCCCAGCCAATGTCTTTATGATTCTCACGCATTAATATTCACCATCTTCTTGCTTCGTCTTCTAGCATAAAGGTGGCCAGAAGTACTTTCTGTGTCTGAGAATAAGGGAACACCTCAAACAGCTTTTCAATGCCGATAACCCATGCTTCGGCCTTTAACAGATCCAATCCCCCATGAAATTGTGGCGGTTTCATTTTCTTAAACTCTTTGGTGAGAGCTATTATTCGGTCATCATTCTAATTATCTGGCACAGGTGGCACTGGAGGAGGAGGCGGAGGGTGTGGTTGTTGCCACTGCTGTTGTTGCCTCAATGTTTCTGCTATTTCCTGAATCAATCTTTCCATTCTATCTATTCTGGCAGTAGAAGACTCCTCTATTTCATCACCTCTTGTTCTCACCATCTGATTAGACTTGCATTATTCTTTATACAAAAGATTCACAAGTATGCGCATACTAAAGAGCACACATATTCAAATAATTTGCAATGCAAGCAAATCACAAACTTATAGTACATAATTGTTCACCTTGAAACATTTAAGCATATTCTTGATGCTTTCAGATTCATACTTATCACATAAATGCATCCTAGATCTTATTTAGACGCTTATTGCTCTTTTGGACAAGTGTGTGAGTTATTAACTCGTGCTCTGATCCCACTCTGTCATGACCCGAACCCGCCCCTGACATCAATAGCTCAACGCAAGCATCAAATATTCTATTTATGTTAGATTTGTCAACACGAGTTCAAGATCTAGTAGCAATGGTTCAGACACATAAGTGAGCAACAAAATTTCATCATTCTCGGATTTAACAAGTCTCAACATCAGTGGAGTTTCAGATTCCAAGTAAGGATTCAAAATATATTTTATTAAGCATTATCAACAGATATATTATGTTCAAAAATCGTTGATTTAGCTACCTCAGTAAAGAAAAGATTAGCAAAATTCAATATCATATCATTTCTTTTCTCTCAGTGGCCAAGCAATTAACAAGGGTTTAGCAGTCTTATTTTCTCTCTCGAAGAAAAGCAATGAGCAACAATCAAAAACTCAAGACTAAAAAAAAAAATAAAAATAAAAATAAAAATAGCATTTGAAGATCTATAGCAAGAAGTTCATAAATATGTATTCTGAAGTGCAGAAGTGGGTCTTCATAGAAGCTTATCCATAGATCCAAAAATATAAGAAAACGAAGAAGGGGGTTTAAGTGAACACTTGTTGCGAGACCTAGAAAATCCTCTCACATGGATAGTTGATGAGATCCAATGAAGAGATGACCTTGGCTCCTGTAAATCTACAGGACAACATAGTCGGCACCACCCAACCAGGCTTGTCGGCTGGAGACACTCCGATGATAAAGTTAGCCCCAGAATCAAAGAAGGAAAATGAAGAAAAATGAAGAGTGTTTGTGTGCTGTCTGGCAGAGAGGTGAACATACCTTCACTTGGGATGCCCCCTTTTTATATAGATAGGGGGTGTGATATTTGTTTGGGCTGGACCCATTGTAGGCCTTGTTTGGGTTAGCCCCAATAAGCTGATATTTTTTTTTTTCTAGCTCCCACAATTGCCCCAAAACTTTCATTGTCTGTGGTAGAAAGAATGAGAGTTTTTATTGCTGAACTACGCTGTTCAAATAGATGTTAGATTTCTTGATAAAGAACACTCTGGATAAATGAATAAAATTAATGGATGAATGACTGTATGAATGCATGTATGGTTGAATGTATATGCAAATCTATGTATAACTATATGTATATAAGGGAGAGGGGCGAGCTAAAGCCCAGTAAGTGATACTAGTATAGAGAGGTTCAATGAATAATGTCTATCATAGGTCTAACATAGGGACCCCTTGGGTCTACATCAGAGATCTCTGTAACGATGGGCCACGATATTATTACCCCCGGGCGAGGGCTGTAGGCCGCGGTATTATTACCCCCGGGCGAGGGTCGTAGGCCGCAGTATTATATCCCCCCGAGCAAGGGCTACACTAAGGATGCCACAATGACTATATGTATGTTTTGCTCCAAATTCGGAGATTTTTACTGATGGCGCTTCATGCCAAGTGCGAAGATTATACCGTATTCAGAGACGTTGGCTGATTTTAAGTGGCGAGCAATTGCTAACATTCCAAGGATTTGTAGTAATGCATCTTGTGTCATTGATTGCCTATACAAAATGAGGTAGACTTGTTAATCACAAATAAGTGAAAAGTGGAAAAAAGTACGCCAATGGTTGAGCATTAAAAAATAGCATTGTAGCATTGCGCCGTTGTAAGGAATTGCCAAGTAGATTTTGGAAGCAAATTGTCGAAAGCAAATTGCTGACTTATTTGAGTTGAGTGGTCTGTCCCACATATTTGCCCCATTGCTTTCAAATGACATTGTTTAGTCAGAAGGAAATCAGAATGGAGTCTTGCCAAAAGTGCCGAGTTAAACCGAGAAAGCCGAGAACAAATTGTGGAAGCAGATTCTTGGCCTCATGGCAGTTGAATGGAACTTGTTATTCGGAAGGAATTCATAACGAGTCTGGTGGTTATATAGTTGAGAAGTTTCCAAATATTTGTTAAAGTCAACATTGATCAAACTGTAGGCTTGGCGGCAAAAATATTGTTTGAGCAACGATAGATATGTGACAGGGCATATAAAATTGACAAATTTGTGGTATGGAATTTGCAAAATCGAACCGTGCGGATGTGTTCAGAAGGCACCAAATAGTTAGAAACGACTTTTGGATCATTGGAATTGGACTCCGATTGGCATAGTTGTAGCCAAAATGGATCTGATGGCTAAGATCGATTGAGACTTTTGCTCTGCGAATCACTAGATAATTTCCCGCATGGCTGGGCAAAAATAAAAGATAAGGAAAGATGGGGCCAACAAGACTTGAATCCTTGCCTTTGGAAGGAAGAGAAAGCATTGAACCACTCTGCCAAGACTAAGCCTTATGTTTGTATTTTGCACATTATATATCTGAACTTGATTATTCGGCTATGACATGAGGTAACTTAGCCGCAATGCACACAATAATTTCTTAAGTTGGCCAACTCCAAATCCAGTTGTCTTCTCTGGCTAAATAATGATATTGCGCGGCAAACTTCGACGAGCTCGTACAGCTTCGTTTGACCTCCGATTTTGACGGGATTTATTATGTTGGACTCGTCTCACTGAGTACTTCACACTGGTATGGTCAAAACTTGATTGCGATAACTTCAAAAATGTCAGTTTCGGCATATGTGATCCATTTCGTAACTTTCGACGAACTTTGGTTATTTCTTAGCTCCTCGGATTTGTGGGTTTGAACTCTTTAAGCCGATGTGAATCCTATGGTAGGTTCAGATGTGGATTTTAGCAAGCCGAGATGCTAGTTTTATGCTGAGATATTAGTGTCGAGCAAGATTGTGTAGTTTGCAATTGATATAAGATACGCGTGCCATCCGTGATTATCATTGCCATTGAGCTTGATGACGGTGTTATGGCCACGGAATTTTGGAAAGCAAACTTGTGCGAATTCAAGTTGGCAGCCGAATGATTTGCATGTGACAATAATTTCAAGTGTTGCCGAATAAGAAGTATGGCCGAGCAATCTTGCCGAGTACGCAATGTTAAGCCAAATAATGTTGCGGAATAATGTTGCTGAGTAGGAAATGTTAAGCCAAATAAGCCAGGTTACCGAATAATGGTGCGAAATAATGTTGCCGAGTAGAGAATGTTAAGCTGAATAAGCCATGTTACAGAAAATGTTGCGGAGTAATGTTGCCGAGTAGGGAGCGCCGAGCAAATATGGCTGCACTTCTGAGAATTAAATCATGAGATTGTTACAGAAGAGATAAATGAATTAATAATTGTAAATATACTTGAGCTATTGCTTGTTTATTTTTTTATTTTTTATTTTTTATTTTTATGTTTGATTTATTTATTTATTTATTTAATTTGAATTTGAAGATGACAAATGGTGAAGAAGTTCGAGTTGTGGGTCCTGCCCCAAGTGGTGGTTGATGGCCTAGCTCCAAAAGCCTGCTGTCAAGATTACATGTTGATCGAACACGATCTGACCGTTGATCTATCATTTAATGTTCCCAATTGGCCGATTTATTGATCCCAATAAGAGGCTCAGAATTTGCAAAATTGGACCCTGAAAATGGATTCTATATGGCAAAAAATGTGAGGGTAGACATCCTCGAAGTTTTCAGACCACCCGATTGATCTGAACAAGCTAAGATGTAACGTAGCACTTTGTGCCGAAAAGCGCACAATAAATCCTTATGCCATCTTCATGTAGCACCTTCATGCAAAACTTTGTGGAAAACATAATTCGTCAGGTTCAAACTCTTCACTTTGAGCCCTACTAACTCCTTTGTCGTAAGTCCGATTTGCCTCATTTTTGCGGCGTCGGATTCATCTCTCGGCCTAGTATTCATTCCATCATGCAGACACCTCATCCTGTTTTTGTTTGGATGCCGTCGAACCTCCAAAAGTTGACCACAAATAAGATTATTATTATTTATTTTTTTTCTTTTTGTTTTTGCTCGCCTCTTGTCCTCAGCTAAAGTGTGGTCGGTGGAAGAATGT
The DNA here is from genome assembly GCA_036172215.1 of Camellia granthamiana. NCBI lineage: Eukaryota > Viridiplantae > Streptophyta > Magnoliopsida > Ericales > Theaceae > Camellia > Camellia granthamiana. Next base: position 66,057,815 of record CM069911.1, on the reverse strand, counting down.
ACTCGGTGGTGAATAATCGAGGTCGTTCTTGTTGTCAAAGAATGGAGCTCGGGGTTATAGATCTACCGAGTAACTTGGTTGCTTTGCTGAGCAAGTTGCTATGAATCACTACACTGTCGAAATGCGTATGCATTGGTCCAAATGCCGAATATATATGGGGGCTGGAACACTACCGAGCAGCCTTGTTGAGTTGTGTTGATGAGCTTTCTAGAGAGAATCTAGGCAGACTTGAGTCTTCTTGTTCTTCGGCTACACATGGCAATGGTTGTCAAAACTGCTTTGCAGTCGGCGAGTGGATCACTTGTGTTGACATCACTTCGGTTTCCACGACCATCCTTTCGGTGCTTATTGCGCTTGACCCAACTATTGGTGCCGATCGACATTCCTCTTAGCTTGCCAAAAAACTTGGTCAGCAGTCGGCCACCAGAGGGTGTACTAGACTTATCTTGTGGATTGTTCATAGCCATAGATCTTCCGGTGTACCCGTTTGCTATGTAAAAGTCTGGAACTCCGCCGAAGAGCCTAGACATTTTTTTCGGCAAGGGGTCCAGGCGAATTCAGCGCACTCCAGTTTTGTGACTTTGGTTTCGCACTATCTTCCCCACGATGGTCTTATGTTTCGGTGCAGAACTCGATCATGCCATGTGAGAGTTACTTGGCATTCGGTTGTTGAACCACAACACATTCTTTAATTCCTGTTAATTGTTAGCACATGCACATATATGTATATTCCAAGAATCAACTTTAAAATAAATGTTGTGAGGCAAGAAATTAATCAAAGAAAGTCCCAGGTGGATTTAGCCGAGCAACTCATGTTATATTCCCGAAAAGTTGTGTTCACACAAAAAAGTGTGAAACCCATTTTTAGAGAGAGAAAATAAAGACACCAAAGGAGATTTATGAATTTTGTTTTGTTTTAACACTTTTCCATCAATATTTACCATGAACAAAAGTTTTCACAGAGTTTGTAAGCAGGCACTTATGTATATACAAATCAAGAACAAATTGTAAAGTGGTTTTACAGTCAGTTTCATCAGAGAGAAAATAGAGCGCCGTCAGAGTGTTGTTGGTTGCATTTCTGCTTACAGTTTACTTCATTGAACTCTCTCAGACGATTTTCATAGACGGCGCCAATTGTGAGACCCAAAAAATCCTCTCACATGGATAGTTGATGAGATCCAACGAAGAGATGCCCTTGGCTCCCATAAATCTGCAAGGCAACATAGTCGGCGCCACCCAACCGGGGTTGCCGGCCAAAGACACTCCGATGATAAAGTTAGCCCTGGAATTAGAGAAGGAAGATGAAGAAAAATGACGAGTGTTTGTGTGCTGTCTGGCAAAGAGATGAACATACCTTCACTTGGGATGCCCCCTTTATATAGATAGGGGGTGTGATATTTGTTTGTGTCGGACCCATTATAGGCCTTGTTTGGGTTAGCCCTAATAAGGTGATATATATTTTTTTATGGCTCCCACAATTGTTAATCTGAAATAGCAACACAAATAAAGATGGGTCAATGGAATGCTAGAATCAGCATTGACACAAAGAGGATGAGCCGATGGTGAGCTGAATCTGGTGTTATCACTGCCAAATCCAAGAAAAAGAGAACCAGTGGCCACGGTGAGCAGTGGCTTGAGTCTCGTGGTTGACAGTGCCAGGAGCTGCGACGCAAACAAGCGATGGAGTAGCTAGCAAACCGACGCCGCGTTGAAAAGGCGGCATGGTCGGCACTAGACAGTCGAAGCCGAAAGTAGCAGCGGCGATCTTCAGGAGAGCTGGTGTCAGCACTGGTCAATGGCAGCAGTGGTGGCTTGCGACGGTGCACACTGACAGTCGAAGTAATAGAGAAATGAGGAAAGAATCGAATGACGGTAGCCTTCAGTGGTTACAGAAGCAAAAACAGAGCTCTGGTGAATTGATTTTAGAAACAAGATATGTTGAAGAATATGAAATCTGGGTCTCTCAATTTAGTGTGTTCTGGTGAGTGTGTTGGCAATAAAAAAAGGAGGACAAGGACTAGAATTTGTCCTTTGTGTATAGCAACAAAAAAAAAAGTGTGTGATCTTGTGGTCTCTCAAATAATATAGGAGCATGTGCGTATATATATATATAAAGTGGAAAGTGGGCCTACTATATTCTAAAAAAAAAAAAGAGTGGCCTTATCTCGTCAAGAATAAATAAATGGATTTCTTAATTTTTATTTCTTTGACTTGGAGCAAAAAAAAATTTGCGTTTTCCAATACTTCGAGAGATGAAAATTTAATTATCAACATTCTGAGTTGTTGGAGCAAAAAAAATATATTATGAAAAGTACAAAAGTGTGTTTGCCAAACATGACATAAGGATAAAAGATTCATTCTTATCATTACTAGTTGGCAATCTTATCCATACATTATGAGTCATCAATCTTATCCAAAAGTCACATGAGGACAAAATATTTCCGAGGGTGTGATGCGAAGCATGGCCGAAGAAGTGAAAATAAGCATATCCGAGAAATTAAAATTTTGCATACATGCAAGGGGCAAAATGTAAGAGAAGTTAACTTGAGCCCACTAATTAATTAGGCCCAATTAGAAAGCCCAAAATTTGGTGAGCTTGGAGAAATTATTGCCAAATGGGCCCAAGTGAATTCTATTGAACGAGTCCATACGAAAGCCAACAAATTGGGCCAAGGAAGACCTATCGAGCATATATCCCTAAAGAAAGTCTAACAAGCCCATCTAAGGAGGCTCAGATCATACGGGCGTCCGAGGAGGTTAACCGTTGTTTTCAGAAGAGATGAAACCCTCGGAGGAGATCCATTTTCCGAGGTGTTGGGTTAGTCTTGAAAGGGTTCAGAACCACGAACTTAGAGACCTATTTGAGCTTGGACTCAAAAGGGTTCGGATCTACGAACCTAGAGATCCGAAGCACTTGGCTTCGAACAGATTCGAACGCAATCTAGAAGTTGCTCCATTAATGTATCCCAGAACAATTACAGGCTTGGAGCTTTCTGGGATTTAAGCACCAGAACCATGGGCATAACAGAGTCTGAACCAAGGACCAGATCTTGAGGACGGTGAATGGAGATAAATTCACTCTTCGGTTAAACCAGCCTATACCCGGGTCGAGGTGGCACGATCTAGAGGGTCCTTGAGACTTGGCAATATTTGCGGCAGGGCGTTCTCTTGAACTATCCCTGACCCTTCTGCGGCAGGGTGTCCTCTAGGATTACCCCTGACCCTTTGGGATGATTGGGGATCATTGGTTAGATGTGGCTAAGAAGAAGGGTTCGCCGAGAGGTTGATATCCTCTTCAGGGTTTTTCCCATCCTCGGAGAGGTTACCTCCTCGGACAAGGTAGTTAGAGGAAACATTCTCCATGTGCCTTGCATATGGGCTTCATCATACATCATGAGGTGCCTATAAATAGCACCCACCCATAGCTTTACAAGGGATGGATTTTGGAGAGACAACTCTTGGGAAAAAACTAATTTCCCTTTTCCATTGTCTACTTGAAGAGTAAAAGTGGGAGATCCATGGGAAAACCTTGTCATTATTCTCTCTCTAACTACTTTGCCTTCTTCTTCACGCAATCTCTTATCTCCATCATCTCTTTATTATTGTGTTCTTAGTTGTGATTGTTGAAGAATCTAAGCCTCTCACTATGTCTAGAGAATTCAGGGTTTCTTCAAAAAATTTCAAATTTTCCAACAACATTCTGAACCCTTTCATACAGGGTTGGAGCGCCTCCTTTGGTGCTTTTCATCAAATTTCAAATTTGATAAAGTATCTGATACTAAATGAGAGATGCTCTTACAAGTTTGAAAATAATATATATGTTAGACTTATTTATTTTGATGATTTATTTAATTATGTTTTAATTTATTTGGAAGAGAAAAATAGAATCAAAATTTATTTTGATGATTTATTTGAAAGAGAAAAATAGAATCAACATTTATTTTGATGATTTTATGTTTTAATAAAATCAAAATTTATTTTGTCCCATTATTTCTCACCTAAATCTTTATCCTAAATGTTGTTAGAATGTATTTAATATTTGATTAAATTAGGAGTTCAAACAGCTCAAAACAAAGGTTCAAACAGCCTAGAACAGCAGCAGGCCAAAAGGTTCAAAAAGTTCAAGTGGAAGATATTCAAATTAGTAATGATGAAAATACAACGGCTATAAAGGTTCAAAAGGCCAAAAGGTTCAAAAGGTTCAAGTGAAAGATATTCAAATTTGTAATGATGGAGTAGAAGATATTCAAATTGGTAATGATGGAAGTACAACGGCTATAAACGACTATAAATTCAAATGACTACAACGGCTATAACAGCTATAAATTTAAATGAATACAACGGCTATAATTTTCATTATATATACCAAAGCCTCTAATGTAAACAAGTTATAAAAAATCTGAAAATATTATTTGATCTATAATCACTTACATCTATTCTCAAAAATTATACACTGAGCCTTATAGCTTTAAGCCCATCTTTCCTGTGTGAGATTTACAGAAAAATCAAAGTTTCATTTTATATATCTATCTTTTTTCTTTAGAGATATTTATTGTAAGCTTTCTTTGAAAGCAAAAATATAATTTCATCTTGTAAAAGTGTTGCAAACACTGTCTTCTTGAAATCTTGAGAGTGATTGTGAATCACCTAGATTTGCAAGGGTTTGGGCTTGTGAAGTCTGTGTAAAATCCGTGGAGGATTGCTCCATTTGTAAAGAGGTTGCTAGCACCCCTGTGAAGCTAGAAGATAGTGCAAAATCTCAAGTGAAGCTTGAGGAGTGGATGTAGGCTTGGTTGAAGCCGAACCACTATAAATCTGTTTGTGTCATCTTCCCTAATATCTTTACTTTCCTACTACTGCTATAGCTATCTAATATTCATGTGTTAATCATTTGATTTACCCTGTATGTTAGTTATGCTTCATTGTTATTTTGCTTGATAATTTACTGCTAAGTTCATCATTGTACTTGTTAATAATTTGTTGTACTAGTAGTTAATTTTATTGGGGTATTATTAATTTTAATTTATAGAAACCTAATTCACACCCCTCTTAGGTTTTTTTTTGGATAACAGTTGGTATTAGAGCTTGGGGCTCTTATTTAAATTTAACAATCTTGAGTTTTTTATCCATAACAACCATGTATTCTACTTACTCTGCTGTAGGACAAACTAGCAATAGGCCACCTCTCTTTGATGGTAGTAATTACATTCATTGGAAAGAAAAAATGACTTTGTATCTTCAAGTTACCAATTATGCTTTGTGGTTCATTATCACTAAAAGTCCTAAAATCCCTACCAAGGTAGTAGACCATATCAGTGTGCCTAAACTTGAGGATAAATTTGATGAGCGTGATTATAAACTCCTTCAGGCTAATGCTAAAGCCAAGCTTATTCTTGTGTGTGGACTAGATGCAAATGAGTACAATAGAATTTCTGGGTGTATTACTACTAAAGAGATTTGGGATAAACTTGAAATCACCTATGAAGGAACTAGCCAAATAAAAGAGTCTCAGATTGACATGCTTATTCATGATTATGAACTCTTTACTATGGAATCATTTAAATATATTTCTGAGATATTTTATAAATTTACCAATATTATTAATGCTCTAAAATCTCTTGGTAAATCTCATACTAATGGTGAGCTTGTGAGAAAAATACTTAGGTCTTTGCCAAATGAATGGGAAGCTAAGGTTACAGCTATCCAAGAAGCAAAAGACCTAACAAAATTAGGCATTGAAGAACTCCTAGGCTCACTCATGGCTCATGAACTTTCAATGATGGATGGCAGCAAAAAGGAAGCCATTTGGGGAGAAATGATGGAGTAGCCAACCTGTGTCTCATGGCTCTTAGAGAAGAAGAATTCACTAAAGATGAGGTAATTTCTAATTATGTAAAACTTGAAAGTGCTTTCAATGAATTACATGACATATTTAGAAATGTTTGTGTTGAGAATTCTAAATTAAAAAAAATAGTTATTTCTCTTTCAAATGATGTGGATGTTTTAAAAATGGAAAATGCTACTTTGAAAAATGACTTTACGTCTATTGCTAATGAAAAAAACATTTTGAAAAACAATGTTGAGGATTTAAACAAAACTCTTGAAAATTTTGTAAAAAGAAAAGAAAACCTCAACAAGTTTCTTGGAAATAAAAAAAATGTGTTTTTGACAAAGTAGGCATTGGTTTTGATCCTCCTAAACCTTTTATGGGATTAAATGTTCTTGAGACTAATCCCTATGGACCCAAGAAAGTATGGGTACCAAGAAAGAAAACAAGATATTTTGTAGGTGGAATCTCAAAGAACACTAAGGACTTCGAGAGGAAATGCACAACAAGAGTGTTCAATCTAAAGAGCAAAATCAGCTCCTACAAGAAGAAGAATGATGAAATGAAAATCACCAAGATAAACAATAGAGGTAATATATAGGTGAAGATTCCAAAGAGGTAAATGAAGGTATAACTCCTAACACACCTTTAAGCTTAAAGTTCTATATTCTTTAAGGTGTGATTTATGTACAATAGGTTGTGTCTAATCATTGCTTCCATGTAACCTAATTGTACTAAGTTTGCTAAGTCATGTTCTGCTAGTTTCTTTCAAACATTCATTGAACTCAAAAATGAGAATTATATTATTTTGATGAATGCCTATTAGAATATGAATGATTCAAATATTCATTAACATTGTATATCATGTCATCCATTACTGTGAAAATGAGATAAGAAGTGATAAATATGTTTTGTGAGCATACTTTTCACATCTTATATATGACTTCATACTAATATGTTAATTCCTTTTTGAGTCATATCTTTGTAGAATCAATTTTGATGTCATATCATGTTTTTGAAATGTATACTATTTATATTTTGAATTGTACATTTATGATCTCAAGAATATGCTCAATATGAAAATTTCATGCTTATATACTTTACATTGGAATATTTGAATGAATTATGAAATTCGTTGATTATGATCCATCAACAATGTCTAAATGAAAAGAAGTATCATACGTTTGTAGAGACATTGCATCTATCCTATTGAATATCTTTTGAATATGGATTATATTGGCATACATCTCATGAAATGCTTTTGATTGATAAATTGTTAAATTAATTGTTTATAACATTCATGTTGTGTTCCATATTGAGTAAAATGTTTTATCACACTTGAGCATGTGGATTGAATTGATGAAAATGCCTCTTGATAATGTTATGTGATTAAATGAGATTGTTGCATCATTTCTTAATAAAACAAAGAGCATAAAACTATTTTCTTATGCATATTATGCTATGCGTTACAACTTGAAAATTCTGAAAATCCAAACTCTTGTTTGATCATTGAATTATTTTTCATCTTTTTAGTTTGTGATAAGAAGTGATTTGTGCTATATTTTTATTGAGTAATAGTGATTGTTCTATGAATGCTATATTTACACAAAATCATATTAGAAAAGGGTAACACCAACTTAGGGGGAGAAATCATTTTGCTCACATACTTATTAAACCCTTTTGAGATGAACTCCTCATGAAAGAAAATTGAAGATTGAAAAGCTTCCATCTTTTGAACTTAAGGTATGTCTCATATACTCTTTTAAGCTTTTGAGGTAAAAATTCTATCTTATATCCCTTGAGCTAATACTGTTATTACTTTGATATGAAAAAGATTGATTATGCTTCATATGATTTGCAATGTATACTCTTTGATGATGCTCTTACCTAAAAATTATGCCTATGCTTAAATGTGTGGTACATATTGAAATTCACGATTTTTCTTGGCATATGGACTGCTATACCTTGAACATGCTTCATTTTTTTTGGAATTACATTAGCTTCATGAAATTATATTGAGTTTAACCTATTATGAGCAATATTTAGTATTTTACATAATGCTTGAGCTATGATTGTTAAATTTTCTAGATTGCATATTAGTATCCTTGGTAGATTGCATGTTGGTATCATTTTGGCATCCTATTTAATATTATTAACGAGAACATTTCAGTTATGAGCTTTCATTTATCATATCTCCTATTGATTTTTCCAAATGAAACAAGGAGAAGAATTTAAACTTGATTATTTTTTAAAATCCCCTCAGTTTCTATTCTATTTTTGATATCAAACTTATGGGCTTACACCTTCACATGTTACTATTTTTTTTTTTGAGCTTCAATTGTATGATCATTATGTGCTATCATTTTTTTGGTATCATAGAGCTACCTTGATATGGATGATTATTTGTGCTATAATGAAATTTACATTCTTTCATCCTATATGTTGTACCATACTCCCTCCTTGTGCTTGATTTTGTTGAAAATGTCATCGGGGGAGAAAAAGAGACTTGATTGTTTTAGTATCTCTGATTATTTTGGTATCTCTATACTTTTGGTATCTTAATTCTTACAACATGGCCTTTGAACTGATTAGTTATTGATAATGTAAGAGGAAGATCATTTTCCTCAAAGAAGAGTGACTTGAACTTTAGCTCCATATTTATGCTCTTGCTTGGCAACCTTGTTTGATCTATGCACTATTATGTCTATTATAGTCTTGAGATTGGTATGCTCTTGCTAAGAAATTGAGAATTAGATCATGTTCAAATGCTTCTCATATACTCATTAACAATTTGGTCTCTCATTATTATTTTTTGTTTGTGCTTAATTTTCTTATTTTTTTCTCTGTTTTTTATTTCATTTTTCAGTACTTAAACATAAACACAACAACAAATCAAAATACAAATATTTATATAACAAAACCAAAAAAAAAAAACACCCTTCATTTTTTTTACATCCACACGCCGATCAAAATAAATATATATATAAAAAAAACCTTTTTTTTTTTTTTCCGGCCATACACCGATCTTACTTACTCGCCTCTTCCATCGTTTTCTTCTTATTTTTATCACCTTGGGTGACCCTTGACGTCCCTGCCCCCGTGCTTTCGTTGAGAGCGACAACTCCCTGCTGACTATCAAAGGCCAAGAACAACGTTGCCCCAAATCGGGCCATGGAGGTGGTCTTCCGTTTAAGCTCTTTATTTTCAGCCTTTAGTGTGCCTATTTCTGCTCGCACATCCTTGTACATGCGCTGGAGCAGAGAGAGTTGGGCATTGACCTGATGAAGCTCACTCGTCCTGTTCTGTAGTCGGTGAGCCAATTTTGTGACTGCAGTCGCCGTCTCCATATAGGACGTCAATGTGAAATGATTGGCTTCAATGTCTGATTGGGCTGTCATTATTTACTTAATCGACATCATCGGCAGGTTGGGAAGAGTAGGAGCCGGGGCACTCAGCCCAGCAGCACTTACAGGATCATTTAAGTCCGGAAAGAGAGTAAGGGGACGAGATGAGGCCATGAAGTCGAAGAGAGAGATGTAATCGACATGAGGGTCATTTTTGGTAGCCTTTCTGCTCTGCTCAGTCTCTCTGTTCTGTCTCTCGAGGAAGAAGAAGATCGAAGAGAGTAATGAAGAAGAGATAGAAGAGAGTGAAGTGAAGAAGAAGAATCAGACAAGTGTGATTAAGAAGAAGGCTAAAGAGAAGAGGCTGAAGAGAAGAAGACAAGGAGGGAGAGATAACCGAGGCGAGCGGCAATCGAGGCCTGCTTTTGTCGGCCAATGACGCAAAAGTGAGGCCGCGTGTCAAATGCGTTTATCGAAGGAAACAAAGCGACGTGGGAGCGTTGTATGTGTACGCATATATGTATATATATGTTTTGAATTGTATAGATGCCATTTATCACTATCATTCTCCTCCTCCTCCTTCAGATTTTGACCCATGATTTCCTTTTGATAATGTCACAAGGGAAGAAATTATATGATGTTATGTATTATGGTATTATATGATGTTATGTATTATGGTATTATTTTTAAATTATGGTATTATTTGAGAACTAATATGATGATTATGTATTCAGTCTTATATCATGCCTCTAATTAAAGCTTATTTATTACACATGTCCTAATCTATGTATTTAGAAATGAATTCAAGGAGCACGGCCTGAGGGGGAGCTTTTCTTACTCCCAAATCAAATCAAAACATCATCGTGTGCCATCATCAAAAAGGGAGAGATTGTTAGACTTATTTATTTTGATGATTTATTTAATTATGTTTTAATTTATTTGGAAGAGAAAAATAGAATCAAAATTTATTTTGATGATTTATTTGAAAGAGAAAAATATAATCAACATTTATTTTGATGATTTTATGTTTTAATAAAATCAAAATTTATTTTGTCCAATTATTTCTCACCTAAACTTTTATCCTAAATGTAGTTAGAATGTATTTAATAGTTGATTAAATCAGGAGTTCAAATAGCCCAAAACAAAGGTTCAAACAGCCTAGCACAGCAGCAGGCCAAAAGGTTCAAGTGGAAGATATTCAAATTAGTAATGATGGAAGTACAACGGCTATAAAGGTTCAAAAGGGCAAAAGGTTCAAAAGGTTCAAGTGGAAGATATTCAAATTTGTAATGATGGAGTAAAAGATATTTAAATTGGTAATGATGGAAGTACAACGGCTATAAACGGCTATAAATTCAAATGACTACAACGGCTATAACAGCTATAAATTCAAATGAATACAACGACTATAATTTTCATTATATATACCAAAGCATCTAATGTAAACAAGTTACAAAAAACCTGAAAATATTATTTGATCTATAATCACTCACATCTATTCTCAGAAATTATACACTGAGCCTTATAGTTTTAAGCCCATCTTTCCTGTGTGAGATTTACAGAAAAATCAAAATTTCATTTTATATATCTATCTTTTTTCTTAGAGATATTTATTGTAAGCTTTCTTTGAAAGTAAAAATATAATTTCATCTTGTAAAAGTGTTGCAAACACTGCCTTCTTGAAATCTTGAGAGTGATTGTGAATCACCTAAGATTTGTAAGGGTTTGGGCTTATGAAGTCTGTGTAAAATCCGTGGAGGATTGCTCCATTTGTAAAGAGGTTACTAGCACCTCTGTGAAGCTAGAAGATAGTAAAAATCTCAAGTGAAACTTGAAGAGTGGATGTAGGCTTGGTTGAAACCGAACCACTATAAATCTGTTTGTCTTATCTTCCCTAATCTCTTTACTTTCCTACTACTACTATAGCTATCTAAATTCATGTGTTAATCATTTGATTTACCTTGTATGTTAGTTATACTTCATTGTTATTTTGCTTGATAATTTACTGCTAAGTTCATCATTGTTCTTGTTAATAATTTGTTGTACTAGTAGTTAATTTTTTTGGGGTATTATTAATTTTAATTTGTAAAAACTTAATTCACTCCCTCTTAGATTGCTTTTTGGGTAACTATATATATATATATTAGAACAACATCGATCAAAACAAGAAAAATATATAATATTAAATAAATTAGGAATTATAAATTACTTCACAAAAAAAAAAAATGATATAAAGGTCTATATCTAGACCTATTTTAAGATATACAGTGATGTGCAATCTATTATTTTAAGATTTATTTTTAAAATTTTTGTAGTCCAACAACTCAAAACAACCAAAGATTATTTTGGATCACAGATTGATTTTTCCCTTTCAAAGGGAAATCCTATAGTACTACCAGGGGCGACCCTAGTAAGGATTTTATGGGATCCCATCCATCGATCAAGTTGTCAAGAAGTGTTGAAAAAAAAATTTATAGCAAAAAAATTATTTGGTAATCAATTGATCTTATTAAGAAAACCAAAACGGCTCCATTAGGAACTCGATAAATGTAAGAGATTTTAAATTTTATATTTGTAAATTCATGATGTGATAAAAGAGTTGAGCCTTGGATTTATGTATTTGAATATATGATGAATCAAAAATTAGTAATTATAATGCCACATGTGAAGAGCATTTTCAGAATTTCAAACATTTTTTTATGAACCTAGTCTCTCTCTATTACATTTCTCTTCTTGATACTCAAAACCAAATGAGATATCAATTGTAGAATAGAATGGTTGAATGATTACTTGATTATATACATAATAAAAAATGACACTATTGACGGTAAGATTATTATGCAACGATTAAAAAAAAAAAAAAATTTGCTCGAATGCAATTATAAAAATTTATTTATTTTTTTCTATTTTGTTAAGACAATAGTAATTTGTTACAAGCATATTCTACTTAAGGTGAGAAAATTCAAATGTTACTTAGTATATATTTCTATAAATATATATATATAATTTGTGGAACTTAAATTTTTAAAGTGATTCTATCTAAAAAAAGCTTCTAAAGTCGTCACTATATAGTACATGCCCCTCCACCTTGTTGCACGACTTTGTTGTTGTGATAGAAGTTACGATAATTTGTAATTGAGAAATGAAATTATATATTTTTGTGATAATGTTATGTATTTTGTGGTATTATTACATATTTTGTGATTAAAAAATATTTAAATTAAATAATTGTACGAACACAAAATAATCTTCTCTTATAATCCTGTTGATCAAGTTTGCACTCCTCTAAACGTCATCGCTTAACTACTTAAAAACACAAACGTCAACTAGTCGGCAGGTGTGTGCCAGAAACCTCTCCAATGCCTAAGTCAGCCAACAGACAATAGACACAAAAGCTCTGTGTATTCTAGAGTAAGAATTGTGATACTTGTACATATGTCCTGCTATGAGCTTTTATAAATTATGTCTGGCACAATCCTAGTAGGATTCCAACTCTCCTTATAAGAGTCCTCTTAGGAATCACACTCCCAGTGAAGAGTGTCTATCCTGATAATACTCTACTCACTACCAACCAAGTGAGATGGTTTGCACAATCCTAGTAGGACTCTATTCTCCTTAGCAGAGTCCTCCTAAGAGTCTCAAGCCCAAGGATAATGCTTATCCTTAAAACACCCTCATCACTGCAAGCCAAGTGAGATGGCTGAACCCTTTACCTCGGCTGACACTACGGTCAACCAAGTTACTTCGGCTCCATGCTCAACATGGGCGAGCCGTGATGACCCTGCCACCGGTTGGCATCTTGCCGAGCTACTCCCAACTCGGCCCATCACCCTGCTATCATCTCGGTCAGAAGGTAGATAGGTCCCAATTCCAGCAACACATCCAACTGTCCTGGTACTTACCTCGGCCTAAAGCCGAAACACAAAATATCTCCTTGGCCCATTGCGCGGTCCAACTTCCAGAGAAGACTCGTCCTAGTTTGGCCCAATTTGTTTACAAATTACCCTCTCAATTGCCCCTTAATTCCATCTGCGTAGCATGATTGGGATTATTTTCCTTCAACCGAGTTAAGAACGCCCCACTTTGCCGAGCTAGAAAATTGTTCGGTTTCACATCTCGTTCGGCCCTAATAAGTCTTGTCAGTTGCTCAACATGTCCTTCCACTAATCTGGCATGACGTTATTCCCAGGATACGTGGTGTGCCCCCATTATCCTTGTTCTCCTGTTGCAAGCGTTATGTACCTCCAAAAATTTGAACAGCCCCACCTTTTTACCTTCAACATTTATATCCTTCAAGTTCGCAATCGCACGAGAAGACATTCTTTCTGTGTAACCGGGCTATATGTCCCACCTTTTGTAATGAAAAATTTCGATCTGTTTGCTCGGTTACTGTGTTTCTTTTTCAATGTTTTGCATGATTCTGACTGCATGTCTAGCCAAACTAATTAGCTTGGCCTTACCTGATCCTGCCAACCTTCTTTGGCCGAGATACGCATCTCGGCTCAAGAATCCAAAAAACTTGTTGGTCAAACCTGCCAACCTACTTTGGCCGAGGTAACTGTCTTCCTGGCCAAAGAGTGCAAAAATTTTGTTGGTCAAACCTGCCAACCTGCTTTGGCTGAGGTAATTGTCACCCCGATCAAAGAGTTCAAAAATTTGTTGGTTAAACCTACGAACCTGCTTTTGCCAAGATAATTGTCATCCCATTCAAAGAGTGTAAAAATTTTGTTGGTCAAACCTGCCAACCTGCTTTAGCCGAGGTAACTATCATCCCGGTTAAAGAGTGAAAAAATGTTGTGTTGGTCAAATCTGCCAACCGCCTTTAGCCTAGATCCTGATATCGGCTGAAGGGTGAAAAAGAGTTTTGTTAGTCAAATCTGCCAACTGCCTTTGCCCCCCCAGTTGGGCAAGGAGTCTAAAAAATTCTTGTTGGTCAAACCTGCCAACCACCTTTAGCCTAGATCCTGATCTCGGCTGAAGGGTGCAAAAAAGTTTTGTTGGTCAAACCTACCAACCGCCTTTGCCCCCCAGTTGGGCAAGGAGCCTAAAAAATTTTTGTTAAAAAGAGTTAGTCAAACCTGCCAACCCACTTTGCCTCAAGTTGGGCAAAGACTTTTGCGCCGTCGATCCTACTTGTCAACCATGTTAACTCTCGCCAAAGGCTTTTTGTCTAGTATCGCTGTTGTGCCGGACTCTACCTTGGTGTGCGCCCCATCTTCCTTTACTCGGATGTGTTGGTGCACTCTCTCCATCAAGGCTTCCATAGTAAGGGGCGGCGTCATTGTCATTGAATCCCTCAACTTATTGCCAACCGGCAAACCTCGTTTGTACTGTGCGATAGCTAGCTTTGTGGGGCAATCTCTAATCTCATTAAAAGTCTTCCAATACCGGTTATTGTAAGACCTCAATGTTTCCTTCTCGCCCATATCTATGGAAAGAAGCTGGTCAATCTCTACAGGCGTCTTGGTGTTTGTTCTGAATCTGGTCACAAATACCTCCGCTAGTTGCGCCTATGAAGCTATGCTACCTTCTGACAACTTTTCAAACCATTTTAAACCCAAGGCTGGAAGGAAACAGAATACACATTAGAGCCTCGTTTCATCGATACACAGCCATAACCTGGCGAAAGTGGCTCAGGTGCATATAGGGGTCTGACTTCCCCTCATAAGCAGTGAATTTGGGCTGGTGGAAACCTGAGGGTAATAGTGCATTCTCTATCGCCGGAACAAACGGCGAGCTCTGTAACCTGGGTAACGCTTTGTTTGCTGGTTGATAGGCAAGGCATGGCTCTGGCATTCTAACTTCGACACTCCCATGTGTTCTAGGAGCCAACTGTTGTAGCGCTGAGACTCTATGGGGGTGTAGACACCCCATTTTTGACCGTCCTCTAGACTTGGACGTCACCGTTGGAACACTCGGTGATTATCCATGTTTGTGTTCGTTTGGAGTTCCCGGAGTTCTCGGCTCGCGCGTCTTGCCTCAGGACCTCCGAACTCGACCGTTTTGTGTTTGGTTTTGCACCAAACACTTGTGTTTTGCCTTGGAAGGGCAGGGAATGCTTTGTGAGGCATCCCCACACACCACTGGCACTGGCTAGAGGCCACCGGCTGGTTGGTGTTACCACCGGCACTATATTGTGCCGGTCGGCACTATTTTGTGCCGGTCGGCACTTGTTTTGGCAAAATGACCATTTTGCCCTGCCGACCACTGTGCAGCTGCTTTATGAGATATTTTTAGACAGCTGTTTAGCTTTTGCTTCCCCTCCATACACGTGTATGGAGGGGATGAGCCTTTGGTTGACTTAGCTTGTAAGCTTTGTTGCCTATAAGAGAAGGCTCTCTCCTCTTGGCTCAAGGGTTAGAAAAATTGGAGGGTTAGAGAGAAGAGACAGAGGAGAGGCTCTGGTTTTAGGTTAGAAATACTATATCTATCCTATCTCTCTTTTCCTTGCTCATTTTGTACACTAGGTGCTTTAGTCCATACTTTCACACACAAGCACCTAGTGTTTCACCTTCCCTAGGTCTTTGAGGGTCCAGAGGTTTGTTCTTGGTGCTTTGGAGTTGGATTCAAGCAAAGGAAGGCAACAACACCAACATTGTTGAAGAGGTCTTCAAAGGTAACAAAACTACCCCTTTTTACCCCATTCTTACACCTTGTTTTTACCTAGTTTAGAACTGTTTTTGTGCTTAGTCTATAATACAAAAAAGTTCTGATTTTTAGGCCTCTTCATTGTTTATTAAGAGTGTTTGGTGGTTTGGGTAGGTTTGACCACCCTTAGGCCTTGAAAAGGCCCCATTTTGTGCCTTTTTGTGAGAGATCCGAGACCTTGGTGTTAGGATCTCTCCACCACTGAAATCTTGAGGGATTTCAGTGGTGAAGATGATGCCTTAGAGTCTCAAGAAGGAGGGGGCCACCCCCTCTCCTTGATGTCCTTGAAAAGGGCAAGTTTTGGCCTCCAAAGGAGCACCATGTTTGGTTGTTTGTTGAGCATGTTTGGTTTGTTTTTCATGCTTATTATGCCATGATATAACATGTTTCTAAGTTGGTTTTAGCATTCTTTGCATGCCTTGCATAGTTGCTTTGTAATGCCTCAATAGTCCCTTAACATGCCTAGGTTGTGTGCCCCTATTTCTAGCATGTTTTAGGCTTAGATCCATGAAGCTTGTATGCTTATTTTGCCATGCGTGAGGTCTGTCCATGCTTGTTTTGGTCGGCCATGACTCGCATTACATAGCTCCTTTGCATTTGGCTTGTTGGCCTTAGGAGCATGAGTGTGTGGCATGCCATGCTTGCATTATTTTTGGTGGTTTGGAAACATTTATCATGTCATATCAGTCCATTTGACATGCTCATATGTTTGCATTACCTGCTCCTTTAATGCTTTAAAAGTATGTGTTAAACGCTCCTTGTTTTGGTCACTTTGTATGCCTTAGGGTTTAAGCCTCTTAGATGCCATCTAGGTACACCCTTGGCCTTGTTTAGGTCTGCATGTGACCTATTTTGAGCCCCCTTGGCCTTGTGAGGCTTGGTGGGTTTGACCCTAGTTTGAACCCCTTGGCTTGCCTTAAAGCCTTGAACCACTTGCATGCTTTGTTTGGCTTGCTTTGTTGCATGATTTGGCATCATGTTTTGCATGATTTTCAGAGCTTATGCTACATGCTAGTAGTCCATATTTAACTCATTTCAAGTGTGCTTGAATGTTGTTTGTTATGCTTAAGTGTTAGTGCCTTAACCTATGCATGTGTGCATAATTATTTGGCCCTCATGCCTTAGCATTTTGGCCGCTGTTTTGAGCCTTGTTAGAGCTGCCCAATTCATGTATAAGTCCATCCCATTCCTTAGTTTGCATACTTGCCTTGTATGCCTACTTGTATGCTTGCATAAGCGCCTTGCATTGTCCATATGGCATAGTAGATAACATGCTTAGGACCTCATTGCATAGGCATGCATGCTAGGCCTCTTGAAGTGAAGTATGATGGAGGTTTGGCACCCTTATTTGCTTGTTTGCATTGCATGCATTTGAAATCAAAATTGCCCTCTTGGTTCTTTGGGCCATCATGCATGGAAATGCGTGATTGGTGGTCCGGGAATCGAGGCGCATGCCCCTTTGAGTCACTAATATGATAAGGGCTGTGTTTGGTGCATACATGCTTTGAATTGCCTTGCCATGCATGTTGTTCCCTTCTGCTGCTGTGAGTTGCAGGTTCTGTAGGCATTAAGTGCCGGCCGGTACTATTTAGTGCCGACCGGCAGTCAACAAACAGCCGATGGCTTCCTTTTGTGCCGGTGACCTTCTCCTTCAGCCGGCGGTGTCCTACCCCAGCCAGTGGTGATCCCCAGTGCCCTGAGAGGCACTCCCGGGACTTTGGTAATTTTCTGAGGAGGAGAGCAGAGGAAACAGAGGCAATCCGTGCATGGCAGTGCGGTTCCGAGCCAGTCCCGAGCGCATGCTGCATTTGGCCCTCATCCCGAGGCGATTTACCGTTTAATTAGATTAATTATTTTATTTAATTAATTTAGTTGATTTGTAATATAATTAATTAGCTTGCGTAGTTAATTAATTTGTATATTCTTTCGGTCCCTCCGAGCGAGGGCGTATCTGTAATAAGTGTGTGTGAGTGGATGTATGTCTTCCAATCCCCACTTCTTTCTTCCCTTTTATTTACCTGCTTACGATGGTAGATTAGGGCACAGTTAAATTAGCATACCTTATGCAATGCGTGCGTGCATTCATGCATTTGTTTACATGCACCGGGCTCGGTACATCATACAAACTGCATTGTACTTTCGATTTCTAAATTGAATACGTGCTACTCGCGCATTTCACATGCCATGTTTAGGGTTAGCCGAGCCTACTCTAGATTGCATCTATGCCTGTGTTGCATTAGTCATTTAACATGAACTAGGTCATGCATGTTTTGCTAACTAGTTTATTGTTTTAGCACGGAGTACGATGTAAGTTTTTATGCTTTAGCATGTCGCATGCGTGTGAACGTTTGCCATGACAGTATGCTTGCCATGCGGCTAAATGCTTACGTGATAAATTGCTTGAATGCCTGTGGGTGGAGGTTGGATTGCGTGAGTTGGAACAACTCATTGAAATCCGTATTTTAGCCTACTTTCGAGTAGCAAAAACCAACACGTTTTTCGAGACAAAACGGATATGCAATGTTTATTTCCAAGTTAGGCAATCTAGTCTATACTTGTTTGCTGCGCGCATAACATAGTAATTCTAGGCTAATAATTGGAATAAGAGCATGTAATGTTTTCAAAATCGGATATCACGGTTAGTAGAGGCCGGTCTTCGAATCGGGCGAGAGGGGGTGCTCATAGATGACCTTCCCCAATCGTACCCAAGCTCCCGAGCCAAGTCACTTTGGTGATGACGGACATGTGGCCTTCGGCACCGAGTCAGGGTTTCCTAAATTTCCCATTTCAAAAATATTTAGGTGGCGACTCTGTATCTGGCAAAGCAGTCCCTGTTTGGCACTTCTTTTCAAAAAATCAGTTTTTCTTCAAAACGATTTGCCAGAGTTGGACTCTTTGGTTCAAGATTAAGAACCGTGACATTTTGAGTCCTTTGAACTGTAGTGACCCAATATCGAACCAGAACCGGGGGGGGGCCCGCACTCCTCTCCCCGGGATGCGTTCGGGGACGTCTACAGTTTCTGGCGACTCTGCTGGGGAGTTTGGAGAGCTTGACTCGAACTCGTGATATCTTGTTTTGACTACACATATGTGTTTCTTTGCATTGCATATGCATTGGTGCGCCTAGGACACCGTGTTGGCCATCTGCTATTCCTGAGCGGTTTGCCGGAGGCTTGTCTTGTCAAGGCATGTCCGTAAGGCTGATCGGTTGCGGGCTCTGCCAGTATGGGAACACAAACCCTGGTTTTACCGGGGCACCCTTTTCGACCATTCGACCTAGTGCATATCGAAATCCGTAGTGACCATTCCAAACTAGGACAGGTTGCTTACCCGATGTAGGTTGTTTGAAACCGCTGCGTGCGTAGTGAAACCCTAGCTCCTAACAAAATAGGACAGGGAAACCCTACCCAATATAGGGGTGTTTTGGCTCTCAATTATCTGTTATGTGCTTCTAGAGTGTATCTCTGCAGGAAAGTGCATGTCAGTTTGCGAGTTTGAGTATCCGGCCCGAAGGGCACCAGTATCAGTGTTGTTGAGGAACCAGTTATATCTGCGGGTATCAGTTCAGTTCTGGGAACAGTGATTCTGGGGAACAGTAATCAGTAGTAGAGATCAGATGTTTGACTGCGTCTGTGTTTGATCTGTTTTGGGCTGAAATGCTGTCCGTTTTTCCTTTCAGTTGAGAGAGTCCAGAAAGTCGATACAGAATAGCCAGTGTTTTCCCTTGCTGGGGCAGGGTTTGAGATGACGCAGAGTTCAGAAGAAATAGTGGTTATGACAGCCGCGTTGGATCAAGGGATCACCTTACAGAGTGAGGCCGGCGTAGATATGCCACATCCTCCTAGGTCGCCCGCTACACACCCAATCTGGGCCCCCCAGTTCTATCAGGCTCGCGAGCCCACTACATTCGAGTTAATGGGGATGATAGGTGATCTCCAAAGATCTGTGGCAGATCTCGCTTACGGGATGTCAGCCTCGCCACCGGTTGCACCGTATGCCGGAAATTTTGAGCCCCAAGAGCCCCCGCTACTGGGGCGGATTGTGATCGAGCTTAATCAGCCGGAGATGGCCTCCACATACAACAATGATGTACCAGTACCAACCCAAACCTCTCACCAGGCTGACGCCAAGGGCAAAGACAAAGCAAAGGCAGATGCCGACCCCATGGGACAGCTGCTGTGGGCAGTCGAGGCTTTAAGAGCCGGGGGGATGAACAAACAACAGGTATCCGCGATGACAACCAAAATTGTGAAGGATGCTTTTCCCACTCTACCTGAGGATAGTTCAAGCCAGTCGGAAAATCGGGATAGACCCCGTTATGTTGAAACAGTTTCTCTCACTCCCAACCCCGTACCTGGGAAGGATCAGAAATTCAAGCCCGCACTTGCCGACCCGTTCGCCAGCACGTCTAGCAGGAGCACTCAGGCTTCAAAATACCAGCCCCGGGGGCGGAGGGTCTTCCATCCTCTCTACATGCCTTTGTCTAGGGCACTTCTGATTTTGGCCAAAAAGGGGCATCTTACACCCCTTGAGCCTAGGCCGCTCCCCAAACCCCTTCCAGCAGGACATGATGCCACTCAGTACTGTGCGTACCACCAGCAATCTGGCCACTCCACCGATAACTGCTTTCGCCTCCGCCACGAGGTGCAGGATCTGATTGACAACGAGGTTATCCTCCCACCCACCTCAGCTAAATCCGTCACCACTCAGCTGTTAGATTTTGAGGACACCGATACTGCGAGTATGTAATTGGGATTCAACCGCCTGCGGGCAGCGCCTCGAGTTTTTGATGTGGCGTCTGGCACGCAGTTTTGAGCATCTACGAATGCTACTTTTGTAAATCCTGGCTTGAGTGTTGAGTCAGTCTTTTGCTTTGTTTTGAGTCTGTCTCTGTCTTGAGTCAGTCCTTTTTGCTTAAGGGTCTGTCTTGTTGTAACGAGTCAGTCCCTCTTTTGTATAGAATACCAGGTGACTCCGGGGTTGTTGCCTCAAGCACCGTTTTGTTTTGTAATTACTTCTTTTTGCTTTCTTTTTGGGACTACCTCTGCTGTGGAGCCGGTTTACATCCGGGGAACCTGAATGAAACAGCCGCGGCTATCGTGTTCCCGTACTATTTGTTTTGGGCTAGTTGTGCCAGAGAATTCGAATGGGGTGACAGCGCATTCCACCCGCTCTTGTGTGCCCTAATAATTATTGTTTTGACCTAAGTTTTTCAAACCCTTTTGAACACTGCGGTGAAAACGAAGAGGGAGGAATTCCTCGGGATTTGCAAAACTTTGATCAAATCGAAAGAAAGAGAGGCATGCTAAGCCCTTAATGATCGAAATCATGCTTGTCAGCGTGAGTACTGAGAAGGACCCTGGCTTGATCCAGACTGGTTCCACACTGTCTTCGGCACGAGTAATTCGTCGCCTTCTTAAAAATTTTCGAAAACAAAATGTTTTGCGCAGTCCCGCGAAGATCTGTGTGGAATCGCTCTTGAGATTATGCAGCTTAGGATCGCTCTCGGCCTCGAGACCCGACCCCTCATTTTCAAACCTTGGACCGGCATCCGGAATGTTCAATGATTAGCTATCAATGCAAGGCCCGTGTGGCCAGACCCGAAGCAGCCCTCCAACAAGAGGCACCAAAGTCAAGTCAAAAGACTAGAGTTCACCAGGAGAAGTTGGCAAAGCAACCGTGATTGATTCTCCTGCAAAGTACTGCAACGGTCATTCTCCCGAAAAAGGGGAGGCTTCGATTTCGAAAACCATTTGGCATGGACCAAGCTACACTTTTACCCTTTGAGAGGCTTGCTGGATCGAAAACCCAGAAGGGCGACCCAGGCAAAAGTTAGAGCAAAGAAAAAATACAAAAAAAAAAGAAAAAAAAGAATGCAAAAGAAAAGAAAACGAAGAAAAATACAAAAAAAAATGCAAAAAGAAAAAAAGGAAAAGAAAGAAAAGAAGCTCGCAAGGTCGAAAACCTGCAACAGGCGCCTTGGCAAAAGTTAGAGCCTAAAAATAGTGAAGGTTAAAATACCCGAGTGTACCTTAACCAGAACTACGTAAGGCTTGATTCCCATGTTTGGGATACGTAGGCAACTTCATCTTGAAGTCCAGCCCTTAACGCTTTCATAGCGTCTCGGTCCATGCAATGGTTTTGATTACTTGTGCTTCTTCCAAATCCGATGTCTCGGTTGCAACAACTGGAGCTGCATGATCAACTTCCTCCTGAAGTCCAACCACCAATGTTTTCAAGGTGACTGTGTCCATATATTGTTTGTGGCCGCCTTCGTCCTCTCCGTGCGTGAGAATCCGGCTGCGATCAATCATCGATGAGCATGCCGCGGCATCGTCCAAGCAAGGAGCAACTTTCCGTTGCCTCATATCGCCATAAAGTTGCCCTGAGTTGCCGCCCAAACTAGGGGCAACTTTCCGTTGCCCTCTTCCCCCCCTTCAAGCAAGGGGCAATTTTCCCAAATTGCCTCCGATCCGAGGTTGCGTATCTCGAGGAGAGGTTCTGCGCTTGTTGAGCATTGACTGTTTGCGAAAATAGTTTTTGAAATTTTTTACTGAGGTTGACTATTTTCTCGAAAATTATTTCATTTTCCAAAATCAGACCATGTTTGGACCCAAAAAGGAAAACTTTCAGTGCTTACGGCCTGACTTGCATGATTTTCAAATCAAAAATTGAACAAGCATGTTAATCTAACGTTCATTTTGATCAAAACTGTTTTAGAAAGAAAACAAAAAAAATGGTCAAAGTAATGAACTAGGGGCACAGTCGAGTCGGGTGTTCCGCCTCTCCTTTGTTATCGACGTACTTGCCAGAAAGGCACCCTATCTATCAGAAGAAATAGCCGTGAGCTAGCTGTATCGGGCGTGAATCCGCCGTTTCCTATTCATCCATCAATCACCCTGGGAAGGGACGAAAAATGAGAGAATAAAGAATAGAGAGGTGTAAGTCGAGAGAAAAGTGAGCAGGAGGGTTTTTGAGAGAAAAACCGAGCTTGAGGGCCGAGTGGCGTGAGAATCACACAAATCAGAAAGGGTGGGAAACCTGCCCGGAGGAATTGGCTCCTCAAGGTCTTTTGTTTTCAAGCACGTCCGTGTGTCGTGTCCTTTGATTTGTCGGTCTCAGTTTAGCTTTGAGTCTTCTCTGAATGTATCTCGTTGTGTTTAGGTCGTGTGCCTTTTATTTTCCTCACTTGAGTCCTTTCCACTGTGTTCAGTTGTAGGCTCGATACCCAGGTTGAGAACCCTTTCTTTTTCTCGAATCGTTTGTGCTCAGAATGCTGTGCCATTCTCTACATTTATGCGAGGCAAGAGAAGAAAAGGAAATTTTGGGACATCCGAATGTGTTTCAACCTCAACTGTCTCAGTTTTGGTGATCCGTCTTGTCAGATTGGGCCAATTGTTCAAAGTTTGCCGTGTGCAGAATGGACCGGATATTGTATTATGAGCTGTGTGCAGATTAATCCCCAGCAGAATATGGGCTATTTGTTCAGTTTGAGCAGTGATTTGTCTGGGTTGTTTGCTGTTAGTTGGTTGGTTATCCGATTATTACAGTGCAAGTGCTCAATCTTTAGACAACAAATCGTAATCATTTACATTTGAGGTGTAATATGATGCAGTGCAATGCAAAGTACGAGGTGTGTAAATAAGATACTTTTCAGATAAAAGTTTGTTTCATATCATCGTCTTTTCAAATACAAAGTTTTGAAGAAAGCAAAATCTGCCTGTGGCAGTACAAAGTACTCTATCTACTAAAAAGAGAAAAGTACAAGAAAAGAAATAAAGAAAAGAAAAAAAAATAGCGGAAGTCTGTAATCATCATCAATGGCCTCGTGCCGGGAGATCCATCCTCGCCCTCTTCCTGGGCAGAAGCCCAGGAGTATCGTCGGAAGCATCGCTGTCAGAGCTCGAGCCCGAGCTATCCCCGGCCTCCTCCTCGGACGACTCCGCCTCCATCTCTGACTCGCCATCACCTGGAACTGGTGCTCGCGAGCTACTCCCGACATGAGCGTGTCTCCCTCTGGTACGGGGGAATATCCTGCCATCCCGAGTAGAAAGGGAAGGCCCAGCCGGAGGAGCGCCGCCCACTGGCGGAATCGGAAAGGGAGGCTGAAAAATACGAAAAGCAAATACATCAGAAAGCTGTGAGCAGTATATCAGAATGCAGTGTATAAGTACAGTATGTGAATGCCGTGAGCAGTTAATCAGTACAGAGTGCAGTGTATGAGTACAGTGTGAATGCCGTGAGCAGTTTATCAGATTTTGTGTAGTGCATCAGTATGTATGGAACAGAGTATGGTTTGAGACTGTGGTCAGAAGAACGTACTGGAAGACTGTAGGCGGCCATGACATCGAGGGTCCGCTGCAGCATCCCCATCAGGGAGGCACACAGCTCCACCGACTGCCGTGTGTACTCGGAGGAAGCCTGCAAAAGTATCGGATGCATTAGTATTCTGCGGAATATCAAATAAACTGGAATGGAATGACAATGCAAGATGCAAAGTGAAGTAATACGTACCGGGGGTAAGTCGGGAATACCGGCTAACTCGTGACCAGCCGGGGGAGGAACGAAGGGGATCTGGTAGGTCTCCCCACCCTGCCCCCTGTACGTCAGCATAGTGGGCAGAGCGGGCCAACCGGACCCTCGTCCCCTCTGTACCCCACCCCTGCCTCGGACTCGGGCTCTCCTCGAAGATCCCACTCCTGCTCCTGCCTCTGCCCGAGCCGCCGGCACCGCAGGACTCCCTCGCTCAGTCTGGCGACCCCCGCTCAGAGGCCGCATGATGAAGGTCCGGACATACTCAGAGTAGTCGCCCTCGCCCCTATAGCCGCCCTCGTCCCAGCCAAGGGTGTAGTCCTCCATCTGCTGCAGAGAAAACCTCTCGGTGTCCCTCATGTGCTCAGGGGGGTGAACCGGGACTATCTGCTCTGGCAACCCAAGGGTCTGGCGCAGAAAACGCTCCCCCAGGTACCAAGCCCGACAGACCGGGCCCTCCAGCAAAATCCGGTAGCGAGAGGTCTCCTCCGCGCCGGCGAACCGATCCTGAATGCCTGCTGGCACTGCAGCCCAGGGTCGCCAGATGATCTGGAATTGGAAGTACAGTTTGTTACCGATTGCTATTTGGAATACACAAATGCAAAGCAAAGTTTGAATGAACTGTAAGTAAAATATACCTCGGCAGAGGTGATGGTGTCGAAGAATCGGCGGTAGAAGCTGAAGGTATCCCGAGGTCGCCGTGTGCACCTCCCATCGTAGCGGCGCGAGAAAGGGATGACCAGGGGAGTCTCCGTCTCCGGCACTGGCTCCAGCCTAGGGAAGTAGGCATACACCCACAACTGCAAAACAAATGTCAGTACGACCATCAGATAAAGCAGAATGCAGTGTAAAGCAGAAATAACAGAGCCGTGTGTTGTGTAGTGTATTTTGCAGAGTGTACAGAGTGAACGGTGTACAATCAGAATAAAGCAGAGATAGCAGAGCCGTGTGTTGTGCAGTGTATTGTGTAGAGTATGTGTGTGCCGTGTGTACAGTATACAATCAGTGTAAAGCAGAGTATGTGTGTGCCGTGTGTATAGTATACAGTCAGTGTGAGCAGTGTACAGTGCAGAATACAGAAAGTATGTAGAACGGAAATGTAAAGCAGAGAAGAAGACATACCTCCCAAGCTCGCCAGTAGCCTCCGAGCAACTGCCCGCTGCCACGGGAGACTGAGCTCATGTAGCCGTAGAGGGTGGCCAGAGCCGCGCCACCCCAGTCAAAGCGCAAAATATCTCTGACATCTACCAGTGCGCTGAGAAGACAGAGGGGCACTGTGTTCGCCCGGTCGGCAAAGAGGGTCGTCCCTAGCAAAAACATCAAGAAGCCGCGTGCGTACTGCTCCACGGCCTCCTGGGTCATCGGGGCTGCGTCGATGAGGGTGGGCTGGACCCTGAACTGAACCTCGAACCAGGAATACCTGACAAAGCCAGGACGCGCCAGAGGCGGTGCCTCGCCAAGCAAGTAGACCTGGGCCGCGGTCCACTCATCCATGTTAATGTCGAAGGGGATCGGATCACCCCCTACCCCGATGCCGGTAAGCATCGCGAAGTCGTAAGGAGTCATCGTCATGTCCCCTGCCACCGACAAGTGGAATGAATCAGTGGTGTCCCACCACCTCTCTGCCAGGGCGGCAAGGAGAGGCCTGCAAGCAGTAAGTCTGGACAGTCCCCTGCAAAATGCGCCGAAGCCGGCCCGATCGACGATCTGACGGACTGCATCAGGTAGCTCGGCATACCACTCTCGAGCGACGGTATTCCCATACCCGCGGATGGCATGGGAACCTCCCTGTTTACAAACAAACAGTTGCGAATCAATATGAAAGGTACAGTTTCGAAGAAACAGATAAAGTAAGTACAAATCTAGCATGCGTGCAAGTCTTTCAGATTCAAACAGAAACCGGGTACCGGTGTGCTTACGGTAAACTACGGCGCGTGATGCGTCAGTATGTTTCGAGTGGTCCAGTGTAAACTTGGTGCACGTGTGCACGTTTTTCAGATGCAAGCAAATGTCAGGTTTCAGTGCACCAGTAGGTGGACTACGGCCTGTGATGTGCCAGAACTTCCATGGGGATCAGTGTAAACATAGCATGTGTGCGTGTTTTTCAAAGTTCAAACGGATGCTGGGTCCCGGTATGTTTCAGTGAATTACCAACGTGTGATGCGTCTGCGTGTTTGTGTGATTCAGTGCAAGTCTAGCATGCGTGCGAGTTTTCAAGATTCAAATAAGCACCGGGTGTCGGTGAGTTCATGTCAAAAGTGCAATGTGTGCCGTGTGTTTGGGTGATTCAGGCTAGTGCAGTGTGTGTGCATGTGTGTCGGTCCTAGGCAGATATCAGTTGTGAGGTTGTCTACAATCAACTACAGCGCACAGTGTATCAGATCTAAAGCAGTTAAGGGTTGTAATCAACTATGGCAGTTGACAGTTTACAGTTCTACATTGCAGAAAATAAAGTGGATCAGGATGTTACCTCGGAAGCGCCGAAGGACAAGTGAGAGGCCGGCTCGCGCAGGAGAAACTCCGGGTCCAGTGCTCGGTCGAAGCCGCGGAAGTGGCGGAGTCCATCGGGTGGTAGAATGTGAATAGCCGGCCGGTAGGTCGCCGGATCAAATGGGCGCTCACTCAGCGGGAGGAGCTCGACCCCGGGATCCATCTCGTGATTCGGGGGAGTCCCGACATGTGGAACATCGTCTGCCATAGTAATGGGGATGAGAAAATAGCCGGAAAAGGAGAACCGAGTAAGAATACGAGAAGTCGGCTGGAAAAGTCAACCCCGAGTGGGCCGGGAATGGCCGGAAAGGCCGGAAGGTGAAAATACACGGAAATGTAGAGAAAATCGAGGGGAACAAGTCCCGAAAAGGCGGAAATAGCAAAGGAGATCCCGAAACGAAGTTTCGATCGGATGGAAATGTCCGAAACGCGAAGAATATCGCGAATCCGACGGTAAAACGAGCGTAAAACGCGAGGAAATCGACGAAAAATCGAGAGAACAAAGCTCTAGAGAGAGAGAGTGAAGGTTTTCGGCGGAGGCAAAGTGAAGAAATAGGGTTTCAAGCCCTATTTTAAAAGACCCGAGGCAAAATAGCAGAACTGCCCCCGATCAGGCATTTTCTGCCGGTCGGCACTATTTTGTGCCGGTCGGCACAATATTGTGCCGGTGGATGAGTTCAGGCAGCCGGTAGCCTTCCCACCCAGCCGGTGGTGTTCCCAAGGCCTTTTTTAGGCTAGATGAGGGGTTTTGGGTCTTCATAGCTCAAGAAAGTGCAAGGAAGTGCATCTCCGACGCTCAACCGGCCTCCGTTTTGACCTCAGACAGTGTCTTCTGTGTGTGGCACTCAAATTCATGTGATGATTGTATCCTTTTGTATCCTTTTGTCTTTCATAAGATTTAAAAGTTGCCCCGTGTGTGTTGCGCGCATTCATCACACTTTCCGGTGCGTCGCCTCGCTCCGTTTTGCACGTCCCTTGTGACTTGCACTGCTTACATTTCTATGCGGCATACGTGGCACACTTGCGTTGTTCTACGTTCCGTATGGCATGCGTGCCATACTTGCACTTTCGTTTTGCATTTCACAATCAATGAGGTATGTGTGCCTCATTTTGCATTTCACTTTGATTCGCGTAAGGTGTGCTACCTCACGTTCATCATTCTGCGTCATTTTGCATTTCATCTTGATCCACGTGAGGTGTGCTACCTCACGTGTCTCATTTTGCATTTCACTTTGATTCGCGTAAGGTGTGCTACCTCACGTGTCTCATTTTGCATTTCACTTTGATTCGCGTGAGGTGTGCTACCTCACGTGTTTCGTTTTGCATTTCATCTTGATCCACGTGAGGTGTGCTACCTCACGTGTCTCATTTTGCATTTCATTTTGCATTTCATCTTGATCCACGTGAGGTGTGCTACCTCACGTGTCTCATTTTGCATTTCACTTTGATTCGCGTGAGGTGTGCTACCTCACGTGTTTCGTTTTGCATCTCATCTTGATCCACGTGAGGTGTGCTACCTCACGTGTCTCATCTTGCATTTCGTTTTGCATTCCATTTTCCATCCGATGAGGTATGCGTGCCTCATCTTGCATTTCATCGCATTCCGAGGTACGCGTGCCTCGTTTTGCATTCCATTTTCCATTCAATGAGGTATGCGTGCCTCATCTTGCATTTCATTGCATTTCGAGGTACGCGTGTCTCGTTTTGCATTCCATTTTCCATCAAATGAGGTATGCGTGCCTCATTTCGCATTTCATCGCATTTCGAGGTACGCGTGCCTCGTTTTGCATTCCATTCTCCATCAAATGAGGTATGCGTGCCTCATTTCGCATTTCATTGCATCTCGAGGCACGTATGCCTCGTTTTGCACTCCATTTTCACACCAATGAGGTATGCGTGCCTCATGATTCATTTCATTCTCACTTGCATTGTTTTGCATCCCTTGTGGCACGCGTGTCACATTCGCACAGTTGCCCCACCACACCGGGTCCGGCGGGACCAAAAACACGCGCGGTCCGGCGAGACCTAAAACCCACTTGATTGCATTATCATGCATTTTATTACGAGCATTGTCATGCACTTATGCTTTGCATCGTTCTCCACACCGGGTCCGACGGGACCAAAAACACGTGACGGTCTAGGAGACCTTAAATCCTCAGAGGGTGCAAGACCTTCGGTACATTGACATGCACCGTTCATTGCATTTGGCATGCATTTCATCGCGCTCTTTCGCGCATCTCATCATCATGCATTACCCCAAAGCCGGTCCGGCTAGACCCTAAACACGCGACGGTCTAGGAGACCTTAAATCCTCAGAGGGTGCAAGACCTTCGGTACATTGACATACATCGGCATGCGTGCCTCATCCGCATTACCATGCATCGCATTGTAAATATCGCATTGTCATGCATCATTGTAGGTAGTGCATATGTCATGCATTCAAAAAAAAAAACACAACAAAAAAAAAAACACGCATCATGCATCATTTGCATTTTCAGACAAAAAACAAAAAACAACATGCATTGTCATGCATACATTTCGCATTCCGGTCTAGGAGACCTTAAATCCTCTGGAGATGCAATTCCTTCGGTGTTTGTCGTGCCCGAACGACTTCCGTGCTTGCGGTGAGTTCCTAGGAGACCAACGGGGACGGTGAAAACTAGAGTTCGAATGGCTCATGCCTAGAACGCAAAGGTTCGGGATTTCCGAGACTAAAGTCTGGTTTAAATACCCAGGGGGTGTACCCTCGGCTTGAAACCTGTATGGAAGCCCCATAGGTTGAGGTAGTGTGTTTATGCCTCAATTCTGGATACTGAACCAACCTAGTATACCATCCCGTTGGAAGAATAGGGAAAACTGCAATCATGGTCATTGCATCATCTGCATTGTCATGCATTTCGCCCATTGCATATTTGTTGATATTGCATTGTAGATTGCATGCATTCACTGCATTGCCTCCATCTATGGCTTGCGCCTTTCCTTGTTGAGCTTGGTCTGGTATGTGCCTATACTTTTCACGTCGAAACATAGTTCTACGTGCGCTCGCGCCTTGAGGGCTTCGACACCTTTTCTATGTTAGACATGGTTCGTATGCGTACATGCCTTTCCTAGGCAAGACTGGGTTTGGCCCGCGTGCCATATCCATTGTATCTATTCCGTTGCATGCATTCACTGCATTGCCTCCATCTATGGCTTGCGCCTTTCCTTGTTGAGCTTGGTCTGGTATGTGCCCTTACTTTTCACGTCAAAGCATGGTTCATGTGCATCGCGCCTACTCCTTGATGAACTTGGTTTGAGGTTGCGGCACCCTTTTCTATGTTAGACATGGCTTGTACGTGTACATGCCCTTCCTAGGCGAGATTTGGTTTGGCCCGCGTGCCATATCCATTGTATCATCTATCCATCATATTACATTGTAGTGTAATTGTTGCATCCGGCATTAGGATCATCATTCTTTCCCCAGCGGGTCGTCACCCCACTTATGTCATTCCACCCAATACTTGTTCTTGTGTCTGTCTACATTACTCATAGTTCTGCATGCGCTCGCGCCTTGAGGGCTTCGACACCTTTTCTATGGTAGACAGACTTGTTACCTCCATCAATCTATTTGACATTTGTGTGGTTTCGAATCGCTCATGAATGAATCATGATTCAATTGCCTTGCATGTAGTTTGCATATAGTTTCGATTGTATTGCATTTCCATTTGCATTGTTCATACATAGTTTTGTATACATTGCATATCATTTGCATTACATTTAGATTCAATTGCATATCATTGCACTGTTTTGTGCATTTCATTCGCATTGTCATGCATGTTGCTAACAATATTGCACCTGTTAAGTTTGTTTTCTTTTCAGGAACGATATTGTATGTACGGTTCATTCGAGGCCGGTGAAACCGGACGAGCCGCGCAGGTATTGTATCTCCCGAGTGAGACGTATCGAGAATTACATAATTCTCTTACATCCTTTCTGCATTGTCGTGTAGTTTGGCGTTTTCTAGCTTAAAACTGTTGCATGCGTGTTTCGTTACAGCTTTCTTTGCATGATCATAAGTTATGCCCGGCTTCTTGCATTTTCGGTTGCATTTTGCCCCTGCCTTCGGGCGCATACCTTGATTGTCGTGCATGTTTGTCTAAGTCTTCGGCCTTGTCAAAAATGGGTCGTCTCTGGGCTTTGACATTAACTCCCGTCATTGTTATGACTTCCGAGTTCTGTCAAAGAGGGGCAACTGTAGACACCCCATTTTTGACCGTCCTCTAGACTTGGACGTCACCGTTGGAACACTCGGTGATTATCCATGTTTGTGTTCGTTTGGAGTTCCCGGAGTTCTCGGCTCGCGCGTCTTGCCTCAGGACCTCCGAACTCGACCGTTTTGTGTTTGGTTTTGCACCAAACACTTGTGTTTGGTTTTGCACCAAACACTTGTGTTTTGCCTTGGAAGGGCAGGGAATGCTTTGTGAGGCATCCCCACACACCACCGGCACTGGCTAGAGGCCACCGGCTGGCTGGTGTTACCACCGGCACTATATTGTGCCGGTCGGCACTATTTTGTGCCGGTCGGCACTTGTTTTGGCAAAATGACCATTTTGCCCTGCCGACCACTGTGCAGCTGCTTTATGAGATATTTTTAGACAGCTGTTTAGCTTTTGCTTCCCCTCCATACACGTGTATGGAGGGGATGAGCCTTTGGTTGACTTAGCTTGTAAGCTTTGTTGCCTATAAGAGAAGGCTCTCTCCTCTTGGCTCAAGGGTTAGAAAAATTGGAGGGTTAGAGAGAAGAGACAGAGGAGAGGCTCTGGTTTTAGGTTAGAAATACTATATCTATCCTATCTCTCTTTTCCTTGCTCATTTTGTACACTAGGTGCTTTAGTCCATACTTTCACACACAAGCACCTAGTGTTTCACCTTCCCTAGGTCTTTGAGGGTCCAGAGGTTTGTTCTTGGTGCTTTGGAGTTGGATTCAAGCAAAGGAAGGCAACAACACCAACATTGTTGAAGAGGTCTTCAAAGGTAACAAAACTACCCCTTTTTACCCCATTCTTGCACCTTGTTTTTACCTAGTTTAGAACTGTTTTTGTGCTTAGTCTATAATACAAAAAAGTTCTGATTTTTAGGCCTCTTCATTGTTTATTAAGAGTGTTTGGTGGTTTGGGTAGGTTTGACCACCCTTAGGCCTTGAAAAGGCCCCATTTTGTGCCTTTTTGTGAGAGATCCGAGACCTTGGTGTTAGGATCTCTCCACCACTGAAATCTTGAGGGATTTCAGTGGTGAAGATGATGCCTTAGAGTCTCAAGAAGGAGGGGGCCACCCCCTCTCCTTGATGTCCTTGAAAAGGGCAAGTTTTGGCCTCCAAAGGAGCACCATGTTTGGTTGTTTGTTGAGCATGTTTGGTTTGTTTTTCATGCTTATTATGCCATGATATAACATGTTTCTAAGTTGGTTTTAGCATTCTTTGCATGCCTTGCATAGTTGCTTTGTAATGCCTCAATAGTCCCTTAACATGCCTAGGTTGTGTGCCCCTATTTCTAGCATGTTTTAGGCTTAGATCCATGAAGCTTGTATGCTTATTTTGCCATGCGTGAGGTCTGTCCATGCTTGTTTTGGTCGGCCATGACTCGCATTACATAGCTCCTTTGCATTTGGCTTGTTGGCCTTAGGAGCATGAGTGTGTGGCATGCCATGCTTGCATTATTTTTGGTGGTTTGGAAACATTTATCATGTCATATCAGTCCATTTGACATGCTCATATGTTTGCATTACATGCTCCTTTAATGCTTTAAAAGTATGTGTTAAACGCTCCTTGTTTTGGTCACTTTGTATGCCTTAGGGTTTAAGCCTCTTAGATGCCATCTAGGTACACCCTTGGCCTTGTTTAGGTCTGCATGTGACCTATTTTGAGCCCCCTTGGCCTTGTGAGGCTTGGTGGGTTTGACCCTAGTTTGAACCCCTTGGCTTGCCTTAAAGCCTTGAACCACTTGCATGCTTTGTTTGGCTTGCTTTGTTGCATGATTTGGCATCATGTTTTGCATGATTTTCAGAGCTTATGCTACATGCTAGTAGTCCATGTTTAACTCATTTCAAGTGTGCTTGAATGTTGTTTGTTATGCTTAAGTGTTAGTGCCTTAACCTATGCATGTGTGCATAATTATTTGGCCCTCATGCCTTAGCATTTTGGCCGCTGTTTTGAGCCTTGTTAGAGCTGCCCAATTCATGTATAAGTCCATCCCATTCCTTAGTTTGCATACTTGCCTTGTATGCCTACTTGTATGCTTGCATAAGCGCCTTGCATTGTCCATATGGCATAGTAGATAACATGCTTAGGACCTCATTGCATAGGCATGCATGCTAGGCCTCTTGAAGTGAAGTATGATGGAGGTTTGGCACCCTTATTTGCTTGTTTGCATTGCATGCATTTGAAATCAAAATTGCCCTCTTGGTTCTTTGGGCCATCATGCATGGAAATGCGTGATTGGTGGTCCGGGAATCGAGGCGCATGCCCCTTTGAGTCACTAATATGATAAGGGCTGTGTTTGGTGCATACATGCTTTGAATTGCCTTGCCATGCATGTTGTTCCCTTCTGCTGCTGTGAGTTGCAGGTTCTGCAGGCATTAAGTGCCGGCCGGCACTATTTAGTGCCGACCGGCAGTCAACAAACAGCCGATGGCTTCCTTTTGTGCCGGTGACCTTCTCCTTTAGCCGGCGGTGTCCTACCCCAGCCGGTGGTGATCCCCAGTGCCCTGAGAGGCACTCCCAGGACTTTGGCAATTTTCTGAGGAGGAGAGCAGAGGAAACAGAGGCAATCCGTGCATGGCAGTGCGGTTCCGAGCCAGTCCCGAGCGCATGCTGCATTTGGCCCTCATCCCGAGGCGATTTACCGTTTAATTAGATTAATTATTTTATTTAATTAATTTAGTTGATTTGTAATATAATTAATTAGCTTGCGTAGTTAATTAATTTGTATATTCTTTCGGTCCCTCCGAGCGAGGGCGTATCTGTAATAAGTGTGTGTGAGTGGATGTATGTCTTCCAATCCCCACTTCTTTCTTCCCTTTTATTTACCTGCTTACGATGGTAGATTAGGGCACAATTAAATTAGCATACCTTATGCAATGCGTGCGTGCATTCATGCATTTGTTTACATGCACCGGGCTCGGTACATCATACAAACTGCATTGTACTTTCGATTTCTAAATTGAATACGTGCTACTCGCGCATTTCACATGCCATGTTTAGGGTTAGCCGAGCCTACTCTAGATTGCATCTATGCCTGTGTTGCATTAGTCATTTAACATGAACTAGGTCATGCATGTTTTGCTAACTAGTTTATTGTTTTAGCACGGAGTACGATGTAAGTTTTTATGCTTTAGCATGTCGCATGCGTGTGAACGTTTGCCATGACAGTATGCTTGCCATGCGGCTAAATGCTTATGTGATAAATTGCTTGAATGCCTGTGGGTGGAGGTTGGATTGCGTGAGTTGGAACAACTCATTGAAATCCGTATTTTAGCCTACTTTCGAGTAGCAAAAACCAACACGTTTTTCGAGACAAAATGGATATGCAATGTTTATTTCCAAGTTAGGCAATCTAGTCTATACTTGTTTGCTGCGCGCATAACATAGTAATTCTAGGCTAATAATTGGAATAAGAGCATGTAATGTTTTCAAAATCGGATATCACGGTTAGTAGAGGCCGGTCTTCGAACCGGGCGAGAGGGGGTGCTCATAGATGACCTTCCCCAATCGTACCCAAGCTCCCGAGCCAAGTCACTTTGGTGATGACGGACATGTGGCCTTCGGCACCGAGTCAGGGTTTCCTAAATTTCCCATTTCAAAAATATTTAGGTGGCGACTCTGTATCTGGCAAAGCAGTCCCTGTTTGGCACTTCTTTTCCAAAAAATCAGTTTTTCTTCAAAACGATTTGCCAGAGTTGGACTCTTTGGTTCAAGATTAAGAACCGTGACATTTTGAGTCCTTTGAACTGTAGTGACCCAATATCGAACCAGAACGGGGGGGGGGTCCGCACTCCTCTCCCCGGGATGCGTTCGGGGACGTCTACAGGGGGTCGTGAGCCTGAGTGTCTTCGTTCCTTCGAGCCCTTTCTTGTAGCACTATCCGTAGGTCTGCCGTCCTAGGCAACTCCGTGTGCCTAGATGTTGTTTGGTACGAATGCGAGGGTCGATAACTGTTTCCCTCCGTATAAGACCTTTCAGTCCTCGTTCTCTCAAATCTGGAGTAACGAGTCCTGGAAGTCCTTGATTGTGTGTCGCCTGTCCTAAGGCTTCTACTTTCAGCTTGTGTTGGTGTGACTTGCCTGTCACGATCTTTTGAGTGGTAAAAGCGTGTGTTGCCTTTGTGCCCCTTTTCTGGTGCCACCCATTTGCCTTTTATCTAGCACTTCATTGTCTCCATGTCTGCCGCCATCCTCCGCATCAACTCGTCTTGCTCCATTACGCGATCTTCCAGAACCTGAGGATCCAACCTCCGCCTCTGCCTTTTAGGGCTTGGGGAGCGACGAGGACTGGAGCCCCGTCTTTCTTGTGTGTCCCTCCGCGGATTCCATCGCTGGGGATCTAATTCTGCTATAAACGGGATGAAAGGTAAACATTCGCGCCTGCCGCCCCCTTCCGGGGTTTTCCCATCAATAGCAGAATGTCGTAAGTCTTCATTGTGCGCCATAGATTTTAACTAAAGAGGAAACCCGATCAAAAGGTTTATTCTTTGTGTGTATTCCCACAGACGGCACCAATTGCACGAGCACGAAATAATCTTCTCGTATAATCCTGTTGATCAAGTTTGCACTCCTCCAAACGTTGTCGCTTTACTACCTAAAAACACAAACGTGAGCTAGCCGGCAGATGTATGTCGGAAACCTCTCCGATGCCTAAGTCAGCCAACAGACAATAGACACAAAAGCTTTGTGTATTCTAGAGTAAGAATTGTGATACTTGTACATAGGTCCTGCTATGAGCTTTTATAGATTCTGTCTGGCACAATCCTAATAGGATTCCAACTCTTCTTATAAGAGTTCTCTTAGGAAGCACACTCCCAGTGAAGAGTGTCTATCCTGATAACACTCTACTCACTACCAATCAAGTGAGATGGTTTGCACAATCTTAGTAGGACTCTATTCTCCTTAGCAAAGTCCTCCTAGGAGTCTCAAGCCCAAGAATAATGCTTATCCTTAAAACACCCTCATCACTGCAAGCCAAGTGAGATGGTTGAACCCTTTACCTCGACTGACACTGTGGTCAACCAAGTTACTTCGGCTCCATGCTCAACATGGGCGAGCCGTGATGACCCTGCCACCTATTGGCATCCTGCCGAGCTACTCCCAGCTCGACCCATCACCTTGCTATCATCTCGGTTAGAAGGTAGATAGGTCCCTATTCCAGCAACACATCCAACCATCCTGGTACCTACCTCGGCCCAAAGCCGAAATACAAAATATCTCCTTGGCCCATTGCACGGTCCAACTTTCAGAGAAAACTCGTCCTAACTCGGCCCAATTTGTTCACAAATTATACTCTCAATAATGTATAACATTACCACAAAAATACATAATATTAGTACAAAATATATAACTTTATTTCTGAATCACAAATTATCATGATTCTTACCAAAATGTGTATAGCATTTATCAAAAAATACATAATATTTATCAAAAAATACATAATACCGTGATACAGATTTTTTTTAGATGAGTGTGTACAGTGTTTCCCTTTTCAAAAAGTAATGCTGAGATATTAATGACAGATTTCGCAGTAGCCGCGTCGACTTCTTCATTGACTTCCAAGTCTTTCTCTTTTTAAAAAAATAAAATTAAATAAAATTAAAAATTAAAATATATATATATATATATATGGAAAAAGATTGGTAGCTCGAAAGTACCGTTCGAGCCACGGCTCGACAGCCCAAAACGACGTCGTTTTGGGCTGTTTTTTTTTTTTTTTTTTCTTTTCTTCTTCTTCTTCGTCGTGTCTGAAACCAGAGGGAGAGGAGAGGGAGAGGGAGAGAGAGAAAGAGAGAGAGAGAGAGAGGAGGCAGCCCTCCGCCCGCTGTCGTCGTGTCACAGCCCTCCGCCGTCGTCGTGTCGCAGCCCTCCGCCCGCCGTCGTCGTCTGCCCAGCGCTGCCGTCCACCGCCTCGCCGATCGTCGCAGCAGCCTCGCCTCGCCTCGCCTCCGCCCCCCCTCCTCCATTTTTTAGGCCCCCTCCAGTCCTTCCTCCCCCTCCCCTCCCCCTCCTCCGCCCCTCCTCCAGCCTCTCCCTCCTCCTCCTTCTCTCACTTTTTCGAGCCACTCTCGAGCCAAAACTCTCGAGCTACCAATCGCGGTCGTATATATATATGGCAATCTAAGATAGTATAAGAAGTGGCCATTCGATGGCAAACAGAACTCAGAAAAACAACAAACAAAAATCTTCATTGTGGGCCTGTGTTTTTGCTGATTCATCATCATATTTATGCTTCAAATTGTCTCCACCCAAACAAATTTAGTCGTTAATCAATATATGTTTTTGAATTTTATTTTTTGAAAATCTAATAATCAACAATTTAGTTTAATAGTTCTCTTTCCCTATCTAAAAAATCAATGATTTTTCCCTTTAAATACATAAGTGATATGTGTAATTTGCTAAAAATAAAATGAAAAAGTACTAACAATTTTATGAAATATGTTCATTCTATTTAGAAATTAAAAATATTATTTAAATGTTCACAATTAAATAAAATTTGAAATTTATTATACTAAAAATATATATGGGATTATGAGTAAATTTTTGTAGAGTTTAAGAAGTTTAAAAAGAACAAATTAATAGTATAATATATTTCATTTTGAATTTTATTGGTAAGTTTGTAATCGATTTAAGGATATCTATTATGAAAATTGTAAGTTTTAAATATTGAAGGTTTAATGGCTTAGACAATAGATTTTTTAAAAAAATTTGTAGTTTTATGGGTTACTACTAGTACAAAGTAATTAAATGTGCATAACTACAAATTTTTTGATATAACACCATTTTATGTAATATGAAAAATATTAAATGAAATTCTATTATACCAAAACATTTTGAAGGTTGTTAATTTTTATTTTTTAGAAAATTCAAAATACTAAAATATTAATATGATTATGATGTAATATAAATTATTTAGGGTTTGAAAATATGTAGGACTTAATTTAGGAACATAAATTTAAAAATTAGAGAGTATCTATATATGGTATAAATTTTTATGGAGTTAATTTTGAAAATACAAATTTAGGTGATATTAAATATTAAAAATAAATTTAATCAAAGAAGTTAATTTGAGAACATAAATTTAAAAAAGAAAAGTGCTTGGTGGCCCGAATTTGTGTGGCCCGAATGGCTCAAATGTGTCAAAACGGCGTCGTTTTACACCCAAAACGACGTAGACAATCGAACCATTTGAGCCAAGAAAATTTGGACCACCTAGCATTGTTGTCTAAAAAATTAGACAGTATCTATATATGGTATAAACTTCCTTGTAGTTAATTTAGGAACATATAAACTTAGCTGATATTAATAATATTAAAATAAATTTAATCAACTAATCATTTTAAGGCATGTCTTTTTTTTTCTTTTACAATAATTCAAAAAAAAAATAAAAATTATGTTGAGAACTTGGAGCTCCCATAAGTCTTTTCATTATAAATTCCATTTTCCTTAAAAGGAACCTAACCATCCACTCTAACTTCTAAGCATTGTTTGGGATGTTTGATTTTGGCTAAAATAGTTAATAATGATAAATAAAAAAAATTAAATAATTAATAAGATAAAATGTTACATCTTATATATTAATTAATTATTTTTTCTTTCATAATTATCTATTCAACTAAAAAAAAAAATTATAAATCATCTCAATAACACAATATTTTTATTGCATAAAATAGTTTTAAAAAAATTTAAAAAAAACCACAAAAACAGCTATAGCGATCCCGGTTTTCCCTTTACTGTTCAGTTGTATTCCGGACTCGGTTCCGTGGAGTTGGTAGTTGTGTCTACCTTGTTGTTGTCCTTTAAATTCCACTTGATTGAGTTTTAGGATGTGTTGGGCATGTTTCGAGCAGGTGGGTTGAGCCTTGGTCTAAATCCTTGTCGTTGTGTTTTTGGTCGTTCCGCTCGAGCGGGTCTTGGAGCGCTCAAGCGGAGATTGCACACTCTCAGTATTTTGGTGCCCTGCAAAACTTCTGCAGGTGTGATTTCTACGCTCGAGCGGATTTCCTGCACTCGAGCTGGTTGCGCTCGAGCGGGATTGTTGGCGCTCGAGCGGGTAGTAATTTGTCTGTGGAAGTTTTGGGATGGGGAGATCTACGCTCGAGCGGACTGGTTCTTGCGCTCGAGCGGATGTACTTTATTCTTTTGTCTTGGCGCTCGAGCGGGACTTATTGCGCTCGAGCGGACCTAGTTTTTTTTGTTCTTCACGCTCGAGCGTTATGTTTTCCGCTCGAGCGGGAATGTCGTATATCAGTTAACAGCTGGGCATTTTAAAATCACTTTTTACATTCACTCTCTCTCTCTTACTTTTCCAAAAACACCATTGTTGAGCTTCTCATTCTAGAGCTCTACCTTCTCTCTAGGTATTGATCTAATAGGAGTGATTTTCTCACCTTTGGCCTTTACAAAAAAGTTGTTGATCGTCGAAGGCTACCTTTTGATCCAAAAAATTTGTGATTTGGAGCATTTTCGTTTTCTTCATCTTCTTTGTTGGAGCTCAAACTTTGAGGTAGGGATATCCTACTCTTTCTTATGGATTTTGTCTTTAAATTTTAGCATTTTGATATGTTGGGTGTTGTTGGATAGTTTTGAGGAAGTTTGGGCCTTTTGTGTAATTTTACAAAAGTTGGGATTTTGTTTATAATAAACCTAAATGCAAGTTTGGCATAGAAAGATGAGATAGATGATGGATTATGGATAAAAACGGAACCTTAGGGTTGTTTTGTTAATTATGGGAACTTGCCCTAATTGTTTTAATTAATTAATGTATATAATTAATTAAAAGAAATGAGGAATTGAATTGGAAATGTTGAAATTTGGAATGTATGGGATTAAAGGGTGTAGTTGAATTATTTATCACTCACCAAATTGAGATGTTGAGATATTATCCATTTTGTGCATTTATTTTCTGTTTAGAAATAACTGCTTTGGGCTATCGGTGGAGGATAGTCTTGATTGTTGTAGATAATGCATGATGATTAGGCAAACGAAAACGAATCAATGGAATGTGTCATGGAACTTGACGGTTGATAGAATACATTAACTTCATGTATTGATTGATTGTATGTAGAACCTATGTGTTTATATACATTGTGTGTAGAGGAGGAGATGGGGGATGTACTCCGCGGTTTAGGGGAAGATAGGGGATGTACCTCTAAATCGGGTAGTGTTGGGAGGAGACAGGGGATGAACTCCGTAGATATAGCTCATATGCTTATCTTTGAGAAGTGTAGACAAAGCTCATAAGCTTGTCCAGAGAAGTGCAGATTTAGCTCATATGCTTATCTTTGGTTGTAAGATATAGTTCTTATACTTATCTGTTGAGATGTTGATATAGCTAATATGCTTATCTGTTGATGTATTGATTTAGCTAGTATGCTTATCTACAGAAAATGGAAAATGAAAAGTAACATGGAATTGTATGTCATGTAATTGTAATGTGATATAAGTGGATGTATCAGGATTGACCATCTATCTACTGCTAATCTTTTAGTCATTGTTCATGGCTGGTTTAGTGTATCTCTACTGGGTTGTGGCTCACCCTATATGGGAACATCATTTTCAGGTACAGGTAGCATGCCACCTCCAAGGACATAGCTTGGGAGGCTTGAGGCGGATGGATTTTTGTTGTCTCTCTTCTTTTGATGTATTACATGTAGATTCAAGCCAAGGGCTTAACGTGTAATTGAGGTAGTGCTCTCTTTTTTGTAACCAAGTGTTAACTTGGAAAGCTGTAAGCCCATAGGGCATTTGCTTTTGTTGTTAACATGTAATACCTTTTGTAATCAAATACTCTGATGAATAGAAGAATGTTGGACTTTTGTATATCAATGCATGTCTATATTGATGGGTTTTATGTTATATTTTGAGGGCGTCAGAACTTGGTATCAGAGCGTACTGGGTTCGAATACTTTGGGTACGTGGGAAGTGATTAGGATCACAAGGGGTTTGTCTCGCTTGATAGAGACTTAGATGTAGAATCATATGTTATGTGTTTAAATTGAT
Organism: Camellia granthamiana; assembly: GCA_036172215.1. NCBI lineage: Eukaryota > Viridiplantae > Streptophyta > Magnoliopsida > Ericales > Theaceae > Camellia > Camellia granthamiana. Next base: position 66,016,736 of record CM069911.1, on the reverse strand, counting down.
AACATGCTTATGTGACTATGTGGGAATGGGATTTAATTTCTAGGATGTTGATTGGATCCTTGGGTTTTTGTGAGTCTTGTTGGAAAAGCACTTGATCAATACTGTTTCTGACCGGAACTCTAGTAACGCCTCGGGATTATTATTATCCGGAAATGAAATTCGTAAGTGCTTATGTGTTTATGTGCTTACGTGGAGTGAATTACAGTTGTCCATGCACTAGGACGCGAGTGTTTAGTTTCGGCGCATTTATGAATGTGCTAATGTTCTTCGTTTCCTTTATTAGGATGTCAGAACGAGGAAGAGGTGGTAGGCGTGGTAGGCCTAGGAGGCAGGAAGTGCCCATACCGGATGAGATTCCGGCAGTGCAGGAGGGAGTTGGTCAGGCCAATGTGGCCGAGCCAGTGGGTCAGCAGGCTATGAGTGCTTTGGCCCGAGAGATAGCAGGAGCTTTGGATATTCTCAGAGCAGGGAATCAGGTTGCTGAGGCAGGGCTTTCTTTCTTGAAGAGGGAGTTCTTCTGGTCTAACTCGGACGAATTTATTAGGGATCCAAAGGAGCCACTGAAGGCAGACGAGTGGTTGGAACAAATGAGTAAAATGTTCGAGATGCTTGGCATCGAGGATGGAACACTGAAAGTGACCTTGGCATCCTTCCAGCTGAAGGGAGATGCGGGTCAATGGTGGAAGTACGAGAAGGTTCGTGTCGGTGGTGCATGGAAGGCTTTTGTAAATGCTTTCCAGGAGAGGTTTTTATCTTCGGCTGCTAGGGAGAAGCTGAGGGATCAGTTTTGCCGGCTTAATCAGCAGGGTTTGTCTGTGGCCGAGTTTGAGGCTACATTTACTAGCTTGTCCAGGTTTGCACCTGAACTTGTGGCGTCCGAGGAACGCCGTTGCTATGAGTTTGAGTGGAAGTTAAGGCGTGGCCTCAAGTTGAGGGTTGGTGGATCTTTCATTCGAGAGTATAGACACCTGGTGGATGCTGCAGCTCATATGGAGCTCTTGATGTAGGAGGAGGATGAGGAGAAGAGTAGAGGTTCCAAGAGGAGCCAAGATGGCCAGGGTGATGGCAGGAGACAGAAGGGTTTTAACCCTCAGCAGTCTCAGAGTGGTGTGGCTAGATCGACCTTTCCAGTGCCGAGTGCAGGCTCAGGGAGAGGCAATCAGGGAGAGTTCACCTGTTACAAGTGTGGTCAGTTGGGTCACAAGGCTTCGGTTTGCCCACAGAAGGGTGGAGGTCAGAGAGCTGCTTCTTCTTCAGCTAGACCGCAGAGTCAGAGTTTGGGCAGGGGGCAGCCCTTGTCTTGTTATCAGTGTGGACAGCCTGGGCACCTGAAGAGGTTTTGCCTACAGTTGAGCGCCACTTCAGGGGCGTCTGGTTCTAGGCAGACGCAGAGTTATCAGCCAACTCAGTCTGTACAGGCCTTGAGGGCCAATCCGGGAGCTTCGTCATCCCAGATTGTGCAGCAGTCGTATGCTCCTAGAGGTGAGCAGGTGGATCAGGGGCCTACAGGGCGCGTGTATGCTGTTACCGCGCAGGATCTAGTACCGGCTCCATCAGTAGTGAGAGGTACCTTTCTGTTTTGCAACTCGATTGCTAGTGTGTTGATTGATACGGGTGCGTCTCATTCTTTTGTATCTGCTGCATTTGCATCTGTGTTAGAGTTGGAGTTGGCACTATTAGCATCTCTTATTTATGTTGTGTCACCTGTTGGGGGTGAGTTGATCTTGAAACACGGATGTAGAGGTTGTGATGTAGAGGTCGCCGACCATAGGCTTCCGTTTCCTTTTGTAGTTATGCCCATGAAGGGCTTTGATGTTATTTTGGGTATGGACTGGTTATCGTCATACCGGACAGTTATTGATTGCTACCGCCAGAGGGTCACTTGTTGTACCGTGAGCGGGGAGTGTTTCCATTTCTTGGGGGACTGGGTTGGCAGTGTTTTGCCACCGGGGTATGATCCGCGAGGGCGGAGTGAGCTTAGTGGTCTACTTGCTAGCTTTATGAGTAGTGAGTGTGACGAGACCCAGATTGTGTTGCCAAGGGTGGTTTGTGAGTATTCGGATGTTTTTTCCGAGGATCTTGTTGATTTGCCACCTCAGCGAGAGATTGAGTTCTCTATTGATTTAGTGCTCGGCACGGGGCCGATTTCTATGGCACCTTACCGTTTTGCCCCAGTAGAGTTAGTTGAGTTGAAAGTTCAGCTCTAGGAATTACTAGATAAGGGCTTCATGCGCCCTAGTGCTTCGCCGTGGGGAGCATCGGCCCTCTTTGCTAAAAAGAAAGATGGTGCCTTGAGATTGTGTATCGACTACCAGAAGTTGAATCGGGCTACGGTTAAGAATAAATACCCTATGCCCCGTATAGATGATCTATTTGACCAGTTGAAGGGTTCCCGTTGTTTCTCTAAGATAGACTTGAGATCGGGTTACCACCAGTTGAGGGTCAGGGAGGAAGACATTCCGAAGACGGCATTTCGTAGGCGGTATGGCCATTATGAGTTTCTGGTAATGCCATTTGGGCTTACCAATGCACCGGCAGTCTTTATGGACTTGATGAACCGGATCTTCCGGGAATTCTTGGATCGTTTTGTAGTCATTTTCGTGGACGACATTCTGATTTATTCACCTTCAGAGGAAGAGCATGAGGCACACTTGAGAGTGGTGCTTGAGTTGCTTAAAGCCCATAGACTGTATGCCAAGTTTGGGAAGTGTGAGTTCTGGCTAGGAGAAGTCAAGTTTTTAGGCCATGTTGTATCAGGAGAAGGGGTGTCTGTTGATACATCCAAGACTGAGGCAGTGCAAGATTGGGCACAGCCTACGAGTGTGTTTGAGATCCGCAGTTTTCTAAGATTAGCTCGGTATTATCGTCGGTTTGTGAAAGATTTCTCCAGGTTAGCTTCACCGTTGACTAGACTGACTCGGAAGGGAGTCAAATTTGTATGGAGTAAGACTTGTGAAAAGTTGTTCCAAGAGCTGAAAGTTAGATTGACCACCGCTCCAATTCTGATTATTCCGGAGAGGGGGTTGGGTTATGCAGTTATTGTGATGCCTCACGAGAGGGTTTGGGTTGTGTGTTGATGCAAGAGGGAAAAGTGGTAGCTTATGGCTCACGTCAGTTGAAAATTCACGAGAAGAATTACCCTACACATGACCTAGAGTTAGCAGCAGTGATCTTTGCCTTGAAAATCTGGAGGCACTACCTTTATGGTGAGAGATTCGAGGTGTTCTCGGATCATAAGAGTTTGAAGTATCTGTTTACACAGAAAGACTTGAATTTGAGGCAGAGGAGGTGGATGGAGTTTATTGAGGATTACGACTTCGAATTGCACTATCATCCGGGGAAGGCCAATGTTGTGGCTGATGCCCTTAGCAGGAAATCCATAGGTGATGTAGCTTGTATAGCCATCCGGGAATGGAAGATGTTGGGGGAACTTGGCGAGTTTGATTTGCTTCCGGGCGAATCCGTTGAAGCTGCGGCTTTGTTTTCTGTTGTTGCGCAGCCTACACTTGTGACTCGAGTGTTAGAGGCACAGGGAGGTGACCTTGAGGTAGAATCCCTCCGGGAGAAAATCTCCAGTGGGAAGGTTGAGAAGTGTTTGACGGTGTATCCCGACCTGAGTGTGAGATACCGAGACCGTTTGTTTGTGCCGGAGTCCTGCCGAGAGGAGGTACTCCGAGAGTTTCATCATTCGCGCCTTGCGGTGCATCCGGGAGGTACTAAGATGTATCAAGATTTAGGTCGCCAGTTTTGGTGGCGGGGTATGAAGAGAGATGTGGTAGTTTTCGTGTCTAAGTGCCTTACTTGTCAGCAAGTGAAGGCCGAACATCAGAGGCCAGCGGGTTTGTTGCAACCCTTGTCTATTGCCGAGTGGAAGTGGGAGCATGTCACTATGGACTTCGTTGTAGGTCTTCCGAGGACTCAGCGGGGTAGTGATGCTATTTGGGTGGTTGTAGACCGGTTGACTAAGTCGGCGCACTTCATTCCTATGCGCGTGAGAGATTCGGTAGATCATCTTGCCGACTTGTATATTCGGGACATAGTGAGATTGCACGAGGTCCTAGTGACGATTGTCTCAGATAGAGACCCTCGTTTTACTGCCAGGTTGTGGCAGAGTTTGCAGAGTGCCTTGGGCACTAAGTTGACCTTTAGTACAGCTTATCATCCTCAGACTGACGGGCAGTCCGAGCGTACTATTCAGATCCTTGAGGATATGCTTCGAGGTTGTGTCCTAGACTTTAGTGGGACGTGGGAGAGGCACTTGCCCTTGGTGGAGTTTGCCTACAACAACAGTTTTCAGTCTAGCATCGGTATGGCACCATTTGAGGCCTTGTATGGCCGACCGTGTAGGTCTCCAGTTTGTTGGGCCGAGGTGGGTGATGCACCCTTGTTGGGTCCGGAGTTAGTTAGAGAAACGACGGAGAAAGTGGAGCTTATCCGTAGGAGGCTTGTTACAGCCCAGAGTCGCCAAAAGAGTTATGCCGACCGTAGGAGGAGGCCTTTGGTGTTTGAGGTAGGTGATCATGTCTTCCTGAAGATATCACCTAGGCGAGGTTTGATGAGGTTTGGGAAGAGAGGGAAGTTATCCCCTCGGTTTATCGGTCCCTTTGAGATCCTTGAGAGGATTGGGGAGGTTGCTTATCGCTTGGCTTTGCCGCCGCAGTTGTCCGGAGTGCATGACGTGTTTCATGTGAGTATGCTTCGGAAGTATGAGCCGGATCCATCACATGTACTGGATTGGACCGACTTAGAGGTAGATGAGGATGCCTCGTATGAGGAGAGACCGGTTCGGGTCTTGGATAAGCGGGATCAAGTCTTGCGTGGCAGGACCATCCCTTTAGTGAAGGTTTTGTGGAAACATCACGGAGTGGAGGAGGCCACTTGGGAACGTGAGTTGGAAGTCCGCGAGAAATATCCGGACTTGCTTGTTGATGTGTAATCATGTATTGAAAATTTTGTTGTAAAATTGAACCTAAAGAGTATTGAATATACCTTAGGTTGTAAGACATGGTATATGTTTTGGTTTATGGAGGTGTATCTTGAAACTTTCCTTATTATGGAAGTTTAATGTAACATTGTATCTGTTGAAGGTATTGTAGAACTGGAAATGTATCATGAACATTGATTATGATATGAAACTGTGAATCATGTATGTTGGGAATGGAAGAGGAATGCATGTTAAAGATGCACTCGTATTATATTTTGTGAAATGCCTCTTGATAAGAGATGGAATGGCCGGTAATGGGTCGAGTTGTTGAATGTTGTAATATAACATTGTTTAAAATGGAGGAAAACTTGTTTTTGAAAACATGCACTTAATTTCGGGGACGAAATTCCTTAAGGGGGGGAGGTTATAGCGATCCCGGTTTTCCTTTTACTGTTCAGTTGTATTCCAGACTCGGTTCCGTGGAGTTGGTAGTTGTGTCTACTTTGTTGTTGTCCTTTAAATTCCACTTGATTGAGTTTTAGGATGTGTTGGGCATGTTTCGAGCAGGTGGGTTGAGCCTTGGTCTAAATCCTTGTCGTTGTGTTTTTGGTTGTTCCGCTCGAGCGGGTCTTGGAGCGCTCGAGCGGAGATTGCACACTCCCAGTATTTTGGTGCCCTGCAAAATTTCTACAGGTGTGATTTCTACGCTCGAGCGGATTTCCTGCGCTCGAGCTGGTTGCGCTCGAGCGGGATTGTTGGCGCTCGAGCGGGTAGTACTTTGTCTGTGGAAGTTCTGAGAGGGGGAGATCTACGCTCGAGCGGACTGGTTCTTGCGCTCGAGCGGATGTACTTTATTCTTGTGTCTTAGCGCTCGAGCGGGACTTATTGCGCTCGAGCGGACCTAGTTTTTTTTGTTCTTCACGCTCGAGCGTTATGTTTTCCGCTCGAGCAGAAATGTCGTATATCAGTTAACAGCTGGGCATTTTAAAATCACTTTTTACATTCACTCTCTCTCTCTTACTTTTCCAAAAACACCATTGTTGAGCTTCTCATTTTAGAGCTCTACCTTCTCTCTAGGTATTGATCTAGTAGGAGTGATTTTCTCACCTTTGGCCTTTACAAAAAAGTTGTTGATCGTTGAGGGCTACCTTTTGATCCGAAAAATTTGTGATTTGGAGCATTTTCGTTTTCTTCATCTTCTTTGTTAGAGCTCAAACTTTGAGGTAGGGATATCCTACTCTTTCTTATGGATTTTGTCTTTGAATTTTAGCATTTTGATATGTTGGGTGTTGTTGGGTAGTTTTGAGGAAGTTTGGGCCTTTTGTGTAATTTTACAAAAGTTGGGGTTTTGTTTATAATAAACCTAAATGCAAGTTTGGCATAGAAAGATGAGATAGATGATGGATTATGGATAAAAACGGAACCTTAGGGTTGTTTTGTTAATTATGGGAACTTGCCCTAATTGTTTTAATTAATTAATGTATATAATTAATTAAAAGAAATGAGGAATTGAATTGGAAATGTTGAAATTTGGAATGTATGGGATTAAAGGGTGTAGTTGAATTATTTATCACTCACCAAATTGAGATGTTGAGATATTATCCATTTTGTGCATTTATTTTCTGTTTAGAAATAACTGCTTTGGGCTATCGATGGAGGATAGTCTTGATTGTTGTAGACAATGCATGATGATTAGGCAAACGAAAACGAATCAATGGAATGTGTCATGGAACTTGACGGTTGATAGAATACATTAACTTTATGTATTGATTGATTGTATGTAGAACCTATGTGTTTATATACATTGTGTGTAGAGGAGGAGATGAGGGATGTACTCCGCGGTTTAGGGGAAGATAGGGGATGTACCTCTAAACCGGGTAGTTTTGGGAGGAGACAGGGGATGAACTCCGTAGATATAGCTCATATGCTTATCTTTGAGAAGTGTAGACAGAGCTCATAAGCTTGTCCAGAGAAGTGCAGATTTAGCTCATATGCTTATCTTTGGTTGTAAGATATAGTTCTTATACTTATATGTTGAGATGTTGATATAGCTAATATGCTTATCTGTTGATGTATTGATTTAGCTAGTATGCTTATCTACAGAAAATGGAAAATGAAAAGTAACATGGACTTGTATGTCATGTAATTGTAATGTGATATAAGTGGATGTATCAGGGTTGACCATCTATCTACTGCTAATCTTTTAGTCATTGTTCATGGCTGGTTTAGTGTATCTCTACTGGGCTGTGGCTCACCCTATATGGGAACATCATTTTCAGGTACAGGTAGCATGCCACCTCCAAGGACATAGCTTGGGAGGCTTGAGGCGGATGGATTTTTGTTGGCTCTCTTCTTTTGATGTATTACATGTAGATTCAAGCCAAGGGCTTAACGTGTAATTGAGGTAGTGCTCTCTTTTTTGTAACCAAGTGTTAACTTGGAAAGCTGTAAGCCCGTAGGGCATTTGCTTTTGTTGTTAACATGTAATACCTTTTGTAATCAAATACTCTGATGAATAGAAGAATGTTGGACTTTTGTATATCAATGCATGTCTATATTGATGGGTTTTATGTTATATTTTGAGGGCGTCACAACAGCTATGGGCTTTTTTGGCTATTTTAGTCATAAAAGACAAAATAGGCTATTTTAGCCACAAAAAATAAAACATCACATCCAACCCATAATCATTAGAGCATCTCCAACGGTAATAGGCATTTTACCTATCTAAACATTACTATAAAGTATATATTGTATTTTACCTATCAACTATTTCATGTTTTTACTTTAACCATGCTCTTTATTTTAGCTATTCATCTAAATACTATTAATTTTATAAAATGTCACATCAGCAACAAAGATGGAGGGAAATGATCCTAATGATTAAATACATTTTGCTTAGCCTTGAAGGCTAGCTACATGTAGCTAGTGAATGTGAGTTGAGTTAGAATGCCTAATCATATGCCTAGTGCATTGGAGTTGAAAAAAATGAGTTATACTAGGCATTTTACTAACAAACATAATATACCTAGTGGGTTGGAGATGCTCTTACACTCTTCTCTCACAAAAAAAGTTAAAAAAGTCAAAAAGCTAAAAAGTCATTCTCAAACCAAGCTTTTTAGCCCAGGCTAAAATAGTCAAAAAAATTAAAAAGTCAAAAAGTCAACCCACTTTCCAAACCAACCCTCAATATGTAAACTAGCAAATTTGAATTAAAAGGAGCCTACCTAGCCCTGATGGGAAAGTCATTTTGGCCAATTCAAATTCAAATGAAAAGTACCGAAGTGAACGTGATTCACGATGGAAATAAAGGTTGCATTACAGTCATATTTGACATTGACTTGATTTTTTTGTGATTTCACTGTAGATGATTCACATGCTATATAGTACAATGGAATGAAATATAATATGAATGAAAAGAGAGTAAGAATGAAATATAAAGTTGAATAGAATGAAATATCTATTTATATTTTATTGTTTGGTTATCAACATGAAATGATATAAGAGTAGGATGATAATTCACATTCTCATTTTTTGTTATATCTATTAAACTCATGAAATGAAATAAATTTTTATTATTTATTTATTTTTTAACAAACTAGTAAAAAATTAAAAATTTATATAGATCATGAGAATATTAATAATTGTAAAAGTGATGGTGTGAGTCGTAGTGGTGGTGGCAGCGGTGGCGGCATCGGTGGTGGTGATAAATTATTGTACGATGGTGGTAGTAGATTGTTGTGGCCTTAGTGGTGGTGGCGGCGGCAATTGCGACGGCCAAAGGTAGTGTTGGTGGTAGTAGTGGCGACATTGATAGTACGGTGGTGGTAGTATGGTGGTGTGGTGGTTGTGGCGGCGACCGTGGTGAAAGTAGTGTTGGTGGTAGTGGTGATATCGATAGTACGGTGGTGGTAGTATGGTGGTGTGGTGGTTGTGGCGGCGACCGTAGTGGTGGTTGTAGTGGTGGTGGTGGTGGTGGCGGCGGCAGCGGCGGCAGTGTCGGTGGCGGTGGTGATAGAGTGGTAAAAGAATGGAATAGTGGTAGTAGTTAAATCATAATATTTTTTTTAAGTGCTAACAAAAAAATTAATAAGAAAATTTTATGGTAATCTTATTATATAAAGAAAAATGGACTTTCTAGTAAGAAGGTTTGTGAGAGCTCCAAAGTCTCATCCTAATTTTCCTAATTTATTTAATTTTAAATAATTAAAAAAATCTTCATTTGTTAACTTTTATTTGATAATCCCACATCAGAAAAATAAGAAAAAAATGAATTATTTTACTCATATAAAGGGAATCTTATACTCCCATCCCATTTAGTGAGGAGCCTTATGAGAATTTCAATATCTCATACTAATTTTCTTGATTTTCTTAATTTTAAACAATTAAGAAAATCTCTATTAATTAGCTTTTATTTGATAATCACACATCGGGAAAAGATTTTTTAAAAAAATGAGTTGTTTTACACATATAAAAAGAATCTTATACTCTCATCCCATTTAATGAGGAGCTTGTGAAAGTTTCAATATCTCATACTAATTTTCTTGATTTTCTTAAATTTTAAACAATTAAGAAAATAATTAAGAAAATCTCCATTGGTTAACTTTTATTTGATTATCCCACATCCGAAAAAGAAGAAAAAAATGAGTTGTTTTACACATATAGAAAGAATCTTATACTCTCATCTCATTTAGTAAGGAGCATTGTGAGAGTTTCAATGTCTCATACTAATTTTCTTGATTTTCTTAATTTTAAACAATTAAGAAAATTTCCATTAGCTAGCTTTTATTTGATTATCCCATATCGGAAAAAGAAGAAAAAAAAATGAGTTGTTTTACTCATAAAGGGAATCTTATACTCCTATCTCATTTAGTTTCAATATCTCATACTAAGTTATTGATGTTCTTAATTTTAAGCAATTAAGAAAATCTCCATTGACTAACTTTTATTTGATAATTCCACATCGAGAAAAAAATAGAAAAAAATGAGTTATTATACTTAAATAAAATGAATCTTCTACTCCCATCCCATTTAATATTGTAGTGTTGTGCATGTTTCAATTCAATATAGTTTAGATTTTAAAAGTTTTAATTAATTAATTATGACCTAACTGATTAGGCTAAATCATTTTTTATTTGATTAATTTGTTAGTTTAACTGCGATTTTAGCAGTTTTATCAAAATATATTGATTAGATTTGTTTGATTCGAAATAAACTAAAGATTGATCTGATTAAAAGTTGAAAAACTGAGATTGCTTGATTAGAAATAAACTTTCCGTTCAAATAATTGTTAACTTTTATTTTATAATCTCACATCGGAAAAACAAAAAGAAAAAAAAAATGTGAGTTGTTTCACTTATATAAAATGAATCTTAATAGTGTAGTATTGTGTATATTTCAATTCAAGACAGTTTAACATTTAAAAGTTTTAATTAATTAATTTTTGTATAAATTGGTTGGTCAAATGACCTAACTGATTAGGCTGAACCATTTTGGATTTGACCAATTCGTCGGTTTAATCGCGATTTCTCATATTGATTTTATTAATTTTAAACAATTAAAAAAATTTCCATTTGCTAACTTTCATTTAACCATATAAAAATAAAAATCTAATTAGTTTATGGTTTATTTTATAATTCCACATCGGGAGAAGGAAACAAAAAAAAAAGGGAAAGTTTGTTTCACTATCTATCTATATATTAGGGAGAAGCCTTGTAGGAGCTCCAAACTCTTATTATAAAATTATTGAATTTTATTAATTTTAAACAATTAAAAAAATTTTGTTGGCTAGCTTCCATTTATCTTTTATTTTACAATCTCACATCGAAAAAAGAGAGAAAAAATGAATTGTTTTACTTACATAAAGTAAATCTTATGCTCTTATTTATATAAATAAAATGAGATTTTTAGTGAAAAACCCTATTATCACTATCTTATACTCTTTTTTTTTTTTTTCCTTACTAGTGATAAGCAAAATGAGATTTTTTTTTATTCTCATACTCATAAGTGATAAGCAAAATGAGATTTTTATCTATTGGTTAACTTCCATTTAACTTTTATTTTACAATCTCACATAATTTTGATTTTAAAAAATAATTTTGTATGAAAATTTGAAACTCTCATAATATTTAACTTTAAAATAATTATAATCTCATATCGAGAAAAGAAAGAAAAAGTGAGTTGTTTCACTTATATAAAGTGTTACAATCCCACATCGGGGAAAGATAGATAAGTGAGTTGTTTTACTTATATGAAATGAATTTTATAAAAGGAGTTTTAAGGGAGAAGCCTTCTAGAAGCTCCAAACATTCATTCTAAAATTATTGAATTTTCCTAATTTTAAACAATTCAGAAAATTCTCATTGGTTCATTTATTTTTACAATCCCAAATCGGAAAAACAAAAGGAAAAAGTGAATTGGTTCATTTATATAAAGTGAATCTTATACTCCAATTTATATAAATTATTGAAATTTCTTAATTTTAAATAATTAAGAAAATTCACATTGGTTAGCTTCCATTTAACTTTTATTTTTGACAATCCACATCGGGAAAAGAAGAAAAAAAATGAATTGTTTCACTTATATAAGCAAAAGAAGATTTTTAGTGAGAAGCCCTATAATCAATACCATTTTTTTTTAATGTTCTTAATTTTATACAATTAAGAAAATCTTCATTGATTAGTTTCCATTTAACTTTTATTTTACAAGCTCACATAGACGTTTTGATTTTAAAAATAATTTTGTATGAGATTTTGAAACTATTATAATATTTAACTTTAAAATAATTACAATCCCACATCGAGAAAAGAAATAAAAAGTGAGATGTTTCACTTATATAAAGTGAATCCTATACTCTCATTTAATATTATAATATTGTGCATGTTTAGTTCAAAATGGTTTAAATTTTAAAATAAAATTTAAAAATTTTAATTAATTAATTTTGTTGTAAATTAGTTAGTCTTTTGACTTAGCCAATTAGGCTGAATCGTTTTCGGTTTAACTGATTTATTGGTTTAACCACAGTCTTAGTTGTTTTATCAAAATATATTATTTAGATTTGTTTGATTTTAAATAAACTAAGATTGACCTTATTAAAAATTGAACGACTGAGATTGCTTGATTAGAAATGAATTTTCCGTCTAAACAATTGTTAACTTTTATTTTATAATCTTACATCAGGAAAAGGAAGAAAAAATAAGTTGTTGCTCCCATTTAATATTATAATATTTTGTATGTTTCAGTTTGAGGCAGTTTAAATTTTAAAATTAAAATAAAATTTAAAAATTTTAATTAATTAATTTTTATATAAGTTGGTTGATCCTTTGACCTAACCGATAGAGTGAATTGTTTTCGATTTGACTGATTCGTTGGTTTAACTGCGATTTTAGTGATTTTATCAAAATATATTAGTTAAATTTGTTTGATTCGAAAAAAATTAAAGATTGACCTAATTAAAGATTAAACGGCTAAAATTGCTTGATTCGAAATAAACTTCCGGCCCAAACAATTGTTAACTTTTAAACAATTAAGAAAATCCTCATCGGTTGGCTTTAATTTAAATTTTATTTTATAATCCCATATCGAGAAAAGAAGAAAAAAGTGAATTGTTTCACTTACATAAAGTGAATCTTATACTCTCATTTATATAAGCAAAATGAGATTTTTAGTGAAAAGCCTTATAACCAATATCTCATACTAATTTTTTTAGTTTTCTTAATTTTAAACAATTAAGAAAATCCCGATTGGCTAGTTTCCATATAACTTTTATTTTACAAACTATAAAAAAAATTAAATATAATTATCATATTTTTATTAAATAATATATTATTTTATCTCGTGCATAGCACGGGAGATATGCTAGTTCCATGATGGAATGGAATGGCCATTCTTTAAGTTGAAGGAAGAAATATGCATTCTCACATTTTGTTAGAATAATCATTCCAATAGAATAACTATGCCTACTTAAATAAGGCGTACCAAATAAAGAAAAAATAGTGCAAAGTTTTTTTTTTTTTTTAGATGGACAAAAAGGGAAAAGAAGACACGCAACATCAAAGAGACGCCTCCCTCCTAACGAGGGAACGTAAAGAAAACGGAACCTCCTCCATCCAAATGGAACAGCCCTCCAAAGAGAACGCCATCCGAGCTAGACAGTGAGCTACCGAATTCCCATCCCGCTTCACATGCTGGACAGCCCAGGACTGGAAAGTTGACAGCAAAGATTTAGCTTGTTCCACAAAATGCCCAAACGAAGCCAAGGACTTGGACGCGGAGTGAAATGCACGAACTATCGTGAGCGAGTCACCTTCAAAAATGATGTGATGTAACCCCAAATCCAACTCAAACTGAACAGCTGCAAGCGCCGCAAAGGCCTCAATGCAATCCACCTCCATCGCAGACACCCGTTTAGCGAACAGAGCAGCAATAACCGCACCCTTGTGGTCCCGAACCACAACGCCCACACCAATAAAACCATCGGCTTCAGAACACGCTCCATCAAAATTAGCTTTGAGCACTCCGTCCGCTGGAGGAGACCACCGAAGTGGCATGGGAATATGTTGTGATACCCGAACACGATTCTGGACAGCGCAAATTTCTTGATAATATCCATAGGCATACCGAGCAAGTTCCCCCTCAGATTGGATCTTGTTTTGGAACACCACATGGTTGCGATGCGTCCAAATACACCAGCACAGAATCCAGAACAACTCTCCAGACGTGGAGTCAACAGAAGAAATAAGCTCGAAAATCCATTCGAATAAAGGGCCACCCCGTTGTCGATGAGCAACCATGGCAAAGTCACTACAGGCCCACACCTTTCTCGCAAAAGGGCAATCAAAAAAGCAATGGTGAATGGATTCAGTAGCTTGATGGCAGAGACTACAATCATCATGAGTTAAGACCTTCCGGGCGCGTAGCTTCGCTCGCACTGGCAATATTTCCAAGCACATCTTCCAGCCAAACACTTTAATCTTACTAGGAATTCGCATATTCCAGAAGGTCTTCCAAAAACCAGCCCTTTCATGACCACCCGTCGACGTGGAGGCATACTCGGATCTGCTGCGAATGCCCATTTCAAGATGGTAAGCCGACCTAACCGAAAACTGCCCCTGTTTTGTATAATGCCACACTAAAGTGTCCTCCGACAAAGACGGACAAACAGATATCAGTTTAATAACCTCAATCTCAGAAGGTGGAAAACAAGCAGCAAGCAATTCCTCATTCCAGTTGCCCAAATCAGGATCAATCAGCTCCCTCACCTTAGCTTCAACGCCCAAGTAAGAAGGAGGGGAGCAGATTTTGAACGAAAAAGGCCGCGGTACCCATTTGTCCGCCCAAATGTGAATTTGTTCCCCATTGCCCACTCTCCATTGTAACCCTTCCAACAAGAGAGAACGCGCATTCCAAATACTCCGCCATGAAAAGGACGGACTAGCCCCTAAAGGTGCATCAAGAATCGAGCATTGTGGATAATATTTAGCTTTCATAACCTGAGCCAGTAAACTATTCGGGAATTGAAGGAGCCGCCATGATTGCTTAGCCAGTAAAGCTTTATTGAAAGCTACAAGAGATCGAAAACCCAACCCGCCTTCAGTCTTCACCTTACAAAGAGTCTGCCAACTACACCAATGAATCTTGCGTCGTTCCTCACGTTGTCCCCACCAGAAGCGTGAGATCATACCACTAATCTCACGACACAGCCCATCCGGCAATTCAAAACAGGACATGATGTAAGTTGGAATAGCCTGAGTGACAGCCTTAATGAGAATTTCTCTTCCCGCTGCCGACAAATATTTCTCCTTCCATCCATTGAGACGCTGCCACACTTTATCCTTTATATAACCAAATACTGCCTTTTTTGTCCGACCCACAACAGACGGCATCCCTAAATATTTCCCAGGAGTCACCAATTGGCCCACACCCACGACAGCAGAAAGACGTTGCTGATCCTCCCTCCACACATTCGGACTGAAACAAATACCGAATTTCTCAAAATTGACTTTTTGCCCAGAAGCCAATTCATAATGCCTCAGCAAAGCTTGAACGGTAAGCAATGACCGTTCAGTCGCCTTAGCAAACAACAAACTATCATCGGCGAAAAAAAGATGGGAAATTTGAGGTCCCCCTCGACATATGGATATGCCTGAGAACTGGCCCTCTACTTCAGCCCGCCGTATTAGAGCCGATAACGCTTCAGCACACAGCAAGAATAGATACGGGGAGATAGGATCACCCTGGCGAAGACCTCGCGAAGGCCGAAAACATCATGTGGGCTTGCCATTCAGAAGCACGGAATAAGAGACACTCGAGACACATCGCATCACTAGGCCAACAAAATTTAACGGAAAACCCAGCTTGATTATCACCGCTTCCAGAAAACCCCACTCCACCCGATCGTAGGCTTTACTCATATCAAGCTTCAACGCAAAATACCCAGTTCTGCCCAATCGTTTATGCTTAGGTAGTGGAACACCTCAAAAGCCGTCAGCACATTGTCGGTAATAGCCCGGCCTGGGACAAAGGCACTCTGATTAATGGACACTATCGTTGCCAGCACGTCCTTAAGCCTATTAGCTAAGACCTTCGACACTAGCTTATATACAACATTGCACAGGCTAATCGGCCGAAAGTGGCTCGGCAATTGTGGATTCTTCGATTTTGGGATGAGGACAATATATGCATCATTAATCAGAGAAACATCTCGCCCATCATTTAGAATTCCCAGAACAGCCCCACACACGTCTCCGCTCACCAAGTCCCAGAATTTTTGGAAAAAGAGAGCTGGGGTACCATCAGGCCCAGGGGCCTTGGTAGGATGCATTTGGAACAAGGCTAGGCGAACCTCGTCTGCCACAAAAGGCCTGTTCAAGTGCTGAGCCATGGCTACCGTAATAGAGGGAGTAATGCAGTCCACAACCTCATTAATATGACTGGGATTATGGGTGGTAAACAAGTCCGTAAAATAACTTATCACAATCTCCTCCAAAGCCGCTGGTTGTGAACACCACTCACCCCTCCCATTTTCCAGACCAGCTATTGCCTTCTTCTTCTGCCGTTGGGAAGCTTTCGCATGGAAAAAGGCAGTGTTTCTATCCCCATCCTTCAGCCAATTCGTACGAGCCCGTTGGGCCCACATCACCGATTCTTTTTCAAGAAGCTCATCCACCTCCAACTGAACTTTACGCAATTCCGCCCTATCATCATCACAAGGAGTAGGCAGGGCTTGGAGCCGTTTAATAATAGCCAATTTATGGTGCACCTGGCGTTGCACATTACCCAGAACCGTCCTATTCCAATCTTGCAAGTGAAACGCCACTACCTTCATTTTACTTAACATCAACTCAACTGCAGTGAGGTTACGATCCTGAGACCATTCCCGAGTGACTATTCCTTCACAAGCATCCTCACGCAGCCACATAGCTTCAAAACGATACAACTTCTGGTGTTTTGGTCTCATAGCCAACTGAGCGTTACCCCCTTCGAGATCTAACAAAATAGGGAGATGGTCCGACGATGTACCTGCCAAATGGTAAACCCTAGCCAGCGGAAAAGAGGCAAGCCATCGTCCATTAGCCACACATCTATCCAACCGTTCTTGAATCAGACTCCCGCCCGTCCTACCATTGCACCATGTAAATGCTGCCCCTTCAAAGCCCAAATCAGCTAAGTCACAATTAGAAAGGACCTGTCGGAAACCATCCATCTGCCTTTGACTGCGCACCGCCATCCCAGCTTTTTCATGAGCATACAAAATTTCATTAAAGTCTCCAGCACAGACCCACGGCAAATCCAGCTGATCCTGAAGGCGTCTCAGCAATTCCCACGAGTCACCCCTCAATGAAGCAATCGGATTACCATAGAACCCCGTGAACCTCCAGGAAGCAAATCCATCCTCAGAGAGAATAATAGAATCAATATGGCCTTTTGAATAGCTTTTAATCTGTACTCCAAGCTCACCAACCCATAATAAAGCTAAACCACCCGAGAGCCCCACACGATCAACCGTAAAGCACCCCTGCAAACCAAGTTTACAGCGAATCCTCTCCATAGCACGAGCATCCAGTTTGGTTTCCACCAGGAAAACCAGAGTAGGCACTTCCTTCTTCAACAAAAGTTGAAGAAAACGAACTGTACGTGGGTTCCCAAGCCCACGACAGTTCCAACAGAGGGTTTTCATGGCTGTCGGCAGGGCTGAGACCCAGCCCCTGCCGTTGAATCAGATCTGCCCAAGACATCTTCAATCCGAATCCGCTTCTCCTGTGAAACGCCATCATCGGCCAGCCCCGCATCAGCAATCAAACTCCGCTTCACTCCTACATGGACTGCCCCAGATCCAGGAGCCCCTTGTTGAGTGCGAGCGATTTTCTTCCATTTCTTCCCCACTCTACCAGTTGGGACTAAGGACACAAGAGGCTCCTCTGTACATTCTAGAGCTGGGTTTGTTAACACTACCTCTGTCTCGATATCCATGGATTGAGAGGGTAACAATGGGCCGCTACCAATAGCCGGCACGGAAGGGCTCCCACTCACAAGGGCCCCCTTAGTCAAAGCCAAGTTGGGCCCCAAAGAGGGGGCTTCATGGACTTCAATAGGACATAACCCACCTTCAGGAATGGGCTTCTTTTGAAAAGAGGCCACCTGCAACCCCACTAGCGCACTATGAAAAGGCCCAGAAGTCAAACACTCATTAGCCAACAATCTTTCCCGCTCACTCTGCTCCTGGGAAGGTAATAAAACCCCACCGTCCCCCATCAGTGGCAAAAACTTCTCCTGTTGATTCGCTAACTGATCAACCTTTCCCAAACGAGAGGCATCTTCCAAAAAAGGACAAGACACACCCATAGCTGGTCCCTCCCGTCGGCACATCTCCTTTTCTGGCACCAACAAACCAGGAACACCACCTGTACTCCTACTGTGCCCACGTCGCGCAGTAGGAGACGTAGGGCGAACTCTGGACTTTTGGACATCCGCACGTAGCCATGGCCCATAATGCATGGCTTTACCAGTTCCATCCTCAGGATGTGACAGTAACGTATTGCACTCCTTCTCACTATGACCCAAAACACCACAAAAATAACAAAAATTGGGTAGTCGTTCATATTTAAAATCCACCCAGACGGCCTCTCGATTATGGACCGCAAGTTTCATACCCCGGCGCAAAGGCTTAGCCACGTTGAGTGTTACTCTGATTCGCAGATACCGGCCAATGGCCATTCCATCAGCCCCATATTCCACATCAACTGTAGAACCAATCTTATTCCCAATCAGATAACCCACCTCCTTAGTCATACTAATGAGAGGCAGATTATGAACCTGGATCCAAAAAGCAGCCTCAGATAATAGGACCTCGGAAGGTGGTAGGTGCACATCCACCTCATTCAAGAGAATAAGGTGTTTATCAAAACTCCATGGACCATTAAGCAAGATCCGACGTTTATCCGCAATGTGAAAAAATTGGAACAAGAACAGATTATCCCCAATGACAGTAAAATCCATTCCTTTGACAGGCCGCCACACCGTCAGGAGCGTAGACTTCATAGCCTCCACATTGAACTGTCGAGTAGTCAGAACCTTCCCGACTAAACTTAACCCAGCCCTCCCTGCAAAGGACGAGGTTAATGTCTCATCCACCACCACAGTATCTTGTTCATCTTCCGTAAGGGTTAACCGACTAGCAAGATCGGCAATAGAGTCACCCATAGCTCCAACACAACAGCCCAAAGTGTACCCGAAGCGGAGAAAAATCTTGCACCGGAGGGCAAGACAAAAACCCCTACGAGAGATGCCCTAGAGAGAGCATCGCAAGAGAGGAAAAACGCACATAAAATGTAAAGAGTTTTAATAAAAAATAGTGCAAAGTTAGAATGTGCATTCTATTCCAACCCATTCAATCATACCAAATGTGCTCTATGTTTCTATATATCATTTTGGCAAAAAAATTAAAAATTAAAATATTAAAATCAAAACTGATTATGTAAAAAAAATTCAATAGATATTTAGCTAGGCAAAATGTTACAATCGTATTAAGATATTTGGGTCCAAATTCTCCCCAACCGTGGGAAGAATATCCTGTAGTGTTAGATTTTTTTGAGCTTACCATATGATTTATTTTTGATGATTCCTTTGTTCTTTTTCAATGTTATGTATATCTATGAAAAAAAAAATGTAACTGTACAATTTTATTACATTTGTATTAAAAAAATGCAAGCATATATATATATATTTTAAATAAGGTATATACTATTTACACTCACCTTTTTTTTTTTTTTTTTTTCCACTCATATATAAAATAGTTAAATGTAAATTTAGGAAATTGTATATTAATTTGTTTTGTCTCCACCCAAACAAATTTAGTCGTTAATCAATATATGTTTTTAAATTTTGTTTTTTTGAATCAATAATTTAGTTTAATAGTTCTCTTTCCCCATCTAAAAAATCAATGATTTTTCCCTTTAAATACATATGTGATGTGTAATTTGGTGAAATAAAATGAAAAAGCACTAACAATTTTATGAAATATGTTCATTCTATTTAGAAATTTAAAAAATTATTTAAATGATCACAATTAAATAAAATTTGAAAATTATTATATTAAAAATATATATGTGATTTATGAGTAAATTTTCCTAGAGTTTAAGAATTTAAAAAGAACAAATTAATAGTATAAGATATTTCTTTTTGAATTTTATTGGTAAGTTTGTAATCGATTTTAAGGATATCTATTATGAAAATTTTAAGTTTTAAATATTTAAGGTCTAATGGGTTAGCTTCCCTCCCGTTTGTGATTGGACTGGAGGGTACTGTTAGGCCCATAGGGGCCTACCACGAGTTTTGTTTCGATAATTTGAACCGTTCAATGTGTAAAATTCGTCGAGTACTATATGGTTGTAAAAAATCACGTTGATTGGATATCGATAACTATCTCATCGGATCAAATTTCTATCAATTGTTTATTTTTTTACCGTCTATTTTTTTTTTTATACAAAACTGATTTGATCACATAACTATCGATATCCGATTAACGTGATGTTTTATAAGCATATAGTACTCACCGAGTTTTACACATTGAACGGTTCAGATTATCGAAACGGGACCCGTGACAAACCTTTACGGGCCCAACAATGCCTTCTAGTCCGATCACGGACTGGAAGGAAGCCAGCCCCTTTTTAAAAATTTTGTAGTTTGAAACCTTAAAGTTATAAAACATTATATTGGGTAAATTATAGCAAATTTCAATTTTTTGTTTTTGTAATGGTTAAAATAGGCCACATTGCTCGGTAACCTTTTTATTTTTTAAAAAACTTTTTTTATAACTTACATTTAGGAAGACATTTTTTTTTTTTGGTGGCTAATTTTCTTCTTTGATAAACTTTAAAAAATAAGTACATACATATTTTTTATTTTGTGTAACTTAGATGACCCTTAATTTTTATTAAAAAATAGGACTAATTTTTAAAAATTTCCAAGCTGAAAAATTAAGTCAAGATGCAGAAGGAATAAAGTCTTTTTCCAGGAGGACGTCCGGGTGGATGTCTTGAAGGTTGTCTAGACATGAATAAAAAAATTGTCAAAATTGCTCTTGGTGGACATCCGGGAGTGGCCTAACGGTAAATTTTAGGGGTGGACGCGGGTCGGTTGCGGCCACAGAACCTTCAATCCGCCATCCGTCCGCCAGATTGGCGGATTGGAGAAAATCAATCTGCATCTGTCCACCAATCCGGCAGATGTGGATTGAGCGGATTGGCGATTTGGCGGATGAATGCGAATCGGTTTGGCAGTTTAAAATTTTATAAATTTTCTACATAATTTAACTTGTGCACTTCCTCAAAAAAACAAGAAGAAAGTATTTCAGTTAATGGCTTAAAAAAATATTACAATCACTGCATGTCTCATCAAAAGCAAAAAAGTTTGAAACTTTAGAATATCACAATCACTGCATGCCTCATCCATATACTACAATCACAGCATGCCTCATCCACATAAAGTATTACAATCTGTGGTTCTTAAAATATAAAAACAATTCAAACCATCAAAACCATGAACAGAGCACTAGTAGAGATTGTATGTCTCTGTATTGTTACATCTATATTTGTTTTTGAAAACAAAAACCAACCAGCATATATCATATTTTCTATTTATTATTTTTAGAGATAGATTTAAAAACCAAAAAATATAGATAAATAATACGTTTATTTTTTCAATTCAAAAAAGATATTCAAGTTGAAAATTATTTTTCAACAAAATATTTAAACTCTTTTTTAATTGAAAATACAAACAAAATATTTAAACAAACTGAAAACACAAAGTCTTATAAATTATTAGGGGTGTTCGCGGTTTGGCGGTTCGGTTGCGGCCAAAGGAATCTCAAATCCACCATCCGTCCGCCAGATTGGCGGATTAGAGAAAATCAATCCGCAACCGTCCGTTCGTCATCACTCATCGGTCCAAAATGCGGCGGATCGGTTCGGGTTGGTCGGTTTTGGCGGATTGGTATATCCACTGCTCACCCCTAATAAATTTAAATTTGATAAAATATGAAAGGTTCATTTCATTTGATAAAAGCTTTGATTTTGCCTTTGTTTGATATGATTTTAGTAAAAGGGTTAGAGCGCCTCCTTTTGACGCTTTTCATCAAATTTCAAATTTGATAAAATATATTTATTGGATTAGAGATGCTCTAACAAGTTTAAAAATAATATATATATATATATAACAAGAAAAATATATAATGTTAAATAAATTAGGAATTATAAATTGCTTCACAAAAAAAAATGATATAAAAGTCTATATCTAGACCTATTTTAAGATATATTGTGATGTGCAATCTATTATTTTAAGATTTTTTTTAAAAAAATTTTGTAATCCAACAGCTCAAAACAACCAAAGATTATTTTTAGACCACCGATTGATTTTTCCCTTTCAAAGGGAAATCCTATAGTTCTACCAGGGGCGACGCTAGTAAGGACCTGATGGCATTGCATCCACCGATCAAGTTGTCAAGAAGTGTTGAAAAAAAAAAATTTATTTGATAATCAATTGATCTTATTAAAAAAATCAAAGCGATTCCATTAGGAACTTGACAAATGTAAGAGATTTTAAATTTTATATCTATAAATTCATAATGTGATAAAAGAGTTGGGTGTTGGGCTTATGTATTTGAATATGTGACAAATCAAAAGTTAGTACTTATAATGTCACATTTGGAGAGCATATTTTAGAATTTCAAACATTTTTTTTTATGAATCTAATTTCTTCCTATTACATTTCTCTTCTTGATACTCAAAACTAAATGAGATATCAATTGTAGAATAGAATTGAATGATTGATTGATTATATACATAATAAAAAATGACACTATTGACGATGAGATTATTATACAACAATTTGAAATAAAAAAAAGATGGTCGAACCTAATTATAAAAATTTATGTATTTTTTTTTCTATTTTGTTAAGGCAATAATAATTTGTTACAAGTATAATCTATTTAAGGTGAGAAAATTCAAATGTTAATTAGTATATATTTCTATAAAAGAAAATTATAAAATTTGTGGAACTTAAATTTTTTAAGTGATCCTATCTAAAAATCTAAAAAAACTTCAAAAGTCATCACTATATAGTATATGCCCCTCCATCTTGTTACACGTCTTTGTTGTGTGTTACATATTTTTATGATAGAAGTTACGATAATTTGTAATTGAGAAATGAAATTATATATTTTTGTGATAATATTATATATTTTGTGGCATTATTACACATTATGTGATTAAAAAATATTTAGATAAAATAATGTATAACATTACCACAAAAATACATAATATTAGTACAAAATATATAATTTTATTTCTGAATAACAAATTATCACCGAAACGTGTATAACATTTATCATAAAATACATAATATGTTTTTTTTGGACAACAGAGCTTACACTGAACCCACCTTCAAAAAAGCAGGCCCAGGTAAAATGAAATAAAGAACACACACACACCCTGGCTATCCGATGTGGGATAGCCCCTGCCTTCCGCACCCAGGCCCAAGAGTCTCGCCAAACCCCCAGCAGGAAGAGAGGCCTGAAAGTGAGAAGAACAGGGCCCACACCTGGATGGACCAGGCAGCAAGCTAGTGTTTTTGGACAACAGAGCTTACACTGAACCCACCTTCAAAAAAGCAGGCCCAGGTAAGATGAAATAAAGAACACACACACACCCTGGCTATCCGATGTGAGATAGCCCCATAAAATACATAATATTTATCACAAAAATACATAATACATGTGAGCATATTTTTTTCAAATGGGGTGTACAGTGTTTCCCTTTTTCAAAAAGTAATGCCGAGATATTAAGAGTTCGGATCCTCAGTCACCCTTATCTGTCGCCCTTCCCTGTACCGTCCCAAAACGACGTCGTTTTGGAAAAACTTTTCAAAGTAAAAAAAAAATACACACAAACAGAACAGAACTCAGAAATGGGGAAGAAAGAGAGCAGCGGCACCACCACCTCCCCGCCATTGTCGCCGGACCTTCAAGCAAAACCAGACCCTCTCTCTCTCTCTCTCTCTCTCTCTCTCTCTCTCTTCAACCCTTTGCTGTATCAGTCATAATCTTGAGCCCTAAACTGTTGTTCAAATGCAACTTTTTTTTGTCTTCAAAATACTCCCCCTCTCCTCAATCAAGGCTCCACACACCATCATGTCACCATAGTAAAAAAAAACTCACATGCATTCCACAGATTCGAAAAACAAAAACGCACACCAATTAAACCAAACCCAAAATCTTGCAATTCGCAAATAACAAACCCATTATAAACCCCCAATTTCAACTCCAACAACCTGCTCATCAGAAAAGGAGGTAACTTCTTTGCAAAATCAAAGCCCTAACTTGAAGAGGGAGAGAAAGCTCACAATACTCACTCAGATCTGAATTACTCAGCAGCCTCCATACAATTGACTTGAGCTCTGAGGTACACCAAAGACCCACAAAATTATTTGAAATTATTTTCTTTTAATCAATCTTAAAAGAAATTATTTGAAATTATTTTCTTTTAATCAAATCGGTTTAATTCTGAATTCTCTGTTTCTGAATTGGGTGAATCGTGCTTGATTTGTTATGATGTGAATTTGATGGGTTTTGAGTTTGATATCTGGGTTTTGATTGTTTAGACATGGGTTTTCTATATGTTTATTTGTTCTTGTGGTTTGTTATGTTGATGGAAACAATTAGAGAAGAGAAGAGGAAGGGAAGGTGGGCTGCGGCGGAGAGGGAAGAGAGGAAGGGAAGTTGGGCTGCGGCGGAGAGGGCAGGGAGGTGGTGGTGCCGTAGGTGAAGGAGGCCGAAGATCGCCGGCTACAGGGGTCGCGGTGGTGTGGGTTACCCACCGCTGCTCTCTTTCTTCCCCATTTCTTCTGAGTTCTGTTCTGTTTTTTGTTTTTTTTATTGAAAAGTTGCCCCAAAACGACGTCGTTTTGGGGTGCTACAGGGAAGGGCGGCAGACAAGGGTGACTGAGAATCTGGACTCGAGATATTAATGACTGATTTCGCAGTACGGCTTCTTCATTGACTCCCAAGTCTCTTTTTTTTTTTTAAATAAAAAAAAAAAAAAAAAAAAATATGGCAATCTAAGATAGTATAAGAAGTGGCCATTCGATGGCAAACAGAACTCAGAAAAACAACAAACAAAAATTTTTTATTCTTCAAATTTTGGCCATCCATCATGGTCACAAAAAATATTATTATGCTACCAAAATCAATTCAACTTCTCCATGTGTTTGTGGTTGTGCTTTCACTATTATTATTAAACTGCATACCTGTTCTTGGACTCTCCTCAGGAGGAGTTGAAGCTGCTAATAAAATCAGGTGCATAGAGAGGGAGAAACAAGCTCTCCTCAAGTTTAAAGAAGTTGTCGATCATTATGGTTTTCTCTATTCTTGGGGGAATGAAGAAGATAAGAAAGACTGTTGCAAATGGAGTGGAGTCCATTGCAACAACCACAGTGGTCATGTAACCATGCTCGATCTTCATGACTGTTATTTGAGCGGTAAGATTAGTCCTTCATTGCTTGAATTGCAGCATTTGAAGTATTTAGATCTTAGCGGAAATTCATTTGAAGGGCGCATCCCAGAGTTCATTGCTTCCTTGAGCAGATTACAATTCCTCAGCCTTGAATGGAATAACTTTGGTGGTCCGATTCCTCATCAGCTTGGGAACCTTTCCAACTTAAGGTATCTTGATCTCTATTTTAATAATCTAGAAGGTCCGATTCCTGATGCTTTTGGGAACATGATATCCCTTGTACATCTCAATCTCTCTATTAATAAGCTAGAAGGTGGCATTCCAAAGTCGTTCGTCAATCTAAGTCGTTTACAATCGTTAGAAATGAGTTCCAACAATTTAAAAGAACAACTTTCTGAGATTCTTCACAAGTTATCTCGATCTGAGAACTCATTACAGACTTTGAACTTACCGGATAATCAACTTAGTGGTACATTGCCTGATTTCACAAGATTTTCATCCTTGAGGGAATTGGATCTCAGTTACAACCAATTGAATGGGCCTTTCCCAGAAAGTTTTGGACAACTTCCTAGTCTTGTTAACCTAGATTTGTCTAGAAACCAAATTACTTCGAATTCTTTCCAAGGCATAATCTCTGAAGCCCAATTCTCAAACCTCTACAGTTTGCAATATTTGGACTTGTCTTTTAACCAACTAGTTTTGAACCTTAGCTCTGATTGGGATCCTCCTTTTCAACTTCGTGAAATAAGCTTGGCATTTTGCAAGTTGGGGCCTTATTTCCCAAAATGGCTTCAAAAGCAAAATAAAATTTCCAAACTTGATATCTCTGAAGCTGGAATTTCAGATACTGTCCCTAGTTGGTTTTGGGATCTATCACCCAAGTTAAATTTTTTAAATCTTTCTTGCAACCAAATAAATGGCTTGTTACCAGATTTATCTTCAAAGTTCACTGATATTATCCACATAGATTTAAGTTCTAATCGCTTTACAGGTCAAATACCACCGCTTCCATCCAATTTAACATTTTTGAATCTCTCCAAAAACATGTTTTCGGGGTCAATTTCTTTCTTATGTGCAATTTCTAGCACTGCAGTTTTGTCCTATCTTGACCTCTCAAGTAACCTATTATCAGGAGGACTTCCAAATTGTTGGGAACATTTGAAAGCACTTAGAGTTATCAATTTGGACAACAATAATTTTTCTGGAGCACTTCCTAGCTCAATAGGTTCCCTAAATGCCATTGAAGTATTGCAGTTGCGCAACAATAGTTTCTCTGGGAGACTGCCAAAGTCTTTGAATAAATGCGTACAGTTGACAATTATTGACTTGGAGCAAAATAGAGTCACAGGAAAAATACAAGCATGGATAGGGATGCATCTCACAGGCTTAATCATTCTTAGTCTACGATCCAATAAATTCTATGGAAGCATTCCTCAAGATATCTGCTACCTTAAACATATTCAAGTTTTGGACCTCTCTCAAAATGATTTTTCAGGAAAACTACCACAATGTTTCAGCAATTTTTCTGCTTTGGTTCAAAGTAATAGTTCAGAAGGAACCATTCATAAGACCTACACTACAAATGACGATGGTATGCTTTTCTCAGGTCTCCATTACTATGAGAGCAATGCATTGGTTCAATGGAAGGGACAAGAGAGGGAGTTCAAAAAACTGGGCCTACTTAAAATGATCGATCTTTCTAGCAACAAATTGACTGGAAAAATTCCTCAGCAAGTTGTGAGTCTTGCAGGGTTGGTTTCCTTGAACCTGTCAAGAAACAATTTGGCTGGAAGAATCATCCAAGAGATTGGTCAGATGAAGATGTTGGAAACTCTTGACCTATCTGCAAATAGACTTTCTGGTGAGATTCCTGCAAGCCTTGCTCATCTAAATTTTCTTAGTGTATTGAACTTGTCAAATAACAACTTGTCGGGAAAAATTCCATCAAGCACTCAATTGCAAAGCTTTGATGCCTCTGCATATTCTGAGAATCCTAAACTCTGTGGGCGTCCCCTACCCAATAAGTGTCCAGGAGAGGAAACGGTTGTGGAACCTCCAATTTCTACTCATGGAAAACACAAAGGGATTCAAGAAGCTGAGGACAGGTTTATTACCTTAGGATTTTATGTTAGCATGGGGATTGGTTTCATCGTTGGATTTTGGGGAGTTTTTGGCACTATGCTTTGTAACAGTCCGTTGAGATATGCCCAGTTCAAATTCTTGGACCGCATACAAAATTGGTTCTATGTGACTGCAGTATCGAATATGGCTAGACTGCAAAGGAATCTTTAAGGAAAATCGGTATGTCTCACTTTGATTTTGTTACTTCTTGTATTCTTCTGTGTGCGCACCGTTTGTAGGCCACCCTTGTTTACATGTTAAATCTTCTTTTTGAATTGTAACCAAGATTTTTTAACTGCCAAATGCAAACCTTGCATAAGTTCTTGGGTTTCTTTTAGTTCTATTTTCTAATGAAAATATTCAAGTCCCATCTCTGTGGTAAGTTCTATTTCCACATCAATTCATGACCAAACATTGGTCTGATATTTAGTTACATTAACAAATTAGATGTTTAAAAAACTCAACTTGTTTTCAAATTTAATTTTCTGGTCAAAGCCCTTTTTTTTCTATTTCTGTTCATAAGTTGTCCACTTCTGTTGTAATTTTACAAAAAGGCCAATTACGCTAAAGGTTCTTATAGTTTGGGGTTTATATCATTTTGAACCTTAACCTTTTAATTGTGGTATATTTGACCCTAAATTTTGAATCTCTTTCTAAATAAGGACAATTGAAGACACTGTTACTCCATTTCAATGACAAAGTCGTCAATTTGATAAAATATAAATTAATTTGACAAAAAATAAATGTTAAAAAATTATTTTTGAATTTTTAAAAATTATTTCTACCTACCAAAGATAAAATTATATAAAAATAATAAATCTTTTATTTTTTTATATTTTTGTATCAAATTAATTTTTAGTATGTATTTGGATGATGATCATATAATGGGTTGTTGTTTTTATTGATATTTTTGGATGGTTATAATGTTATAGATGGTTGTATTTATTTTTAACATATACTTTCTTATGGTTATCATGTAATGGATAGTTATAGGCTTTTAATGTATGGATTGATTTAATAATGACATCAAAATTGTCGTTATATTTGATTTTTGAAAAAATTGAAACTAATTTAACGAAAATAAATATAAAAAAATTAATTATTTTAAAAAATAATTTCTACCCTCCCAAAAAATAAAATTATATAAAAATGATGTGTTTTTAATTTTTTTTTCACCAATTTAATTTTTAATTTCTTAGAAATTTTTTTCTGAAAATTGATTATAAAAATCAAATCAAATAGAATTTTATAATAAAAAAAAATTTAGCATTATTCATTAAAGAAAATGTCATTACATTTCAAATAACATACAAGTTAACCAACACAAAATAAATTATGAGCAATGATTCATCCCCCCTTTTCCTCCCACCCCCTTTGAACCCCTCTCTCTCTCATTGGTCACATTTTCTTTTTCTTTTTCTTTTTCTTTTTTTTCCTGCTCCTCCAATCACCACCCGCCACATGGCAAAGGGGGGTGAGGGGGTGACCCCCCACAAGGGAGTCCCAAGCATTATTCATAAATTATATGACGACTTTACTCTGGAAATGGACCATTTACAAAGAAAATATCTTTAATTGTTCTTATTTAGAATAAGATTCAAAATTCAGGATCAAATGTATCATAATTGAAAAGTCGGGATCAAAGTGACATAAGTTTCAAATTATAGGGACTACTAGTGTAATTCGCCCTTTACAAAATCAACTAATCGTGTAATAATGTGCTCAATGCAATGGTCGTTTAGGCTTCTTTCTTTTTTTCTTTTTCTTTTTTCAAGCCTAATAACTGAACTTAAGGTGCTCTTTTACGCAATGATTTTGCAGCTCTTCTATGAGCACAAAATTCAATCACAAAACTAGATATAATCCTTTTATATGGGATGATAAGATACTCATTTTTAATGGATTCCATCTCGTGATTGTATTTAATTTTATGATCGGATTCTAAGCATTTAGATTTTTCCATGATTCTAAATAACTCCTATTTATAAACTATTAATGGCTGCCCAGTATTTATTTTGCTTTAAGTGATAATTGATATTGTTTAACTTTTTTATTTTTTTGGTTGCTATATTTTCAAGGGAAGCTGCTACACCTAAGACATGAGCTTGTGATGGTGAGTTCGTGGGATACAAAGTGGAGTTGCTGGTACCATCTTTGCTTAGGCCCTCTATTTCTTTCTCGAAGGATATAGCTACATAAATAAATAATTCAAGTGTGTAATTTAATTATTTTGGATTAAATGTGTGTTTTGAAGGACTCCAATCTTTTGTTTTGAATTATCAGTGTTGTCAATAGTTATGGCATTGGCATGGATGGGATAATATACATCATAGTATGACTATCTCATGCTTGTTTTCTTTTCTTTGCTTTTGGTTTTTTTTAGATACATCAAAATTAAAACAACCAAATTGGGACTAAGCCCTTTCCCTAGCTAAGCCCACCTTGTCTAAAACCAGGAGAGCTCTGATTTCTGCAGGTGGGTCATTAACAAGAAGCATATCGTCAAGTTGATCTACCCCGACCTTGGCCAATGCGTCTACACATAGATTACCTTCTCTATAGACGTGTTATGCAGTGCATTGCCATCCATTGAAAATTATTCTTGCATCTTCCACTAAGCCTCTGAGAAGATGTTTTTCTCGAGTTCCTTCTACAAGCAGTTTCACCACTTCCTCCGCATCTGTTTTGATAATCACTTTGTTGAAGCCTTTTTGGAGGATAATGGTAAGGCCTTTGTACACAACCCATAGCTGTGTCTCAAGGCTGGTACAGTTTTCTAGTCTGCCATAGAAGCCGCAAATCCATGCTCCCTTTTCATCTCTAATTAGTCCTCCAAAGCCTCCAGGTTTGGCAATTTTGTAGCATCCATCAATGTTCATCTTGAGGGTACCTGAAGGAGGAAGCATCCACTTGATTAGCATAAGTGTTGATCTTGGGTTAGTAACAGACATTCTAAAAGCTTGGTTAATTTCTCTGGAAAAAACTGATATAAATTTGACACTCAACAATGCTAAGAGTTTTGTTTTCAAAGATTTTTGAGTTTCTACTTTTCCAAATTTGCCAAAGAACAACTGAAAACACAATGTACCAAGTATTGTTACCAACACTGTTTTTCTTTTTTAAGTTACTTAAAATCCAGTTCCTCCAAGATGAATTTCTCATCTCTAGGTACCAATTTTTAGTAAAAACAGCCATCCACACAGCCTTAGCATTAGAGCAGTTTCTAAAAAGATGATCCAAATCTTCCAAATCATTGCAAAAAGGGCAGGATGGGTTTTCAGTTAACCCCCTCTTCACCCTCAGACAATTAGTTAGAAGCTTTCCATGAAGCACAACCCAAAGGAAGCACTTAATCTTTTGGGGAAGTTTGCATTTCCAAAGCCACTGCCAGTTTTCGCTTTGTTCATCATGTTCCATAGACAAACTATAAGCACTGGATGTTGAAAAGCAACCATCCGGAGATCCCTTCCAGTGTGGTTGATCAGTATTTGAGTTGTAAAGAGGGGGTTTTTTCTTTAATAATAGCTTCAGCTACACTGGTTAGGAAACTCTGGTTAATAGTATTCACATCCCAATCACTTTCTTCATTAAGGAGAGAATTCACCTTAATCAGCTCAAAAAAACCAACATTAGGGGGGGATTAGGGAGTGGGGAATAGTATCTTCCAGTGGTTGGTCACCACACCACCGCACCACAAATCAATCAACACATTGACACCAGAATTGGCACCACTGGACCATTTAACGCATTTTTTCAAGATGTTTTTGGATTTTGCTATACTTCTCCACACATGAGAAGCCTTCTTTCTTTTATTCCAGTTGCAAAGACTGGAATTTTTGAGAACTTTAATCCACAAGCTATTCTCATTATTAAGAATTTTCCATCCAAGTTTGGAGAGCAGGGCAACATTTTGCTCACTAGCTTTCTTGATTCCTAGCCCCCCAAACTTTTTGCTCTTACACACATGATCCCATTTAACAAGATGAATTCTCCTCCTATCCACAGTATCTCCCCAGAGGAAATTTTGATTAATACGATCAATATCATTACACACCCTCTTGGGGATTGCATGGTTTGCATGGAATATGTTGGTATTACAGGTGTAATAGATTGAATCAAAGTTGTTCTTCCTACCAACAGGATTTTCATCTTCCACCCAGCCAACTTGCTTTGCATTTTTCCAAAATAAAGTTAAAATGGCTATGGTTAGCTTTTTGATGTAAAATATGTACTCCCAGATACTTCCCCAAAATCAGAAGTAATAGGAATATTACATATACTGCTCAACTCCCTAGCCTTTCTTCTGTCAATGTTAGGTGACACAAAAAGCTTTGATTTTTGGAAATTGATTTTAAGTCCAAAAATTGAGCTAAACTCTTCAATAACTTCAGCAATCAAGTCACAATGTCTAGAATTAGCCTTGGCAAATAAAATAAGATCATCTGCAAAGAAAAGGTGAGTAATGCAAGGTCCACCCTTTGCAATTGTTACACCTTTCTAGTTTTTCTTTTCAGCCAAATGGCTAATCATGTTAGAAAACCTTTCCATACAAAGCACAAATAGATAAGGGATCCCCTTGTCTTAGACCTTTCATAGGTCTAAACTCCTCCAAAGCTTCCCCATTCCACAAAATAAAAGATTGCACAGTAGTGACATAACACATGATGAGTTCAATCCACTTCTCATTTAGATTAAACTCATGAAGAGTTTCTCTAAGAAAGTGCCAGGATATGTTATCATAGGCCTTCTCAAGATCAATTTTCATGACCATACCACCAGCTTTACCTTTCATATGTCCCATAAAATGAATAGCTTCTTGCGTAATGATAATGTTATCACTGGTATTCCTACTAGAGATAAGCTACTCTGATTAGGTCTCACAATATTATCAAGGAGAGG
This sequence comes from Camellia granthamiana, assembly GCA_036172215.1. Classification (NCBI taxonomy): domain Eukaryota; kingdom Viridiplantae; phylum Streptophyta; class Magnoliopsida; order Ericales; family Theaceae; genus Camellia; species Camellia granthamiana. The sequence goes on along the minus strand of CM069911.1, from coordinate 65,984,789 downwards.
TCTAATTTGATCCACCAAAATTTTTGTAATGACTTTGTAGGTCACATTACAAAGATTGATGGGTCTGAATTGTTTCACTCTCTTAGGGCTATTGACTTTAGAAATGAGTGCAATCAGAGTTCTATTGATCTCCTAAAAAATAGAGTTGTTAGCAAAGCAATTTTTAACAAAGGAACACACATCAATACCAACAATATCCCAGTACTTGTGGTAGAAGATAGCCTGAAAACCATTCTTCCCAGGAGCTTTAAAGGCTTTAATATTGTTCATAGACTTCTTGATCTCAGTATGAGTGATAGCCCTATTTAAGTTTCTATTATCCATCTCAGACAACTTAAGAATAGCTTTATTACACTGGTGGTCTAAAGAGTTGGCAATAGGATTATCAAACAAAATTTTGAAAAAGTTTGGGACCATGTTTTTGAGCTCAGAGGGGTCATCAATCCAAACATCATTATCATTTTTAAGAATCTCAATTTTAAGTCTTCTTATCTTAATCAAGGTAGTAAGATGAAAAAATTTGGTGTTATGATCCCCTTGAGTGATCCATTTGGATCTAGAGTTTTGAAACCAGAGGAGCTCCTCCTGATAGAGTATTTGATTATATTGGTCAATCAAGTCTTTCTTCAGAACTTGTAGGTTGTGTGTATGCACTCTAGCTTGGGATTTTTGAATCCCTTCAATTCTGCCAAGAAGCCATCTTTTATTTCTAAAAATATTTCCAAAAACATTTTTATTCCTGTCCAAAGCAGTAACAGCCATATTATGTAATTTATCAATGAGGTCATTATCAGAGTGACCCCAATTAAAATTAACTACATCTCTGAAGCCCTCATGAGCAATCCAAGCAGCTTCAAATTTAAATTGCATATTAAGAGGGTTATAAGGAAGGTTGCCTTGGGTGCGGACTAGCATAGGTGAATGGTTGGAGTATGTTTCGGGTAGGTTGCGAGCAAAGCCTTCTAGAAAACGGGTTCTCCATTCTGCATTGCAAAGAGCCCGGTCAAGGCAAATGAGAGTTTTTGCCCAACCTTGTCTGTTGTTCGAACAAGTGAGGCTAGGGCCAGTGTAGCTTAGATCCATTAGGTTGCAGTTGTTGATGTGGGTCACAAACTTCTGGCTGCAGCTTTGACTTTGGTTAAGGTTTTGGTTTGTAGAGAAGCTTCGCTTTTCCTCTAGACCAGTATGGTCATTGAAGTCTCCAGCTGGTAGCCATGGCATATGATTATTATGTTCTATGTCCTTCAAACTGTCCCAGAGTTCATCTCTGGTTCTAGGATTAGGGCTAGCATACACAGCAGTAAGCAGCCATTCAAGGTAGTTTTGTTTGGAAATGCTGGAAAGGATCATTTCAGAGTTAGCTTCAGAGACCCTAACATTGACTTGGATTGAGTTCCATAGCATCCAAATCCCTCAATTTCTTCCGATTGGGTCCATGTGTGCATATGCTGTGAATCCAAGGCTGTTGAAGGACATGCCCATTGAGCTTAAGTCCACCTTTATTTCCATTAGGACCAAGATATCTGGTTTGTGTATAAAGATCAGTTCCTTCATAGTTCTTCTGAACTTGTTAGTTCATGTCCCATGACAGTTCGAAAAAAGCATATCCATAACAAACATTTGGGTTAAATTTGGAATTGGGGAATTTTTTAGTACACCCAGAATATTCCTAACTCCATAATGGTTTTCTTCCATGGGAAGCTTGGATTTCACTATTACTAGGTGCCAACTCTGGCTTGCTTCGAAATGCCACCACAATTGAATCTTTAATTTCACATCCTTTATCTAGCAATCTAAAGTAACGAGGTGAGAGGCTTCTTTCCTTGTTCTAGGCATAACATCACTCTGTTCTCCTAAGCTCTGTGGTTGATTGTGTTCTTCAAAAGCTCCTCTATCTCCATTTTCTCGGCTAGAGTCTCTTCACCCCCATTTTTGGGTTTAGCTTTGTCTGGGGGTTCTTTGCTAGCTTTAGGGTTTATTGTATCAAGAGATGTGTTTGAGATGACAATCTGCTTGGAATTGATGGTGCTCAGGCCTTGAGTAGTTGTGTTGATGATAGTGTGATTTGAAACCCCTGTGTTTGTTGCATTCTCATTGGCCACTTTTTTTTCCTTCTCTGATGACCTCGTGCATTTTATCTCTTACAATCCATCTTAGGGATTTGACTTGCTACTTTCTCTCCTAGGTTAATGGCCTTTTGTTTGTATTTGAACCCTATTTCTGTGCTTTTCATCTCTACTTTGCGACTTCTCTGGTCTACTTGGGCTTCAGGACTACCACCATGTTGTGGTTCATCGTGTGAGTATTGTAGGGCTTCAAATATGTTTCTTGGGGTGTTGTTTGGTTGTCTCTAGGCCTTAGGCTTTCTTCTTTACCTTTTTCTATTTTGGACTATCATCCATGGGCCAAAGCTGGGCCCAGTAGCTTCCTTATTATTTCCATTTGTTCTTGGTAGATTCTATTTACACCCAAAAAATCATTAAGTACTCCCTATTTTTAAGTACACCCTTTTCAATTATTTAAAATTTTATATTATTCTAAGTACACCCTATTATTTTTCCCAAGTTACCCTTAATAAACTCAAATAATAAATAATAAAGAAATTTTATATTATTGTTGATTACTATGTGTTTGACAAAATGCTTGAATGGGAAAACAGTCTTACACATTAGTTTTTCGATATGTTGGAGCTCTCACATATTTCAGTTTATTTCTTTTCTTTAGTGGAATTTGTTTCATTTATATTTGAATGTCAAGTTATTTCTTTATTTATAGTGTTAATGTAGATGGTTGGATATGATTTGGAAGGCAGTTTCACGTAAGTTGTCATCAACTCAATTTAGTGTTCATAGGAACAACAGGTATCATAGATCTCAACTTCTTGTTAAGACAAATTGAATAAATTATATACATATTTGGAATTTCTTATATTTTATTTTTATGAAGATCATTGGAAATCTAGTTGTTTTGTGGGTTCTTCAAAAGAAATAAGCTTAGTTTTGATAAAAATATGTATGTTTTTTGTTTGTGTCAAACTTTTCTTGTGTCACTTGTAGTTTCACTTTTGTGTTGTTGTTTTTGTGTGTGTGTGTGTGTGTGCAGTCCATAGAGGATTTTGGTTTAATTAGAAGCTCACTATAACATATAATGCTTTACACACCACTGAGTTTTTTCCTCATACATAACTACTGTAGCCGCATTAGTAAGGATCTCTTAATCTACCGATTTGAAGGCATTTGTGCAAACTTTGAAAGGTGAGTTTGCATTGGCATGTTGGAGAGGCTTAATAGAATCCCTGTCTTCTTGGTGGCTTATTGTTTCTTTTTGATATGAAACTTTCTTTTTTGGTGTACCTGCTTGAAAATTTATTCCAAATAGGACAATCAATTAGAAGAGATATATTTGTCCTCTTCCTTTTACTTTCTTATTTCTTGAATTTTTTATTTTTATTTTTTTATTTTGTCTACTATTTTCATGCATCAAAATATGGAAACCTTGTGCTTATAGGCACCTAAGTTCCTCTCTGCAGTTCATACGATTTAAGTTACATCATAGTTACTATAATGTGGCCAATTTGTTTGAGGAAAGTATATATAGTTTGCCATGGGATGGTGCAACCAAATGTGTAAAATTGTTGTCTTTTAACACATTTGTAATTCTGAACTATTCAATTATGGCTTATATCTATTTCTTGCATTGTACTACACTTTATCTACTGTACAATGAGTTTTGACCTTATAGATTTTACATTAAAATTATGTTTATTACTTGGTTTTGTTTCTGTTGCCTGATTGTGTGCAACCTTTTTTTGGTTCTAGTTCCTAGGCCACACCTTGCATTTGAAGCACAGCTGGTTGCTGGAAAAGCTCATGATTTGGAGCCAATCAATTGCCTTGAACAACCAGATCCGCCTGCAGTACTCTCTGCTATCACCTGTGGTAAACAAAAGCATGAGGTTGAGTTGAAATATCCTCAGGGGATACGCAGGCTCAACATATTTCCTGTAAATAAAACTGAGGTAGTGTATTAGTTTAAGATATAATCTTGTGCATTGGTGTTCTATTACTTGTAATGGAAAACCAAGCAATGGAAAAAATAACCCCACAAAATATATCCAGCAAGTGTTTGAAAATACAGAGTCGAACACTTATCGGATATAACACAAACAAAAATTGGCTGCCACAACAACGCAATAAATCAAATAAGTAATAAAATAAATTATTTCTGTCCAAATAACTCAAAGAACACTATCACTCAAGTACTATGACAAAAAAAAGGCCAATCAATGAAGTTGAAACTAACATCAATTTAACATGGACAAACTTCTCAATCTATGTCAATGGTCGCAAATGTTTCTTTTTTGTAGCAACATTTTTATTCACGATTTCCTTGAAATGAGTAATTTGTTTATCATATGGACTCTCCCATCCCGCAACACAATTGTAGCGATACCTTTGCCAATTACTCGCTATTGGAGGAATAGGGTGGTCCCGCTCCATAAACAACAACTAAACAAAGTTATACATTATTGTTGGTTAATAACAACATAGTAATTGAATTATGGGTATACCTCAACAAAGTGGTTTCCGTTCATAAAACCAACGGATATCTCTGTGCGATCAAGTGGTGGCAATGGGTCTGATCTTAGTGGTAGAAATGTAAGGCACTGTTGTGCTGAGAAATGGTAAAGCACAATATTATAAAATGATGCAATCAGATGCCCCATATTTGGCATTGTCATCCAATATTCTATTCGTGCTGGTTTTGCATCAAAGTATGTCAAACTATGGGTAAGCTACTCAATCGTTTTAAACGACCCGTAAAGATTTGTATATAAATCATTGTAAGTGTGCAACTCCTGTAACAACTCATGTCTTACTTCAACCCAATGATCTTCACCACGGCCAATCAAACCAGCAATCGATCTAAATCCACAATGTCCATCAGGACTTACATCCTTCACATGCTTAATATATGGCCTTATACACTGTGGAAATGCATCAATGTATGAAGAATGTTGTACTTGTCTTGTTTGGTACACCTACAGAAAAATGTCATTAATTACATTTGACCAAGTAAATAATATTGAACTTATATTGTATTACAATACCACAAATTCATGTACCTTTTCTTTGGTAGCTTGTTTTTTTTGCCCATTGACAAATTCTTGTGTACCTTTCTATGAATGTGATTGTATGGAGGCACTAACATATCTAGATTCAACCAATTCAAAAGCACATTGGTTACGTCGAGTGGATACATTAACCTTCCAATGACCACGAGGTCTTGGATTGGGCTTTAACTTTGGTTCAGTGAGAAATGTGATATCCGGACTCACAATCTCTCTCAATTTCTTCAAAATCTCAAGTCTCACACTAGTTTCACTAGAAAGAAACTTCTTAATAACCAACTCTACTTCTGGAATACAAGTTAACTCCAATTTGTCTTTGTTAGGCAATTTGACAATATCAAGTGTCCTCCAATGTGCATGTACTGTCTCAAGTGGAATAGGAAGTAATTGTCTGATGTAATAAACAATCTCATGTGCACAAGGCAAACCATGGATATGTCGAATGACACAACCACATGCTGAAGAATCAATTCCAATGGCTTCTGCTCTAGCACATATGGATACATTACCCCGAAGCTGGACAAATTCAAAAGGAGTAAAATTGTGTTGGACAACTGTCAAACTCTTCTTGAATATAAAGCCTTGATGGCAGTGTGTTGTAACTCAAGCAAATTATGTATCTTACTCCAACAAGTTTCAAAACTCCCTTGACTGGATTCAAGTTGTTTCTTCAGTGATGAATGTGCACTCTCAGCCCTAATCAAATAAAAGTTTTAAAAATTATCAAGTTCATATACAAATAAATACAAATTGAGTTTATATAATTGCTAAATTATTTACCTATTCGTTGTAGCATTCCCATAGTGCATGCATGAATTTGTCCACGAAGCAACCAATTTCTCCTTGTATTGCTTCAACCATGTTTGAGTAACATAATCAAGTGCCTCTATAAATGCACTAAACTCTTTGTGCAGTGTGCTAAGGTGTTCATGGTATTCATCTTCAGACAAAGAGAATATTAACAAATTCCATGAACAGTTAAACTTTTCCCATGTTTCTTTACTATCAAACATCTTCTTGCACTTAGCCAACACATTCTTATTTATATGTCATCGACACAACAAGTGTTTGGAACTAGAAAATACCACATCAATGGTATTCATCAATGCAAGCTCTCTATCTGTGACAATAACCTCAGGAAAAATATTCTTATTTATAAGACCACGTAACATATTCAAAGCCCATACATAGTTATCGGTACGCTCAAATTGTAAATATGCTGAAGCTATTAAAAATGTCATATATGTGGAAGTCACACCGACAATCTCAAGCAAGGGAAGACCATACATGTTGGTCTTATACGTACCGTCCATAATCAAGACACGTGGTTGCACGAAACGAATCCAAACTGAACAGATAAGCCCAAAGGAGGTTAGTGACAACCATGGTATTTTGTTCACATCTATGCCATTCAATGTATTCATGCTCTGCTAACTTCCCCAACAGTTGTTGCATCTATGATCTTCCGGCCTTCTCTTTCACTTTAAATTTGTGACGCACATTATAAATTGTCTTCATTGTCGTTACATTCAATGGATTCCTCTGTTTTAACGTAACTAAAATATCTTTTGGTCTCACCATACTCTTAGACATATCCACCAACAATTCATTTTCTTGGTGTGACAATCTCTCCAAATATGAATGCCCCTCAAGATGATCTGCAACTGGATGATTATGCACTCCACACACTACATACAACATCCAATCGTTGTTAGTGCTTAACTTCTCACCCTTTAGCAAGAATGGACAATCACACTTTTTGGTCACGGTCATCCTAGCATTGTCATCATGAAAATAAACTTTCACCTTCTTTTTTTGTCTATGCTTTCCACTCCTCTCACACGCTAGTTAATTCTTGGTGTCCAACGACCGCCACCAGAATCTGAATATTTCACAATTATAACAAAACCATTTTTCTTGCCAACATCGCATGCCCAATCAATCATTGCTTCTCTGCTTTTAAATATCCACATTAAACATATTAGCTTATAGTTAGTACAAATATAAATATAAAGATTAATAAAAGAAGTAATTGGCAATAGTAATCTTACCTCGTATGTGATAAATTCACTAGCGTAGTTTAACACACATTCAGCATGCTCCATATTCTCCAAAATGGAATTCTATATGAAACCAACAAAGGAACAAAGTTATATTGTTTGGACATACAAGGTCAAACAAAGGAAAAAAAAGAAGTTATATTTTACTCATATTGTTCGGACATACAAAGATGAATAAAGTCACAATGTTCGGACATACAAAGCGACAGTGTACAACTAAACAAATTGAATTTGTTTGGACTTTCAGAACCAAATAATAATGACCAAAAATAAGTTGAATATTCACTTTTATGTAAAAACAATTTGATAAAATGAAACCAAATATTAAAATAATTAATTACAAACTAATATATAAATTTGAATGCAACGAAAATTGATAGATAAACTTAATCTCAATGGAAATTGTGAGAAAATAGATGTACATTTTTTTTTTAACCTCAACCATTGAAATCCAAAAGGTTGGCAACATATAGAAAGGTGTCACAGCATATAGGTGCCGTAACAAAAAATTATCTTAGAAAAAAAAGAGTAACAGAACAAAAAAAAAAAAAATATTAAAAAGTGTCGCAGCATATAGAATCCCCTATTATATATTTGACACAAATAGCAACCTAGGCTGTTTGGTTTTCATATTGAAATTGATGCTTCTGTTACGACTTAGAAAAGCTATAATGCTATTTATATGATTGTGAAAATTGAAAGATTTAATATCATAATGGGACATGTGAAAAAATACAAAAATTAATAATTATATTTTGATTTTTATATGAATGCTTACCTCCTCTTTGATGGATTGCTTCAAAATATTATCTTGATTATCACTTTCCCCCATTGTTTGATTGTTTAAACTTTCTTCTAGGGTTTAGGGTTTCAAAATAATAAAAAAAAAACAATGATGTTAATGGTAATGGTGAGTTTTGTTAAGGTGGATTGGAGTTTTGGAGTGAGAAAGAAAAAGATGAAGAAGACAAACTAACTTTGATCTTTTAGGGAAGAAGATGTAGAGATTTGAATAGGAATAATGGATTAAGGTGTACCACGAGAAGAAAAAAAAATTATTTTAGGGTTTAATATAGATTGTCCTTATTAGTAAATTCACATTAGGATATAATAGGAATTAAAATTTATAAATTTAAATTGGGCGTACTAAGATATTTTTTGGGTTCAAATACAATGCCCCGGTTGATGTGCTTTTAATGAGCTTCGCCCAGTTAGGTCCTTCATCTCATTTGGCCCATTTTGGCTTCCCTCTTCTTCAATGGCACTCTGTTCTGTCTTCTTCAGTGGGATGTCAGAGCAATTTTCTTTCCAATGACCGATCCTGCCACAATAAAAGCAAAATGAATGCAAATGTTCATATTCAATGAGATATTTATGTTTACCTCTTAAGAAATGTGATATCAATGGTTTGCGCAGATCCATTTCGGCACACACACAGGCATATTTGCCCCTTGCTGCCATTGCTGTGTTGATGTCCACCTTTAATGGTCTTCCCAGAACCTTAGCGATATGGAATAACACATTTTCGCTGTAATTCTCAATTGGTAGATTTGGGAATCTAACCCAAATAGCAATAGTGTCTTCCTCAGTGGCATCTGACTTGAAATCGTGTTGCCGTTTTCAAATGGTCACATAGTGATCCATAGTCACCCATGGTCCACCGGTGTATACTTTCGTGTATTCATCCATCATTTCAAATTTGACAATAAAAAATCCATTACCAATATCCAGGGTTTCGAAATCTGCTTAGAGTCCCCAGATCTTTTTCATTTTGTTAACACAAAGTTTATAGCCTATCTTTTTCCCCAAGAGTCGGACAATTAAACATTTCTTCCATGGTTCTCTGATTTTTCTAAGAAGCCCAGCTGGTATCTTTACTTTGGGGATGTCTTCAATTTTGGATTCCTTTGTTACTTTCTTATTATTCTCATAGTTCTCATCTTGCATTTCCTCTTCATCATCTAATGATAGAACTTCCACGTCATAGTCAAAATTCTTTTCGTTGTTGTGTTCATTGAATATAGAATGTAGAAGGGCTTGTTTGAAGGGTTTTTTTTCCTTCTCCTTCATTCAGCTTGACTTGGGACATATTGATATCTTCATCTTGCAGTTTGGTTGTAGCTAAATCTGCCATCCTTTCATCCTCTAGATCGTGGGTTTGATTTTCTTTTTGCTTATCACCCATTACTTCATCCTCCCTCTTAGTCATAGCCCCGTTGATTTTCTTTGTGCTCCTTGCCAAGTGATCATCCTCTTTAGCTGATCTGCTATGGGAGTTGGTTGTGTCTACAACAATCATGTGGCTCATAGATAGAGAGAGAGAGAGAGAGAGAGAGAGAGAGAGAGAGAGAGAGAGAGAGAGAGAGTTCAATCTAAGTTCCTCTTCATGCTTTTTTTCTTATGAAGTCTAATTATTGTTATGGATTAATAGTAAACATGATTACACAGTTGTCCAAAATGTATAATTAAATTAAAATAAATAAATTCATATTTAATTAAATTTAGATTATACAATAAGAAATAATAGAACTACTTTATACTGGAGATTACAATTTGATAAACGGAAATATATAACAAATATATATTGAAATAAGAAAGAGGAAACAAACCAAAGCCTATGTGATACCACAGTCTCCTTAAAACAAATTCGCTACTTTACCGTGAGTGCTGGAGGTATGCCGACGTCTATCTCCCAAGATACAACGGTTGGAACCAGCTAAGTCAAAAGAACCTTCTATATAGCTTTGACGAACTGACAATGATATCACTCTCTCACACGAGAAAAAATATATATGTAGACTGACTATATAGGATGAGAGCAAAATTTATGTACTCTAACCCAAGAAGATGGTTTTTATACACAAAAGGGGAGAGAAGAGGAACCTTCTAGTAACAAATACAGAATTCATTTATGCAAAACTGAATAAACAAATGCAGCAAAACTGATGATGTAAATCATCATCTTAAGTGTAGAGGTTACACACAATATACACATGTGCATATATCTATAGCCACCACTCTGACCTAGTCCAAAAATATTAGGTTGATAGGCCATCAATCTGGCCCAGCCTAAACCTAACCCATTCCAACAAGCCTCAAGCCCAAGTCCTAAGTCTCAAGTCCCAATACCCAATTCCCAAGACCTAAGATCACGATCCATGATCACGGACCCGGACCCGGACCCGGCCTTGGCCCAATCTGATTCAGTCCGGTCTAGGATATTGCCAAAGTCAATGAATAATTGCGTAGAGTTGAGAATTATTGAATTAGGACAAAATAGTTTGCTAGGTGAAATACAAGCATGGATAGAGAGGCATCTCAGAAGGTTAATTGTTCTTACTACAATCCAATAAATTCTATGGAAGTATTCCTCAACATATTTGCCACCTTAACTATATTCAAGTTTTGGACCTCTCTCAAAATGATTTATCGAGAACGCTACCACAGTGCTTCAACAATTTTTCTACTTTGATTCAAAGTAATAGGTTAGAAATAACCATTGTCTTCAAATACTATTATAAGAGCAATGCATTTGTGCAATGGAAAGGAAAAGACAGGGAGTACCAAAAAACTCTGTTCCTACTAAAAATCATTAATCTTTCTAGCAATAAATTAAATGGAACAATTCCTCAGCAAGTTGAGAGTCTTGCAGAGTTGGTTTCCTTGAACCTATCAAGAAACAATTTGATTGGAAGAATCATCCAAGATATTGGTTATGAAAAATCTAGAAATCCCCTAGATATTAATTTGTGATTATGTATTAATTTTAACCAGTAAATAGCACTCTCAATCAAACAAACAAAGACAAATCAACAGAACGATTTTATGTGGAAAAACCATAATTGGAGCGCCTCCAATTGTGATAAAAAACCATGGGAAAAAACCACAAAACAATCCACTAAAAAGTCATAAAGGAATTACACAAGTGTACTCTCAATTACCTAGCGAATCCACCATCGAATCAAATCGACCCCAATGTGTCTTTTTCACCACCGTCTTCACCTCGAAATTGTCTTGCCCAACATTGAATCCACAACGCCGATGTTGAATCGTGACGATGAGCCACTCCGAAATCTACCAAAGCTTCAAGCTCGAATTCTCTGGAATCTACTGAAGAACAACTCTCTCTTTTGTATTGAATGAAACAAACAATCCTTTAATATATACTTTTCAAACCATGAGTTAAACTCAAACAGACATTAAAAAAACTAGCAAAAAAGCTCCAGATTGAAAACCCTAATATCCAAGAAGAAGATCTGGAAGCCGTACCCTAAAACCTGACTGAACCGCTACATTTATAGAAAACAGATCTACGATCTCCGCTCGAGCGCAAGAATGGCCGCTCGAGCAGACTGACTAAAACACGTGTTTCAGAACAAGGATCAATGCTCGAGCGCATGAAGTGTCGCTCGAGTGCAAAAGCGTAACTCCTAGCTTGATCCCCGACGTAGTTAGCGAAGTGGCAAACATAATAGGATTAAGATCACAAACTCCTTTGCATAAGCATAATTCGGGTTGGATTCGCATCTAAAACTCATAGCCTCACTGAAATAGAAGATTGAATAAAATTACAACTAAAAGGAGTTTTGTCAAACGGGATTGCCAATAACAAAAACCTAACAGGTCAAATGAAAATGTTGGAAGTGCTAGACCTATCTGCAAATAGACTTTCTGGTGAGATTCTTGCAAGCCTTGCTAATCTACATTATCTGAGCATGTTGGACCTGTCAAATAACAACTTATCAGGAAAAATCCCATCAAGCACTCAATTACAAAGCTTTAATACCTCTGGATATTCCGAAAATCCTAAACTTTGTTGGCTTCCACTGCCAAATAAGTGCCTAGGAGAGGAACTAGTTATGGAATCTCCAATTTCTACTAAAGGGATTTAAGAAGACGAGGACAGGTTTATTACCTCAGGATTTTATGTTAGCATGGGGATTGGTTTCACCCTTGGATTTTGGGTAGTTTTTGGAACTATGCTTTGTAACAGTCCATTGAGATATGCCTATTTCAAATTCTTAGACCATATTAAAACTTGGTTCTATGTAACAGCAGCATAGATTACAATTTACAGCTAGACTACAAAAGGAAGCTTTACGACGAATCGGTATGTATCATTTCGATTTTGTTACTTCTTGTACTATTCTATGTGGGCATTGTTTATGTACCATGACCTGTTAAAGTCTTTGTTTTTTTTTTTTTTTTTTTGAAAGCTCCATTTGTTTTGATGTAAAATATTTTACACAAAAAAATATTTTTCTTATAAATTGATTTTACACAAAAAATATTTTTGTTTTTGTTTTTCGGCATTAGTTGACACTTGAAACAAAAATATTTTATTGTTTAAAAGAAAATTTTTGATTCAATAAAGTGTCATTTATGACTTTTTAGTGAACTAAGATATTATTTGAAAAGGATAAATGTGTTAAAAAAGTAGTGAGTGCGAGACAACTTTATAAAACTTGACTTACGGAATTTTTAAAAGGCTGTCATTTTTAGGAAAATGATACAAAAATATTTTTCTTAAAAAATGTTCTACTTACTTTTTTTCAACCAAACAACAAAAAACAAGTAAAATACTTTTGACAAAAATATTTTACGTCAAAACAAATGGAATTGTAACCAACATTTTTTAATTGCAAAGACCAAACCTTGCTTAAGTTCTTGGGTTTCTTTTAGTTCTATTTTCTAATCATGATATTCAAGTCTTTTTTTAGTATAAGTACCTTTTGGCTTTGTGGTAACTACAAAAATTTCAGTTTTTTGCGACAGTAAAATGCCGTCACAAATACTCAAAATGCTGTCTCAAAAACTATTTTGTGACGACAATTGACTTTTAGCGACGGCAAGTGGGGGGTCACAACAAGGGTGTTGCTAAAAGGTTTTAGCGACGACACAATGCCGTCGCCTTTTTTTTGAGACGGCAAAGTTGCCTTTTTGCAACGGAAATCTGCTATCGGCATTAATATGTAAAAATCTGAGATTTTTTGAGACGGCACTGTGTTGCTGTCGCTAAAAGTGTTATTTGCGATGGCAAAAAATGCCGTCGCGAAAGTGTTTTTATTGCGACGGGATACCTGCCATCGCTAAAAGATTATTTGAGACAGCACGACATGCCGTCGCTAAAAGATTATTTGCGACGGCAAAGAATACCGTCGCAAAAGGTTTTTGTTTCAACTTTGCCAATATCTTTTGCGATGGCATTGCCTACGTCGCAAAAAAAATCTGGTTCTAATGTTTTTTGAGACGGTGTGGTGCCGTCTCAAAAAAAAAAAAAAAAACTGCAATAAAATTATTAAAAATATGAAAATTACCTGTATTAAATGAAAAATAATGGAAAAAAAACCAATAATTACATAATAATATAAAAATTCCAGTATAAAAATAACAATTCATCCATAATAAAAATATTCTTGCATTCATAACAACACATTAGCAAAATTATCCCACTACATAATACTGCATAATACATATACAATGTTTAAACATAATGTTGTTCACAATTCAAAATAACGTAAATCAAAAATAAAAGTTTCCCTCATGATTCTTTCATGGGTAACAAAAACAAAAGTTGGTCACAATCTTTACACGCTGCATTCCACAAGAAGCAAACTGCTACTTGGGAAATATCTGAAAACAAAAAATAAAAATAATTAATGACAATATAATTATGTGTTAATATTTTAATTACAAAAAAACATAAAAAATTAACTACTTTATAATTACAAACATAATTAAGTAAATAATTTGGGCTAGACAGAAATCCGGCTCTAACTCCCAAACCGGGAACCCGATTGGAGTCCCGTCTCCTCTCACAAGTCTCTCGTGCCTAGGCAGTCATGTGTGCCAAGTTTCGTGCTAAACCGATGCCGTTTGGTGATTTTGGGGCGTCAACACCTCAAATTCAAATTTCTTAAGGAACTAGTTTGCCTAAACCGAAATCCGGCTCTAACTCCCAAACCGGGAACCCAATTCGAGCCCCGTCTTCTCCCACAAGTCTCTCGTGCCTAGGCGGTCTTGTGTTCCAAGTTTCATGCTAATCCGACCCCGTTTGGTATTTTGGGGCGTCAACACCTCGAATTCAAGTTTCTTAAGGAACTAGTTTGCTTAGAGTGAAATCTGACTCTAACTCCCAAACCAGGAACCCGATTAGAGTCTCGTCTTCTCCTATAAGTCTCTCGTGCCTAGATAGTCGTGTGTGCCAAGTTTCGTGCTAAGCCGACACCGTTTGGTGATTTTGGGGCGTCAACACCTCGAATTCAAATTTCTTAAGGAATTAGTTTGCCTAGGCCGAAATCCGGCTCTAACTCCCAAACCGGGAACCCGATTCGAGCCCTATTTTCTCCCACAAGTCTCTCGTGCCTAACCAGTCGTGTGTGCCAAGTTTTGTGCTAATCAGACCCCGTTTGGTGATTTTGGGGCGTCAACACCTCGAATTCAAGTTTCTTAAGGAACTAGTTTGCCTAGAGTGAAATCCGGCTCTAACTCCCAAACCGGGAACCCGATTGGAGTCCCGTCTTCTCCCACAAGTCTCTCGTGCCTAGGCGGTCGTGTGTGCCAAGTTTCGTGCTAAACCAACAACGTTTGGTTATTTTGGGGCGTCAACACCTCGAATTCAAATTTCTTAAGGAATTAGTTTGCCTAGACCGAAATCCGGCTCTAACTCCCAAACCGGGAACCTGATTCGAGCCCCGTCTTCTCCCACAAGTCTCTCATTCCTAGGCGGTCGTGTGTGCCAAGTTTCATGCTAAACCGACGCCGTTTGGTGATTTTGCGACATCAACACCTCGAATTCAAGTTTCTTAAGGAACTAGTTTGCCTGGAGTAAAATCTGGCTGTAACTCCCAAACCGGGAACCCGATTAGAGTCTCATCTTCTCCCATAAGTCTCTCGTGCCTAGGTAGTCGTGTGTACCAAGTTTCGTGCTAATCCGACTCCGTTTGGTGATTTTGGGGCGTCAACACCTCGAATTCAAGTTTTTTAATGAACTAGTTTGCCTAGAGTGAAATTTGGCTCCAACTCCCAAACCGAGAACCTGATTGGAGTCTCGTCTTCTCCCACAAGTCTCTCGTGCTTAGGCAGTCGTGTGTGCCAAGTTTCGTGCTAAACCAACGCTATTTGGTGATTTTGTGGCGTCAACACCTCGAATTCAAATTTCTTAAGGAACTAGTTTGCCTAGACCGAAATCCGGCTCTAACTCCCAAACCGGGAACCCGATTTGAGTCCCGTCTTCTCCCATAAATCTCTCGTGCCTAGGCGGTCGTGTGTGCCAAGTTTCATGCTAAACCGACGCTGTTTGGTGATTTTGGGGCGTCAACACCTCGAATTCAAATTTCTTAAGGAACTAGTTTGCCTATACCAAAATCCGGCTCTAACTCCCAAATCGGGAACCTGATTTGAGCCCCATCTTCTCCCACAAGTCTCTCGTGCCTAGGCGGTCGTGTGTGTCAATTTTTGTGCTAAACTGACGCTATTTGGTGATTTTGGGGTGTCAACACCTCGAATTCAAATTTCTTAAGGAACTAGTTTACCTAGATCGAAATCCGGCTTTAACTCCCAAATTGGGAACCTGATTCGAGCCCCATCTTAGCCCACAAGTCTTTCGTGCCTAGGCAGTCGTGTGTGTCAAGTTTCGTGCTAATTCGATGCCATTTGGAGATTTTGGGGCGTCAACACCTAGAATTCAAATTTCTTAATGAACTAGTTTGCTTAGACCAAAATCTGGTTCTAACTCCCAAACCGGGAACCCGGTTGGAGTCCCGTCTTCTCCCATAAGTCCCTTGTGCCTAGGCGGTCGTGTGTGCCAAGTTTCGTGCTAAACCGACGCCGTTTGGTGATTTTGGGGCATCAACACCTCGAATTCAAGGTTCTTAAGGAAATAGTTATCCTAGAGTGAAATCTGGCTCTAACTCCCAAACCGGGAACTCGATTGGAGTCCCGTCTTCTCTCACAAGTCTTTCGTGCCTAGGCAGTCGTGTGTGCCAAGTTTCATGCTAATCCGACGCCGTTTGGAGATTTTGGGCGTCAACACCTCGAATTCAAGTTTCTTAATGAAATAGTTTGCATAGACCGAAATCCAGCTCTAACTCCCAAACCGAGAACTCGATTGGAGTCTCGTCTTCTCCCACAAGTCTCTCGTGCCTAGGCGGTCGTGTGTGCCAAGTTTCGTGCCTAGCCTCTATCCTTTTGGGCTATGTACAGTTAATTTATGGTTATTCTTAGCTTAAAATGCAAAGATACATTTTATACCTGATCTTCTGGTGATGGTGTATATGGATTCTTATCTCCTGCAAATTCCCTAAACGCCCGATGGCCACTCGATGCATCAGGAACCTATGATAGTCAATACATAATGTGTTAATCATATTCGAATTTTATTATATATATGTACATATATGTTGTGTGAAAATTTAACTATCAAACAATTTAATTTATATCAAACCTGTCTTTTGGGATCCACACTCGCCCCCTGTGACACAAAGGTCATCATCTTAGCTCTCATCTGCTGTAAATCTGTAGAGAACTCTGCTCGCATCTCCTCCCTCAGCTCCTCTCTCAACTCATCCCTTAGCTCCGCACGAACCTGCTGGGTGATCTGAACAATAGTCGATGGCTGGAGTGTTGACTGTGATGGCCCAGCACCATCTTTATACACCGCTCTCTGAGACACAGTTCTCCCGTATGTGCGACAATATCCATGTCCGTCATGACCTATCAACTCATGGAAAATGACATTCCTAGCCTCCAAAGTCCGACAATCCTCAGGTAGCATGGAGAGTTGATGATTAAACTCATTCTGTATTGAATAAGACATACAGGTATATGTCAAATTAAGATGGTTGACACACAAAAAATAAAAAATAAACTTTAAATACAATGTTAGGTGTTTGGAAACTGCCAAGGTTCGGATAACCTCAGGGTCATCTGCTCTACGTGTTATTGTAGACGTCCCCGAACGCCCCCGGGAGGGTGAGTCCCCGTTCCGTTCGTTTTGGGCTCACTACAGTTCGGACTCAAATTGTCACGATTCTTAATCTGAACCAAAGAGTCCAAATCTGGCAAATCGTTTTGAGAAAACAGATTTTTGAAAGAAGTGCCAAACATGGACTGCTTTGCCAGATACAGAGTCGCCACCTAAATATTTTATTTTGGGAAATTTAGGAAACCCTGACTCGTTGCCTAAGGCCACGTGTCCGTCATCACCAAAGTTGCCTCGGCTCGGGAACTTGGGTACGATTGGGGAAGGTCACTTCGTGAGCACCCCCACTCGCCCGATCAAAGATCGGCCTCTACTAACCATGATATCTAGTTTTGAAAACATTAAGCGTTCTTATTCCGGTTATTAGCCTAGATTTACTACGTGATGCGCACAACATACAAGTATAGACTGGATCACCTGAATTGGAACAAAACATTTCATGTTTTTTTTTTAAAGTGGTTTGCTACTCACAAGTAGGCTTAAAATGCGGATTTTGCCACCCTCGGGTGGGCTTAGAAAACATGATTTTGCCACTATCTAGTGGGCTTAAAACTCACGGTGAATGAATTGTTCCAATCCAAATAACCCAACCTTCACCCACAGGCATTCAGGCAGATATATCACATAAGCACATAGCCTCATGGTAAGCATGCTATCATGGCAGTCACTCACACACGTGCAAGGATGCTAAAGCGTAAAAACTTACCGAGTACTCCAAGCCAAAACAGAAGCTGATTAGAAATCCATGCATGATCCTAATTATACAGAAATGCCTAATGCAACACATGCAAGATGCAACTAAGGTAGGCTCGGCTATTCTAAATGTGGCATATGAAATGCTACAGCTAACAGGTATTCAACTTGGAATTGAAATACAATGCAGTGAGTATGATGCGCCGAGCCCGGTGCATGCAAAACAGATGAATGAATGCAAACATGCTATCATACTGTATGCTAATTGAAACATGCCCTAATCTAACCATCATAAGCTGGTAAATAAAAGGGAGAAAGACGTGGGGTTGGAAGACATACATCACACGCACGCACACTTATTACAACATTGCCCTCGCGCGGAGGGTCCGAATAATACAGTCCCAAATAAATAATACAGTCTGAATAAATACAAAATCCTAATTAATTAACAAACTAATCTAGGAAAGCAGTAAATTAGCATGCAAGCTAGGGACTGCCTCGACTCTACTCCGGATGATGAATGATGCATGTTCGGGTTGCCTCGCGCGGAAATCCATTGCGACGCCCCAATTAGCCTCTGTTTACAATTAAACCCGGAATGTTGCACGGAGCTCCAAAAGACTGCCGGTTTCTGATTTGCTACAACAGAGAGCAAGAAATGGGCATGGCAATGTATTTTCACATGTGTATGCTTGACTACTCTTCAGGGAGTGTAGTCCTCGATCCTCGTGCCACCAATCACGCATCTCAATGCATGATGGCCGAGGAGTCGATTTGCATGGCTCAATATGGAATGAATGCACATATAAACACAACAGGACCGAGACTCCATCATGGATAATCCGCAATGTCGGTGACCAGGAATTGAGACACGTTCCGTCACTCGGAGTACGAAACGTACCTCGTTTCCCATGCTCGGGCTAACTCCTATCCCAAACACAATGCAATATGCATGACATGCATGAATGCAATCCTAACATGTAACCCAGCATACGCGATGCTATGAAATGGCATACACAATGCACGATGTAACAAGGCATACACAATGCTCTAACATACAACCTAGCATACGCAATGCTATGAATTGAAATGACATACACAATGCATAATGGGCTTACACCAATATGAGTGGACCTCAGCCACACTCACATCAGTGGCCATAAGATGAAAATGAGACTATCGAAATGCGTGCATATATGCACGCAAACCGAGGACCGAATCTAAGGCACAGTATGCAACTCTTAACAAGGCATGGCAAGGCATGAAATATGGCATACAAGCATGTAATTTTCAGCACTAACACATGATGCTAAATGGCCCCGAAACATGGAAACATGGCACCCGATGCATGGAATGGTCCCGAAACACAAAACTAGGCACATGCATTGACCTATGGCTATACAAAGCATGCATTATTTGATTATGAAGCATGAAGACAGAACCAAGGAAGTCCCGAAACATGAACATTTCTAGTTCAAAGCATGGCCAAAATATGCTAGCAAGATGGACAAAAATAGTATGCAACTTTGACTAGCAATCATGGTTTACATGGCAAGTATATTAAGCATATGGAATCTCACCAAACTAGCAAAAATCAGTGAAGAAAACATGCCAAAATATGCCCAGATAACCACTGAAATGAAGCCAACACATGCAAAAATGATGAACTCCTTTAGAGGGCTATGCAAGGGATTCTTAAGCACATACAAGGTGGACACTTAGCATGGCATAAAAAACTCTGAAAATCAAATATGGTAGTCCTAAAACTCACCAAATTGACCCTGGAAAGTGACTTCAAAGCATGCAAGATAGGGTCTCTTTGGAAGGCCTAAGAGGCCACCAAATAAGGCAAGGTGAGAGGGGGTCACCCCCCTTTGATTTTGAGGCTCAAAATAGTGTACTAGCCACTGAAAATTCACTGGATTTCAGTGGCTAGAAGGTCAAACCAAGCATGCAACAAGAGCTTAGGTGTAAGGCTCAAAATAAGGGACAATCAAGCATACAAGGAAGCATATGACGTCAAACAAGAAAATGCCCTTAATCAAACATGAAGACGATGTCAAAAGGAGACTTTTTCCAGTTTATAACAAATCTCAAAAGTGAACACAAATAGGGCCAATCTATCATGCAAAAATGGCCCTAAAAGAGAGATTAGAGACAAGGGACAGAAGCTGGCCCCAAATAGTAAAGATCCCTTCAACAAAGTTGAAGATGGGCTCAAAACAAGGCACTTTACAGTTTATATCAAGTCTCGAAAATAAACACAAGTGGGGCTAAAACAACATGCAAGAAAAAGACCTAAAAGAGGGATAAAGAGACAAGTGATAGCAGCTGGCTTCAAACAGAGGAGAGCCCTTCAACAAAGTTGAAGAGAGGCTCAAAAAAAGACATTTTACAGTTTATGGCCAAGTCCAAAACAGTTCACAAATAAGACTAAAATACCATGCAAAAATAGGCCTAAAAGAGAGATTAAACACAAAGGGTGAGGAGAAGACCTTAAACAGTAAAAAGTCCTTAATCAAACATGAAGATGAGCTCAAAATATGACCTTTTTCAGTTCATGACAAAGTCCATAAATGCTTTCAAGTATGGCTTATAAATGAAGCAAAAAAATGCAAGTTTAAGGGAAATAGGTGCTTACCCTTGAAGATCAGCAAATCAGCAACTTTTGGACCAAAATTCTGGACTTTCAACCTCTTCAAATGTCCTCCAAGGTGCTGGAATGAGTGATGGAGGGGGTAGGCTAGGGGTTGTAGTGCAAGTGGTGCAAGAAAATGGGTGTTTGGAGCTTGAAAATGGAGAGTAATGGAAGAGGAGGGTTATGAGCCTAAGCCAAAAGTGTCTAACCCTTAACAATGGTGGTGGAGTGTATATTATATAGAGGGAGAGAGGCCAAGAAAAGGGGGGGAAAACAAATTCAAAAATGGAGCCAAAACTTGTCTCCCTTGGAAAATGGGAGATATATCATCATATATAGCAAAAGTAACACTAAAGGTCGAAAATATCTGAGCTAGGGATAGTTGGAGGTTGTGGAAGACAGCTGGAGGGAAGACATCTGTCAATTTTGGGCTTTCTGGGCATAAGTGGCCGGCCTACCACCTTTTATGGTCGGCCTGCTACTTTTCAGGACAAAAATTGGTCTACCGGAAAGAAAGGTGGCCGGCCAGTGATTGGGAAGTCCAAAGGTGGCCGTCCAGGTGTCCAAATTGAAGCCCCGGAAGTTAGCTTTCCAATGGGACAAACCTTGTATTAAAATTCCTCCTATGGAAAAAGTTATGCCTGTTTTGGTGAAGCTGCGCAGATTCGGTCCAACCGGAGTGATGCCCTACTTCAATCAACCATATCTCCCCCATCCGGAACTGGCTTTAGGAGATTCTTGAGTGCAAAATGAAGCTTCGGAAGTCTTCTTTCCAATGGTGGTGGCCTCATAGATGAATTCCAAGTATGCAAATGAATAGGCCTGATTCAGCGAGGGCTGCTTGACTCTCTCTTAACAATTCATGCCCATTTTCTCCCCTAACTGGGTTTCTTCCCTCTTCTCTTCTTTTCTTCAACTCCGAATCCCTAAGTAAGGTGTTATGAAAGATTTTTCAAAGATTTCATCTCTCTTTCATTCATTTCCACTTTGTCCTTGCTTGGTTTACCGAAAAGCGCAACATTTAACGAAATGCGAGCGTTGGAACATCGTAGAAACTTTATTTCAAAAACGTTTTGAAAGAGAGGGTTTTAAGGTCTAAAATCTTTTGATCAAGATTGTTTTGATCCAAAAAGGGGTATGAAGTTGAGCTTTGACTCTCTCCTTGCCGAAGAAATTGAACCTTTGCACTGCACAACTTCCAAAACCATCAGTCGCGTCCAAGTCTTAAAGGTGGTCAAAAATGGGGTGGCTACAGTTATAAGCCAAACATTCATCTTATCAGTAGACTCCCCCTTATTGGTCATCTAGATTTTTTTTAGAATCCAAATAATTTGCAAATATACAATGTTTATTTATATACAAAAAATAAAACAATAAAATATAAACCTCATGCCATATCTGAGCGAAAGTAGTACGCCCTGTGGTATGAGTTATGTCGTGAGCTCGCCGATTTTTAGCATTCCTAGTTACAATTTTTTATAACAGGTTCAACAAATGTAAGTATATAAATATGATTTGTATGTTTAAATATCATACATATAACTTATTTGTATACCTCAGCATCGGAAGTACGCCAATACTTCACAAGTTTTTCCCACTGGCTTGGCACAATGCGCAAAGGAATATAATCCTTCAAATTAGGATCAGAACTTCTAGGCTTGAAATACTTAGTCTTAATCTTATTCTTGTGATCCTTCCATATGTTGTTGCAGGTTTTCATGCAAATTGGCTTATACTCATCTGGACATATATTCAAATTGTCCTATAAAACACAATTTCAAAGTTTAAATAATAATAACACAATTTTGGAATTTGAATTTTTGGACAAAAATATACTTTTACCTTTACATCCTTCCAAATAGCATCAAGAATATCATTAGGCATAGTGTTCCAATCTAGAAAAGTAAGAGGAACAATGTTACCATTCCGCACAATAATGCCAAGTTGAGTAGTTAACTTAGACACGTTATCCCCTACTGGGCAGTAATTTTCATCAAATTGTATGTCCAACTTTGTACCAGTACCCCACTCCCTAATGCCCTAGGCACATCCTCTACCATGCCTAGTCGAAGTTGATGAAGAACTAACATGACCTGCGAGATACAATAACAATAAACAATGTGCAATGATAATAAACAAATGCAAATTTAAATAATGTCAATACAAATCGAATTCTTATACCTGAGGTGGGCTGTGAAGAAGTCGAAGGGTCTGGAAAATACAATGAGAATAAACAAGTTATATATGATGAGAATAAATAAATGTATATTTAAATAATTTTCATACAAATCAAAACAAATTTATATACCCTCGGATGACTTATAAGATGATGACTCTAGTCGGGATGATAGCTATTGTGGTGCCACTGATGGTGGACGCACCGATGGTAGGCTTGGAGGCTGAGTACATATAGCTGCTGTGTTGCCACTGATGGTGGTCGATGTGGTGACACTAACGGACCCTCCGATGGTGGTCACTGGGATGCCTCGTCTAATGGTGGTGCCAATAATTGTGGTCGCCGCGATGGCTGGTCAGATGGTGGTGGCACTAATGGCCTCTCCGATGGTGGTCGATGTGATGTCTCCTCTGATGGTGGTGCTACTGATGTCCTGTTATGTACCACATCGGACATCATGCGCAGGGGATGATCAGGCTTCCTCTACCTTTCCATAATAATCTGCAAGCAATATAACATTAATTGACATTAGAAACATAGAGAATGGTTTTGAATCAACTATAATATGACATTAATTGAACTAATACAATTACAAAGACAAAGTAAATTAAGAAACTGATGATTAACTACAACCTTGGCCTTAATTCAATTACTGATGTTGATTAAATATCAGTCTATTTGAACATCAACTGTTTCCCCTTCTGCGGCTTCACTCACCCAACCAACTTTTTCATCACGAAGCATTATATTTTCTTTCAATTGTTGGCTCATATATGGTTCAATTTGTGGATCAGTCGAACTCATATCAAATAAACCTCTTTGAGACATCTTCACCATCACTTGCCAGTCTGGTTCTAATGGGTCTGCAACATACCAAACTTGCTCTGCTTGGGACGCCAAGATGAAAGGTTCATTGGTAATTCGATCATCTCGGTACAACAAATGATTGAAGTTGACCAACGTAAAATTGAAGACATCTTCTTTCTTTCCGTGAATGTTGTCAATCCAATCACACTTAAACAACACATGTTTCTTCTCATTGGAATATCAAATCTCAACAATATCTGTCAATTGTCCATAATAGTACACATACCCCACATGAGGATTCTTGTCTTTCCAACTAGCATAACTTATGGTATCTGCCTTCAAAGCTACACCACAATTTTGTGTGGCTCGACGGTCATCCATGACCTTTACTCGATACCGAAACCCATTCATTAAATACCCGTTGAACCTCCTTGCCAGGTTATGAGGACCATTTGCCAATAGAATAATCTCTTCAGAAAATGTGACATCAGTAGTCCTTCGCAAAGTTTGGACCTATTTAAAACAAAAATGTAAAATTTAAAATGTAGTTCGACTTAGGTAACTAGAATCTGTAGACTTAAATACATACATGTTCCTTGAACCAAATATGAAAAGTTTCAAATGTTCACACCGAAGTTGATGATCGTCGACACGAGGCATTTTGAGCATAAGTACTTCAAGGTGTTTGCTGTGTAGATTGAAAATTTATCAATACAAAAAATTTGGTTCAAAATTCAATAAAACATAATAAAATATTGAGTGAGTGACATAACCTACTTTATGAATGGTTGAACCGCGCTTGTATTGAATAAGATATACCAATGAGCTTGTACCCAAGAAGTATTATCAAGATAAAAGCTTGTGTTTTCACCAACAGCGTGACCCAAATTATCATCACCACTATAGTTCCTCACGGGTCGACTAGATTTGGTTTCCACATCATTGAGATATTGTGCACAAAAATTCATGCATTCTTCCATAAGATATCCTTTAGCAATTGAACCTTCAGGATGAGCTCTATTACGCACATATTGCTTCAAAGTAAGAAGATACCTCTCAATTGGATACATCCATCGAAACTGAATCGCTCCAGCCAATAATGCTTCGTCAGCTAGATGTATAGGCAAGTGCTCCATTATATCAAAACAATTCGAAGGAAATATTTTCTCTAGATAACAAAGTGTTACGGCGATACAATCTTGAATATATTGCAAATCCATCACACGATTCACTTTGGAACACAATTGTCTAAAGAAATTGCTTAATTCAATCAAGGGTTCAATTACATTCTTCGGTAACGATCTTCGAATAGCCAATGGAATAAGTTGTTGCATCAGAATATGACTATCATGGCTCTTAAGACCCCCAATACTTCTATCATGTGAGTGCACACGACGTGATATATTGGATGAATACCCGTCGAGAACTCTTACTTCCTTCAAGACTTTCAAGAACAAATCTTTCTCATCCTTGGTCATCGTGAATTGTGCTGGTGGTAAATAAGCTTTATTCGACCCTCTTAACTGCAAATGTAGGGGTTTTCTAATATTTATATCTTGTAAATCACGCCGAGTATTAAAACCATCCTTCGATTTTCCTGCAACCCCTAATATTGTCCACAACACATTGTCACAAACATTCTTCTCTATATGCATTACATCGAGGTTGTGTCTTATTAGATTGTGCTCCCAATATGACAGTTCATAAAAGATACTCTTTTTCTTCCAGCTATGGGTGCAATGTCCTGCTTTCTCCTTCTCTACTTGTCTCCTATGCCTCTCGTTAAGGTCATCCCTCTTGTATTGGGTTAAAATACCCTCAAGTTCTAATTGTAGCAACATCTCAGTTCCAGACAACAATTTTGGTTTGAGTCTGACTTTCCGACTACCATCAAATGATACTTTATCCTTCCGGAATTTATGGCCACTAGGTAAAAATCTGCGAATACCCAAGTATGATTGTTTCTTACTATACTTCAACCAACACAATGTAGTTTCCTTATTGCAACAAGGACATGCATATTCGCCTTTAGTGCTCCATCTTGACAAGTTTGCATATGCAGGAAAATCACTAATTGTCCACAGTAAAGCTGCATGCATTTGAAACATTTGATTTGTTGATGTATCAAATGTGGAGACACCGTCATTCTATAGTTTTTTCAACTCCTCAATCAACGGTTGCATATACACATCAATCTTGTCACCAGGTCCTTTCGGGCCATCAATAAGCACGGATAAAATAAGAAATGGTTGCTTCATGCACATCCATGGCGGCAAGTTGTATGGAATGAGCACAACAAGTGCTATGAACTATGTTCATCGTCCTGAATGGGTTAAAACCATTAGATGCTAAGCCAAGCCTTACACTTCGGTAATCATTGCTAAAGTCAATATTCCGACGGTCAAAATCTTTCCATGCAAGGGAGTCAGCAGGATGCCTAAAGACACCGTCATCAGTTCGTTCCTCTGCATGTCATCTCATTAACTTGGCCGTCTTGGATGACATATACAACCTCTGCAACCTTGGCTTTAAAGGAAAATACCTCATCTGTTTTGCAGCTATTCGTTTGCCACCTTTGTTAGGACCATTTGAACCACCATCACCATTTGATTTCCATTTAGAACTGTTGCATATGACACATTTATCAAGATTGTCATCCTCGTTTCGAAACAACATGCAACTGTTAGGACATGCATCCCACGTCTCATACGTGAAGCCCAAATCTGTTGTGACCTTTTGAGCTTTATAATATGAGTCCGGGAGTTTCACAACCAACGGGAACGCCTCATTTAATAACTCAAGCAACATGTCAATAGACTTGTCTGTCCACTGATTAAGCACCTTCAAATGTAGAAGTCGAACAATGAATGGCAAAGATCTGAACTTCTGACAACCCGGATACAATTCACTTTGTGCATCTTGAAGAAGTTTGAAATACTTTGCAGTCTCTGCATTTGGACCAAGCTGGGGTTTAGATGCATGGGGATCAAGCCCTTGTGGTTCATTACCCTCAACACTTGTACCGGCATGTGGATTTCCCATAGACCCTTGTATCATTCCAACCACATCATCCCTAATGTCTAAATTAGCCAATGTTTCATTCTCTCGATTACCATGCAAAGATACGTAAGATTCCCCATGATTAATACAATGTTTGTACTTTTTAAAAAAACCATTCAAAATCAGATGCTCCCGTATACCTTCTCGTACAAGATGGTATCGATTCTCACACTTCCTACACGAACCACTGATCATCGGACCTTCAACCCTATTGGTGTAGGCAAACACAAGGAATTCATCAATCACATTAATGTATTCCCTCGACATCCTATTTGGCAAATCAATCCAACTCTTATCCATCATCTGTACTTCCCTCAAATATCGCTTCTGTACACATCCACAAAAATATCTCATCAAAGTAACTCTAAATATAATGCCTATGTATTCATGCACCATGATACCTATCCTTCCAATTTCTCTCAAATAGGTAGGTGGTCTTATCCCAGTTAGTTATTTACCGATTTGATGGGAGAACATAAAAAATGAAATACTTATACAACAACACATGGGACATAAAAATGCTGCAAAACACCAAGTATTCCATCACTAATTCAACATGTCTAGAACATCAAGAGGTGTACAGAACATCATAGGCTTTAAGAGCCAGGAAAAAAAAAAATGCAGACAAAAATAATTACACCCTCATCTCTCAAAACAAGTAGTACACTTCCATTCCATAGTAATGAATTTAGCTATCCATTAAATTTTAAGGATCTAAAATGAATTGATTTGAGATGGAATATGAAGATCATATTCATTCAGACTCCTTAAGTTTAAAAAACTTTTAAGTAAGACACTTACTTCTAAAAAATATGACAAGTTTTGACATGGATAAGACAATTAGTTCTAAATGTTTGTGCTTGTTAAACTTCTACCTCCCCATCTAATACATGTGGTCATGCACTAATGCATTAATGGTATCAATTAGTCAATGACCTTCACGGTTGCCTTTTCTCTAATTTGCCTATTAATGTCAGCTTCTTTGTCACATCATTGTTTTTTTTATTTTATGTTGCTTTAATAAGAGATCTAGCACCAAATCTTACATATTAAGTAAGATGATTACATGTTGAGTCATAAATCTTGCACTAAGAAAGTATGTATCACCAGTTAATGTCAGAGTTTGGATGTGATTGATACCTTTCAAGACTCCAATCAACTAGTGGTTTCATGATCTTTAAAAAAGATCATAATACATTAGAACACCAATCTCATCAAAAGTAGGTGAAATACTGAAAATTTGTCTCTCTCCTTTTGATTAGAAAGAAACCCTAACCCAGTGAAGAAAGTTTCTTTTTGTCTGTACATAAGAATTTAGTAGAAACAAGCCCGTCAAACATCAATGCGAGAACTAAGATCAAAACATAGTGCAAGCACCATGTTATTCTATCATACTAGAGCCTTGTAGGCAAGCACTTGGTTCTCTAATTTTAGCAACCTTTTTTATTCCCCATGTTGTATAATGAAATCAAGGTGTGCAAATAAATTAGTGCAATAATTACTGAGAAAAAATTAATTGCCTATAAAAAAGGGTTCTTGTGGCAGCCTTTGCTTTTGTTTTGTTTAGTTTCTTCTCTCTTTTAAAATCTTTTTGTTTTGGAAGATTTCTTGATGAGGTAAGATATGTTGCTTTCATGGGTTATTTAAAATAAATAAATAAAAGAGCTAGAAACGTAATCAAAAGCTAATTAGGATAAGAGAAAGCAACCACTGTAACACTTTATTACTTTTTTTAGCATTATTTCTAATTGAAATTGCTACTATTTTTAATTATTAAACTTTGGTCCTTGTTGTCTTCTCAAGGAGAATACATATATGACCAAAAAGACCACTACCTTGACTTTAAGTGCTCTCCCTTTTTCAAAGCTTACTAAAAACTACATACATACACGGGTGATCCTATTGTCTGTATTTGTGTGTACTTGTATGTATATATACACTACATATTCTTAGGCATTGTTTGGTATTAATTTTTTAAAAAGTCAAGTAATTTAAAAAGTGATCAAAAGGCCATCACACAATAATTCAAAGCATTGATCTCACTATCTCACACCATTAATATCACTTTCACAGAATTCACTAGAAGGCCATCACACAATATATCCTTAAAAAAAACATCACTATATCCCACCATCAAGCCTCCTCTCTCTCCCTCACGAATTTCATCTCAGATGATCCCTATCCCCTCTCACCCATCCCTCTCTCTTCCACTCTTTCTGATTTACATGTTCAACTTTCAACAATTCGAGTGCATCTTCTAAGGAGACATATATAATACATATATATATATATATAGAGAGAGAGCATACAGGCGTCACTCGCTGAGTGAGTGAGAGAGGAGCGCTTGAGATTGACTGAGCTCGCGCATGAGAAAGATAGAGACGCCGCACCACCGCTAGTCGTAATACGCCGTCGTCGCACCACCGCTAGCTGTCGTCGAGAGCAATTGAGCCTGCTTGCCGTCGTCGCTCGTCGAGAGAGAAATCGTTGGTGAACACTCAAGCTTGTTTGGGGATTTTGGGGATTTTGGGGGAAAAAGATCTTGTTTCAAAGATTTAGGGATTTTGGATCAAAATGATCGAGCACCAAACAATGAGAGAAGCGGGACAAAAAAATTTTATTACATTTTGCGATGGTATATTTAAACCATCACAAATGATAAATAAAAATAGGTAAAACGACGCCGTTTTACTAATGGTTTTTTTGCAACAGACATTTGCCGTCGCAAATTGTCCAATATTTGCGACAGCAAATTTCTCCCGTCTCAAAAACATTCTTTTTGCGACGGTACACAAAGGCATCGCGAATACTTTCGTATTTATCACACCTTTTCGTGTATATTTATTAGCGATGAGATAACTACCGTCGCAAAAGCTATTTATTTGCGACGGTTTAAACTGTCATCGCAAAAGATCACTTTTGCGACGGGAAACGCGCCGTCGCAAAAAGTTCCGTGTTTTATAGGGCCTTTTCTTGTAGTGATATAAGTTCTATTCTCACATCAATTCATGACCAAACAATGGTCTGATATTTAGTTACATTAACAAATTAGATGTTTAAAAAATCTTAATTTTTTGTTTCAAATTTAATTTTCTGGCCAAAGACCTTTTTTCTCTTTCTATTGCATAAGTTCTCCACTTCTACTGTAATTTTAGAAAATCAACTAACTTTGTAACAATGTGGTCAATGAGATGGTGGTTTATGCTATTTTTTTCCCCATTTTTTTTATTAGCTTAAACTTGACTAGATCGTGTTATATGTCACTTCAAGCCTAAAACTGAACTTAAGGCACTCTTTTAAACAATGATTTTTGCAGCTCTTCCATAAGTGCAAAATTCAATAACATAACCGAATACAACATTTTCATATAGAATGATGAGATATGCATTTTTAATGAATCCCATCTCATGATTGTATCTAAATTTATGATCGGATTCTAAGCATTTGGATTTTTTCATAATTCTAAATAACTCCTATTTATAAACTATTAATGACTGGCCAATATTTATTTTGCTTTAAGTGATAATTGACATTGTTTAACTTTCTTTTTTTTTTTTTGGTTGCTATATTTTCAGGAGAAGCTGCTACACCTAAGACATGAGCTTGTGATGGTGATTTCGTGGTGGAGTTGCTGGTACCATCTTTGCTTAGGCCCTCTATCTATTTCTCGAAGTATGTAACTACATAAATAAATCATTCAAGTGTGTAATTTAAGTATTTTGGATTATGTGTGTGTTTTGAAGTAGTCCCATATCTTTTGTTTTGGACTATCAGTGTTGTCAATAGTTTGAATATCTCTCATGTTTATTTTCTTATGAAGTCTAATAATTATTGTTATGGATTTAATAGTGAACATGATTACTCACGGGACATGTTGCTATATAGCTTCTTTTGATATGCAATTATGTTTGTTTAGCCTATATGTTTCATGCGTGATGATCACTATAAATGTGAGATGGAATTATATGTTTGGATATATAAATTTGAAATAAAGTAGATTTTTTCCCTAGACTAAAACAGACCCAAATTAGATATACAAATTAAATTACCAATTATTATACCCAGTGGCGGAGCCAGAAAATTAAATGAGGGGGGCATTTATTAATTACAATATCAAAATTTTTTACAAAAATATTTCAAGCAAGTTTTTATAATTGATTTCGAGAAACATCAAAAAAATAATGTTATTTATAATTAGCATATCATAGACAATATAAAAAAATATGGATATAAGTCTTAAAATAAATTATATAATGATAAATTATTTTTTTATACAAAATTTGATTAAAAATTCAATATAATAGTAATATCACGTTATCGTTAGTATGCAATATCACCAACTAATAGTAAATAAACACATAGAGATGAACCTCACATGTCAAATGTAACTAA
This sequence comes from Camellia granthamiana, assembly GCA_036172215.1. NCBI lineage: Eukaryota > Viridiplantae > Streptophyta > Magnoliopsida > Ericales > Theaceae > Camellia > Camellia granthamiana. Next base: position 65,953,850 of record CM069911.1, on the reverse strand, counting down.
CAATCCAATAATTTTTATATCTTTATAGTGAGATTACTTATACTTGCATGTCAATAACAATGACATTACTGTTACATTTAAAATTTTCATAAATAAGATGGTTTATAGTAGTCTCTTTATTTTCAATCAAAACAACCATTATTATTTTTATAATTTTTAAAATGTCATTGATATTTTACTCTAATAATATTTTTGTGATTCTTTTTATTTAAAATATTTTTTTATATTTGTAAAAAAAATATCACAAAATCTGGGGGCACGTGACCCCCCGATCCTTACGTGGGCCACTAATTATACCTACTATTCACAATTCACATTACATGAGTAGTTTTTGAAAAAGTTAGTGGTTTAGTTTGTTACTGTAGCAATGCTTAAAAATAATTTTTGAATTTGAAAACCAAATAACTTTAAAATTGGAGATAAGTTTTAATTTAGTCATTCTTTTCAAAATAATAATCAAATTCATTGTTTTTCAAAACATGTCACTCATAACAAAATTATCAGTAATTTAGATAGAAGACCCAAATTAAGACTGAATTTGAAGTCTAAAGTTATCATTATTTGAGTTGAAACAATAAAATCAAAGTGAAAATTAGATCAAATTATAAGAGTAAAAAATGTAACTTATCATAAAATATAGGATTAATTACACTAACACCATTCAACTATCAGTAAATATTTTTTTTTGCAAATCTATACATTATAAATGATAAGATTTACACTCTGATAATGCAATACGGTCAATTGGGGATGGGTCAAATTGATCCACGTGATCTACGATCCTGTTGGCCTTCGTCTTCTTGGAGTACCCTTGCAAAAAGGTCCAATGGGAAGGTACCAAAACTGGAGTGGTTCCTCTCTGTGGACTCTCCGACGGTTAAGATAGATAGGAAGTGGTCGGAAAAAGGGGAGTAGAGAAAGTTGAGAGTTAAGAGAGAGTATTACTTGTTGTTTTTTAACGTTCTTCACAAGCTTCCTTATATCGTTTACTAATCATTTCCTTGTCCATTCAAGCTGTCTTATTGGTCGAAAGTCTACGGTCTACTCGCTGTCAGTCATGGCAGTTTCACCATATCGGGGAACGAAAGGTCTTATTGCATTTAATGCCGTGACAGCATCATTTAATGCCTGATACCTGGGCTCAACAACTCTGCAGGATCTTTGTCTGCCACGTGACTAACTCCCTATCTAACGGGTGTCTAAATGCCACAGGGCCTGAACTAGTGCGGGTTCTTCGGTGGGCTTGCTGTTGAGTTTCACCTATTGGGTCATAACTAAATCACCGTTTAGGCCACCTAAGACAGTTGTGGGTTGGGCTGTCTTGGGCCACGTGGGTCATGCCCATCAGTAGTCCCCCACTCCTGAGCGCAACTTTAGTCCAGCGAAGGAAACAAGAAAGGTAAAGGTAGTCCCCCAAGTCGCCAAATATGGGACCAAGAGAGTAAAAGGATGGACGGGTGATTATGGGCGAGGGTGGACGGTCGTCTTGGCGACTGATCGTCGAGATGGCTGATCATGAAGGTAGGCGACTGTTGAGGGGGCCAATCATCAAGGTGACCAACCATTGAGGTGGCCGACCGTTAAAGTGGCTGACTGTCAAGGTGGTTGACCATTGGGGTGCTCAACCAAGCGAGGTTGGGTAGGGTGAAGGGTGGTCAACCGACCGAAAAGGTGATCGAACGTTCGTAAAGGTGGTTGACCGTCGAGGTGGCCAATCATCAAGGTGACCGACCGTAGAGGTGGCCGACCGTCAGTGAAGGTGGCCGACCATCGAGGTGGCCGACCATCGAGGTGATCGACCAGTAAGGTGGCCGACCATCAGTGAAGGTGGCCGACTGTCGAGGTGGCCGACCGTCAAGGTGACCGACCATCAAGGTAGCCAACCGAGGAACATGGCAAGTTAACTTGATGGATTTGATGGTGCATGGGGCTCGAGGTGCATAGGTGCTCATGATGATGTGATGGAGGACAGACTAGATGGAAAGGAGAAAGTTAGTGGTGAGGGGAGTGATCGTGGTCATCCACGTGGCGCACTCTAGGCTGTTGATGGGGAGTTTGAACCGTTTGTTGAAGGTGAAAAAGTTTTTTGTTCATTCCACTTCCGTTACCTGTCTTTTTTTTCCCTCCACACTTTTAGCAAAATTGTTTTCAAACTGGCAAATTTTAACCGCGATCCCTGGAACACAAGCAAACCTTGGGAATTTGGACTTGTGCGGTTTTCGTACCTTATTGCTAAAAACCAACATATTCCAGACTTCTCTTCATTCATAGCTTCGAACTCCCCTGTGTTTCACATCTCGAATTTCCTCGCCTCCACAACCGAAGCGATTTATAGAAACATAAGGGATATGGCACAAGAGAGAGTCCCTACCATAACACATGATGCCCTAAGAGATGACAACGGGGTGGCCCTCGCATAGAAGTATAGAGTGGAGAGGTTGGTTGAGAAAATGATGGAAAGACCACTATGGCCCATTCCTGCGACGATGATATCGGCCGCCCAACGATTAGCCAAATTGCCCCTGACCACTGGCATACCAAGGCGGATAAATCAACGTTGACACAGGAGGATCTGGAAAAGTTGCGCACCAAATACCAAATCCCGGCGAGCGTGGAGCTGAGGCTGCCAACAACAACAGAGAGAGCATCAGACGCGCGGCCACGGAAGTTTACTCTATATAAAGAGGCACTTTGTGGAGGGTTGAAACTGCTACTCCCATAGCTCGTCACCGACGTGCTGAATCGAATGAAGCTGATGCCAAGACAGCTGATGCCAAATGCGTGGAAGATTTTGTTCGCTTGTGCAATCTCCTAGTCACGGGCGGCCAGTGGGGAGGCGATGACGGTGGATGAATTTTTCTCTTGCTATAAAGCCTCAGGCCAACAAGAGACATAGGTGACTCTATAAGCAGTAGCGAGTAGAGGGTTGGTGGCAGGGTGCACAAAATGGTTTTACATATCAGTGGATAGTGGGAGGGGGGTACGGACGATGTGGAAAATCCCCACCAAATCCCTGGAACCGAAGTTGGATACTGTAGCAGAGAGAAGGGTGAAGTAGGTGAAGAAGTAGAGAGAGAATGAGGGGCTCAGATGAGACGACCTCATTAAGCCCTCGACCTTGTTTGCTCTAAAGTTGGGGCCAGAGCCCGCTGAGTAGGATCTTGCCCCTGAAGATGTGGAGGCGATAAGGAAGGCCTAAGAAACAGAGGATAGGTGGATCTTTGTGGAAATAGAAAAATAAAAGAATAAGGAGCTGGGCCCAGCTCCTAAGCCAATTGCGAAGAGGTTTACTCGCCTGCAGCCCAAAGCCCTGGCAGAAACGGATTTGAGGACTTTTGTGCCTTTGAAGGCTCCATTTGACCCACTCAAGAAAAGAAGTAGAGCAGAGGTGGAGTAAGCGCGAGAGAAGAAGAAAATGGGCTCGTCCAAGGGTGAAAAAGAAGAGCCCATTCTGAAGAAAAGGAAAGAAGGGACGGTAGAGAGAATGAGGGTGGAAGAGACCTTAGGGCTAGTGGTTAATGAGGCAATGACCGAAGCTGAACCTCTTTTGGTAGAGCAAAGTGGGCTAAGTGAGCCAAGACAGCAAAAGTTAATCTAGGAGTGAGACTGCCCTCCGCTAGAGAAAAGTAATTCTGGTAAGGTGGAGAAGACCGTGGCGGATGGGGGAGAGACAGCCAATCGCTCAACCGAAATAGGAACAAGCCCAACAGAGAGGAACTCAGGCATGGACGGTAGGAGTACCGCCGCTCGGCATTTGAATGCCGTAGTGGGGATGCCCTTGAGTGACCCTGGTGAACCTGCAAATCTACTGGGCGACGTGAAGGCCACATACGAGTAGATGCTTGAGGTAGTGGATGACGCGACGGTTAGAGATATATCTAGGTTCAGCAAGGGTGAACTCATAAAGGCCCTAGGCTCAGCGCAAATGGAGGCCTTGATGCGTACACAAGGGGGTTAGGGCGAGGGTAGAGTTGAAGGAGGTGAAGGCATAGGCCAAGCGAGCGAATGCTGAAGCAAACATGGCCAAGGCCAAAGTCAAGTTACTACGCAAACTAGCCCGAAGTGCCTACGGCAAAGGGCTCTTACACGCCCACAATTGCAAAAAATTTGAAGTGTTAACGCTCGTTCAAAGCCATGCAACTGAGAACACAAAGGGGGAGAAGGTGAGGGCATAGAGGAAGTTAGCAGAGGTCAGAGCTCAGCTAAGCCACGCCACCAAAGACTTAGAATTCGTCCGCCGCAAGGCGGTGGGGCTAGAGTTGGAGGTTGAGCAGGCTTGTCAAACAGCCAAGAAGCGACTAGAATAGCCCTTGAGCAATAATAAGGAATTGTCTCAGCTCTGAAGGAGAAGGAGGAGTTTGAGGCACAAGTCGTAGAGTTGACAAGGGCGTTGTCCACATAGAAGAAGATGATAGAAAAGAAGAGACAAAGGCAGCAGAGTTGGCCAAGATTATGGCGTCAGAAAGGGCGGCCTACCCTGATCTGTACATCGCAATAGTGGAACAATTCAAGCAATCAACGAAATTCTAAGTTGTAGTGGACGCTACTATATCTACAAGAAGGGTTGCTAGAATGACCACCAACCATGTGATTGCATAAAAACTGGACTTGTCCAAAAATAAAAAGTGAAGTGGTGAATTGTAATTTTAGCCAGGAAAATTTTAATTAATGAAACAATGTTGTAACTAGTGAAGATTGCGTTTGAGAAGGAAGGTTGAAACTTGTAAACAAGGGCCTAAATCAAAGGGGTAGACCCTTCTTGTTGTTTGCTTTTGGTGTTAAGGACAGTCGGCTGACTATAAGGTAGGTCGGCTGGGAGTCCTGGTCGGTTAGTCTGAGGTCTGCGTGTTCAGTCTGATTGGGGCTTTATAGAATTCGGTCGGGCTGAGATCTTCATACTCAGTCTGGCTAAGGCTTTTTTGAACTCAGTCGGGCTGAGGTCTTTAGGGTCAGTCTGGCTGAGGCTTTATTGAACTCAATCGGGCTAAGGTCTTTGTGCTCAGTCTAACTGAGGCTTTTTTGAACTCAATCGGGCTGAGGTTTTTATACTAAGTTTGGTTGAGGCTTTTTTGAACTCAGTCGGGCTAAGGTCTTTGTTCTTAGTCTAGCTTAGGCTTTTTTATTTAGCACTCACAGAATGTGCGACACAGATAACAAAAGTTGAATATATTTTTCATTAATATGAAACCCTGCCAAGGTTAGCTCATACATTGAATTGTAAAAAGACAAAATACAACAAGTGATCTGGGTTGAACAAGACAATAAATAAACGAGTCATAAGAGAAAGGCTTCATTTTATTGAAAATACTGCTTCAAATGCTCAACATTCCATGGATCAGGGAGATCTCTGCCCTCTATATCTTGTAGACGGTAAGGGCTTGGACGTGGCTTGGATTTGACAATGTAAAGTCCTTCCCACTTAGCTGCTAGCTTGCCCTTGGTATGGTTTTTGGTGGCGAGTTGCTTCTTGTAGGACTAGGTCTCCCACTGCGAATTCTCTGGATCTAACTTTGCAGTTATAGTGCTGCTCACTCTTTGCTGGTATGAAGCTAGTTTGACGACGACTGATTCTCGCAGTTCTTCAATGAGGTCTAAATCAACCCTCTGAAATTCTTCGTTTAGTTCAGGATCGGAATACATGACCTTAAGGGTCGATAGGCCTACTTCCACTGGGATGACCGCCTCGGTATGTTAAGTGAAAAGGGATCTCCCCAGTGGGAGTTCTTGCTATCGTCTGATAGGCCTAGAGTACGTTTGGTAACTTCTCTGCCTAGAGTCCCTTAGCGGCCTCCAACTTGGTCTTGATACTCGTCAACAGAGAATGGTTGGTGACTTCAACCTGGCCATTAGCTTGGGGATGGCTAGGAGAGGAAAAATAGGTCTTGATGTTGAGTTCCTCATAGAATTCTCTGAATTTGGCATTGTCGAACTGTTTGCCATTGTCGGAGATGATTGCCTAAGGGACCCCGAATCGGCATACAATAGACTGCAAAATGAATCTAGTGGTATTATGTTCAGTAATCTTGGCAAGAGGCTCTGCTTCCACCCACGTAGTGAAGTAGTCGATAAAGACCACGGCAAACTTAACTTGGCCACTACCAATAGGCAAGGGGCCTACTAGGTTGATTTCTCATTTGGCAAAGGGATAAGGGCTACTAAGCGTGATTAGCTCTATTGGAGGAGTGTGAACTATGTTAGCGAAGCGTTGGCATTTTTCAAATTCAAGTACAAATTCGATGGCATCTTAGTTGAGCGTAGGCCAAAAGTAGCCCATGCGAAGGATCTTGTGAGCCAATGACCATCCCTCCAAAATGGTTGCCACAAACCCCTTCATGTATCTCTCTCATGACATAGGTGGCTTAGGTAATATTCAAGCACCTGAGGTACGACCATAAGAACCCTCGCTTGTATAAGATGCCTTCAATGATAATCTAGTTGGTTGACCGAGCTTTGACCTTATCTACTTGCTTTTTATCTCCTGGTAATACTCCTTGCTCGAGGAATTGGATAATGTCTTGCACCCATGGGATATGCTCGTTCTAAAGTAGATGGATCTCTTGCAGATCTAGTGAGATTACTGGGTGTACTAGGTAGTCTATTTTGACTCCGCGACTGAGGTCTGACTGGTCTGCCGAGGCTAATTGGGCCATTTCGTCTGCTTAGGAATTCTCTGACCGTGGGATGTATTTGATGTGGAAACTGTTGAAGAGACGTGTGAGGTGTAGGGCAATATCCCTATATGATTTCATTTTTTCCTCTTTTCTGTCGAAGTCCCCGTTTATCTGTCCGACAACCAGTTGTGAATCACAAAATACTTCAATGCAATCCACCCCAACGTCCCTGGCCAACCTGAGACCTGCAATCAAAGCTTTGTACTCCGCCTCATTATTACTGGCTGCGAATTGGAAGCGGAGGGCACACTTGAGATCTTCCCCTTCTGGGGTGGTGAGGATTAGCCCAGCCCCGCTTCCCTCTTTTCTGGATGAGTCATCAACGTTTAGAGTCTAGGAATGAGGGTCAACTTCCTTAGGAGTTGTGTTGACTAGAGGGAGAGGCTCAGAAGGGTTGACATTGGTGAACTCTAGAATAAAGTCCACGACGGCTTGGCCTTTGATAGCTGTACAAGGTCGGTAGGAGATTTCATATTGGCTGAGTTCGACAGACCACTACATAAGTTTTCCAGAGGATTCCGGTTGGTGCACGACTTGATTCAAAGGTTGTTCTGTGAGAACGGCTATGAAGTGGGCTTGAAAGTACGGTCGAAGGCGCCTTGAGGTGATGACTAGGGCAAGTGCTAATTTCTCTAATAGGGGATATTTCTGTTCTGCCCCCTAAGTGTGCAACTGATGTAGTAAACTAGGGATTGGACTGAGTCTTCTTCCCTGATTAGAGCTGCATTGACCGTAGTGTGGGAAACGGCCAAATATAGAAAGAGGGTTTTCCCTGGAAATGCTTGAGAGAAAAGAGGGGAGTTGGCTATGCACTGTTTCAGTTGCTGGAATTCCTCTTCATATTCAGCGTTCTAAGTAAAAGCCTTCTTAAGCACCTTGAAGAATGGGAGGCACTTGTCAGTTGCTCTTGAAATGAAACGATTGAGAGCGACTACTCTGCCCGTGAGCCATTGGACCTCCTTTACTGTTGTGGAAGACCGCATTCCGATTAAGGATTTGATTTTCTCTAGATTGGCTTTGATTCCCCTGTGGCTGACCATGAAATCCAAGAATTTTCCAGATTCAACACCAAAGGCACATTTCTTTGGGTTCAGCTTTATTTCGTACTACATAAGGTCTGTGAGGTCTCACATAGATCTGATTGGTGATCTGAAGCTAACTTTCTTTTAACAAGCATATCATCGATGTAGACCTCAACATTCCGGCCGATCTGGTCTTTGAACATGGCGTTGACCAATAGCTGGTAGGTGGCCCCTACATTCTTTAGGCCAAATGGCATATGCAGTAATGATAAGTTCCCCTGTCTGTAATGAAAGATGTATGTTCCTAGTCGGCTGCATGCATTAGGATCTGATTATAGCTTGAAAAGGGGTCCATGAAGCTAAGCATTTGATGGCTCACCGTCTTATCGACTAAAAGATCTATCCTGGGTAACTGGTAACTATCATTGGGATAAACACGGTTGAGGTCGGAGTAATCCATGTAGAGTCGTCATTTGCCATTGTTCATGCAAATCAAAACCACATTGGATAACCACTTCGAATAGTCCACATTTTTAATAAACATGGCCTTCAACAATTTATCCACTTCATCAACGATGAGGTTATTGCGCTCTGGATGAAAAATGCGCTACTTTTGGCAGATTGGTCAAAATTAGGGCTCGACGCTGAGGCGGTGAGAGATAGTAGAGGGGTTAATGCCAGGCATGTCTGCATGGGTCCAAGCGAAGACATCCTTCTATTCAGTGAGGAGAGCTATAAGGTCAGTTTTGGCTTGAGGGTTTAGCTGGTTGCCAATTTTAGCTATCTTTGTTGGGTCTAAGGAGAAAATGTGTACTTCAACTAACTTCTTCACTGGTTCTCCTCAAATCAACTCCTCTTCGTCTCTAGCGTCAAGGCCCTCAATGATCATAGCCTCCCTCATCTTGACCTCCTTTAATAACGTCACAGCTTGGAGGGCGTTGAGAGTTGTGCGTCTAAGTATAATATTGTAAGCAGAAAGACAGTCTACAACGAGGAAGGTGAGGAGTTTGGTGGACTGCCGTTGATACTCTCCGATGGTGATTGGAAGGTCAATGAAGCCTATGGAGGTCACCTAATACCCAGTAAAGTCGACCAAAGGGGTTTGTAGGGGCGACAACTTTTCTTCCCCGACCTTGAGTTGTCTGAAGGCATTAAAGAAGATAATATCTGATGACCTGCCATTACCAACAAGTACACGCTTGACTTTGTAGTTTGATAGGAGAGCAGAAATGACCAGAGGGCCGTCATGAGGGTAACGGATTCCTGTACAGGCTGCATCCATGAAAGTGATAAGCTCTGGCCATTGTTTGGGTTGCTTGTGGGGTTGGTCTACCGTCGCCACTTCTTTATTCGAACCTTGCTTAATCTTTCTAAGCTTAGCTCGCTGTGCTGACTGAGATGGTCGGCCACATGTCAGTCCTCCCGCAATGACCTTGATCTCTCCTAATAGGAGTACGGGCCCGTCTTGGGCTCAGGGTTGTTGTTAGGCCCTGTCATCATTCTGTCTAGGCTATTCGTGCTGCTTAGAGGGAGTGCATCTGTCGTTCTGCCTTGGGGAGGTCGGCCCTAGCTCTTTGGTGGGGACGGGTTGTTGTGAATCAGTTTAGGCGCCCCTGACGGATCAGTTCCTCAACCTGGTCTTTAAGATTGACGCACTCTTCGGTGTTATAGTCGTGGTCACGATAGAAACAGCAGTACTTGGATTGGTCCCGTCAGATGGAAGGAGATCTTGATGGTTGGGGCCATTTTAGGTTATAGTCACGTTAAATTTAGTTTAGAACTTGTTCCATAGGTGAGTTGAGAGGGGTGTATCGTTCGAACCGACCAGGTGGACGAGTAGGAGCCGGTCGATCGAAGCGTGGGGGTCGGTCCGTATATTAAGAAGGTCGGTGAGTGTATTATGAATGCCTAGGCTCAGGTTTCTCTTTTCTTTGGATTATGGGGGCTTAGATGTGGAATCTTGGCGAGCCGCCAAAGAGTCTTTGGCGTTCATATATTTTTGGGCTTTGGCGAGGAGGACGGTCATGGTGGTTAAAGGATTTTTGGAAAAGGAAAAGAGGAAATGACAGGTGCAAACTGGCTATGAAAGCTATTAGGATGACCTTGTCATCGTTCTCTTCAACCTGTAGGGCCTCTGTATTGAAATAGGTGACAAAGCTGCACAATGATTCCCCTTTCGTCTGTCGAATATTTAGCAACTGAGTCGCCGGATGTCACTGCTGTTGAGCACTAATGAAATAGAATAAGGAAGATTCGCTGAGCTAGTGAAAGGAAGTGACATAGTCTGGTTGAAGCTGACTAAACCAGAGTTGCGTCGACCCCTTCAGCGCGATGGGGAAAGCGCAACACATAATTTCGTTTGGAAAGACATGAAGGATCATAAGTGTCCTATACGCTTCCACGTGGTCAACCGAATCGATTGTACCGTCAAAGGTGTCAATTGACGGCATTTTAAAATTAGGGTAGAGGTTTGTCCCTGATAGAAACGGTAAAGAGGGAGTTAATGGTGGAAGAAGGTTTGTTTTGCATGTTTTGCATGACCCCTTAAAACTAGAGCTTCATGGCTTGTAGTTCTTCATCCCAAACGGGAAGCATTGTCCCCTCTAGCATCAAGCGGAGGTTGAATGCTACTAGCTTCTCCAGCATGGATAGCAGCGCGGTGCTGTGGAGGGTGATATTGGAAGAGTGGAGGTTCCTCCTAGTGAAACTACGAGCCCCAAGGAGGGGCGTACAGACCTTCAAGATTCGGCAGTTGAGCTTGTGGGACGAAGGGCGGGAACGACCCTTGGGACACATGTGGTTGGAAGGAATGATGATCGTGGGCATGTTTCGGGTTTGGGGAAATTTCTTATGGTGGTGGAGGATGAGGAAAGGTAAGTCACACTGGAGCAAAGCGTTAATTAGGGCTTGGTTTTGTTCAGCTAGTCGGTTGATGCTGTTAATGAGTTCTGCGAAATACGGAGGTAGGTTGTTTGGGTTGGAGGACTCAACTTGAGGGTTATCAGCATTATGTTGTGAAGCCATGGATCTCGTCATAACCATCCACTCTGACATAGGAGATGAGTGATGGTGGAACTTCCTTCGGTGACAATGAACACAACTATCAACCAAGGGTTTCCCACAGATGGCGCCAACTAATAATGCAATGCAGTCAATTGGGGATGGGTCAGACTAATCCACATGATCCATGGTCCTGCTGGCCTTTGTCTTCTTGGAGCACCCCTGCAAAAAAGTCTAATGGGAAGGTACCAAAACTAGAGTGGTTCCTCCTCGTGGACTCTCTGACGATTAAGTTAGACAAGAAATGGTCGGAAAGGGGGGAGTAGAGAAAGTTGAGAGTCGAGAAAGAGAAGAAGAAGAAAAAAGAGAATATTACTTGTTGTTTTTTAACGTTCTTCACAAGCTTCCTTATATCGTTTACTAATCATTTCCTTGTCCATTCAAGTTGTCTTATTGGCCAAAAGTCTATGGTCTACTCGCCGTCGGTCATGGCAGTTTCACCATACTAGGAAATGAGAGGTCTTGTTGCATTTAATGCCTGATACTTGGACTCAATAACTCTGTAGGATATTTGTCTGCCACATGGCTAACTCCCTATCTAACAGGTGTCTAAATGCCACAGGGCCTAGACCAAAACGGGTTCTTTGATGGGCCTGTTGTTGAGTTTCATCTATTGGGACATACCTAAATGACCGTTTGGGCCACCCAAGACAGTTGTGGGTTGGGCTGTCCTAGGCCATGCCAGTCATGCCCATCACACTTGATTTGGATGAAGGGATTTAGTGAAAAAAGAAAAGAAATGGTGAAAATATGAAACATTTTCACTTGTTTTAATAGTTAAGTAGGTGAGAATATAAAGCCCTCTCAAAGGTTTGTACCATATGGATCTTATAATTAAAGAATAAAATGGCATAATTTCATACTTTTGAGTGATAAGAAAAAAGAAAAATCTAACCAAGCATCATATAAGGCATAACTAAAGATATTATGAGTCATAATTAGAATATTATCATAACTAAAGAATAAAATTGATCATAACTAAATAAGAAAATGACTGGGGATGGCAATGGATAACCTATCCTGTGGGCATCCATGGAGACCCAACCCAAATACATGGATCTTCCCCTTTTTTCTTATCCGTTGGGTAGGGTAAGTGATATTCTTTAAATATCCACAGGGGATGGGTCGAGGATGGGTACCCACTAATTTCCCCATATGTTTATTTGTTTGTTTGTTTGTTTTTTATTTATTTATTTTTCACAACCAAAGCTAAATATACATTTAATTTTTTTTTTTTTTTTTTTTTTTTTTTTTTTTTTTTTTTTTTTTTAAGGTTCACAACCAATTTTATTTTATTTTTATTTTTTTAAGATTCACAACCAAAAGCTAAATATATTCAATCTTTTTTCTTTTCTTTTCTTTTTTTCAATTTTGTTTTTTTTTAAGGTTCATAACCATTTTTTTTTTAAGATTTACAACCAAAGCTAAATATACATTCAATCTTATTTTATTTAATTTTATTTAGCTCAACAACAAAATCAAATACACATTAACTAACATTGTCACATTATTCTTGTCAAATTTTATGTCTATCTAGAATTTTTTAAATTTATTTAGAAAAATTCTATTCCTAGAAAAAAATTCCATCTTCTTTTTTAATTTTTTTTTTTTTCATTTTATGTATCTCCTTCTCCTCTTTATTATTTGATCTTCGATAATCTGAAGGTGAGTTATTACTTTCGTTTCCATCTTCTTCTTCTTCTTCTTCTTTTAAAATTTTTTATTTACATTTATAGAATGAATTTTCGATAATCTTCGATAGTTACAATCTTGTCACCGCTAGATTGTCGTTATCGCAAATCGCCATTGATGTAGTGAGAGGATGAGAGAGAGTGAGAATTAGAACTCTAATTTTCAACAGAGTAGTGACATATGGAGAAATTATTTTTCGATGTACCTAAAAAAAATATGGAGAAATTAGTGGGTACCCATCCCCGGTTGAGATTTAAAGAACATCACTTACTCTACCCGACGGACAAGAAAAAAGCAAAAACCCAAGTATTTGGGTTGGGTCTCCATGGATACCCACATGGTAGGTTATCCATTGTTATCCCTACTCTGTTGACAATTAGAGTTCTAAATCTCAGTGGCGGCTCCAGGAATTTTAATCAGGGTATTCATTAATGCTGTGTTTGGTTGGGGGATTTGAGGAGGAATTTGGAAAGGAAAATGGAAAAGGTAGGTGAAATGAGAATAAAATATGTCTAAATTTCACATAGTTTCACACACTTTTTCCCTTTCCATTTCCAAATCCTTCCCCAAATCCTCCAACCAAACACAGCATAAGTAACTTAAAATCTAACAACTGTATTAAAAAAACAAATATAAAAGAACTCTAATATATTAATATTAAAGTTTTGACAAAAAAAAAAAACTTGCAATTAGATAAAATATTACAATTGCCATCAAAACAACTTGCAATTAGATAAAATATTACAATTGTCCTCGACGAGATTTTAAATCCAAATTTTAAATCCCTCTGTCACAAAAGTATCACATCCTTTTCCTAAATTGGGCCTAAACAAGTAACAACATAAACAAAATGTTGCATCTTTTTCAATACTATATTCCAACCAATTCTTGTATTCTTTAAACCAAGCAGAATTAAATCGACGCATAACTCCACTAATATCTCTTTGAGGGAAATTGTGGCTAAGAGGTTGACAGGGTCCTTTTTGTAAATATGTTCTTATTTCTTCCCTATCATTAGGATGATATGACAAAATTTTTGATCGTAATCCTGGATCAGAAGGAAGGTTGTTCAAGTCAACACGAATTCGCTTTGAAGAATCTTAAATGTGACTATCACCACAAGTTTCTTGGAATTGAGATGAATCTTGTACAATAGTTGATTTTCTTTTCAAAAATTTGTCCATAATTCGAGAACTAAACAAAAGAGTAGGATGCACCTAAAAATATCCACACAAAAAACAGAGCTATCTAAATAAACCATAGAAAAAAAATAACTACAAGAGTATAAATAAATTGATTATAAAATTTCAGCTCCTATTTAATTTTTAAAACAAATAAAGTGAAGAAACTTAAAAAAATATTATACCTGATGACAACAAAGTATAATCCCCAATTATTATATTAACTTGCATAACTATAAAATTAATTATATATGGATGGAAGGTTTTGTTTATAGTATCAAGTTTAAATAAATTTTAATATTATAGAGATAAAAAAATAATACCTGATGAGATATAATTTTCAAATTTCTTTTTGCCTTTTTCTTAACAATCAGATTCGTGCCAATATAATATATATATATATATATTTCTCATTGCAATTCTTTTGGGTTTTATTATTTGTTTAGGCAAATGGGCTAAGGGGCTAAGTGGATTAGAGGGTTATTTGTTTTGGCAAATGGGCTAAGTAGCTAAGTGGGCTAGAGGTTTCATTATTTGTTTAGACAAATGGGCCAAGTGGGTCAGAGGGGTATTCAACCATCTTGGATTGGGTATTCAAAACTAAACTAAACCCAAAAAAAAAAAAAAAAAAAAATTAAAATTTCAAATTTGAGGGTATTCAGCTGAATACCCTGTGGTCCACGTGGAGCCGCCCCTGCTAAATCTCACTCTCTCTCATCCTCTCACTACAGCAACGGCGATTTGCGATGACGACAATCTAGCGGTGACAAGATTGTAACTATCGATCAAAAACGCGCAATTAATCATAACCAAAACATGGAAATTGAAGACAAAAATGTACAAAATTTCAATTAAGGTGATCACTTGTTAAGATGAAAATTGAAAATTTCAATCTAAGGTTACCATCAAATCAGAAAGAAATCCAATAAAATAATTGCAAGAGATATTGAAATATGAAAATTCATTCTATAAATGCAAATAAAATTTTTTTTTAAAAAGAAGAAGAAGAAGAAGATGGAAATGAGAGCAATAACTCACCTTCAGATTATCGAAGATCAATTAATAGAGAGGAGAAGGAGATACATAAAATTTTAAAAAAAAAATTAAAAAAGAAGATGGAATTTTTTTTGTAGGAATAGAATTTTTCTAAATAAATTTAAAAAATTTTAGATATACATAAAATTTGATAAGAATAATTGGATAATGTTAATTTATGTGTATTTGATTTTGTTATTGAGCGAAATAAAATAAAATAAGATTGAATGTATATTTAACTTTGGTTGTGAATCTTTAAAAAAAAATAAATAAATAAATAAAAATAAAAATAAAAAAAATTGAATATATATTTAGCTTTGGTTAAGATTGAATTTTTTGAAATAAATTTTAAAAATTCTAGATATACATAAAATTTGACAAGAATAATGTGACAATGTTAATTAATGTGTATTTGATTTTGTTGTTGAGCCAAATAAAATAAAATAAGATGAAATGTATATTTAGCTTTGGTTGTGAATCTTAAAAATAAAATAAAATAAAAAAATAGTTGTGAACCTTAAAAAAATAAAAATAAAAAATAAAAAGAGATTGAATATATATTTAGTTTTGATTGTGAATTTTACCAAAAAAAAAAAGGTTGTGAACCTTTAAAAAAAAAATTAAAAAAA
Source organism: Camellia granthamiana (assembly GCA_036172215.1). NCBI lineage: Eukaryota > Viridiplantae > Streptophyta > Magnoliopsida > Ericales > Theaceae > Camellia > Camellia granthamiana. Next base: position 65,938,560 of record CM069911.1, on the reverse strand, counting down.
AAAAAAAGGTCAAGTTGGGTTGGGGAATATTCAAACCCAATAGGAAATGGGGAGGATAGTACCCATGGGGAATGGGGAATGGAGAAAAATAATTATAGGGGAATGGGGATGGAGAATTAATATCCACCCCATTAACTCCCATTGTCATCCCTAAAAATGACATAAGTAAAGGTGTATATGATACACCCATTTGAAGAGGATGTATAATGGAATTTTCCCAGGATTTTAAAGTAATATTTGTTAGTAATTGACCCTAAAATATAATAACCCTGAAATATATACATACATAGGGGCTGTTTGGGAACTTGGATTTTTTATTTTTTTTGGTTAAAATAGTTAATAAAAACAAAATAAGTTAAAATAATTAATAAGATAAAATGTCACATCCAAACTATAACATTTTACTTTTTTCCTCACAACCATTAAATCAATTACAAAAAAAGAAAAGAAAAAGAGAGACAAGTATCATTCCAAACACAATTTTTTTAGCTAACTAAAATAGTCAAATAAAGGATTTTTTTTTTTTTTTTTTTTTTTTTTAACTAGTACTAGCCAGAATGGGATTGGGAAAAAAAAAAATTAATAGTAAAAAAGTAAAATTCTATTTTTTATTTTAGAATCATTTAGTTGAGACAAACCTAAAAAGTAAAAAATAAATTATCAAAATTGAAGGAAAAAAAAAAGGCAAAAACAAGCCAACGGGAAAATGTTCATCATCTAATGGGCACAAAATTTCCTTGAAACCAGAACATTTAAATGTGAGATGTTGGCAGGTTTATGTCATATACCTTTTTTTTTTTTTTTTTTTTAAATCGTGAATTTTGCTAGTGTAAATACTTTATAACATGTTAAGACTGGAGAGGGAGGGTAATGCAAAATGTGTTGCTTTCTCTATATTCATATATTTATTCTCATTCGCCGATCAAAAAATATATTTATTCTCATTCTCTTATGAAGACATGTAATCCAATCAGGTTCATATATAGCCTCCGTTTGGGAAGTGGGTTGACTTTTTGACTTTTTGACTTTTTTGGCTATTTTAACCTGGGCTAAAAAGCTTGGTTTGGGAAGGACTTTTTAACTTTTTGACTTTTTGACTTTTTTTGTGAGAAAAGAGTGTAATGATTATAGGTTGAATGTGATGTTTTGTTTTTTATGACTAAAATAACTTATTTTGTTTTTTGTGACTAAAATAGCCAAAAAAGCGAAAAAAACTCTTCCCAAACGGACCCTTGACAGAGTGTACTACTTTCTTCAAATTCATAATAGGTGTACTACTTTCTTCAAATTCATATCTTGGTTCGGCATTTCATTGGTCATGTAAAGTTGTTTAATATTTTAATTAAAACCCCTTGACAGAGTATTTTTTGTTTTCAACAATGCAGATGCCAAGGGGTGATCCTATTGCAAAAGTTGCAATAAATAATGCCACCAATGCTGGCGGTAAGAATGCTGGGTGTTGGCAATGCCGGCCTACAGGCAAGGTCAGGCTCTTTTTCTCTCCCCATCACGCATTCTCAATTTTTTTGGATAAATATGTAAATGATTCCTGTAGTTTATATAATGTATTAATTTGATTTATATTATGTCAATTCGCTCAATTTTATTCCTAATTTAACGGATTGTATCATATTAGTCCAATAAATAACGACAGTTAAATTTGGTGAACAAAAAGTCAAAGTGCTCAAACTATGTGTAAATTTGGTTCATGTAGTTTTCACGATGTGTCAATTTGGTCCGTGTTGTTTTAATTTTCTCGATTTTGACGGGAATTAAATTGACATATCGTGTAAACTATATGAACCACAGAGACACATTGTTTGATTTTTTGCCTACCAAACCTAACAATCGTTATTTATTGGACTAATGTGACATAATTTGTTAAATTAAAGTACAAAATCAAACAAATTAAAATAATTAAGACCAAATTGACACATTACGTGTAAATTACATATTTATATAATTTATCCCAATTTTTTTAATAGATGGGGAAAGGAAGCACGCACATCAGAGAGAGAGAGAGAGAGAGAGAGAGCTTGACAATAATTATTAAAATTTTATAATCACACTTCTTAATAGGAGTTTGGGGCTAAATAATCATCTTGAACTTTATAAGAAAATCTTGAGTGGTGGGGGATATTAAATTTCTTAAAAATAATAAATAAATGATGGCGCGAACCTATCACTATGTTTAGTTCTTTTTTTTTTTTTTTAAATTTCCAAAAAGTAATTTAAAAACTCTATTTTGAAAAAGAATCATTGTTTGGTTTTCAAAAAAAGCACTGCAATTTTAAGTTTTCCTCCAATTTAAGGAGAGAGACAATTTAAAAAAAAAAATTATCACATCAAAAAATATTCTCATCTCAGTTATATATATATATATGTATGTACATGCTATATATGTATGAAAACATAATTTATTATGTACCCATTTATATCCTACCATTAACTATATGATTTTATCATAAAATTTTCACTCATTTCAACCACAGAAAATGTAAATTTTTTTCCAAATTGGCATTAAAAAATTTCTTTCGTAGCATTAAATTTTCGCAAATGTTATGCAAAAAATTTATTTACAAATTCACATTAAAAAAATCATAATTTTTACAAATTTTCAGAAAACGTAAATTTATTTACAAATTTGTAGAAAACGTAATTTTTTACAAATTTTCGAAAAACGTAAATTTATGTACAAATTTTCAGGAAAAAAAAAACATAATTTTTTACAAATTTTATAAATTTATGTACAAATTTTCAAAAAACGTCCAATTTTTACAAATTGGCGTTGCAAAAAAATTGTGAATTTATGTTTAAATTTATTTACAAAATCGTAGATTTATGTTTAAAACTTTGTTTTGAAAATAGATATATGTTTGGTTTTCAAAAAAATATACTATGCAATTTTAAATTTCCCTCCAAAAGTTGAGAAAGAGGGCTAGATAAATTGACCAATTAAAAAAAAAATTGTCACATCAAAACCAAGATTCTAAAAACTTTATCTCATTTTCAAATAACCAAATAAAAATTTCAAAATTTTCAAAAAGAATGGGTTTAGAAAAATGGAACCAAACACGATGTATATAATTTTAAAACATTCATTGGTGAGAAAATTACTACACTTATACTGGTTTGAGTTCATAATTTTTTGATGATGCTCCATGTTTGTGCAGAATGTCACAATACCTAAAAAATACCAAAAATGATGTCCTAGTGAAGGCAGAGAAACTAGAGAAAGATGTTTGGGAATCATATTTAAATCATTAGGTTCTGAAACAACTTATAGTTCATCGTTGCCCTTCTTACACGGGTTTTTGGACTCCCACCATGAAAAATTGAGCTCAGAGGAATTCACCGAGTACTCGAAAATCGTTACCAACAAGAGACATTGAAAAGACTACACTGAATTTAGAAATCACTATCGATCAAGCATTCCTGAGCTCAGTAAATAGGTGTAGCATTTGGGGCAAGACGCATACAACGAAATTGCAGAAACCCCGATTAGATGTTCAACGGAAAGAACACTGGATCAAAACTGCTTCATTGATGGTTGTATTGTATGATTATCAGATCCTCTTTTTGACTAGTACACAAGCATCTATGAAAATGGTCAACGTGCATTTTTTTTTTTCCTTTTTATTTGCCTTTTTTTTTTTTTTTTTTTTTAAACTTTAACATTTATTGGTTTTTTTTTAAATAAATAAATATGTTTTGATTATGTTCATTAAAAAATTTTAATTTTAAAATAGCAATATATATTACATTGGCACCCTTACAGCATCCACAGTGGTTGCATTTGTGAGTGCATTTATGTCAGATACTAAAGATTTAAGGGGTGAGGGATGAAAAGGGAAATGCTAGAGAGCTCTAAATTTAGAGCTCTAATTTGAGCTCTAGTAATGTGTCAAAGCAAAAAAAAAAAAAAAAAAAAAAAAAAAACAAAGCAAAGCGCAAACATCATATCAGAGTGGGTCTCACCTTCCCATTAGAGCTATTAGAACTCCTATATTAGAGCTCTAAAGCATTTTTGGGGATGAAAATTATGCTCAAAAGCTGTTAGTATCAGAACATATGTTGAAATGTTTGTTTACTGTGACAAAAGGATTGAGGTGGAGTTTGATAGTTGGTTTTTTTTTTTTTTTTTTTTTTTAATTTTTTTTTTATTTTGCCAGCTTTTATAGTTATTTTTTTATTTTTTTTAGAATTAAGAAAAGTTATTGAATTTGTTGATGTTAAAAAAGTCATATTGTTTTGTCACATAGAAAGCTTTTTGAGGGGTTTTTTTTTTTTTTTTCTTTTGAACTTTTGTTTTTGTGTGATAAATTACCATATTACAGTTATATTGTTATAAAGTCCTTTTTAAAATAATTAATTATCATGTGAGTAAAATTGTCTTTGCAAAATTATGTTCAGATTTTAAAAAAATATATATGTTGATTTTTAAACTTATTGTTGGACCATTTTAATATCTTTTATTTATTTATTTATATATTTTGTTCATGAATCTTCTTTTATCTTGTTCATGAATCTCATCTTGTTCATGAATGGAGATTCATTGCCTTTTGTCTTGTTCATGAATAGAGATTAATTAGAATTCATGAACTTGGTGGTGAGTTATTATTTGGATACACTCTCCCTTTTCTCTAGGTTCATGGTCATTATTATTTTTTGGTATATTTTGTAAGTCCTAGTGGCTTATAAATAGTTCCTCTCATCTACTCTTTCCTACACCAACACACCAACTATTTTCTATACAAGAGTGATTACTAGCAAAGAAGGGTGTTTTTCTTGGTGGAGTTTTGGGTGCACCATTTTGTGCAGAGTTGGCCTGAACCATACGACAAGTGGTTGGGTTATTATATCCTGGAGAGGACAAGTCATAGTTTTGTGACTGCTGCATCGGTATTTAGGTTCTTCCTACCGCAGTGGGCTTGATCTCCTTATAGAAAACGAGATATATGTGCCTCAGCCTGATCCATTTGTATCTCATTTTCTTTGCATTATTTATCAATAAAATATATTTTTTTCTGGTATTTTCACCAACACTTATTTTTGTGAAACATAAACAATTTGATTATTTTTTTTGAGAAAATTTTATTTTTACCCCTATACTTTGCCTCAATGATCAATTACACTCTCAAACTTTGAAAAATTTAAATTTTACTCTCAATTTTTTTTGAAATCATATCAATTTGATCTGTATCGTCAGATTTAAACAGAAAAAGTTGAAAGAAAATTATATTTTGACCCTAAATTTTAAAATAAATATTTAAACTCACCCTCTTTTCCTCTCTCGTCATTTCCTAAATTACCTAAATCTCTCTGCCACCCTCCTCATCTCTCATCCACTGCCATCGTCCCCACCACCACCAAGAAGCCCTTTACTCTCACTACACGCTTCAAACCGCCATTGAAAACCCATTATCTTCTTCCTCAAGAAATCTCTAAAAATGGATTTCCATAACCAAACCCTAGACAACCCAGAATCCTAATTAGAAGGCCAAAACTAGCTTGTTCCCACTATATCCTTTGCTTTAATTTCTTTTTCTCTCGCTACAATCCTCCACAATAAATTGGTGGGTTAGGGTGTCAAGATAGTGAAATACAACTCATAAGTAATGTCAATGGTAGAGAAGATGGTACATTTGGGTTGGAGGAGAGTGATGGTAGTGATGCGTAGGACAACATGGCTCCTCACGGTAGTGCGCATGTTAGCTACCGTCCTTATGGTGATGGTGAATTGATGGGTCAATACCCACCTCCCATCCCTGGTACTGCTCGCTTACTATTGATGTCCACTCCTTAAGTCTAGAGAAGAATAAGAGGAAAAAGAAGATGAAGAAGGTGTGACCAACGGTGGTAATGGGCGATGATGGTGGTGGATTTAGATCTAGGGTTAGGGTTTCATGAGAAGAGAAGGAAGAAGAAGAAGAAGAAGAAGAAGAAGAAAAGACAGAAGACGAGTAAGAGGATGGTGACAGCAATAATAGAGGTAGTTGAGGGTGACGGCGGTGCTGCAATGATGGCGGTGCTACAATGATGGAGAAGTGGGTAGCCAAAATGGAAAATAAGGAGGGGAATAAAGGTTGCTAGAGGAAAAAATGGAAGGGGTAAGGAAAGAGTATGATTTTGGGTAGGAGAGGGTAAGCTTGCATCTTTCTTTTGAAATCTGGGGTCAAAAAGTAATTTTTTTTAACTATACGATTTCAAAAATTTTGGGGGTAAAATTGAAATTATTCAAAGTCTGGGGGTGTTATTGATTATTGAGGCAAAGTATAGGGATAAAAATAAAATTTTCTCTTTTTTTGTTTAAACTTAGGGTAAGTTTGGGAAAATATTAAAATAATAAAAAAGTCACTATCAAAAAATTAAAATTTTTTATTTTTCATTTTACGCACGTATTTTCATTAAAAAAAAAATCTAAAAATCAGAGTAAATTACACTTTACCCTTTTTATGTTTAATCACTTTCTCATTTTGGCCCTTGAAATTTTTTTTTTATTTTTTTTATTTTTTTGCACTTTGGCCCTTCATGTTTTAAGTTTTTTTTTCAATTTACTCCTAAAGCTAATTTCTATTCAAAATTAGACCAAAAAAAATGTCATAATAATTGTCACATAACATAAAAATTATATATTATTATATTGGAGTTTAAGTTTATGTTAGAAATGTATATATAATAAAATATTTTCATGTCACATGACTGTTAATGTGTCAAACATATGTTGAGAAAACAAATGTTGAGACCCATTTGTGTGTGCATTTATGTCACATAAAATATTTTGAGAATTAACTATCTTAGTATCTGACATAAATGGGTCTCAACGTCTGTTATCTCAAAATAATCCTTAATTAGAAAGCAGATATTGAAACCCATTTCATAAATCAAATAACATTCAAATGGAAACATCAGTTCACAATGTGAATAATAACTTGTCATCCAAAGCAAAGCACATAGTGGTGGTGCTGGTGAATGGGCTGAATACTTGGACTCACACGCTTACATTGACGTTGACTTTATAACCCCACAAACCGCTAAAACTCCACCCATCGATTGTTGTGTAAGCCTGTAGCCCCCTTTATATAAAGTAAAATTTCAGTACAGTCCTAATAGTATGTCTTTAACTAGTGATATTACTATTTAATAATCAAATGGATAAATTACACTTTAACCTCCTATGGTTTGTCTAAAAAATACGGAGTCGCCTTATAGTTTCATTTGTAACACTTGAACCGACTTCATACTAGAGTGCAATTTTAGATGAAACTAATTGTTTAAACAGAGCGTGTGTTACCATGAAGGGTGAGCACATGACACATGACCCATGACCAAAACACCCTTATTTCTATATATATATAGAAGAAGACTCAAACAACATAGTACCCTAAACCCAAATTTGCCCAAAAATTCTGGTTTTCTACTCAAATTGCCCAGATTTTTTGAAAGTTGAAGATTTTGAAGATTTTCTAAATTTTGTTGGATGGCTTCTTTATTTTCTTCTAAAAGTGGACACTCAAGGACCAATGCTCAAAGACTATGTTATTGTAGAGAGAGATCTCCTGTGAAGACTTCAATGAGAAATATGAGTAGAAGATTTTATGATTGTGCAAGTATGGGGTAAGCTAAAATTAAATTTTGTTTTTCTGGAAAAAAAAAAGGATTGAATTTTGTTTGAAAATGAATTTGTGGATTCATATTTTTTTATTGTAAATTGATGCAACTTGTGGCTACTTTGAATGGGTTGATCCACCCATAAGCCAACATGGGAGTGAGGTGTTACCAAAGATGGTTGCAAAGATGAACCGATTGGAGAAGGAAAACAAGTCGTAGAAAGGAGAAAATGTATTGCAAAGCTCAGTTTAGGACATTCATTTTTTTTTTTTTTCTTTATCATAGCAATCTTCTGCTTGAAGTTGATTGGAGTGAAGAAAAATGGGTTGTTGTTGGGCCATGGAGCTTGAGAGAAGGAAAACATTGTGAAGGTGTAAAATGAAGGATGAAGAAGGTGTTCTAATTGTTGTTTTGAACAATGAAGGTGTAAAATGCTCTGTGAAGCAATTATTGTAATAAAAGAATGTTTTGGTAATGAAATAATGTTTTGGGTCATGAAATAGAAGTATTTGATGAACTAAAAAAAATTGCAATAAAATTGTTGATGACATCTTTCAGATGAAGCATCTTAAAGAGTAGACTTAATACAAGCACGTCACTATAGTTTGCATTACTTCTAAATTAATACACAAATAACAAAGTTAAACCAAGAAATGTTTCAAAATTCAGACAAACCACAAAAGAGCACCTATGCCAAATAAAATCTTAAGACATAATATGGCAATACCAACTCTTAGAACATTAAAGAATAGAAGCTCCAAGAACCCAACGGGGAAAAAAAAAAACAGAAAGTAGCATATTGCTTTCCATTGTGCAACGCCCATGTACAAAGGTACACAAACCTGTACACATTTCCTATTTGAAACATGCTTGATTTGCTTCATACAAAACCATAAAAGCAGATAAACAATTTCACAAACAACAATGATTCAGAGCACTAATTTTTGTACTCTAATGGAGCACTAATGACATGGCAAGGAGGAAAAAAAAAAAAAAACAAACAAACAAGACCAAAACATCACATCACAATGGGTGGGACCCACTACCAGCTCATTAGAGTTAGCTTTAGAACTCAAGAATTAGAGCTCCAAAACATTTTTCTTTCAAACCATTCAAGCACACAATACACAAAACCCAAGTAAACCTGTGGACAATAAACAACACAAATAATTGTATAAATCAACTCACAATTGTTTAATACAAGCCACAACTCAACACAGACCTAATTTAATACAAACCATAAAGCAAACATAGTGCTTCCTACCAAAATAATAAGTAAACAAAATAATCAACCATTGTGTACTACCCACTAAGCTTTTTAAAACACACTAAACTAATATACTATTGTTTATTAGCCATTTTCAAATTCAAAAACAATATGGAACTACCCACTTAATGATTTAACAAGATAAAAAGCACTTAAAACAGAATAAAAAAAACTATCTGTTGCATAAAAAAAATTGCCTATTACATCATGCTTTCCCTTTGCCTTTGTCAATTTGCCTTTGAGTTGTAGTTTTTGCAAGCCCACCTCCTCCTCTTCCTCTTATTATCAAGCTACATCCCAATGCAGATTTGGACATGACTCTACCACTTCCAACTGGCCCATCCATTCATCTGCCATAACCAATGGGCTGCAACACACACAAGTATGCAATTATATATTGTGGAATAGTAGAAAAGAAAATGAAGTTACATAGAGGAGAAAGAGAGCTTACCTGAGATGAAGAAATGTTGCCTATCCCAGTTGGGAAATGTAGAGAATTGTGGACACCTCCAGTAGGCTGAAATGATTTAACAAGTATGCAATTACATATTGTGGACTAGTAGAAAAGAAAATAAAGTTGCATAGGAGAGAGAGCTTACCTGAGATAATGATATGTTGCCTTTCATCATTGGAAATTCTGGAGAAGTGTGGCTAACTTCAGTAGGTTGCAATGATGTAACAAGTAAGCAATTAAATGTTGTGAGTTATGTAAAAAAGTAAATGAACTTGCAAAGGAGAGAGAGAGCTTACTTGAGATGATGATGTGTTGCCTCTCATAGTTGAAAATTCTTTAGATGTGTGGCCAACTCTAGTGAGCTGCAATGATTTAACAACTATGCAATTATATATTGTGAGTTATGTAAAAAAACAAATGAAATTGAAAAATGGAGAGATCTTACCTGAGATGAGGATGTATTGGCCCTCTTAGTTGGGAGCTTCCTTTTGGGCTGCAATGATTTACATCTCTATTAAGCAATTGCTACAGAATGCCTTGCAAAATTAAATGAAATTAAAGACAAAACTTACTTGAGATGCTGAAGTTGTTATTATTGTTGTTGTAGTCACTATTGTTGCTATTGTTGTTAGGGCTGCAAACGAGTTCATTTGTTTATCGAACTTGTTTATTGAGCTCGAGCTCGGCTCGATAAGTAATTGGACTCGAGCTCGACTCGACTTGGCTTGATAAGATTTTTTAATATTATTTATATTATTTAATATATAAATAATGTATTTATACTATTATTTATATATATTTATATATTAATATACAAATAATATATTTATTATATAATTTAAATAAAAATAAACAAGCCGAGCTTGACAAGCCGGGCTTATTCGAGTTCGAGCTCGACTCGTTTACTAAACGAGCCGAGCCTTTAACAAGTCAAGCTAAGTCTGTTCTGAATAGCTTGGTTCATTTGCATCTCTATTTGTTACTGCTGTTAAAAGTGGCTGCTGCTGCTTGTCTCTTTTTTGCTTAAAAAGCTTGGACTTGAGATGGACATGACCCTTACAACATCTCTGGTTATGGCATTTCTGAAGGCATCTAGCACAAACAATAGACCTATTTTGCCTTGACACTCTAACAAGGTTTTTTTGGCTCATCTATCCCTTCTTTCTCATTTTTGGTGGTCTTCCAAGCTATTTTCTATAACATGGAGGAGCCACGGTTGGTAATCTTGTTTTAACCCAATCATGTTGGCCTGGAACAGGGTGAATCATTGAGGCTACAAGATAATGGTCTTTATTGTAATAAGGGTGCACATAGTTCTCAAGCTTTTCTCTTTGAACATATATGGAGCTGATTGCATTTTGCTAGGTATTCCACTCAAATCTCACATTCGACAACTACATTTCTTTTTCTCCAAATCAACAATATGTGTGGTATCACTACAATCTACTTCAAATTTTCTTCACCACAATAGGTTGCAAAACAATTCCTAGCTTCTACCTTCAGTGCTTTCAGATCTTTCAAAATGTTAGAAAATATTTGATTAGTGTATTTTTGCATCCCTTCCTTCTGGATTAAGATCATGTGCATGACTCTCCTCCTAATCCATTCAAGTGTACTGATTATGGGCTTGTCCCTAGCTTCCAATATGTTGTTATTGAATGACTTACACATGTTGTTGACCAATTTATCACACCTACTTCTTGGGCTGAAATGGGACCTAGTCCTTAGAGCAGGATCTATCTTCCTTAACCACTTGTATGCTTTCTCTTTTGGATCCATTTCCTTAAACTTGTTCATGTGAAATTCAAATTCCCTCACAGTCCATGAAAAATCTAAAATCCCCGAGATGTTGATTTGTGATTATATGCCAATTTTAAGCAGTGAATAACCATCTCAATCAAATAATCAAAGACAAATCAACACAACGATTTAACATGGAAAAACCACAATTGGAACGCCTCTAATTGTGATAAAAAAAACCAAGGGCAAAAGTTACAAAACAATCCACTAAGAAGACAAAAAAGAATTACACAAGTGTACCCTCAATTACCTAGTGAAGTCATGCCCGTATTGAACCGACCCCTATATGCCTCTTCCACCACTGTCTTCACCTCAGAATTGTCTTGCCCAACGTTGAATCCACAACGCCGATATGGAATCCACGATGATGAGCCACGTCGGAATCCACCAAAGCTTCAAGCCCTAATTCCATGGAATCTACCGAAGAATAACTCTCTCTTTTGTGAATAAACAAACTAAATAAACCCTTTGATATAATCCACTCAATTCATGATTAAACTCTCACAAATATCAAAGGAAACAAGTAAAGAAGTTCCAGATGAAAAACCCTAATACCCAAGAAAAAGATCTAGAAGTCGTCCCCTAAAACTTGACCGAACCGTAGCTTTTATAGCAAACAGATCCGTGATCTGTGTTCAAGCGCAAGAATGGCTACTCGTGCGGGCTGACTAAAACACGTGTTCCAGAACATAGATCTACGCTTTAGCGCAGGAATGGCCACTGAAGCGGGCTGACTAAAACGCGTGTTCCAGAACATGGATCTACGCTCGAACGCATGAATGGTTGCTCGAGCAGGCTGACTAAAACATATGTTCTAGAACATAGATCTACGCTCGTGCGTAGGAATGGCCGCTCGAGAGGAAAAAAACAACTCCCAGTACTTTTGCGAGCGAGTGAAACTTCTAAAAGGATTTCATCTCCGCTCGAGTGCAGGAATGTCGCTCGAGCTATCAAACAGCTCGATCCCCGACATAGTCAGCGAAGTGGCAAACATAAAAGAATTAGCATCATAAGCTCCTCTACAAGGCACAATTCGGGTTGGATTCACATCTAAATACTCAAAGTCTCGCTGAAATAAAGAAACGAATAGAATTACAATTGAAAGGAGTTTTGTCAAACGGGATTGCCAATAACAAATACCTAACAATCTCCTCCTTTGGCAATGTCGTGACAAAACCCATCTAACAAATAAAATCCTAATCACCCCAACCCATTACAGCCAATAAAAACAAACTTCTTACTCAAGGTCATGATTTGCAAAATAGCTATTAGTGCCACAATTTGCGAAACAACTATTAGTGCCACAAGAGTATATGAAAAAGCAATAGACGGATGACAAGATTATCTTGAAGCATGAGATGGAAATATGAATAAATGTAAATCGGAGAATTAAGAAAATGTAGCATGAATAGATGACAATCCTAAGAAACATGCAAACATGCTTAAAAACTCCTCCTCAAAATTCTCCCTCTTTTTTTCAAGAATTGTCAAAGGAAGCTCAATCAACGAATGCAAGAGCATAAACCACACAAGTAGGGACAAGATGATATAAAAATTAATAACCCACGAGAAGTAAGCAATAAACAAGCAGTGGATAGCAACATACAAACTAACTAATGCCAATCTCCCTTACCAAACCAATCAACGTAAGTTCATGCTAAAAAAAAACACCTTGCAATGATAAGCCAAACTCCCCCTCACTAAAAGCAACCACAAACACTACACTGAAAACAATGAACAAGAAGAAAAAGACAAAAAATAATATGGTGGAGCAAGCAAGGAATTTCAGATTTGAAACTTAAAACACACAGGAATATCTAAGAAACACAATTACTTGAAAACACAATGTGCACAACCTCTGAAAGATTCCTCATAAAAGAAAGTGATGCTTTATGTGAAAAGCATAGATCCCATGATAAAAGTGTGTGTGTGTGAATCTTGGAGTTCGACAAACACTAGATTCAAATCCTAGCAGTGATCTGATAGCTGGACCTCAGGCAAGAGAATATAAACACAACTAAGGAAAGTCAAACCACTAGGAATCAAAGAGTACTTGTTGAGTAAAAGCGGAGGCTCCCCCTCAATCAATGAATCTTTTTTTTCTTCATTCTTTTGCACGTTTTTTATTTTCTTTCTTTTGCACACTCATTGGCAGCTTTCACCCTCAAGAGTATGGAAATCGAACCAGAGAAGCATGGATACAATAAGGATAGCCTGGTTGTGACTCTGATCTAGCCTTTTCCTCATGGCTAGACTACAAAGAATTAAAGGGAAAGCTATAGAGATGCAAAAAGATGAAAGGTAGTTAAGAGACTCAACATCACTCAAGATATGCTTGTATCGGTCAATTCCTCTAGAAAAACAAAAGATACCATGCCAGAAGTCCATAGAGAAAAATGATCACTAAGGCAAAAGATTCTGATATTTGCTAATCCAAGAGTGTGTACAGAATGAGACATACTAATCAAAGAACACACACTCTGAAATGAGTAATTACCATTTAAAGCACACACATATTAACATGTAATGGATATTCTCATCCATTCCAATATGAAACAAGAACTTTTCAAAAATTTCAAGCTTGCAAAACCATACTAAGGAAATCTTTTTGGATTTTTATTATTAATTTAAAAAAAAAAACAAAGTAAGACAAAAAAATGAACAGGAAAATATTAAACGACCCAAAAAGGAAAAAAACAAACAAAAATCCAAAAGCAAAAAAAAAAAAAAAAACCTAAAACGAATACACACATTAATACAAGTCAAGTTTTCTCACCCAAACCACTTTAGTATGAACAAAGTTGTGAGAATTGCGGTTCATGGGTGATGTTTTGACGTTGTGGTTCCCTTCCCCTTTAATGGGAACCCATCTCAACTTGGTTTCCAACCTCTTACTCCAAGGTCTAGGCAAATGCAAACTCGCTTCATGTTTGGTCTCAAACAAATCAAAATAGTAAGGTCTAATATGACCCTTAACTTCATTACAACCAATGAAGTGTTTGCTATCCCACGAAATGTTGGAATTTCTTCCATCTCTATGAGACACTCTCCCATGCAACTCATAACAATAAGGGCAAATATGACGATACATACTACAATGATGACAAATAAAAACAGGGTGTGCCTTCTTTTCTTTGGCCTTACCAACTCTAGGAAGTTTGAGAAGTCCATCCTCATGTTAAATTTTTTGTTCTCCCTTTCCTTGAGTTCTTCTATCATGAGATGTAGATGCACTCCATTTTTGCTCTTTGTTATCACTAAAGCCAATGCCACTATTGTCATAACACATTTGTTAAAACCCAATGATATTGTCCAAAGTCTTTGAGCCTTTGTTCCAAAGACCAATGGTAACCATAGCATACTTGAGCTATTCCTCTTTCTTGATCATTAGTGATTACTTTTTATCTTCTTAGTGGATTGTTTTGTGACTTTTTTCTGTGTTTTTTTTATCACAATTGGAGGCGTTCTAATTGTGGTTTTTCCACGTTAAATCGTTGTGTTGATTTGTCTTTGATTGTTTGATTGGGATGGTTATTTACTGCTTAAAATTGACACATAATCACAAATCAACATCTCAGGGATTTTAGATTTTTCATTTGATATCAGAGCGGGTCGCTCTATTTTTTTTAAAAAACTATTACGGCGAGATCTTGTTTGATTTGTGATAATGGATTCAATTTGTAAGGGAAGTTCTATGGTATGACCATCCCTACTTGACGAATCTAATTACTCCTTTTGGAAAGCTCGGATGAGATCGTTTTTAAAATCTATTGATAAAAAAGTTTGGCAGTCTATCATGTATGGGTGGACCGAACCGACGATTACCATTAATGAAGTATCTTTCCCTAAACCAATTGATAAGTGGGACACAACTGATTACCAAAATAATAGTTGGAATAGTAAAGCTATCAATTCTCTCTTCTATGTCGTCACACCAGAAGAGTTTAGTCATATTTGCAATTGTGAAGTCGCAAAAAAGGATTGGGATATCTTACAAACTATTCATGAGGGCACTCTGTAGACTCGACTTTCTTCGTGCCCCCTTTTCGGAGAGCTCAAATTGGTCCTACAGTTCAAACTCCTGTCACGGTTCTGAATCTATTCTCACAAAGTGTAATGTGAGACTGATAAACACCAAAGAGTCCAATCCGACAAATCATTTTGGAAAATTGATTTTGAATCAAATAATGCCAAAATTGGACTGCTTTGCCAGATTACAGAGTCGCCACCTAAATATTTTGTTTTTGGAAAATTTAGGAAACCCTAACTCGTGCCAAAGGCCACGTGTCCGTCATCACCAAAGTTGCCTCGGCTCGGGAACTTGGGTACGAGAGGGGAAGGTCCTGAAATGAGCACCCCCACTCGTCCGATCAAAGATCGGCCTCTACTAAGCATGATATGTAGTTTTATAAACCTCATGTGTTCTTATTCTGGTTATTAATCTAACTTTACTATGTGACGCACATAAGCAAATATAGACTAAGTCGCGAGATTTGGAATGAATCAACTCATGTTTGCTTTTGAAAATGGTTTGAAATTGCCACTCTCAAGTGGGCTAAAGCGCGGATTTGCCACCAAACATGATGGGCTCAAAACATGATTTTCCACTTCGCAAAGTGGGCCTAAAATATACATTTGATGAATTGTTCCAATTCAAGCAACAAAGCCTTCATCTACAGGCATTCATGCTGTTTAGCACTTAAGCAAATAGCCTCATGGCAAGCATGCAAAAACATGGCATTTATGGCAATTACACTCATGCAATATGCTAAAGAGTGAAAAGCTTACCGAGTACTCCAAGCCAAAACAAAAGCTAGTTAGAAAACAATGCATGATCTTAACTAATTATCAACTAGTTAATTAAGTTACAAAGCCAATGTACACTAATTAAACATTTAAAGCACTAACTACACTGCCTCAGCTTTGCTTTGGAAAGTAGAAGATGCATGCACTCAGTTTTCGCGCCGAAAAGCCCTCCGATTTGCTCTTGAGAGGCTCTGTTTGCAGGGTTGAGCTTACTTTAAGAACTTTTTGCTCCACCTTATCAATTCAATACTGAGGACTGCACCAATGGCCTGCTGGCCATGAGTGCTTGCTGTCGGCCCCTTGCCGGCCAAAGATGTGCCATGCCGGCCAAAAATGAGGCACTATCGGCAATTAGTGTGCCACTGTCGGCCACTGGTGTGCTGAATCACCACACTGTAACAGAGCACAAATAGAGGAAAATTGAGGGTTTTCCAAGGACTTGTTTGTACTATACCCTCTCCTTATTATCTCAAAACATCAAAGGAGTGGCACTCTTGGATCCAAAACCACCAATCAAGCATTTTCAATGCATGATGGCCAAAAATCCAAGTTGTACACTTTCAATAAATGCACAAAATAAGACTCAAAGGACCACCACCCTATCATACATGATCAAGGGTGATGGAGACAAAGGAGATTGGCTCATTTCATCACTTTGAGTATGAAATGTACCAATCTTCCTTGTGTTCAATATAACGTCCGATTGAACACAATGAAATGCAACACAATAATGCTTTATCTTGGTCATGTTTTACTTGTTCAATTTTGTTTACTCATTTTAGCATTACCAAGTCATTCTTTAACCGGTTAAGTCCAAGATGAGTGTCCTCTAATGAGAGAGGGGTCAACCAAAGGATGGTTTAAGACATGAGAGAGATCATGCCTTTGGTTAGGAGGAACCCTCAAAAGAGGGTTAAAACCATTGAGCACAAGCTCTATCTCAAGCTTAAACACAACCTTAAGGTTAACCAACCCTCAAAGCAAATGAAAAGTGAAGAAATGAGGGAGGTTGCAGATATTTCAGTGCTGACATGGCATGAAAAATGATACTACAACATGCAAGCAACTCAATGCACAACATGGTCAAAAGCCAAAAACACTAAACTAGTGAAGAGCACTACACTATAGCTATGCAATATGAAGCTCAACTGAGCAAATCAGCTCCGGATAGAGCTAAAACATGCCAAAACAATGGCTAAACATGTTGAAATTGAAGCCTAAAAGGCTAGAAAAACATGCTCACATGTTAGCCCACAAACAAGACTCAAGACACAACTCTCTAAAGCAATGAAGGAGTGAAATAAGTGAGAGTGTGACAGAGCTATACACACTGAAATCACATGCTAAATGATGCTACAACATGCAATTATCTCAAGCAAAACACGTTAGAGGCCTTAAAACACTAAGCTAGTGAAGGCATTTGCACTACAACCATGCAAGACAAGGCTCATATGACCAAGACAGCTCAAAACAGAGTTAAAGTAGGCCAAATTAGTAGCTAAAACATGCTGAGATTAAGTCACAAAAAGGTAGAAAAACATGCTCACATGTTAGGCTATCTACACTTGCAAACAAGACACAAGGAGGGGAGACTACCCCCTCCTATTTTGGACCTCAAAACCAAGTTTTTACCACTAAAATTCCTCTGGAATTTAGTGGTTTAAAGGGCCAAAAAAGTTGTTTCAAAAAGCTTTGAAAGATGGCACAAAAGGCTTCACAAGCCAAAGAGCAAAGAGAGGAGATAACCCCCTAACTCAACAAGACTTAAACCACCATTTGAAGCCTTAAAAACAAAGCTTTTATGGTTGAAAAACCAGGTCAAAATAGTGTAAAAAGATGGCCAAGCAATCAACTAAAACAAAGCTTAAAAGAGGTAAGCCTTATACCTTTGAAGCACAGCAACAAAACAACCACAATTCTGAGCTTAAACCACCCTTAGGAGCTCAAACCAAGCCTCAAAGAACCTCAGCTCCAAGGTGAAGGTGTTTGGTCAAGGGTCTTAGTGCAAATGTGTAGAGAATTCTCACTTTCAAGCACAAAATAGAGAGAGAGAGAGAGAGAGAGAGAGAGAGAGGAAATTTTTTTGTCTTCAAAATTTCCAACCTTGAGCATGCAAGAGGAAGGCTTCTATATATAGAAGATACAAAATCCTCTCAAAAAGATCCAACCATCCACGTGCAAGCAGATGCTCCAATCTGTGCAAACAGCTGGCACAAAATATCAGAAAATATCTACTGATGCACTGGTGGCCGGTTGGCCATCAATGATGGTCGGCAGGGGCTCATTGCTGGCCGGTAGGGCACATCAATGGCCAGCAATGCATCAAGAAAAACATTCTGAAAGGACCAAGACATGGTCCAGAAATGAGACATAATTGATGTAGGGTTTGGAAAGCTCAAACCTGTAGTGTTTCGTCGTGAATTTTGAGCGCTCAATGAGCAATCAAACTCATCACTGGATGTACCTATGAGAACATCCAAGTCTTAAGGACGGTCAAAAATGGGGTGTCTACAGTTGCCCCTCTTTGACAGAACTCAGAGTCACGAAGATGACGTGAGTGAATGTCAAAGCCCAGAGACGAACCATTTTGACAAGGCCATAAGACTTAGACAGACATTCAAGATAACAACATATAGATGCGCTCGCAGGCTGGGGGCAAAATGCAAATGGTATGCACGATGCAAGGGCAGAACTTATGATCATGCAATGAGGGTTGTAATGAAGCATTTTAAAAGCAAGTGCTATGCAAGGAAAATGCGACATTTTAAGCAAACCAACAAGGTACAGTAATCTCATACATAAGAAGAAATAAGCAAATAAACACGCCACGCGTGAGAATCACAAGTTGAACCGCATTTCATGCAGAAAGGATGTAAAAAAATATGCAAGCTTAACTACGCATCACACAGGAAAGATAAAGAACCACAACCGTCTGGCGTACCCGAGGCAGCAAACAAGATCCCAACGCGTGGCACATACGAGGAAAGAAGTAGCGATAACAAGTAAAACACATCCAACCATTATGCAACCAAAACAAAGAGCGATATAAGCATCGGAATCCATCCAGATGCATTTAACCAAAGCATCCTAACGCGCCACATGCGAGAGGGAAAAGGGAGCGGTGCAAACACCGGAGGGTGGTATAAACATCAGAGCACGTTCCAATGTTTCTAACCAAAACAGAGTGGTATAAGCGTCGAAGCACGCTTCAAACGCATCTAACCGGAAGGGTGGTATAAACATCGGGCACACGACCCAAATGCTTCTAACCAACGAGGTGGTATAAGCGTCGGACACACGTCCTAAACACTTCTAACCAACGGGGTGGTATAAACACTGGGCGTACCCGAATGTTTCTAACCACAGCAAGGTATAAACATTGGGCACACGACCCAATGCTTCTAACCAAAAGGGTGGTATAAACACCGGGTGTACCCGAATGTTTCTAACCAAAGGAAGGTATAAACATTAGGCACACGACCCAATGCTTCTAACCAAAAGGGAGTGGTGTAAACACCGGGCAAACCCAAGTGTTTCTAACCAACAAAGGAGTGGTGTAAACACCGGGCGTACCCAAGTGTTTCTAACCAAAAACAGAGTGGTGTAAACACCGGGCGTACCCGAGTGTTTCTAACCAACAAAGGAGTGGTGTAAACACCAGGCGTACCCGAGTATTTCAAACCAACAACAGAGTGGTGTAAACACCGGACGTACCCGAGTGTTTCTAACCAACAACTGAGTGTTCAAAGGACATGAATGATCTTACTCAGAATTCCTCTGAATGAACCGTACATACAATATCATATGGTTGCACTAGCTTTGAATGAACCGTACATACAATATCGTGCTTGCACGAAAAGAAAACTTAACAAGCACAATGCAATACAAATGCATATTCCATGCGAGACGAATAACCGTAACACAATGTTAGAGGCATGCTTCATGCACAACATGCAAGAGATGAAATAGAAGCATATTCTATGCAACGAGAGCAAAAGCATATTCTATGCAAAATAATCAATAACGCACATTCAATGCAACATGCATATTTTATTCAAAATAATTAATGACGCACATTCAATGCAACATGCATATTTTATGCAATCATGGTGACGCATGTTCTATGAAATAATTCAAAATGCATATTCCATGCAACACAAAAAAAACAATGCACATTCTATGCAACACATTCCATGCGACGACAAAAGCATGTTTGATAAAGACGACTCAAAGGCAACTTCCGATTTACCTCTCGGAAGAGTTACAGTATGTTTAAAAAGGATACACCTTGTTTGTGTTGATGAGTGATGACCCTTGCGCATTAGTAATGCAATTCTGAGCTTCCGCAAAGGCATTTTGAATCAAACTTTGCACACCCCTTGCATTTCTTGGAATCCAAGGACACAAAACAGAGCCAAAAAGGCAAAGGAAGATTTTGGAACCCTACCGACCATCAGGGGAGGCCGCTGTCCACCTACCAGCCACTGGTGGCACCTGCCGGCCACCAATATACCAGTGCCGGCCATCGATGTGCCACTACCGACCATCGATGGCAGATTGGGGCAAACTTGACTTTTCACACTTAGGTCTTTAAAAGCAAGTGATGCCACTTCATTTCCTCACAAACCCTTGCACGAAATTCTTCTCCCTTGCTCTCTAGGTGCTCCTTCTCTCTAGATCCACACGTTTTACGCGTTTTCCAACACCCTAAAAACATTTTCTTCGCTAAAACCCTCTAGTTCTCTTCACTTTGAACCGATCAGAATTTGATTCCGACGCTTCTTTCCTCATTTCCACCGTTCTAGGCTCATTCCCCTCAAGTTTCTCTCAAGGTTAGTACATTTTTCCCAGCTTTGACTTTCTTTGACTTCTTCCTCTCTCCTAGGGTTGACTTTTTCAAAGTTTTACCCTTTTCCCTCATTTTTGATCATCTTGCAGCTATTTCAGATGGCAGATGATGTCCCTCATGACGGGGCTCTCCCTGAGCTTCCTCTGGTAGTGTTTGAGGCAAACTTTGAGCCGAAGCCAGAGTTATTACCATTGAACATACGTCCCTTCAACCCAGCGAGGTACCACACTGAGACTCACATAGTACCCGTCGCGAGAGGCATCAAAGCCTTCACCGACTTCGCTGAGGATGTGCCAGATGACCTTCTACTCAAAGAGCCAGCATCTCATTTGTCGGCTATCGCTGTAGAGGTACGAACACTGTTTTTCTATAGTACTACCTTTAACTGTTTGCATTTCTTGCACTGTTTTGATTTGATTGCATCTCATAGACTACCTTGATCTGACTGCATCTCATACATTATTGCTTTATATTCAACTGTACTTTCATTGCTTGATCTGCTTGCATCTCATGCATCACTACAGAACGGATCTCGTTCATTCAGAGGCTACGGCACGACGACCACTCGAGACTGGTACGACGAGCTCCCAGCTGGGGTTCATGACATTATTGACGAGACGGGCTTCGGTATCTTCTACTCTAGCCTGACTTGGGTCGTAGCGGGCCGTCCTCTCTTAGGGGCTCTAGTGGAGAGGTGACTCCTTCCATTTCTCCATGACAGGGGAGATGACGATGACTCCTTACGACTTTGCCATGATCACTAGCTTAGGCGTAGGGGGCGATCCGATCCCTCTCGACCCTGATATGGGAGAGTGAGAGGCAGTATGGGCCGCATTGCTTGGGGCACATCCACCGATACTCCGGTCAGGGATGGTCCGGTACACATGGTTTGAGCAGCAGTTCCGGGGGTCTGAGCCTGGGACGATCGAGGCGATAGAGCAGTACGCTAGAGGCTTCCTCGTGTTCCTTTTCGGTACCACCTTGTTTTTGAACAGGTGGAATACCGTGGGCCTATACTTGCTGAGCGCATTGGTAGTGCTCCATTGAGTTCAATTCTATGACTGGGGCGGAGCCGACCTCACCACTTTGTACGGATACATGACCTCGACTTCTCGCATGAGTGAGAGCCTAATCGGTGGCTACTGGCGGACTTGGGAGGTACACAGCTTAGTTCCCCCTTTTTCGTTTTACATTTTCTGCTCAGCATTTCTTGCTTTACACTTTTTGCTCAGTATTTCTTGCTTTACATTTGTTCAACACATGTACTTTCTGTTCTGCATTTTCTGTATCTGCTCATACACTGCATGCTTTCTGCTTTGCATTTTCTGTATCTGCTTATGCACTGTACTGATCACACTTTCCCTGCAGCTATGGGTGTACGCATACTTCCCGGTTCTTACTCCCGAACCTATAGAGGAGGTCCCGGCGATAGTCCCGTTTTCTCGGGTATACGACGGCCAGCTCCACCGTAGGACCCGAGAAAACTTCATGTTTTTCTGTGAGTACTTCAACGTGGTCACGGCGCACGAGGTAACCCAAAACAAAATTATTCTACCTTTTAATCAACTTGATACACCTATTAGTCAATTGGCAACGACTAATCATTTGTTCATTCTATTATTTTCCAAATCACATGGTAGCCGTGGGACGTGATACCTTCGGGGCTTCGAGCCTAGTATGACACAACTAGGGTCATCGTTCACCACCATATCCTTCTTGAGGGCCCGATCTGCTGTGCCTGGTTCTTGGGCGAGCATTTCGCGCGCCAGACTTCAGGACTGCTTGCCCCATTCATGTCGATGGCACCTCCAGTGTCCATGAGAGAGACGCACAGACTTGCTACTGAGAAGGTGATCCAGTTTATGGTAGGGTTAGAGGTGGACTACTTCCGTGTGGAGGGCGATTATGCGACCTTCATCCAGACACATCTTATGCCGCCTCTGACCGGCGTTCGTGGAGGTGAGGAAGTGAGAGCTCTAACTGCTAGAGAGAGAGGCAAAGAGGCCAGAGCGGCCAGGACCCGTAGTAGGAGATATTCTGGAGTGAGATAGGCGGCGAGATGGCCAGAGCTGCCTACTTCACTGACTTGTTGGGGACATTCTGGGGAGACTTATCAGATTCCCATTGAGCCCGCACTAGCTGGTCACGAGCTTGTCAGAGTTCGAGGCCCGACTCCGGTATGTACCATACTTTACATTTTGCGCATTCAGCTCAATTCAATTATGCTTTATAGAACACTGATCATCTCAACACATTTACAGGCATCCATAGAGTACACCGGGCAGGCTCTCAAGCTAGCGGCTTCTCTGATGGGATGGTTCAAACGAGCATGAATCCGCTCAGCCTATATAGGATTCCAGTAATTTTCCTCAATTTGCACTTCATGTCATCAAATTCCCTACTGATAGATTAGCACTTTAACTGTTCCACACTACACTGATCTGATACATTGCACTAAAATGCTGCACAGGTACACTACACACATACACTACATCGATACACTGTATCTGATATACACCACAACTAATGTATTCTGACAAACTGCCCTTTTCAGATCCCTTTCCAGACCCCAGCTCCACTAGATGCCCCAACGAGAGTCGGAGCAGGACCTTCAGTACCTCCTCCAACAGCAGGGAGGAGAGGGAGACAGACTCCGACACATAACCGAGGTAGAGCTAGGGGCACCCGTGGTGAGAGTGGCCCTTCAGAGCCCGTTTTGGGCGAGGATGATAATGAGACGAGTGAGGATGAGGGTGAGGCAGCGAGTCCACAGTCAGAGTCATCTGAGGATGGAGACAACGATGCCGGCTCGGATTCTACTGGTAGTGAGACTGGAGAGGCTAAAGGGAGCTCCGGTTGAGACTCCGATTCAGATTCAAACAGCGGTGTCGATGGAGATAGTGCTTCAGAGTCCGTTTCACCGAGGAAGAGAACGAAGAGAGCCTCTCGAGCTTGAGATGACTGGCACCGATTTAGATGTTTTTTGCTTTGTTTTCTTTTGCTAGTAGTATTGGCACATTGTACAGCCTTAGGCAGTTTATTTTTCTTTAAAAACTTGTACTCTTTTGCAAAAAGTGACCATGATTGGAATGAAAACTCAGCTTTTGATTAAAAAGTGTTGCATTTTGCATTCTGAGCATCGCATAACATCGCACAGCATGAAAATGAGATTGATCTTTGTTGAAAACTGTACATTCAAATTGCATTGTCTTAATCAGGTAGTGAATTGACCAACAACTAAAAGAACAAAACAAAGTAAAACAACTCGATAAACAACACAAGGACTTGACAGGCCAATTAAATGTAAATACAACTCGATAAGTAAGACAGGAACGTGATAAACAACATAAATACAACTCAATAAACAAAACAAAATGATTACAACTTAAACAAACATACCCAAGTCCAAAAGGACCAAGATAAGACCTCAAAAGATATTAATAACAAAATTCTACTGCAAAAAACAATTGAATCTTCACAAAGGACGTTAGTGAGCCTAAAAGGAAGGCTGTCGACCATGAAGGATGGCCTATCGGCCATCAATGGCCCCTTGCCAGCCATTAATGTGCCCCTGTTGGCCATTGATGAGCCTCTGTCGGCCATCAATACGCCCTGCCAGCCATCGATGAGTAGAACCTCCAAAACGTTGACACCTGGCTTCCACTCACTGCCTTATCTTCTACTAAAGCTCCAACTTCGTGTATTCTTCATTCTAGCTCTATTTTTGCCCCAAATGGAGCCATTCTTTGCCGAAAAACTCTCAAATTGGATTGCAACTTTAGATGGCTTGAAAAAGCTGAATTTCCGGGGTTTCGGGATAAATGCACTATTCCCGTTGAGTCGTACTCCGCTATGTTTTCTGTTCCTTCATGCCGCGGCTAGATGTTGGAATCCAGTTATGCACATTTTTAGCTTCGGGGGCAAGAGATATGCCCCACATTTCAAGAGTTCCAAGTTTTGATGGAATCTCAGTGTGACGAGGAAATCTTGCCTGAGTCACGTTTCAACCACATCCCGGCTTTGGAAAGGATGTGCGGGTTCACTCTACATGATGCCCGATCTTTGGTCCACAATTGGGAGTTAGATATTCCCATCTTAATTTATCGGTTTTCTGATGTCGGCGACCGCGGTGACCGTCTCTGACAAAGTTTTCGGCAACATGCCCTCTACTTGTGTATGTTGGTCCATTTTCTTCTTGCCCCTGGCTTCGGAGGGTCTAGCATTCACTTGATCGAAGTGGCCCAAGGCTTAAAAGAGGGCAAAAGCTGCATTGGCTTGACACTAGCCGAGACCTTGATGGGCTTGGATGCTTTCCATCGCCGGGAGACAACCATGTTCATAGGAAGTCCACTACTCTTACAGGTAATGTTTCCCACCATTCTCACATGTGTTTCTCACATCACTCGGCCCTCAGGCTTTGTTTTTCTCTCAAAAAGCCTTTCTCACCTTTTCTTTCCACTTACACCTCTCTATTCTTTCATCTCTCTTATTTTTCACCCCTCCCCAGATTTGCCTCATGGATAAGTTGAAAGTAGTGGACTCTTGCCCAGTATATTCAATGCTCGGCTACTTCTTCTGCCCACGGCTAATCGATTTCCCAAACAAGAGGTGGTGGTGCCACTGGATGTGCAACAGATCTGCTGTTGACATTACTTGGCGTTGCCCCTAGTTTGATCTGCCCGAGATGAGCTACAGCATGTCTCGACAACTTGGCATTCAGTTGGTTAGCTTGACACACTGTGTCTTCTACTTTCCATTCCAATTCCGGCGCCAGTTTGTACATGATCAGACTTGCCCGGAAGAGGGGGTAGAGTACCCAGCTTCATTTCTAATCTACCACTGCATGGATGACAAGAGAACTTCTAGCTCCCGCTCCCAATTTCAGTTGCGACCTTTCTAGCGAATGCATAGCTTGGCTTGAAGATGAGGCACAAACCAGGACTATTTTAGCATCTGAAGCTTCCACAAGCTCTGGGAGGGGACGCAGGAACACCTAACTCAACTATGTCCCAGGTTTATTGCTTTAATATGTACTTTCAAGTTTTCTTCTTTTGAATGTAATAAAAAGCAACTTCGATTTGTATCAAGAGTTCGAGAACTCTGTATTGAAATCAATGAAATTGAAGGTTATGGGTACTGAAAATTTTCCTTTTGGTTCAAAAATGGTCTAAGTTGTAAAAAGATTAATTTGAACAAAATCAACTTTTATTAAAACTTTTCAAAACCATTTTCGATAAGGATCACAACTGGACACACTCAGAATCAATCCTTGAAATGTACAACCCCTAATCCAATAATTGGAAAGTTGCCCCTTATCTGAAGACCACTGCACTACACTGAACTGTAACCAGCTCTCATAGTGAAGATCACAACCGAACTCTTGGATGCATAAAAGACAAAGATGGCCAGAACAATCTCATGGACACAGTTGATTTGGAAGTGTTTATGGCTGGATTTCAGAATGAAGTTGCCTACGTATCCCAAAGATGGGAATCAAGCCTTATGTAGTTCGATTCAAGTTCACTCGAGTATTAACACTCTCCTCTGTGCTCTAACTTTTCCAAGGCCGCCATTTCTGGGTTTTCAACCTTGCGAGCTCAGTTTTTCTTATTTCAAATTTTTTGTACTCTAACTTTTGCCTAGGTCACCCTTTCGGGTTTTCGGCCTAGCGAGCCTCTCAGGGGTAATATTTCTTCAACTTGTCCATGTTGATTGGTTGGGAGAATTCGAGGCCATCTAAGTCCATAAGAATGACAGCTCCACCCGACCAGATAGACTTAATGATGTAAGAACCAGTCCAATTGGGTCTGAACTTGCCCCTAGGGTCGTGGATGGGAGTTCGGTTGTCTTTGAGCACCAAATCACCTTCTTTCAGATTCCTGGACTTAACTTTCTTGTTGAAAGCCCTGGCAATCCTGCGTTGATAACCTTAGATGTGGTATAGTGCTTTCAGCCTCCTCTCGTCGAACATCATTAGTTCCTCGAACCTGCTCTGCTGCTAATTCGCTTCCACTATCTAGCACTCAGCCATAACTCGCAGCGATGGAACCTCAACTTTAATCGGCAGAACAGCTTCCATCCCATAAACCAAGGAATACGGAGTTACACCAGTAGAAGTTCGAATTGATGTCCTGTAGCCCCAAAGAGCAAATGGCAGCTTATCTGGCCAGTCCCTGTAGGTTTCCATCATCTTCTATAGAATGTGCTTGATATTCTTGTTGGTGGCCTCAACAGCTCCGTTGGTTTGCGGCCGATATGTGGATGACTTATAAAAAGCCACATTGTATTTCTCCAACAAGTCGATCACTTCCTTCTTGAAGTGGGAACCATTGTCTGAAATGATCTAATTCGGGACCCCATAACGACAGATGATATTATTCCTGATGAACTTGGCTACATGCAATGCTTTCAGCACTGCGTAGGGTTGGGCCTCCACCCACTTTGTAAAGTAGTCTATCGCCACCAGGATGTACCCATGCCCGTTCGACCCCTTCGGAGTAACTGCCCCAATAACATCAATTCTCTAGACTGAAAATGGCCACGGTGAAGTCATGTTGTATAGCTTCGATGGCGGGATATTCATGCGATTTGCATGGATCTGACACTTGTGGCATCGCCGAACAAAACCAATACAATCCTCCTCCATGGTTGACCAGTAGTAACCCTGTCTGAGAATTTTTCGAGCTAGCATCACTCTGCTCATGTACGATCCGCACTCTCCTCCGTGGATGGCCTGCATTAGGCGCTTCGATTCTTCTGCATCAACACATAGCTTGTGCATTCCCAGGTGGCCCTGTTTGTACAATTTACCCCCGCAGATGATAAACTGAGCAGCCATTCGCCTTATTGCCCTTTTATCTTTGGCATTTGCCCCTAGTGGCTAAGCCTCCTTTTCTAAGAAGTTCCAAATGTCATGATACTTGGGGTTCTGATCTTGTACTTCATCTATTGCGGTGATCAACTCGTAGGCCGGCACATACCTCTGTTTAATAATGATTGGACGCATCCGGACTCCCAAAGGGATGTTTAGCATGGAAGATAGAGTTGATAAAGCATCAGCAAACCTATTGCTCTCTCTTAATAGATGCGTGAAGGTTAGCTTCTCAAACCTAGGAATCAGAACATCCAAGGTTTGGTGATAGATTTTCATCCTTTCTTCTTTAACCTTCCAGTCTCTTTTTTCTTGAGACACAACCAGGTTCGAGTTCCCAATGATATCCAACCGTTTTGCCCCTAGTTCCAGGGTGGCTTCCAAGCCAGCGATACATGCCTCGTATTCTACTTCGTTGTTTGATACCTTGAACCGGAGCTTGAAAGCTAAAGGTATGTGGGAATTATCGGGCACTATCAACAACACCCCTATCCCATACCCATACTGGTTAGACACTCTGTCAAGGTACATAGTCCAAATCTCTTCTTTGACCTGTAGAATGGCCTTATCTGGGAAAAAATACTCTACTGCTCCATCTCCCTCCACTGGGTGATCGGCTAGGAACTCCGTTACCGCTCTCCCTTTCACAAACTTGCGAGTTATATACTTCAAATCTAATTCATTGAGAAGAAGCAACCAACGGGCTAGCCTACCTGTAAGCGCTGGTTTCTCGAAGAGATATTTGATGGGATCTAATCTCGAAACCAAAATTATAGAGTGAGCTAACAGATAGTGCCTCAACTTCCTGGTAGCCCATACCAAGTCTAAGCAAGCCTTCTCGAGCGGAGTGTAACGGGTCTCATATTCCAGCATCTTCTTGCTCAGGTAATAGATGGCCTTATCCACTCTATCCTCAGATTCCTGTGCAAGTATACAGCCCATTGTCGTGTCGGTTACTGATAGATACAAAATCAACAGTTTCCTCGGCTTTGGCGACGACAACACGAGTGGGTTCTGTAGATACTGCTTGATCTGCTCAAAAGAAACCTAGCATCGGTCATCCTATTGGAATTTCTTTCTTTTCTTCAGGAGACCAAATAGTGGTTCACAAGTCAAGGTTAATTTTGCAATAAACCGTCTTATGAATTGCACTTTACCCAGAAAGCCTCGCACCTCCTTTTTAGTCCTCGATGGTGGCATTTCTAAGATGGCCTTGATTTTGGAAGGATCGACTTCAATGCCCCTTTGTGTAATCAAGAACCCCAACATTTTCCCTGCTGTAACGCCAAAAGTACATTTCTGAGGATTTAGTTGCAACCGATATTCTCTGATCCGTTAGAAAAATTTCTTCAAGGCAGTGTAATGACCCTCCCTTTCCTTGGACTTGACAATCATGTTGTCCACGTACACCTCAACCTCTTTGTGGATCATATCGTGTAGGATAGTAGTTGCAGCCCATTGGTAAGTAGCCTCAGCGTTCTTCAAACTGAACGACATCACCCTATAGCAGTAGATTTCCCACGACGTGGTGAAAGCAGTCTTCTCCCTATTCTCGGGTGCCATCAAGATCTGGTTGTACCCCAGAAAACCCATCCATAAAGGAAAACAACGCATGCCCTGCAGTGAAGTCCACAAATTCATCGATATGCGACAGTGGAAAGTCGTCTTTCCGACTAGCTCTGTTCAAATCTCTGAAATCCACACATACCCGAATTCTGCCATTTTTCTTCGGCATCGGAACAATGTTGGCCAACCAAGTAGGATACTCAGATACTAGCAAGAACCCTACATCAATCTGCTTGGTGACCTCTTCCTTAATCTTCAAAGCCCAGTCCGGGCATATTCTCCAAAGCTTCTGTTTGACGGGTCGGGTCTTAGGGTCAAGAAGGATCCAGTGCTGTACAATCTCAGGATCGATTCCAGGCATGTCTTCGTAGGACCACGCAAAAACATCTTTGAAATCTTTTAATAAAGCGACTAAGCACTCGCGTTCCTCCGAAGACAACGTGGACCCGATCTGTACTAGACGCGGATCCTTCTCAGTACCAACATTAATGGAAGTGATTTCATCAACCAAAGGTTTTACAAACCTCTCATCCTCTTGATCAATCAAATGACCGGAGGAATTTCTTCCTCGTCGTTTTTATCAAAGTTTTGAAAGTCCTGATTAATGCAATACATAAGTGGCACAGAAAAGTACTCAAAAGCAACAGCGGTACCATTCTCATTCACAACTTCCAGTTCGTCCAATTCCTCAGTTACAACCGACTCAAAAGAAAAGAAAAAAGATGACCTGGACAAAACAATGGCATCCGAGTTATCAACTCCAAGAATACCGAACTCTGACTCAGAAGAACTAGAATCTGATTCCGACTCCATAGACTTTGTGGAATCAGATTCCGGTTCACTGTCTGACTCAGAATTGCTAGACAAAAAGCCCTCCACAAACTGCCAAACAAGGGAAGGTGCGATAGATGCATCCAGAATGCTGGAAGAAGGGCCCACGGCCGATTGATCTCTAATCATGGCAACAGAGAAGTCACCCCCCAAGCTCTCTGGTGTGATTTGAGGATCCGAGAAGAGACAAGCCAGCGTTGCTTCTATCTCGAGTTCTGTGCCATCGGACTCATCCTCTTTGCACTGTTCAACCTCAGCTGGTAGGTCAATCTGCTCTTTTGTAACTCTATCCCCTTACAACTGTAGGTTAAAAAAGATCTCAAAGCCAAGCAAGCGCCACTTCTCAGAATTCAGCCATGGCTCTGGAAAGCCGCAGAATGGAAAATCTTCTCCCTCCCGGACAAAGCGGTCGTTCAGGGTTCCTTGAATAGGTCTATGCACCAGTTCATAGTGCTTCCCGGCTTGCTTAGCCTTGGCTCTTTCGGCCATTTCCTTTCCCTTCCTTACCCAATCCTCTTTGGTAGGTGTAAAACCTAGACCAAAGGTACAAGGGTTGTGCGGCACTTTGGCCAATGCAGCGACGCCCTTCTGGCCACTCCTTCCCAATCCCATTCCGGGTACATGTTGAAGCTTATTCATGAGGTAGACGGATTGCGCACTAATATACAGTCCCTCATCAACAACCAGAATATCTTGCATTACCCGGGCCTCGGCCAAGGTGAATCCAGACAAAAAGACATCCTCCTCGCCGTGCACAATTTCCAAGACTAGTGTATTAACCTTCAATGGCAGATGTATGGAAGAGTTCCAAAAAACAATAACTACCCCCTTCCCATGGGGGTACTTCAGTATCTAATGTAGAGTGGAAGAGACAGTTTTCACTTGGTGCAGCCACGGCCGTCCAAGGAGTAAATTAAAGGTGGTTGGAACATCCAGAATGTGAAATTCAATGTTCTGTTGTGCCAAGCCAACCTGAGTTCTGATCCAAACTATCTCCATCATTTCCCGACTTGTATTGTCATAAGCCCGAATCACCTGGGCTGTTGGTGCGAAGTCTACAGGTTTTAAACCGATAGCGTAGGCCGTACGCGACAGACATACATTAATTGCAGATCCGGTATCAACCAAGACAACTAGTATCCACTTCTCTTTGCATTCCACAGAGATGTATAGTGGCTTGTTATGCTCAGAGCCCTCAGGCGGCAATTCTTTATCTATGAAGGTCAAAGTTGGTAAAGCGCCACCTGGGAAAACCAGTCCGACTAACTGCTCGGGGTTTGTGTCAATAGAGAGCTTAGCCTTATCCATTGTTGATAGGACAGCTTGTCTATGCACCTGTGAGGCCATGAGCAATCCCCAAATGGAGATATCTGCTTGAATCTTTTTCAGCTGCTTCAATACAACTTCCTCCTCTAACAGTTTTTCTTTCTGTTTTTCTGCTTCCTTATCTTTCCTTGATGCTTCTGGTTAGTCCAGGTGTGGGGGCTTAAAGTACCGCCCACTCTGAGTCATGTGATCCACTTCTTCGGTATACCAAGTATCATCTGGTAGGTTCTGTGCCTAGTCCTCATCAGTATGGGCAAGACACAAATCATCGTCTTCCCATCACATTCCTTCGGCAACTGACAAACAACTGTCTGGTTCAGTCATAATTGTTCCCGTGTTCACAACACATTCTGTCCCTGCAGGACCTTTGTCTTTTCTAGCCTTCTAATCATTCTCAGTTCTTTCCTGTTCGAATCGCTTCAGTGCAGCCTCCTGTTCTGTATCAGTTGACACAAGTTACCCAATTCTTGAGCAGAATTCTTAGTACCGGTGCTCTCCAACAACTTCCCCTTATTGTCGACCATTCCGACTATTGCAAACGTTCCTGTTTTTAACTGTTCTTGCTTTAGTTGAGACCCCTCATCAACATCTGGCTCTTCGCTAAGCCACTCTGTATTATCCGTTGATCCGTTCATATCAAACCAGCCGATCTGTACATTCCCCAGATCCTGTTCATCAAAGAACTACAGATTACTGATGTCCTCCTCAAGCTCAGCTAAGTCATCTAGACCCTGGCTTGGCCCGTCCTCCCGGACTACATTAACCTCCATTCCTTTTGGCAATTCCACCCTCAGTCTGGCCTGACTTGTTGGCACAATGTAGCGATAGGGGTTGTATGCTTCCTCAGTTAAGCTCACGGAGCCCTCAGGCATGCCTTCTTCTACCTCAGTCACCACCACGGGTTCGGGTTAGGATATGGACGCGCTCATCATGCACAAGTCTGTGCTTTTTGGGATGAACAGCACCGGCTTAGGCAGGTGGGAGGGAGTGATGTATATGCTAGGGTTGTATGAAACGGCCATTATTTGGATAAGGTTTA
This sequence comes from Camellia granthamiana, assembly GCA_036172215.1. Classification (NCBI taxonomy): domain Eukaryota; kingdom Viridiplantae; phylum Streptophyta; class Magnoliopsida; order Ericales; family Theaceae; genus Camellia; species Camellia granthamiana. Next base: position 65,906,140 of record CM069911.1, on the reverse strand, counting down.
CTTGCCTAGGTGGTGGGGGTTGGTTATGTAGTGGGAGGGGATTTGTAGTGACGTTTGGCTTCTTAGGAGGCGCTATCACTTTGTTGTTAATGAGATCTTGAGTCTTATGACGAAGTCTAAAGCATAGGTCGATGTCATGACCATTCTGCTGATGGAAGACGCAATACTTGGCCGGGTTGTGTATAGGAGGGAGGGAGTTAGGCAATGGGCGCGGTTCCAGGGGCTTCAGATGCCCCTTTCTGATCAGGACCCTCAAGGCCACCGATAGAGACATATAGAGTGGGGTGAAAACCCTCTGGCCTCGGGGTGGGTACTTTGCAGGTTGTGAGGTGGGTCCGGATGCACCGGTAAAAGGGGTGGTTGTTTTCGGTGTGGTGGTGACCATACCAACGTCAGAGGTCCTTGCAGCTGCATTGTTACTCGTAGCCGCATTTGAACTGCGTGTAAACGCCCTCTTGGGCTTCTTCTTTTCATGGTCAATTAGACCCTGTTTCATCGCATCCTCTATCTGTACCCCTATCTCATAAAGATCAACAAATGTAGGTAGGGGTAAGACAATCATCTTCTGCAGCAGCTTCGGTTACAGATTACGAACGACCATCCTTATTTGGTCATTTTCAGCTGGTTGGGTTGTCATCATGGAATCCTTGGCCCCCCACCGAGTGACGAAATCGGAGAAGCCCTCCTTCGGCTCTTGCCGAGTTACCTCGAGATCACGAGTTGTGACCTTGATTTGGGTGTTATAATAATATTGGGCAATGAAGGCCTCGGCCATCTCTTCCCAGCTCCTCTTCACAGAATCTTCCAGTTTAGCATACCAGATGGCCGCGATACCCGACAAGGTCCGGCCAAAGAGGGATAATTTCTGCAATCTAGTCAGGCCGATCGGCCACAGAATATCTGAAAATAACCTCAAGTGGACCATAGGATCACCCAAACCGTCGAAGCGGTCTATGTATGGCATTTTAAATCTATCCGGCAATGTCACCACCGAATCTGTATAGCCGTCCTCTATATCTGGAATCGAATTGACCCCCTGAGCTTTTGCTTTTGCTTCTCAACCGTCGAAGCTTCTCAATCGAATTGACCCCCAGCCGTCACTCATTACATTCTCCCCACCTTAAGAAGTTTGGTCCTCCAAACTTGGTTCACCTGGTTATAAGTCTAGTTCCGTCTTGGACATTTAACATTTCTCAATCATTTCATAAACTATCAAATGTAATTCCAACTTGGTAAGTTCACAAGGAACTCCCATTATCATAATTCCTTAAAGGTATATGCTTTTCGCAACAATTAGACCCATAATAGCCATTAAGTGCTAATTCAACGATTTCTGGGTTCTTTGCTCATTGTCTGTATTAGACTTATCAGTTCAAATCAAATCTCTAACAGGTTCAAATTTAATCAATACTGGCTTATCTCAAAGTCAACATCATTTATCACAGAGTTATTATATTCTTGGGCCATAAGCCATAGTTAGTAAACTGTTCTTAGCATGGACAAAAACATTTTCCAAGAATATGTAATACGTAAGTTCTTCAAACCCTTCATAAGTACACACACTACGTTGTGCAGAGATATTACTCAGAAACTCAGCAGACCTTTCAAAAATATCAGATGATGGGAAAATTCCCAGTAGCATTAAACTTATTTAATTTTGACAGAACAATCTCCGATTGAACTTATAACAGATAAGACATGATAACTTGAAGCTCGACATAGAGCCTTTATCAAGCATGCCACAATAAATTATCAAATGAAAAATTCATTCATGCATAGTGAAATTTCTCTTTTAGAAAATTTGTCATATCTTGAACGTTCGGAACTTTGTACATTTTGGGAACTTATCCGGAAAATTTATCATATCATAAACTGGTCAAAAGTTCGTAACATTTTTATCATTTCAGAAAATACTTATCATATTAAATATTGCATACTCCAAAGTATGAATTTCATGAAACATTGTATAGTAAAATCGTTTTCGACATCCTTGACACATCATGTTATAACATAGCATATACGGAACGGATAAATAGAACATATTCATACATATTCTTAGTTATATTTGAACCAGAATAGAAATCAGAGTTTATGCTTGATCGTAATCCACCCGTACAAGACCGTCGGTGGTACCATCTGTACAAGACCGTCGATGGCAAAACGTAATCCACCCGTACAAAACCGTTGGTGGTAAGAAATATCTTGTAACATACTTAAACCACGATATTATTACCCCCAGGCAAGGGCCTTGTATTGAGGATGCCATGAATATGTTTACATATATGGATCATCATTCCTTATTTCGTAACGTAATATATCAGAAAATAAAGCATTGCTTGTCATATCATGCCATTGCTGTGCGTTTAACAAAATAGAATAATTCTCGTGTACGTAACATGATTCAACTGTTATACATAACACAACTTATCAAAGTATGTATCACAATAAAGGAACAAGCCTTGAATTAATTCTCATACTAATATCTCATCTTTAACAATAGAAACACAACTTCCCTATCTCACTAAACGTTCATAAAATTCTTCCGAACATTATGTGATCACAAATTATAAGACTTGTATTTGTTACTATACCAGGTAACAATTTCGTCATTCTAACTCTTAATCATGCGTTCCATGCTCGTTATCAATCATCAACTATCGCTTCGTGTTTCCAGAACTCAACAGGTGTATACTTCTCATTAGTCAACTCCACACCCTACAATTTCCTACACCTTAGCCTTTATTTCTATGGACACCGATTAAACACATACTTGTAATCTCATCAACATAACTTAATTACGTCTTAGGGATATCTAAAATGTAATGTGGATGCTTAAAACATACTTTAAAACATTTTCTGAAATTTCTAAAAAATAGGTCCCCGCTCGAGCGGCAAAACCCCCGCTCGAGCGGACTGTGAAAATCTGGGTGAAAAACCAGTCTATTTCTGTCAAACCGTGGGTCCCCATTTTGAAAAAAATCAACTTCCAAAATCATCAAATTCAAGGTCCAGAACACTTGAATTAAGCTTCAAAACTAAACTCACATGAGCACGTAAAAGATTAAGCTTTGAGTTGAGATAGAAAGCCATAACCATGCATATAAAAACTTCCTTTCTTAAAATCCATGGAGGTTTCCCTTAAATATGAAAATCATGCTAGAAAACCATGATTTAAAACATGAATTCATAATATGATGCCATATATGCTCATAGATGTTCCAAAGGTTAAAAACATCATATAATATCATCAATCATCCATAATTTCCCTTTCATTCTACTTACTTACCATAAGATTATGCATGAATCAACTTTACCTCAAGAAATTAGAGAAGATCCTTACCTTGTAAGCCTTAAAGTTCAGATTTCAAAGTTCAAATGTTAGCTTACAGGTTTCCATAAACGAATTACACTCGCTAAGAGAGGTCATTATATGCCTAACTTCTTTTTACAATCAATCGCACCCAATACAATTTCAATTAGTACACAACCACATTTTATCAACTACTCAAATGCAGTACTTTCTCAAAATCACAGATCTATACATTGTCATGGTAAGGAGGACATAACTCTAGCTTAAAGTTAGAGTATCACATATAGTATTTCCTTTGTTTTTAGAAATATCCCATACGTAAAGTGTAATCAATTCACCAATTCACTTAGAGAGATGCTAAAAAGCCTAATTATATCGTTGTCATTTCTCACAGATGACTATCAACTGACAACATACATTTTAATCGTTACATATAAGTCGTCTTACTGACCAGTTCGAACCCTCACCACGTTTCCCCTGCGTAACTTTATTGATTAAATCCCATCTTCAGATCTTACCATGTTCTGCATAGCAATCAATCACAATATATACAAGAAATGTATAACAGACATGAATAATCACCATTGCGGTTAGCACATATACCCTTATCGTTGCTATCAATTCATTTCATATGCACTAAGCATGTCATGCGTGATGCCTAAGTCTTTTCTAGACATCCTAAAGCTCAATGGAGTCGTGTGTGAGATAGCAACTCGTGCTCTGATACCACCTGTCACACCCCAAACTCGCCCCTAAAAGTTTGGGCATGACCTATTCGAAAATGGACACTAAACCTGTTATACATAACATACGGGGCCTGAACGGAAGCATTTAATAATATAAAATACATAGAATAACATCCATTGAGCTAATACTAACATGCCAGGATCACATACACGTACTCAGCTCCTTTACTGAGCGTATAACTAAACATATATACATACATTTTTACTTAGATAGGCAATTAACCAAAAATTTAACAAAACTTTACAGACATGTATGGGCTTGGTCTGGGTGCCTGGACACACTGAGGTTGACAAATGAAAGGCGAGCATCAAGGTTAAGACTGACCTCCAAGGTGGTCACCTACAGAACAGATATAACACAAAGTAAGCCAGGCTCAGTGAATAATAATACATAAACAAAACGGTGCTTCATTTGAAACATAATATATCAATGCGTGCGAAATTGCAAAGTTAACATAATTAGTCTGCTTCTGTACTAATTTCATAACGGCCTTAGGCCCAGTCTTGAAACATAATAACTTGAAACATAATAACTTGGAGCATAATAACTTGAAACATAACATCTTAAAGCATAATGGCTTTAAGCCCTTGAATATTATAGCATTAAACTTTCAAACGTGTTGGCATAAAGCCCTTGAAACATAGTGGCATAAAAGCCCTTGAAACTTGTGGCATAAAAGCCCTTGAAACTTGTGGCACGAGGCCCTTGGAACATATGGCACGAGGCCCTTGAAACTTGTGGCATAAAGCCCTTGGAACATATGGCACGAGGCCCTTGAAACTTGTGGCATAAAGCCCTTGTAACATATTGGCACTAAGGCCCTTGAAACTTGTGGCATAAAGCCCTTGTAACATATTGGCACTAAGGCCCTTGAAAGTGGCATGAAGCCCTTGAAAAGGTTGGCATAAAAGCCCTTGAAATGGCACGAGGCCCTTGTAAATGGCAATAAGCCCTTGTAATTGGCAATAAGCCCTTGTAAATGGCACGAGGCCCTTGTAAATGGCACGAGGCCCTTGTAAATGGCATATATTGTCATATCGTAATGGAAATATAGCATTCATGTTCTTTATGAATATTCCTTATACTTGAACCATAAATAGAAATTATAAGTCATACATGTAACATACTTGATCTTGTAACATTCTTGAACTGGTAACCTGCTTGAACTTATAATATGCGTAAACTTGTAGTAGACTTAAACTTGTAACATACGTAAATTTATAACATAAACTTGTAAACATACGTAACATATGTAAACTTGTCTTTACTTGCACTTGTAACATATATAAACTTGTACCATACTTGAACTGGTAACTTACGAAAACTTGTAAACTTGCAACATACTTTAACTTGTATATACTTTAACTTATACATTTACTTAATCTTGTGCATACTTGAACTTGCCACACATATATAGACTTGCAACATTCTTAACATACTTGACTTATTACATATGTAAACTTATTTTAGAGTCTGACAGAATTCCAGAATCTTAGGAAGGTTGTTTCATTCTTTCTCTTACTTATTTACCTTCCTTGAATCATCTACATAAGCATATAACATTTATCTTCCTTAAAATATTTACTTAAACATTTTATCTTTCTTGAAACATTTACTTAAACATATAACATTTATCTTCCTTGAACATTTACATACATAAGTAACGGAATTAACAGAATACTAATGGCAATCATTAGCGGTGTAAAGTGTACTACTACTCACAGTGCATTGGTGAAGCATTTATCCCTCCCGAAGCGTGTCCTACACACATATGAAGTCACACATTAATTCTTTAAATCATTTCCCCTAATGTTCCTTTCTCATTTTAACATGATTACAATGCCCATAACAAGGTTCATTCGTAAATTTTTAACATTATTTCAAAACATCTTAGAAATCCAATTAAACTTGTTTACGTATAATTCAACCCACCAATTCCATGATTCTATTTTCAATTTGAGCAAAATCATTATTTATCATCACAAATTAACCTAGGGTTTTCAAGAACATAAAGTTTTCCATAAAAAATCATACTTCTCATACCATGACCTTACATCCCAATTTCCTCCTTGATTATACATCTAAGGATCATACTCCATCACTTTAACCCATCAATTGGACCCACAATGCTTCAAACCCGAAATTCCCAAATCTCATAATTTACTCTATATGCTCAAAAATACAAATTTGTACATCAATACAATGGAAATACCACAAATCTATCTCTTAATGTAAGTATTGAAGAGTATTAGAACCCTTACCTCAAGAATCAACAAAAGAGCAAGCTTGAGGAGAAACCTTCGCAAATCCAAGTTCCAATCGGTTTAAAACATTGATCTTTTCTTAGTCTCCATCCTTGATACAAAACCCATGGTGGATTGTTGCTCAAATTAGAGGAACTCAAGGTTTTGAGGCTAGGGTTTCGGAGGGTTTCGAACTTAGGAGAAGAGGAAAGAAGAGCGGGGAAAGAAAATGTGGAAAAAGATCTCAAAATCCCGTTTTTTAAGCTGCTGTCCCGTAATTCCAGCTCGAGCGGAGGAATTCCCGCTCGAGCGGACCTGTTTTCAGTACAGATCCCGAAACTTTGAACAGGTATAACTCTCCCATCCGGACTCCGTTCTAGGTCGTTCTTGTGGTCAAATTGAAGCCCCGGAGATAAGCTTTCCAATGGTTCCAACCTCACATCCAAATTCAAAGTGTGGAAAAAGAAAAGGGCAAAAGAGTGACGGCTGGTCGTAGATTACCTAACCGAATTATATTCTTTGGTCCAATCTTACTTTACCATCACACCACCACCTCAATCAATACTCCAAAATAGATAAAACATTTACAATTTCAATAGATATAGTTGAATTAAAATACATTAACCCCTAATTAAATAAGGATGACTTTTGGGGTCATTACAAGGTCAATTGGTCAAAAAGGGTGCCTCAGCAAGACCACCTAATATACCTCTCGCTCCTAACACTGAGAAGTGAAAGGAGGATCAAACAATATAGCGGTAGTCTAGATCCAAGGTTTGTGTTCCTATCGTGGTAGAGCCCACAACCGGTTAGCCTTATGGCACGCTTTTCCAAGCAAGCCTCTGGCAAACCGTTTAGGAATAGCAGATGGAAAACATTGTGACTTAGGCGCACCTATGCAAATGCAATGCAAAGAAAAACATAAATGTAGATAAACAACATATCATGAGTTCGAGTCAAGTTCTCTAAATCCCCAGCAGAGTCGCCAGAAACTATAGACTCAACTTTTTTCGTGCCCCCTTTTCGGAGAGCTCAAATTGGTCCTACAGTTCGGACTCCTGTCACGGTTATGAATCTATTCTCACAAAGTACAATGTGAGACTGATAAACACCAAAGAGTCCAATCCGGAAAATCATTTTGGAAAATTGATTTTGAATCAAATAATGCCAAAACTAGACTGCTTTGCCAGATTACAGGGTCGCCACCTAAATATTTTGTTTTTGGGAAATTTAGGAAACCCTGACTCGTGCCAAAGGCCACGTGTCCGTCATCACCAAAATTGCCTCGACTCGGGAACTTGGGTACAAGAGGGAAAGGTCCTGAAATGAGCACCCTCGCTCGCCCGATCAAAGATCGGCCTGTACTAAGCATGATATGTAGTTTTATAAACCTCATGTGTTCTTATTCCGGTTATTAATCTAACTTTACTATGTGACGCACACAAGCAAGTATAGACTAAGTTGCGAGATTTGGAACGAATCAACTCATGTTTGCTTTTGAAAATAGTTTGAAATTGCCACTCTCAAGTGGGCTAAAGCGCGGATTTGCCACCAAACATGATGGGCTCAAAACATGATTTTCCACTTCGCAAAGTGGGCCTAAAACATACATTTAATGAATTGTTCCAATTCAAGCAACAAAGCTTTCATCCACAAGCATTCATGCAGTTTAGCACTTAAGCAAATAGCCTCATGGAAAGCATGCAAAACATGGCATTTATGGCAATTACACTCATGCAATATGCCAAAGCGTGAAAGCTTACCGAGTACTCCAAGCCAAAACAAAAGCTAGTTAGAAAACAATGCATGATCCTAACTATACAAGATGCCTAATGCAACACATGCAATAATGCGATTAAATAGGCTCGGGTACTTAATCATGGCATATGATATAATTTGATAACATGTTGTGAAACACGTATTCAAAGAAGTGTATTGAAATTGCGATGTAGTTTGAATGATACGTTGAGCCTCGGTGCATGCAAGACAAATGAATGATGCAATCATGCAAGCATAAGGTATGCTAATCGAAAAATGACCCTAAACTAACCATCGAAAGTGGTTAAATAAAAGGGAGAAAGACGTGGGGTTGGAAGACATGCACACACACACGCACACTTATTACAACATTACGCCCTCGCGAAGGAGGGTCCGAATGAATAAGCTAAGCTAATCTAAGCTAAGCTAAATGAATTAATCTAATTAAACTAATTAGACTAATTATTACAAACCAAAATAAAAAAATAGCTAAGCTAAGCTACTTAATTATTACAACACTTAACTAATTATCAGCTAGTTAATTAAGTTACAAAGCCAATGTACACTAATTAAACATTTAAAGCACTAACTACACTGCCTCAGCTCTGCTTTGGAAAGTAGAAGATGCATGCACTCAGTTTTCGCCCCGAAAAGCCCTCCAGTTTGCTCTTGAGAGGCTCTGTTTGCAGGGTTGAGCTTACTTTAAGAACTTTCTACTCCACCTTACCAAATCAATACTGAGGACTGCACCAATGGCCTGCCGGCCATGAGTGCTTGCTGCCGGCCCCTTGCCGGCCAAAGATGTGCCATGCCGGCCAAAAATGAGGCACTGCCGGCCATCAGTGTGCCACTGCCGGCCACTGGTGTGCTGAATAACCACACTGCAACAGAGCACAAACAGAGGAAAATGGAGGGTTTTCTAAGGACATGTTTGTACTGTACCCTCTCCTTATCATCTCAAAACATTAAAGGAGTGGCACTCTTAGATCCAAAACCACCAATCAAGCATTTTCAATGCATGATGGCCAAAAATCCAAGTTGTACACTTTCAATAAATGCACAAAACAAGACTCAAAGGACCACCACCTTATCATGCATGATCAAGGGTGATGGAAACAAAGGAGATTGGCTCATTTCATCACTTTGAGTATGAAATGGACCAATCTTCCTTGTGTTTAATATAACGTCCGATTGAACACAATGCAATGCAACACAACAATGCTTTATCTTGGTCATGTTTTACTTGTTCAATTTTGTTTACTCATTTTAGCATTACCAAGTCATTCTTTAACCGGTTAAGTCCAAGATGAGTATCTTGTAATGAGAGAGGGGCCAACCAAAGGATGGTTTAAGACATGAGAGAGATCATGCCTTTGGTTAGGAGGAACCCTCGAAAGAGGGTTAAAACCATTGAGCACAAGCTCTATCTCAAGCTTAAGCACAACCTTAAGGTTAACCAACCCTCAAAGCAAATGAAAAGTGAAGAAATGAGGGAGGTTGCAGATATTTCAGTGCTGAAATGGCATGAAAAATGATATTACAACATGCAAGCAACTCATGCACAACATGTTTAAAAGCCAAAAACACTAAACTAGTGAAGAGCACTACACTATAGCCATGCAATATGAAGCTTAACTGACCAAACCAGCTTTGGACAAAGCTAAAAACATGCCGAAACAGTGGCTAAAACATGCTAAAATTGAAGCCTAAAAGGCTAGAAAAACATGCTCACATGTTAGCCCACAAACAAGACTCAAGACACAACTCTCTAAAGCAATGAAAGAGTGAAATAAGTAAGAGTGTGATAGAACTATACACACTAAAATCAAATGCTAAATGATGCTACAACATGCAATCATCTCAAGCAAAACATGTTAGAGGCCTTGAAACACTAAGCTAGTGAAGGCATTTGCACTACAACGATGCAAGACAAGGCTCATATGACCAAGACAGCTCAAAGTAGAGTTAAAGTAGGCCAAATCAGTAGCTAAAACATGCTGAGATCTAGTCACACAAAGGTAGAAAAACATGCTCACATGTTAGGCTATCTACACTTGCAAACAAGACACAAGGAGGAGAGGCTACCCCCTCCTATTTTGGACCTCAAAACCAAGTTTTTACCACTAAAATTCCTCTGGAATTCAGTGGTTTAAAGGGCCAAAAAAGTTGTTTCAAAAAGCTTTGAAAGATGGCACAAAAGGCTTCACAAGCCAAAGAGCAAAGAGAGGAGACAACCCCCTAACTCAACAAGACTTAAACCACCATTTGAAACATTAAAAATAGAGTTTTTTATGGTTGAAAAACCAAGTCAAAACAGTGTAAAAAGATGGCCAAGAAATCAACTGAAACAAAGCTTAAAAGAGGTAAGCCTTATACTTTTGAAGCACAGCAACAAAACAGCCACAATTCTGAGCTTAAACCACCCTTAGGAGCTCAAACCAAGCCTCAAAGAACCTCAGCTCCAAGGTGAAGGTGTTTGGTCAAGGGTCTTAGTGCAAATGTGTAGAGAATTCTCACTTTCAAGGACAAAATAGGGAGAGAGAGAGAGAGAGAGAGAGAGAGAGAGAGAGAGAGAGAGAGAGAGGAAATTTTTTTGTCTTCAAAATTTCCAACCTTGAGCATACAAGAGGAAGGCTTCTATAGATAGAAGATACAAAATCCTCTCAAAAAGATCCAACCATCCACGTGCAAGGAGATGCTCCAATCTGGGCAAACAGCTGGCACAAAATATCAAAAAATATCTACTGATGCACTCATGGCCGGCCGGCCATCGCTCGTTGATGGCCGGCAGGGCACATCAATGGCCGGCAGGCCAAAGTCCATGGCCGGCAATGCCTTATCATGGCCGGCAGTGCATCAAGAAAAACATTTTGAAAGGACCAAGACATGATCCAAAAATGTGACAAAATTAATGCAGGGTTTGGAAAGCTCAAACCTGTGGCGTTCCGCCGCGAATTTCAAGCGCTCGACGAGCAATCAAACTTGTCACTGGATGTACCTACGAGAACATCCAAGTCTTGAGGATGGTCAAAAATGGGGTGTCTACACACTCCTTTTGTTAAACGCTCAAAACTTCAAAGGCTCACGTTTAGTTTCGAAAACCTTTCAATGAAAAATAGTGAGACCTTGGATGAATTTTATGCAAAGTTGAGTGACATTGTAAATTCTAGCTTCAATTTAGGTGAAAAAATACCAGAATCCAAGATTGTGGAAAAAATTTTGCGGTGCTTGCTCGATCAGTTCCAACCAAAAGTTACGGCTATTAAGGAGGCTTAGCATGTTGACAACCTCAAGCTGGATCATTTGGTTAGAAATCTCCAAATTGATGAGGCACATAGGAATTTCAAAAAGAAACAAAGAGATGATATTGCTTTGAGTAGTGCTCATAAAGTTAGAAAGGATTCTGATGAGGATTGTGAAATTGATTCTAAGATTACGAATACTTTCGTAAAACAATTTAAAAAGTCTTTTCTAAAAAAAAATCCTAATCTTTTGGAATCAACTCATAAATCCAAAGGAAAAGATAAACTCAAAATTAATTCTATAACCAAGAAGGAAAAAGGAAAGATACAAGGAAACTCTGAAAGAATCCAATGTTATGAATGCCAAGAATTTGGCCACTTTGCTCAAGAATGCCCTAATCGGTTGAAGAAGAATAAAGCCTTTGCTATCACTTGGGATAATGAATTCAAGCCTGATAAAGATGAAAGTGACAATGAAGCACAAGGTGAAGAGAGGCATGAACAATTCCTTACTTTCATGGTGGCTTCCGAAACTGAAGGACAAATAAAGTATCCGAAGAGGCCGGTTGAGAATGTCAAATGATGAATCCTCGGGGAGTGATGATGAAGAGCTTCAGCAAGCTTATGAAAAGTTGTATGAATAATCTCTTAACTTATCTAAATTGACTGACAAACTTACTATCAAACTCAAAGCCTAAGAAAGTGAGAATGCCAAATTAAAGAAGGAGATTTCCGAGGCTAGGAATGATGCCGTTAAGATTTCTAGTGATCGACTTGCTCTTTGTGCAAAACTTTTGACTTGTGAGACAGAGAGGAATGAGCTACAACAAATCTATGCAACGTATGAAGAAAAGATTGAAACTCTCAAGATGTCTCAGGTTGCTTTGGAAGTGTACCCTCAATTACTTAGTGAATTCACGCACGTATTAAACCGACCCCTATATGCCTCTTCCACCACCCTTTTCACCTTGGAATTGTCTTGCCCAACGTTGAATCCACAACGCCGATATCGAATCCACGACAACGAGCCACTCCAGAATCCACCAAAGCTTCAGGCCCTAATTCCACGCAATCCACCGAAGAACAATGCCCTTTTATGAATAAAACAAACAAAACAAACTCTTTGATATAATCTACTCAATTCATGAGTAAACTCTCACATATATCAAAGGAAACAAGCAAAGAAGCTCCAAATGAAAAACCCTAATACCCAAGAAAAAGATCTGCAAGCCATCCTCCTAAAACCTGACTGAACCGCAGTTTTTATAGCAAACAGATTTGCGATCTTAGCTCAAGCACAAGAATGACTGCTCGATCGGGCTAACTAAAACGTGTGTTCCAGAACATGGATCTACACTTGAGCACAGGAATGGCCACTCAAGCGGGCTGACAAAAATGCGTGTTCCAAAACATGGATCTACGCTTAAGAGCTGGAATGGCCGCTCGAGCAAACTAACTAAAACGCGTGTTCTAGAACATGGATCTACGCATCTAAATACTCAAAGCCTCACTGAAATAAAGAAACAAATAAAATCACAATTGAAAGGAGTTTTGTCAAACGGGATTGCTAATAACAAATACCTAACAGTCCCAGCTGCAACTATCTTCCACAGTAGGTCCCTCATTTCAATCCCTTTGAACTTTGCTATGAAATTTATGTAAATATATCTTATACAGAACCTATATTCCACATTTGGCATTACCTTCTCAAATGCAAGTACCAACCCTTTTTAACACTACCAATATCATCCAAGTTACGTTAAAAACTAGACCCAAGAATCTTTAGTCTTTGCCTCAACAGCTATCCATGAAATTGGAAAGTAGTTATTATTCTCGTCCCTTCCAAGTGCACATAACAATTAGTCACCATAGATTCCTTTCAGATGATACCCATCCAATCCTACAATGGGCCTACATCCTCCAATAAAGCATGTTCTAAGGGCTGCGAACCCAACATATAACCTCTGGAAAACTAGGGGCAATTCTAAGTTGGGCCTACGCATGTCTTCAATGGGCCTATCCACCACAACTTGCATTACACTATTAGAATTATGCAGCCTCACAGTTTCACAATAATGATACACCTTTGCATATTGAACCCTTTGATCCCCTTCAATAACTTCTCTTGATCTTTTTAACCTATACAATTGAGACCTACTGACATCAACCATTAACTCCCTTCATACTGTCTTCTACATAAGCCCAACTTTGGTGTTATGGTCATCTCTTAACTTGTCCATATACTTGTGTGCCAAGTAAGTTGAGTTGACCAAGTGATTGTCATATGACCTTCCATATGCATGCTTTAGCTGGAATGATTTGATTTGAAAAGTCCTCTCACCTTGCATGGGAGAAGCGTGCAATCTCCATCCACATCCATGCTTGCACACCATAGTAATCCTAGAATTGTCATTCTTTATATACTTTGTGTCATAACTATGTTGGATATTCCACTCTTTCATTACCTATCTAAAAATTTAAGGGGTGGCAAACTTCATTCCAAGTTTGAGTTGCGACTTTTTCATATCTACTTCCTCAATGAACTCAAGATATTTATCTTCATATTGAGTTATGTACAGTGTGTAAATCTTCATTCTCGGAATTAGAATACCACCCTTCATCATTAGTCCTTGTATCACATGAAGGAGGTTGCCTCTTTCTTTTCTTTGCAATCTCCCTTAGTGTAAAAATATCATCATCTTCTGGCCCCTCTAAACCCTCATTCAACCAACCAGGTTTATCACTTTCATAGTCTTCATCTTATGAACCACTGTTATCATTCCCATCAATAATGTAATCAGGATCATCATTATTTTCTTCATCTCAATCTCCATTATCGCTTTTCTCATCTCTGACATCTTCACCCCCATTTGCATGATTCATTTCTTCATCTCCTACTCCTTCACCCATATCTCCATGATTCATTTCCTCATCACCTACATCTTGCACTCCATCTCCATAAGCTCCTAAACCTTGTCCTCCTTCTCCACAATCCATCTCTTGTTTACTTTTATTTTCCACTCCATCATGCACCCTTTCATCTGCTGCAACAATATCTATTTCATGCCAAGTCAATGCCTACTTAAAAACTAATTGGTACTCTTGGGCTACCAAATGTTTCCCTTTTGGACTTATCACCTGTAATGGTTGCTGACCCTTCTCCACAAACAATTGAATCACATCTAAACCTTCATAATCATATATCACAGTAAGTATATCACCATTTTCTTCAATTATTCCCATCATCCAAAGTTTTTCTAGGTTTCCTATACCACAATACACAAGTACTATAGACATCTATTTTTATCTCCCTCAACATGGTATGAATCTCAAAAAAAGACAGTCTGTCAACATCATAAATATATTTCAGTTTCTCTTGTTTATAAGCAATATTAGGAGGCTTACTGAAGCACCCATTGTAATTGATCTCAAAAATCGTTTTTTTTTACCTCATTGCACAAAACAACAAAAGTGAACAATACTACATTATAAAAATCAAAGTCATTGGGACCACACTATGCAGTTAATATTTGATTATTAATTAAATTCCCTAATATTTAATTAAAATTCCTTGGGACCACAACAAAATATCCATTGTTTATAAAGCGCTATACCCTGCCTTAACCAAAATTCCCAAAAATTAAACCAATAAAAGTATGGCATCCATAAAAAATTACAAAATCTCTAAACCCAAACAGAAGATATGAATAAAAATATCCAAAATCAACATCATGATACCAATACATAGTTTCATTATTTGTAAAAAAATTACCAAATCTCTAAACTAAAATAAAAATATGAATAAAAAATCAACATCATAAAAGATATTGTAACGCCCCAAAATAATTCAACATGAACTACTCGCATTAAGTAACATTCACTAAGCAATAACAATGATCCTTCCATTTCCACATGATTAATAAATAAGTTTAATTACAAAGTTCCACATGCGATATACATTCAACGAAATAAAAGAACACATGAATCTATAGCATGTGAAGCCTCAAGTCTCAAAACAATAAAATGCTGGGCTTACATCTTCCAAGGCAATAGCCCGGTTACACAAAATCGTCTCTCAGGCCCAAACATATTAGCCCTTGGCTTTACAAAAATTTACACAAAATGAGAGCTACTTACTCTTCGCAGAATATCCACGCCCTCAGTTCGGCGGGATCACCATATCTTTACCTGCACCAAATCCCATAGGGGTGAGCATAAAGCCTAG
Organism: Camellia granthamiana; assembly: GCA_036172215.1. NCBI lineage: Eukaryota > Viridiplantae > Streptophyta > Magnoliopsida > Ericales > Theaceae > Camellia > Camellia granthamiana. The sequence goes on along the minus strand of CM069911.1, from coordinate 65,890,615 downwards.
TAGAGAATTCTAACAAAGTATATACTGTTATGCAATTCTCAAAAAAAAATGCAAATGTTCATGCCATGCCTTGCTTTCTTAAAGAAAATTTTTATTCCAATAACTGTTAGTAATCTTATCTCATTCAACAAAAGAACTTCCAATTTTAATCGATAGGGGTGGTAAATACAACAATGGTAGTCCCTAGGCTGGTGTCTGCAAGTAGACTCTATGAGTACTACCAAACTGTTATTTTTACCGGTATTAACCGGAAGGCTCGACACCTATCCGTGCGGTTTTTTGGTCTTTCACCATGGACACTCAGGCCAACTTAACAAAATTCATTTACACCCCTTAACTAGACCTACCACTGTATTTACCCCTTACACACTTCCATAGTTCTTATTACAATACCATTTTCTCTCATGAATGTAAATCTCTTCAATTTAGAACCACAATGCACAATAATAAAAGAAATAATATACAATGCAATAATTCCCATAATTCATAACATTTCTTCATGTTCAAGGCCTTTACAATAATGCCACATTCACAATTTTCCCATTTCTTTCTTCATTGTTTCCTTCACAAGTCAACCACATATCATCCATTCATACCACAATTTCCTCATTTCACAAGTTATAGCAACATAGTCTCACCAAGAGCTACACGTAAAGCTTTCAAAACAATTTTCTACTTCTCAATACATTAAAAGTTTACTATTTTTGCAAACACATTATGGAATTTATACCCATTCATCTTCAATTCAAAGATAGAAAAGAATTTCAAGAACCTTTCCATGTTCTTTCCAAAAATCCCCAATTTTCCTAGGGTTTTCATAAAAAACCAAACATTTCCCACCCTCTTAAAGAAACCCCATTAAACCATCCCTTTTGAGTGTCAAAATAACTAAACAAACCCACTAGGAATTAACAAAAATGATTTGAGATTAAACCCCTTTTGAAAACTCTACATTTTTAATCACAAAAATCAAAATCAACACTAATCCTTCAAGGAAACTTTTAAATCAACAACAACAATACATAACTACTATATATATCCCTACCTCAAAGTAGAAGCTCAAAAAGAAAGATGAGAGAAACCCCAAGATGCTCCAAACTCGTATTTTCTTGGATCAAAAGAAAGCCCACTCAAGGCTCTAGCTTTTTAATAAAGAGAAATGAATAGAAAAGCCCTAGAAATGGAGTATTTGTAGATAGAAGAAGTGATAGAGAGAGAGAGAAAGTCGGATCCAGGGTTTTGGAGGAAGAAGGAAATGAAAAAATGATAAACTTCCCGCTGCTGAGATCTGATGTACGTGAAGCTCGCTCGAGTGACCAGACACAACGAAAGAACCTCGCTCGAGCAAACAAAGCGAGACTTCAGGTCTGCAACCCACCAATGCAGACGCACGCTCGAGCGCAAGAATGCTCGCTCGAGCATGAGAAAGCTCGCCCGAGCGAAGAATGCCACTCTTCAGGTCTAAAAGAGATGCAGACGCACGCTCGAGCGCAAGGTTTCTCGCTCGAGCGATGAGACACACCAGACAAGGCTCACTTGAGTGCAAGAAAGCTCACTTGAGCGAAGAGGTGAATACCTAAAGCTCGCTCGAGCGCAAAAAGCCTCGCTCGAGCGAAGAGAGAAAAACCTAGACAGCAACCACTTGCACTAACTCACAACCAACCTGTTTCAAACTCGCTCGACACAACCCAAACTCAAATATAAGGAAACAAAGGGTAGAAACACGAGGCATAAGCCATAGCACACAATCACGGATCACTATAGATATGAATAAAGCTGTAAACCCCACTCCACTTTAACTAAAATCCCCAAAAAAAAAATAAAGCAATAAAAGGCTTGAATATAGAAATTGAAGTATACAAAAACAAATATATGAATAAAAAATACCCAAAGTTAACATCATGAAAAAAAATACATATTATTTATGAAGCTCTATATCCCACCCCACCCCACCCCCCCTCCAAAAAAAAAAAATCTCCAAAAATTAAAGCAATACAGGCATTCCATGTGTAAAAAATTACAAATTTTATAAATCAAAGTAAACACAAACAAAGATATGAATAAAAATTACAAAAAATCAACATCTACCAATCAAAATAAATTAGGGTAAATAAAACATACCTAAACTAGCGATGGCGTTCACGATGGATCAATGATAAAACCCGAGTTCAATCCAATCAACCACAGTGAGAAAGAATATAGAGAGAGAAAGAAGATCGAGATACGAATACTATATTAGTCAAATGAAACGACTAAGGGTGTAAAATATCTAGGTGTATTTATGACTTTTTACAACTTCTGTTACATCTGTCCAAAATTACATTCTTGTATGAAGTCCAAGGAGTTAAAGTGATACAAATGAAGTTACAAGAGGATTCCGTATTTTTTAGACAAACTACAAGAAGTTAAAATATAATTTATCCTAATAAAATATTTCATATAAAAGTGAATTTTACTATCTAGAAGTAATCATTTCATTTAATTCATCTCATCTATGGATAGTAAGATTAAAAATTTACTTATAATAGGCTATAATTGGTTGATATGATATGATAGTTTCACTCATTTTTTTCTCCTTTTTTTGGAGAGGATATTTTTCTTTTTCTTTTTATTTTTTTATCATTTGAAATAATATTTCACACCATTTAATTTATGACTATTATCCAGTTGTTGCTGAAAAAAGACATTAAGGCATGTTTATTGATCCATAAAACTTGTATTCCATTGGTTGGTTGCATTATTCATATTAGATTATGAAGGACACTATATCCAACAAAATGGATAATTTTTTTAATCCTACAAGTAATAATACAAAATAAATATATAATTAAATTATTTATTTCTATATTCATTGCAAAACTAATGTGGAGAAGAGAGAATTATTTATCCCACTAAACTAGTTAGATAATCAATACTACACTAATTTATAAATTATTAATTTTCTTACTAATAATCATGCTATTTAATCAAATTGGGCCTAAAGTGATTAGTGTTACTGAGACACCACACCACAGTAGTTCCAAGAATACAAAATAATTTTAATTTTTTTAAGTATATATATGAATTAGGGGTTGGTACACATGATGTGTGTGCGATTAAAATAAGTAAAAATAAAACAAAACTTTTATGCATGTTATGCAAGTGGTAAAAGTCTTATTCATTAAACTTAAAGTTCAAAGTCTGAGTCTTACTTTTGTCAACTATGTAATTTTTTATTTTATTTTTTCAAATAAGAAAAATGAGAATGCGTGGTAGAAGGAGAAGTCACCAAAAGTTAACCACCAAATGAATTGTTCACCTTTAGTAGAAAAAGGAAAAAGATTGAGGGCTCTAACAAGTGAGCTCTAGAGGAGCTCTAATGGGTGGGACCTATACTATGATGTGATATTTTGTGCTATTTTTTTTTAATTTTTTTTTTTCGGATTTACCACATGACTAAAGTTCAAATTAATATTTTAGATTTAAAACTTTATATCATTTCCCGTAGAAAAATGATGATATAGAAGATATCATGATGAATTGGTTGACAGATTGAAGAGTCGCAAACATTTTTTCTAGTGATCTGACTAGGCTAGCTGACCAGACCATCCTGATCCAAAAACCCAAATCTTCTCTTTTTGTTTGCAACCCAAAATCAAACTTGTTTCACAACATGATTTGCGTTTGGGGTGTTTTGGGGCATGTCCAATTCTCAAACCAGCTAGTGCAAAGGTCATGGTGGGAGATTTGGACAAATCAAACTCATTTTTTCTATGAGTACAGAAATAAATTACATAATACTCACAACGATGTCGGTTTTACTTTTTGCGAGCATTCTATGATTCATTTACGTATAATTGTTATACAAAATGTATGTATATATAATAATATTATCCCAAAATAAAAAAACTTGTGAAGATAACAATGTAATAATCCACTATGATCTAGACATATTTAGATTCTCTACATTTTATGGATGGAATGAAAAATCTCCAATTCATTATTAAGGAATATGAAAAGTCCTCGTCTAACAAATATTTATTTAAATTAAAAGTGATTTTGAAACTGATTTCAAATTTTTTAATGTGTTCTATTTTTTTTTTAATAAATCAATAATATGTATATATAAGAATTTATTAAAATATATTTTTAAAATACGTGTTAAGAAATTTAAAATACTATATTATATATTACGTTTTAAATTAGATGAAATAAAATTATGGGTGTTGATTTTTGATCTCACAACCAAACATGGTACTTAGCTGGAGAGCATGCGGTAGAATAGATTAAACCAAGCATCTGTCAACAAGAAGATAAGAATATCACGGTGACTCGTCCACCTGGGGGCACTCTGACGATCAAGTCAGTCAACTTAACTCTCAAAGATATCAAATAAGTAATACAACTGTCAATTGAAGAGTACCTTAAACCTACGAGGTGCCTTACTTTTATAGCCGCTAGCGTCCTCATCTCCTAGGAATCTCACTTCATAAGACTCAAGCACAATACTTATCTCGGACTCTTAATTAGATATGGATGAACTATTCAATAGTCTCATCTTTATCCGAACTAAGCGCATTATTTATTTAGGACTCTTATCCTCTATCCAAATATATCGGATTCCGGTATTACTGTACCATATCTCGACAACACCATAATTATTTCGGAAATTTAACTCATCCACATAGCACCTTGGCCAACACCTCAACCATATCCCGACTGATCTTAAAAGTACATCCTCACAAAAATTTGTATAAAAATTTTAAAAATTTTAACATATGACCGATAAAGGGGTAATGAGAAAAGAACATTAAGGCCTGGTTTGGCATACACTATAAAAGATAAAAAGTTAAAAAGTTACAAAAAAAGCTAAAAAGTTATCACTATTCACCCAAAAAAAATATATAAAAAAAAATGAATTTACACAGGACAAGTACAAGCCACTGTGTATTGAAGTGATGGTAAGTGGTGGTATAAATTTACACATAGGTGCACAAAAAATTTATACAGGATGGTGTTGTTCGGCCCGTGGGTGCCCATCATGGGTCCCTTTTTGATAATTTGAACCGTTGAATGTGTAGAACTCGTCGAGTACTATATTCTTGTAAAAAATCACGTTGATCGAATATCGATAGCTATATGATCAAATCAGGTTTGTATAAAAAAAAATGAACGGTGAACAAATTAACGGTTGACAAAAAACTAATGAATGAGATAGCTATCAATATCCGATTAACATGATTTTTTACAAGCATATAGTACTCGACGAGTTCTACACATTGAATGGTTCCGATTATCAAAACGGGACCCGTGGTGGGCCTCCACGGGCCGAACAGTACCGTCTAGTCCGATCTCGGACTGGAGGCAAGCTTCTCCTATACATCTTCTCTGGTATGCTGCCCACCATACTGGCTTCCATAGTGATGGTACTGTCAGTACGCAAGTACAGATAGTAGGGGTAATATGATAATTTTGCTATTTTATACAATATTTTAATACACAATTTTTTGTAAAAAGTAAAAAAATTATCCCAAATAATTATTTTTTTTCCTGTACTTTTTTATTTAAAAAATCAAAAAGTACACTTATATAGAACATTTTAAACAACCCCTAACATCGGTATTGGCAACATATATAAATGATTAAAAAAAAAAGTTTGGACACCCACATGCAAGTATGAAACTCAATGCAACAAGGCCTAGTAGTTATAAATCATTTTAATTTTAAATTTTGATGACGTGACGTAATAATTATAAATTATTAACTTCAAATCTCGATGATCTATTGTAATTTTATAAAATAAAATAAAAATTTATAATCTATTTATGTAATGGATATAATCAAAAGAGAATTGCCCTATATATCACAATTTCTTATTATTTTATTAGTGGCAACCCGTGCTATGCACGGAAATGTATAATTTAAATAATTTATTATACTCATTTTTTTATTATAAAATAAAAAATTCTTATAAATTTAAAATATAATAGGAAGTTATAACTAACAAATATTTTGAATATGATAACTATCTAATACCTAAGTTCATAAATTCATTTTTTCCATACATTTGTCATTTGAAACATTGATTATAAAATTATCTTAGTACAAGTAGGTCATTTAGCAGCATGAACTATATTTCTATTGGACATTATTATAACTTTAAAAACAAATAATGTAAAAATGGGTACTATTACAAATAATGTAAAATTTTTAAAATGAATACTGCCTAACCAATTATGACATGGTTGATGATTGAATGCAACTCGAATCTTAAATGTAGAGTTTGAACAAAACTTTATACCTAATATACAAACACTAAAAAAACTCGATGGTATGTTAGAATATATAGCTGAAGTGTGAAGCATTTGAAAAATAAGATAGAAATGAAATTGGAAATCATTATCAGATAGAAATAAATTTGAAGATAATTATTAGATTAAAGATGAAAATAAATTAAAAAAAAGGCATCATATGAAAATAAAATAAAAATAAAGTTGGAGATAATGATAGGATTGGGGATAAAAAAAATTAAAAAGGAAGAAATAAGAAATAAAGATAAACGAAGATACTGGAGAAGATTAAGCAAAATAAAAAATTAATAAAAAGAGATAAGGAGTCTTAGATAAAGTAAAAAATTTAAAATAAAAACAATATTAAGAGAAAGAAATTTTTTTATTGGAGAAAAATAAGGATGACGAAAAATTAAAAACATAACTTTGAGAGAGCGACATGGAGGAAATAGAATCTTAACTTTGATTAAGAATTGAGAATTGAGACTTTGAAAATTTTAGAGAACACACTATATTTGTTTATATATATAGTATAGATATATACATAGGTAAAAAGATAGATATCAAATCTAATTTAAAAAGTAAAGGTAAAAGTAAAATAAACATCCTACGAAAAAAGAAGAGAGAAATGTGGGAATTCGGTTGCTGATAATCAAAATTTTAAAAAGATAAGATATTTATGAGTAATTATGTATGAGTAGAAGATAATTTAATTTTGTTTGTTATATCAAAATAAAGGCATATATATTTTATTGAATAGTAGCAAATAAATTTACTTTTTAAATAAAGTTTTAATAGAATAAAATATATTTAATTAAATATATTTTTTATTTTTGCCAAAATTTTAAAATTGAGAAATTGTGTTTAAGGTTTTGAAGTTGTTGTGTGTGTGTGTACTTAATTGGGTGTATATTGGTTGCAGATGATCATAAGAACTCTCATTTGAGAGAGTTTGAAGGAGCAAAGGTGAGATTAACTTTATGCAGAGCTGATCTTCTTGCTTTTGAGAGTTTACGCGAAGCCATTAATGGGTGTGATGGTGTGATAGACATGAAATAAAATAAAATAAATTATATTAAATTCAAGATTTGATGAGTTTCGAATCTGATTAAATTGAAGAATAAACGCAAATCACAAATTAAAAAGTAAGCAAGCCCAAATCATGCAAAATGTAATGATGAAGAAAATGAAAAGATGTGTATGAATTGAAAAATATTAGAAAAATATATATATGCACACAAAAGTAATAGACACTGGAAAAATACGTATAAAGTAAGAAATAATATTAGGAGCATAAAAATGGAGAAAATGAAAAGATGTGTAGATGAACTGAAAAATATTAGAAAAAAATATATGCACACAAAGTAACAAACACTGAAAAAATGCATATAAAGTAAGAAATAATATTACACTGACCTTGTAATGATTTTCACAGATCATCAAACTTGCAAAATATAACAATGGAGAGGATGAGTTATTTTGAGGAAAGATAGGTAGACGAGAGAATGATTGAATGTAATAATGGAGAAGACGAAAAGATATGTAGATAAACTGAAAAATATTAGCAAAAAGAAATATATACACACAAAAGTAATAAACACTGAAAAAATGCATATAAAGTAAGAAATAATATTAGGAGTATAAAAATAAAGAAGATGAAAAGATGTGTAGATGAATTGAAAAATATTGAGAAAAGAAATATATACACACAAAGTAACACACTAAAAAAATACATATAAAATAAGAAATAATAGTACACCGATCTTGTAACGATTTTTCCATATCATCAAACTTGCAAAATGTAACAATGGAGAAGATGAGTTATTCTGAGAAAATAAAAGATGGATAGATGAGAGAATAATTGAATTTGACTGAAATAAACTAAATACAGAAACGTGTGTGTGAAAGTTGTAGGAGTCATGGGTTTTGTTTTGTTTTTTTTTTTCTTTTTTAAATTGAGATTGAGAATGGGATAGATATTATTGTGGCTAATAGATATGGATGAATATTTTATTATTTTGAGATAAACATATTATGGGTGATGGATATGGATCAATATTTTATTATTTTATATTTTATATAGGAAGAGAGAGTGAGAATGCTTGAAGAGTGAAAAGGGATATGAAGAGAAGTGCCACGTAATATTTGTTTTTCTTCAAAATTATGAGAATTTAGGATTCAAGTTTTTGAACCTTTTGACTTAACAACTACATTTGGTTTCTTTTTATTTTTCATTTTTAAATTGAGATTGAGAGTGAGATAGATATTATTGTGGCTGATAGATATGGATGAATATTTTATTATTTTGAGGTAAACATATTGTGGGTGATGGATATGGATCAATGTTTTATTATTTTATATTTTATATAGGAAGAGAGAGTAGAGTGAGAAGGCTTGAAGAGTGTGAAGGGATATGAAGGGAAGTGCCACGTAATATTTATTTTTATTCAAAATTATGAGAATTTAGGATTCAAGTTTTGGAGCCTTTTGACTTAACAACTACATTTGGTTTCTTTACACATCTAAAAAGTGTCCTGTTGACACATCTACTCAGCTGCATCACTGCTACTCTCTCTCTTGCGATTTTCACTTCTGTGTTACATCTTCACACCAGTGCTCAGGTCTGGCAATTTCTTGATAAATGCTTTACCTCTCTCTCTAGGTCTCATATCTACCAATTAAAGAACAAATTGAGTTCTATTTCAAAGGAATTATATTCAATGGAAGTGTATTTGAGCAAAATCAAAAATATTGTTAATCAGTTGAGTATTGCTTCGTTATTTGTGGAATATGAGGATATTGTTCTTCTTACATTGAATGGATTGCCTTTTGAATATGATGCTATTAAAGTGGCCATTCAAACTCATGCAGAGTCTATTTCTATGGAGGATCTTTCTGCTCTACTCTGTTCAGAAGCTATTCACATTGAAGGAAAATTAAAACAAAATTCTGATCTAACTGTTGCTTATGCAACTGTGAAAGATTCTCATGCTTCTAATACTTCTAGAGGATTTAATTCTTATCATCATAACAAAGGTTATTCTCGTGGTGATTCAAGAGGTTCTCATAGAGGCACTCGATTCTATTCAGGAAGATCCTCTCGTGGCAGATCTCAAGGAAGAGGACAATTTGACATTGTTTGCCAAATCTGTGGCAAAGCCAATCACATAGCTCTTGACTGTTGGCATAGGCTAGACACTCAATTTTAGTCTTCACAAGTGCCTCCATCCTAGCAATCAAAGACATATCAGTCTCACTCTCAGCCACATCAATCTCAGCAATCAAAGGCATATGTTACCTCTTTAACTGAGGACAATGGTTCTTGTTCTCCCTGGTTTTTGGACTCAGCTGGTTTTGATCATAGCACTAATAATCTTCATCAGCTTAACTCCATTCAACCCTACACTTCTGGTGATCAAGTCACTATTGGTAGTGGTTCTTTTCTTCCTATCACTCATACAGGTCAATGTATACTACCTACTCCTCACCATTCTTTCAAACTAAACAAAGTTTTGCATGTTCCTTCTATTAACTCTAATCTTGTCTCTGTGCATCACTTGGCTAAAGATAATAACTATTCTATCACATTTGATCATTCTTCTTTTACTATTCAAGACAAGCTTTCCAAGGCCATACTCCATAAAGGTTTTTATGCCAATGGACTATATCAATTTCACACTCCAACCACTGCTTCATCACATGCCCACAATAGTTCAGTTACATCTGCTGATTCCACTGACATTTGGCATCAGAGATTAGGCCATCCTTCTTCTCTTAAGTTTCATTTGCTTAAGCACAAATTACCTCTGTCTGTAGCTTCCAATAAAAGAACGTTTTCTTGTGTACATTGCTTTGTAGCCAAATGTCATAGGCTACCTTACACTATCTAATTCCACTGTAAATAATCCACTGGCTTTGATTCACAGTGATGTATGGGGTCCCTTTAATAAATTTGCTTCTCCTTACAAATACTATGTGTTGTTCATTGATGATTTTACCAGATTTACTTGGCTTTATCCTCTTGTTTATAAAAGTAAAGTGTGTGCCAAATTTATGGAATTCAAAGCTTTTGTGGAAAAGCAGTTTGGTTTGCCTCTCAAAATTCTTCGTAGTAATGGAGGTGGTGAATACAAGAATCATCCTCTTCAATATTATCTCCACACTCATGGCATTCACCATCAGTTTTCCTGTCCACATACTCCCTCTCAAAATGGAGTGGTTGAGAGGAAGCACTTACATCTCACTGAAACTGCTATTTCTCTTCTTCATTAGTCCTCTATGCCTCTTCTTTATTGGTTTGATGCCATTGCAGCTGCCACATATTTGATCAATCGTTTACCTAGTGTTTCTCTTGATAATTGCTCTCTTTTTGAGTTGCTTTATCATACTTCTCCTGATTACTCTCTACTTAAAGTGTTTGGTTGTCTTTGCTTCCCCTGGCTTAAACCTTATGCTTCTCATAAGTTGGCTCCTAAGTCTATTCCTTGTGTGTTTCTAGGGTATCATCCTAGTGTTAAAGGCTATAGATATTTAGATCCACAGACTGGTAAAATTCATTTATCTAGACATGTTACTTTTTATGAACATGAATTTCCTTTTTCTTTTTCTACTTTTGTTTCTTCTGTTTCTTCTCTTCCTCTATTACAGGATTTCTTTTGGTCACCATCTCCTCAGCATAGTTTCTCTCAGTTTGTTTTGTCTCAGCCGTCTATTGTTCAGCCTACATCTGCACAGCCACAGTCCTCTTCACAGCCACAGTCTACATCTGTCCAGCCACAGTCCTCTTCACAGCCACAATCTACATCTGCACAGCCATAGTCTTCTTTACAACCACAGTCCTCTGTTCTGGCTCAACCTGTTCATTTTGCACAGCCTAGCTCTGCCCAGTCTCCTTCTGATCCTCCCCAAGCTGCCATTTCTTCCCATCCATCCATTTCTATTAATTCTATTTCTGTTGTTTTACCTCTTCCTCCTGCTGCTGCTATCAATTCTCATCATATGCAAACCAGATCCACTTCTTCTACTGGCTCATCCATTTCTATTAATTCTCATCCATTTCTATTAATTTACTTGTTTCTCTTCTACTCTTACTTCTTCTACTGGCTCCTCTCCTTCTCCTAATGTTGAGCCCCTCTCTTATAAATCTGCTCTTGCTTCTCCAGTCTGGCTCCAAGCCATGCTTGATGAATATGCAGCTCTTCAACATCAAGGAACTTGGTCTCTTGTCTCCTTACCCCCTTCTAAGCAAGCTATAGGGTGTAAATGGGTCTTCAAAGTTAAGAAGAATTCTGATGGCTCAGTTGCCAGGCACAAAGCCAGACTTGTGGCTAAGGGTTTTCATCAGCAACATGGTATTGACTTTCATGATACCTTTAGCCCTGTGGCCAAACAACCAACAATTCGCATTTTTATCTGTTTAGCTCTTCATCATCATTGGCCTCTCAAACAACTTGACATCTCTAATGCCTTTTTACATGGCAAGTTGGATGAAGAAGTTTACATGGAACAGCCTCCTGGTTTTGTGGATCTTTCTCAGCCTACTCTTGTCTGCAAACTTCACAAGCTCTCTATGGCTTGAAACAGGCTCCTCGGGCATGGTACTCTACTTTCTCATCCTTTCTTCTATCTAAAGGCTTTCTTCAGAGTCATTGTGATTCTTCTCTCTTCATTCATTCTACCTCTTCTTCCATTACCTTTCTTCTTATATATGTCGATGACATTCTTCTCACTGGCTCTGATCAGTCATACATTGCTTCTTTATTAACTCAAATGCATAATGCTTTTTCCATGAAAGAATTAGGAGATATTTCCTATTTCTTAGGTATTTCCATTCAGTCCTCTACTCAAGGCTTCTTTCTCTCCCAGCAGAAATATGCCTTAGAGCTTCTTCTTAAAGCTGGCATGACTACCTGCAAGCCATGTGCTACACCTACATCAGCTAAACCTTCTCTTACTACTGCTGATTCTCTCCCATTCTCCTAACCTTTTCTCTATCATAGCCTTGTGGGAGCCCTTCAATATCTTACTATAACTCGACCTGAGCTCTCCTATGCTATAAACCAAGCATGCCAACATATCCATGCTCCTACTGTGGCTCATTTTTCCGTTGTTAAACGCATCTTACGATACATTAAAGGCTTCATTTCTCATGGTCTTCTCTTTGCTTCTGGTTCTTTTCATCTCACAGCTTATTCTGACTCCAATTGGGTTGGGGATGCCACTGATAGACGTTCCACCTCTGGTTACTATGTGTTCTTGGGTTCTAATCTCATTTCTTGGTTCTCCAAGAAGCAGCCCACTGTGTCTCGCTCCTCAACCAAGGCTGAATATCAATCCTTAGCTCACACTACTGCAGAACTCATTTGGTTACAAATGCTTCTTGCTGATTTTCGAATTCCTCAACCATCTCGCCCTGTTCTTTGGTGTGACAACATGTCTGCCTTGTCCATGGCTGCCAATCCGGTCTTTCACAGCTGCTCTAAACACATTGAAGTGGATTGTCATTTCATTCCTAAGAAGGTTGCTAGTCATCAGTTCATTCTCAAATATGTTCCTTCTTTGGATCAATTGGCTAACATCTTTACAAAGTCTCTGTCCACTGCCAGATTTTCTTTTCTCACTTCCAAGCTTTGTGTTGGTCTGCCTCCTCTCAGCTTGAGGGGGCATGATAAGGAAGAGGTTCAAGAGGTTCATTAAGTGTTATGTGCTAGTCCATCAAGTGTAATGTGCTACAGGTGCTGCAGGTGTAGACAATCTTTGTTAACAGATTGTAACAGTTTTAGTTAGTTTGTAACAGCTTTAGTTAGAGGTTCATTAAGTGTAATGTGCTGGTCCATCAAGTGTAATGTGCTACAGGTGCTGCAGGTGTAGGTAATCTTTCTTAACAGATTGTAACGGTTTTAGTTAGTTTGTAACAGCTTTAGTTAGATGATGTGTAGTTAGTTAGTGGTGTGGTTAGGTTACTTAGTTTGTTAATAGTGTATTGTTGTATAAATATCATTTGTAATCTCTTATTATAATTCAAGGAAGATATTTCAGAATCTGCTTTACCTTTCGTCATGTGTTGTTTGAATATAGGTTTTTTAATAATTTTTTTTTTGTCTTTTGTGACCTTTTTTTAATTGTTTTTAAAAAATATATATATTTACATCCTGACTAAATAAATATTAAAAATGAAAAAAAATTGAAAAATTGAAAAAAAAATTTAAATATAATTCACCTCACCAAAAAAACATACCAATACAAAATTATACTAAAAAATAGTCAACGTTGTACATTGCAAAAATAAAATTACATTGGAACATAAAAATACTCAAAAATAAATGGACCACTGCAGTACATTACAAAATAAAAAAGATATTGCAAAAAAAGCATATTACACAATGAATTATTACATTAAAAAATAAATGACATTGCAAAATTAAAAAATCTATTCTCCCGTAATTATTCATCATGAGGCAAGGGAAATAGTAATTTGGGTTACTGACATGTGCTGACCACTTGGCGAAAATCTCATTTTTTTGCATTGTATAATACGCTTTCATCTGAGGATCCAAATGAGAAATGTCCATAGTCATCATCAAATGTTCTTCCTTTTGATCTCATGTTCATGTCTTTTGATCTCATGTTCTTGTCTTTTGATCCCATGTTCTTTCATCTCTTGCAATGCTTGAATCCTTTTTTCTTCCCTTTCAGCTTTTTTTTTTTCCTTCTCAGCAAGGTGTTGGTAATGTCTCCAATTGTATGCTCATTTTTTGGACTTCAGCTTCAACAATTTGATTTCTCTGAAATAATTCTTTTGCAATTTTCCTATCCATAGGCCTTTTACCCCTTGCAGTGACACTAACCTCACCGATTGGATTATTACCAACACTTGGACTGTTGTCGTCTTCAAGAAAAATGCAATTATCCATAAGGGAATCAGGGGCTGAATAAGGAGAAAACGATGTATGTATCATTGACTTCACCATGTTCGTAGGAGTTACATCTTGCCACCTGATATTGTTTTGCAAGATTGGCCAACAATGTTCAAAAACAAAATGTTGGTTTTCATCTTGATGGTATAACAGTTTTACTAGAAGCATTTGTATCAATGAAATATTAAATTAATTAATTAGTTAATTTTTATATAAGACAAAATAATATTAAAAAAAATAACTAACATAATAAATGAAGATGAAATCTTACTATATCAACTTGTAACATCCCATTTGGATGTAAATTTTCGACTTGCGCTAGACATCTACGAAATTCGTTGTAACATTTCATGATTACACCCCATCAAAATGAGATAGACACTTGTGTTCTTGAGTGATCATTCTACAACGAGCAATAATTTTCAAAAATTCTTCCCCAAAAATGAGCATGGGATTGTGCATTCCCAACAATTGGGTCTTCAGTAATGTGACACTAAGCTCTATAATTTGCCACATCTTCTTGAGTAGTGAATGATTTTCCTCTCTTTGTTTTTGATGAACTTTCCATAGTGATTGTGTGAAAAAACTAAGAAGAAAATAATTTGTGAGGTTTGTTGTGAAAAGAAATTGAGATAAAGAGAGGAGAAAAGAAAAATGAAATTTGAAATGTTTGGTGTGAAATGAAATTGAGATTGAGGGTTTCTATCTATAGAAATACAAAATATGATCGTTTGTAGAAAATGACCGTTAATTTATAGCTGTTGTTTGCATTATTATTATTATTTTTTCTTTCAAGCAAAAGAGCACAACTGCTCTTTTGCATTTCCAAGACAAGATCACCACCATCCACGTACCCCGGATCCAACCGTTGAGATTCATGATTTAGAATCATCCAACATAAAAGTGAAGTCCATCTTCACTCTCCCTCTCATTCTCTCTCTTGACCCACCAAGCTTTCCTCCTCTATCTCCCTCTCTCTCTCTCTCTCTCTCTCTCTCTCTCTCTCTCCGAAGTCCCACCAAGCTCTCCTCTTAGTCTCACTCTTCATCTCCATCTCACTCTCACTCTCACTCTCTCTCTCTCTCTCTCTCTCTCTCTCCGAAGACCCACTAAGCTTTCCTCCTCCATCTCCCTCTCACTCACTCTCACTCTCTCTCTCTAAAACCAGTGTGTGCAGAGAGAGAACCAACCTCTATAAAAATGCGCTTCATCCTTCTACTCCACCTACATGTTCACCCTTCCATTGCAACTCGATCCGCACGAATACCAGAATACAAAGCTCGCTATAGACACCCCATTTTGACCAGCCCTAAGACTTGGGCGCTTTCTGTTGATTTTCCGATGATGACAATCAGAATGTGTTCCCCAGCAGTCTTCAATAAGAAAAATGAAATTTGAGCTTTAATCCCAACATTCACACATTTTTGGCCAAACTATTTTAGACCTTAAAATCCTCTTTTCAAAATATTTTTTCAAATGTTTCTACGATATTCTGAGACTCCCATTTCAATTAAAAAATTACACTTTTCAGTAAACCAAGTAAGGACAAAGTAGAAATAAATATAAGAGAGAACTCTTTAAAAAATATATATATTTAAAAAAACATCTTCTTTATAGGTTTGGATTTGAAGACAACAGGAGGAGATGGAAGAAAACTGGTTTAGCAAAAGAATGAGCATCAAATCATTAAGAAGGAAATGAAAAGCCTTTACTAAATTAGACATATCTCTTTGTACACTTGAAACTTAGATGTGAGGCTATCACCATTGGAAATTAGACTTCTACGACTTCAATTTAGACCTAAGAACCACCTAAAACCAAGTCCGGATAAGGGAGATATGCCCATTTGAAGTTGGGCTTAAGAGCAGACTTTGTTGACCTGGCTCGAGCGAAATGAACAGTCTTCACTAAATTAGGCATATCTCTTTGTACACTTGGAATTTATATGTGAGGCTACCACAATTGGAAAGTAGACTTCTGGGGCTTCAATTTAGACCCAAGAACCACCTAAAATCAAGTCCATATAAGAGAAATATGCCCATTTGAAGTTGGGCTTAATAGCAAATTTTGTTGACTCAGCCCAAAACAACAATAGCCCCAATTTTCTTGGTTTTGGTTCGGTTGGGACACCCCATTTACCTATTTTCTGATCCATTCAAGTGCATCTACTTATCCTCCATTATACCTAATCATCTCTCATTGTCAAAAAGAGATTTTGTTTGCATCCATAAAGGAGTATCCCATGCAACCACCTTAAAAATTTGCCCTCATATGACATTCTTGTCTTCCACCTTATTTTTGACCTTTACTCTCCCTCATTGCCTATATATAATGATCATATTGTGTGTATGAGAGAGAGAGAGAGAGAGAGAGAGAGAGAGAGAGAGAGAACCACGAAATTGGAGAGAAAAGAGTGAAAAAAGAGAAAAAAATTTAGTTTTTGAGCCAAAAATATTCCTATCTTCCATATACATCCCATACTTTCTATACAAACTGAAATTTCATCTTTTCTACACCCAAAACTCCTCCAAAAATTCTAAAATAGCTAAATTTTAATAGTGATTGATAAAAGGAAACAGTGAGTGTTGTTTTCCACCATACATACCCAAACTTCCATTCTAGTTTCAAATTGAGGATTGAGAACACACTTCCTAAACTTGAGGGTGATTAAGAGGAAGTTTGAAAATCAAGAAGTTCAATCTTTCATTGGAAGGTGAATTTCTAGTCTTTCATTTTCTTATATTTTCTATCTCATATTTATTTTATTACTTCTTATTTCATAGTGTTTTATTATAATCCAAGTGATTTGTTTATCTCGTATTTATTTTGTTACTTTATATTTTATAGTGTGTTGTTGTAATCTAAGTAGTTTGTTTAACTCATAATTATTTATTTATTTTTATTCACTTACTTTAATTTCATATTAGTTTTGTTGTAATCTTGCATGTTCTACCTCATATTTGCTTTCTTGTTTTACGTTCATGCTGTAATCTTGCATGTTCTATCTTATATTTGTTTTCTTATTTTAGTTTCATAGTAATTATGTTGTAATCTTGCATTTCCTAGCTTATATTTTTCTTGTATTAGTCTCATATTAGTTTTGTTGTAATCTTGCATGTTCTACCTCATATTTGCTTTTTTTATTTTAGGTTCATGTTAGTTTTGTTGTAATCTTGCATGTTCTATCTTTTATTTGTTTTCTTATTTTAGTTTTATAGTAATTATGTTGTAATCTTGTATTTCCTACGTTATATTTTTCTTGTGTTAGTCTCAGATTAGTTTATTGTAATCTTGCATGTTCTACCTCATATTTGCTTTTTTTTGTTTTAGGTTCATGTTAGTTTTGTTGTAATATTGCATGTTCTATCTTATATTTGTTTTCTTGTTTTAATTTTATAGTAATTATGTTGTAATCTTGCCTTTCTTAGCTTATATTTTTTCTTGTATTAGTCTCATATTAGTTTTTTTGTAATCTTGTATGTTCTACCTTATATTTGTTTTCTTGTTTTAGATTCATGTTAGTTTTGTTGTAAGTTTGCACTTTTTTTTATTTTATATTTGTTTTCTTGTTTTTAATCTAATCGGTAGTGGTTAGTTGAGCCACCTACATATTTCTTGTTTGTTCCTATTCTTGGTTCCACAATAAGACAGGTTTTACTAGGTCTAGTTGGCCGGCCGGTTAGCTTCTTTTGGACAAGACAGCGTTGTCTTCCGATGTTAACCAACTTCTGGTGGTTTCCAAGGAACATGAAACCTTTTTGTTTTCTTTTGTTTATTTTATTTTGAGTGTATTGTAAGGTTTTTATTTTGTAGTAATATTCTCCTCACCTCCCCTCTAATTTGGTTTGTAATAATTTATTCAAAGTGTTATAATAATTTCTCGCACCACTTCTTTCTATCCTATTCTTTTACTTGCTTTCCTTATTTGTAAATATGCATCATGTTTATTTTATTTTATTTTTTTGTCGTTATATCCATGCATTGCATCTATGTTTCATGCATCTTGATTCGACTAAGTTTGCATTTGTAGATTTAATCAATTCCTATGTGATTATGTGCGCTACCTCATGTTCTTGAGATGATTCACATGCCATATCTTAGAAACCAAATCTTTAGTTGCATCTCATGAGTGAATTGCATTAGGATTTTGTATATAAGATCATGCATGTTTTACTAACTTTGTTTTGTAGTTGTTCGCGAGACGTCAGTAAATATGTAAGTTTTTATGCTTTAGCATCCCGTTTGAGTGTGTTTTTCTTATTATGTTTAAGCATCCCACCATGTGGCTATTTGCTTATGTGATATAACTCTATGAATGCCAGTGAATAGAGGTTGTGTCGCTTAATTTGGAATGATGATGATTTTCATGTTTGTAAACTCAATCTATTTGTGTTGTACATCTTCAAAACTCTTTAAAAATACATGAAATCAAATTATTCCAATATAAATGACATAGTCCATACTTGTGTGCTTCACATAGTAATTTTTAGGATTTATTAAATAATCAAAATATGAACATATAAAGTAAATAAAATCATATCATGGTTTAGTAAAGGCCGATCTTTTGATCGGATGAGCGAGGGTGCTCAATTAATGACCTTCCCCTCTCATACCTAAGGTTTCAAACCAAGACAACTTTAGTTATGACAAACAGTGGCCTTCACATGAGTCATGGGTTTCCTAATGTCCCAAAATATTAGGTGGCGACTCTGAGATCTGATGACGCAATCCATTTATGGCAAAAGGTTTTGCAATAAAAATGGATTTTCTAAAAATTGCCAAAAATGGACTCGTCTACATTTCACATTACACTCGTGAGACTAGATCAAAGAGACAGAGGGTCCGAACTGTTTAACTCGCGCGGGTACCTCCCGGACATCTTACAGTTTCTGGCGACTCTATTGGGAATTTTATGAAACCTTGACTCGAACTCCATGATATGACTTTTATTTTCAATTATATGTTTATTGTATTGCATGCATTGGTGCACTTAAAGTTCTTGTGTTGCCCAAATATTTGTGGGAGCACAAACACACTTTTTGTGACACAACACCTATCTCTATGTTACTTTGGAGGCCTTGTGTTATAATCTTTTGAGATCTGAAGGTTCTCAGACTTTGAAGAGATGATATTTTGACTCTTCTGATTTCCTAAGATCTTCATTGGTTATGACCCAAAGGATTCTTTGGTAACGTCACCTTGACTTCAATCCTTAGAGTAGAGCTAACCTTGTGCATATAATAAGCTATAGTACCTTCCAAAATTAAGACAGGATGCTTTCCCATTTCTAGGATGTATGATGCTGCTTGCTTGAATAGTGAAACCCTAGATCATTTCAAAGTTAGGACATGGTAACCCTAGCCCCCATAGGGGTATTTGTTCTCTTTCCTGCTATGTCTTATGTGCAATGTATGGGAATTCTCAAATTCAGATGAGTGGTTCAGTCATTTCAGTTTGTGAGGTTAAGTTTAGTTTTTCAACACGAGTTAGCAGTAATCAATTGAGCTGGGATGCTAATAAAAATTCTAATTAGGGGTCCCATTTTGTTTCAGCAAGTTAGTCAAGCACTATAGGTTCCGAAAGGTCTGATATCCCCCAAGTTTTATGGACTCGCATTGGTAGACTTTGCAAAAGTGCAAATTTGGTTCAAGGTCAGCCAGTGTTAGTTTCTTTGCACCGATTACATGAAGAAAAGCAAAAGCTTCATCAACTGTCCCTTCTTCACCTGCTAGATCATCACCACTTAACTCACCAGAATCAGTGATGGCTCAGATTCCAAAAAATATAGCAGACATACTATTGGCCCTTCAAAGGAGCATGGATACCGTTGCCACTATGGTTGCTGCCCAAGGCACTACTCTTGCCGCTCAAGGCAATACTCTTAGGGTGTGTTTGATTGGATGGACTGGAAAATGGGGGATTAGAATCCATCGGACTTGAGTCCTGGGACTGTGAATCCCCCGGACTATTTGGTTGGATTGGATATGTATCCTGTGTTTGTTTTTTCATGGGATTAGATGTCTGGATATGACTATTTTCAGTGAATCCAATGTTTGGTTGGATGGACTAGATAGGATAAATGAACAAAAGACTATTTTACCCTTTTTCAATTGTTTACTAAGTAATAGCAATATTAAACATATCTTTAATATTTTAATTATTTTTAGTAAACATTAAATATACTAATGGTTAAATTTTGTTTAAAGATATTTAAACATACTAATATTGATAAAAATTTTTGACTGGTACAGATTATTTTTATTTAAACAAATAAATTTTTTTAGTAAACATTAACATACTAATGGTTAAATGTTTAAATTTTTATTTAAACAATTAACATTGAAATTATTTTGATGTACAGATTATGTTTAAACAATTAACAATTAACAATTAAATAAGTGTTGATGTACAGATTATGTTTAAACAATTAACAAATGTTGATGTAATTAACAATTAACAAATGTTGATGTATTAAAACATAATTTAATAGATGTTAAATAAATATACATGTTGATGTACAGATGTTGAAATAATTTAATAAACATGTTGATGTACAGATGTTTAAATGTTTAAATAAAACATAATTTAAATAAATGAAATTATTTTTTGTTGAAATGAAACATTTAATTGTTTAAATAAAACATCTATTAAAACATCTATTAAATTTAAATAATGAAATTAAATAAAACATAAACAAAATTTTAAAATAAAACATCAATAAAATATCTATAAAAAATTATTTTAAAAAATTAAATAAATGAAACATTAATAAAAAGTTAAATAAAATTATTTTATTTTTAAATTGAGACATTTAAATTTTATTAAATTTTATTAAATATAATACATAATTAAATAGTAGAGGGTCAAAATTGTCATTTTCACATCTAATCCAAACAATGATTAGTCCCCCCAAAACAATCCCACCTCCCCCCCAAGACAGGATAGTCCTCCATATGGGGGACATGGAGTCCGGCCGGACATGGAGTCCGGCGGACTAAAAAAAAAATCAAACGACGGATAAGGAGGGAGGCCGGACATGGAGTCCAAATAGTGGATAGTCCCCCCCCTTATCCCCCCAATCAAACACACCCTTACTGAATTGCAACGCTCATCCGAGGCATCCATTACTCAACCACCTCCGGTGACTCATCCAGTTCCACCTCCACCTCTACCTCCACCTTCACCAGCTGACGAGTTTCCCGAACTTAACTCACTAGAAGATTTGAGGGTTCCTGCACAAACTTCAAGAGGATCATTTCCTCTTTCACAACCAGTGGGAGGGCTCCTTCCCTCTAAAGCACCTGAGTCTGACTCAACTATATTGAAGCTGGCCAAGTTAGAAAAACTTTTCAAAAAGGCACAAGAAGTCAATTCAATCCTGGACATCGAAGACGGGTACACTGAGACAGTTGTGAAGTTGCCAAAACGGTTCAAAACGCCACACATTGATGGGTTTGATGGCTCCGGTGACCCAATGGTGCACATTCGCCTATTCTCTGATGTCTTAAAGCCTATGGGTTTGAGTCGTCCGCAAAAGCTCTCTTTATTCGGATGAACTTTGTCAGGAGTGGCTGCCATCTAGTATGCCAAGTTAGAGGACTTGATAAAACAAAGTTGGGAAGAGTTGGCCGGGGCCTTTATCACCCAGTATACTTAAAACACCTAGATTGAAGTGACTACTTGGGAATTAGAGGCCACCCATCAAAAGCCCAATGAAAGTTTCGTGGCCTTTAGGGTAAAAGTAGCAATGATGACCAATAGACCACTTGAAAAAGACCAAATCCGTATGATAGTCAGAAATCTGCATAGAAAGATGTTACAAAAAATGATTGTCCTCCTGCTCTTTAATTTTAATGACTTAAATGAGATAGGGGTCTAGATAGAGGATGTCATCAAACAGGGAATCATTGTGGAGGATAAGGAACCTGTTCGGAAGCCTTTTGGCCGTAGTTTCAATGCTACCACCAGTGGTAGCACAGCTGTGAAGCCTTCTGAAATCAACTTGGTTACCACCACCACTAAAATAGCTGACCCCTTTGCTCATGCTAGCCAGCAAAACACAACCCGAGCCCCAAACAGAACATTCACCCCTCTCCATATGTCACTCTCCAAAGTAATGAACATCATGGTTTAGTAAAGGCCGATCTTTTGATCGGGTGAGCGGGGGTGCTCAATTAATGACCTTCCCCTCTCATACCTAAAGTTTTGAACCAAGACAATTTTGGTTATGACGAACAGTGGCCTTGGCACGAGTCATGAGTTCCTAATTTCCCAAAATATTAGGTGGCGACTTTGAGATCTAATGACGTAGTCCATTTATGGCA
The DNA here is from genome assembly GCA_036172215.1 of Camellia granthamiana. NCBI lineage: Eukaryota > Viridiplantae > Streptophyta > Magnoliopsida > Ericales > Theaceae > Camellia > Camellia granthamiana. The sequence goes on along the minus strand of CM069911.1, from coordinate 65,868,106 downwards.
AAAGGTTTTGCAATAAAAATGGATTTTCTAAAAATTGCCAAAAATGGACTCTCGTCTATGTTTCACATTACACTCATGAGACTAGATCAAAGAGACAGAGGGTACTGTTTAACGCACGCGGGTACCTCCCGGGCATGTTACACTCGTCTCTCCCTAAAAGCCTCCATCACCGATGATCCCCAATCAGCTCTCTTTACATTGGTCGAAGTCTCCACAAGGCGCTGCAAATGGGTTGGAGTCACCTAGTATTTATTGTTTAAAATCTGCTTCAGATTTATTGATTATTGCTTGGATTGCTTGAGATTTGTTGAGATTACTTGAAATTTGTTTGAGATTGCTTAAATGTTGTTGTTGTTTTAGTAGAATTTTATTTTAAAAAAGAAATTGTTGATTTTTTCTTTCAAATGTCAATTGTCTACACTGTTTAAACAAATTGGTGAGTTTTGCTTTTTTTTTAAAAAAAAAAATCGTGAATTTTGCAAATGAAAAAATTGATATCTTTTTGTTTGAGTTTTTCTAGAAAATGATGAGAAAGGGAGGGAGGGAGGGAAGGAGGGAAGAAAGGAAGAAAATCAGTTGGTTTTGGGTGAGTTGGCAGATTTTCCATTTGCCAAAGTTGTTGTCAAACTTGGCAACAGCTTTGGCATTTGCCATTTTTAACAGTTGCTATATCTCACCATTGGAAAATCCTTTTTTTCTCAAAGCTGCTATATTATAGCTTTGGCAGCTTCAATGACAAACCATTGGAGATGCTCTTAGTCTAATCTTTTTTGGTAATAAAACATGTTTAATGAAATTATTTGGTGAGAAGGATAATTTATTATTTTAAAATATTTTTTTTTTTTATAATAATTTTACCCCATCACTACGGGACTACTACTAGACCATTGCTAGAAAAGTCGCTAGAGGTGGCCGGCGGCGATAGTGATGGTGATAGTGATATGGACAGATAGGTGACACATGAACAAATAGAAGGATGACACGTGGATAGATAAGTGGACAAATAAGTGAGATTTTTTTGATAGATAAATGTAATATAATTGTTCAAATTATTATTATCCTTTTGACTCCAAAAGAATAGAGTTTAGGACTATTACTTCAAAAAATTTAAAATTAGACCTATGACCTGAGTATTTTTTTTAATTATATATTCATATTGAATTATAAAAACTAGCAAGTACTATAAGTCAATCTATCTAAAGTGAGACATATTAAGTTCTACACAATAATAGGGGAAATTTAATTTTCGCACACTTAATTATTTCAGTGCATATCTTTTCTCAGTATACACACCTATGAATTTGGTTATTGATTAATTTTCTCAATCCACACACTAAAAGTTATAATTATACCATTTACTCATAACCATTATACACACACCACTTAACCCTCATTTCCACATACTTGTTGAGTGACCTTACTTTCAAATTTGTAGACCCACCCACGTTAGACCATTCAAGACCAAAGTCTAAAGTGAAGTGAAGTGAAGACCTCCATTGAAGACCCTATTGAACCTCCATTGAAAACACTATTGAAAACTCTTCAAAATATTATTGAAGGTAAGGCATCTTTCCATTTTGTTATTGTATTTACCATTTTCAGATCTCTATATACTCCATTACCATAAAACCCTCGGTTTTTTTTTTTTCTTCTATATTTTTCAATTTGGAGATTTTGGCACTAGTTTTATGAAATTATACATTTAATTCAGAACTTAACTTCCGAATAAAAGTAATTAGTTTGACTAATTAGTTCTGAAAAAAAATTAAAAAAAATAGATGGTTAGTTACCGAATTTAATAAATTTCTTCAGTTCTACAGTTCTAAATATTTTCAATTGTTTCGACATTTGGGTTCCGAATATTGTGCTTTGGTTCGGCACTGAAGTTCCGAATGAATTTTTATTTTATTTTATTTTATTTATTTTGACCAAGTTACATAGGCCACCAAGATTGGTTGGACCTTAGATTCTTTTCTAACAACATTATTTTATGGGTGTGTTTATTTATTTTTATTTATTTTTTTTGGGTGAACTTCAATACATAACAATAGAAAACAAAATCTGTGTAGTACTGGTATTCCCACATTATATTGTTAGCACAACTATTTGTTATTGCTATATTGGTTGATGACAACAATTTCACTATTTGATTGTATATTTGTTAGTGTTTTCACCATATATGCTATATTGGATTGATGAGAATAATTTTTCTTATGCAAATGGATGCCAGTCCTAGTCAACGTCGGTCAGTAATAGTTTCGAACAGAAGACTCCATGAATTAGAGAATGCTGAACAGTGGTCACTCCCACAATTTTAAGAAGAGGAAGCCAATATCTATTCATCTTATATGTGCAATCCATAATCAATACACGAAGGAATGTACGAAGCAAATCCAAGCTCATTGGATGTGCCCAAAACAAGTCCGTGACAATTATAGAGCCTTCCTCATATCGATGACGCTCAATGTACTTATATTTCACTAAATCACCCAACAGTTGTTGCATCTAGGATCCACCAGCTTTCTGCAGAGCCCTACATCGATGTCGTACATTGTAAAATGTCTTCATTGTGCTCATATTAAGGGTATCCCTCTGTTTGAGTGTAATGAGTATCTTTTTTGGTCTTTCTAGGCTCTTTGACATATCTACTAACAATGGCTTCTTACTAGCTAACAATCTCCCTGCATATGAATGTCCTTGGAGATGCTTTGCAACTGGATGATTATGTAGTCCACAAACTACATTCAATGTCCATTCATTGTTTGTTTTCAACTTGTATGCCCTCAAATCCAATGGACATTCGCACTTCTTCGTACCAGTTTGTCTCACAAGTCTTTCGAGCCATCTTTCAACTTGTTACGCGATTTATACTTGCCACTCTGCTCACAAGCAAGATAAATTCTTAGTCTCTTGCAACCGCCACCATAGTCCAACGTCTTTATAATAATAACAAAGCCATTGATCCTTCCAATATCACGTACCCAAGTACGCAATTCATCCTTATTGTCGAAAATATATATATAATGTCACACAACTTTCATAAGAATAAACTAAACAAACTAAGTAGTAATAATTATTAACTTACGAAATTCATGTTAAAGATTACACGCTTTGTTATAAAATGGCTAGTACAATACATCATAATATCATATTGAACCTTAGTTTGTTCAGTGCATGCAATTTGAGAATGGGGAAAAACTAACCTTTTCATCACTGATTTTGTTGTCACTCGACATATTTTTGCTTGAGTTTGAATTTTCATTAGTTTGCAACTTTTCCATAACAAAATCAAGTAAAAATTGTGAAACTAATAAAAAAATGATATAAATAATAGAGTATAAATGTAGAGATTAAAGCAATATAAGAGTTGTTATGAGAGTATTGTTTTGCAAACAATAAAGGAGTATAGAGTGTGTAGCAAGCAAAGTGACAACAATGAAAAAATTAAGGTGTAGTTTTTTTTATTCATGTATACATTGAGATATTTTTTGTTTTTAAAAGATTTGTACAGAGAATATTTTCATATAATATTATGGGTGTTAGTGGATGTCTATTATGGTCATTTTATTTTAAGTTATAATTGCTATTAAAATAATATTTCATTAAGCGTGTAAACTGAGGTAACTAGATGTGTGAAAATAAAATTTTCCCAATATTAATGGTAATTTTAAATATAAAAAAAATAAATTAATTGGGAGTCATAGGGGTATAGTAGCCAGCAGCACGAACTAGAGAACAAAGGCCCCGTTTGTTTTCAGAGGTAGAATGCAGAGAATTCATAGTGAGGGGATTCATAGTGAGGGGATTGTTAGTGAGGGGATCGATAGTGAGAGGATTAAGTAAAATTGTGTTTGTTTTGATGATAGTTGTTAGTGTAGGAATTGTTAAATTATTTTTATATAAAATAATAAAACAAATAAAAAAATATAAAAAATTAAACATTAATATTTTAAAAAAAATTCCCAATATATAAAAAATAAAAAAAATAAAAAAATTTCTAAGCCCCTCACTATTTTTCTAATACCATCTCTACCTCCTCCATCCCAATCCCCCTTCCAAGGCCTTTACTAATACCAAGAGATTAGGAGTCCCCTCCCCATCTCTCAAAACAAATACCCTATATAGTAGTCCCACCTCACTATCAATCACAATCCCCTCCCTATAACCCCAAACAAACAGAGCCAAAGAGTTATAGACGTGAGAATAAAAAAATCTATAAAAAAAAAAAAAATGAAGCATTTTGGTAAATTTTTTGATTAATTTTCACCTATCTATAATTAATTTTGCTTTTCTCATTTTAGTTGTAATTTCAATATTTTTTTTTAACTGAATTGTTAATTTTTGACCCATTTACTAATACATTATTTTATCAAAAAATAAATAAAAATCAACGTATCATTGATCACGCGAGATAGAAATGGAGAACGAGAGAGCCATAAAAGGCAAAGCCAAAATAGCTCCCAATCAACAAATCAAACCCCAAAACCATCTTCATTTTCAGGTTTGGTTTATATTTGTGAAATAATATTAAAAAATATTTTTTTGAAAGAGTTTATAAAATTTAAAAATTTATTTGATTGTATATTTTAAAAGTAGTTTAAAAATTTTAAAATTTTAAATGAATTATTATTATTATTTTTTTTTGTAATTTAGGGGTTGTTTGGGGTGTCCTAAATAAGTACACTTTTTGTCTTTTTAAACTAAAAAATTGAGGAAAAAAATATAGATGTTTGGGTTAACTTTTTATGGAAAAATGTGTATTAAAAAATTGTATAAATTAGTGTGTAAGGGAAAATTAGGATTAGGAGTTGTGCAGTCGTAATTTTTGACTTTTGATGAATAGTATTAACTTTTTAACTTTTTAGCTTTTTGGCTTTTTATAGACTTCCCAAACTTGGCCTTAGTATATGGGTGTAAAAGAAAAGGTGATTGATTGATTTGTAAGATGGGAGAGAAAGTGAGAGGAGAAACAAAAAATAAGAGATTGATGTTTGATAAAGAGAAAAGTGATTTTGAATTTTCTTTTTAAAAGTTTTAACCAAATAAATTTTTTAAATTTTTTCTCAAAAATTAACTTCTAAAAGACAAGAAGTTATTGATGGCCCCTAAAACACCGTCACGTGATGCTTCACATATATTTTAATTGATAAAAATGTTAAGATCTACAGTTTTATATTAAATAATTTGAAAACATGAGGACGTAGGGATTTATGATTAAATTTTTTTTTTTAGAAATAGGTTAAAAGTCATTTATTACTTTTTAACCAAATTTAAACATCAACTCTCATATTTTTTAAATAAAAAAAAATTAAAAAATTAACTTTTATCTATATTTTCAAAATAAGCCAGGACATGACTATCTGGTGGCCCGCACGAACCAACAAATTTTCCTAATAAGGTCCTTTTCTTTTCTATTTCATTTTCTTTTCTCTCACACACTGTATTGTGTACATTTGGGTTGGCCTGTCTTCTACTGGTCCTGTCTTCTACTGTGTTTAAGGGAGAGTATTGAGTGAGTGCGATAACAGAAGGTTAGAGAGAGGAGAAATTATTCATTGCACAGGAGCATTGCTCCACCCTATTCATGTTTAGACAAGTGTCCAATTGTCTCTCTCTCAAAGGAGACAAACAAACAGTGAGACACACTGTTTCAACCGATAATAATTAAGTTGGAACACCGTCTAGATTTGCTCCCGGGCAATGAATAATTGAGAGAGAGAGAGGGGGGGATAGGGATTTTAATAAAAAGAAAGGAATGCAGCAGCACCTCATGCAGATGCAGCTCATGATGGCTGATTACCAGCCCAACACCGTCACTACTAATCACATTCAACAGGTACCTCTTCCACTCCCTCCTTTCTCTCTCTCTCCTGCCCTTTTATTGCTGTCTTCATTATTGATTGTTTTGTTATTGCAATTATTTATCAATGAGTTTTGTTAATTGGGTTTTCTTGTAATTGATGTATGGTCTTGTTTTAGTTAATTTATCTTACTGCTATCCAACGTTTCAAGGCTTTCATTTCCTAAAATCTTAATCTTAATGTTGCCTCCAGAGGGGGAGCTGAATCTTGCCTTTGTGGGTTTTGTCACTCTCTTTCTAGTTCCTTTTTAATCTGATTGATTTTGTAAGATGGGTTTGTTGGAAATGGTTATAAAATTCTAGGTAAAACCAGAATTTTTTCCTAAGTTTGGTCTAATTTTTAGGTGGGCCCCGTGCATCGATTTACACGGGTCAAAGTGGTAACGCGTTCTATGCCGCGTTATGATTCACATGGTATATTTGGTTGTTCAAAACCATTACCGAGTGAATGGGAAATTGAAGCCAAAGTATGCTCCATGGAAATGGAGTTTTGGTGGAAATTCCTTAAAGGTTTGAATAAGGCTTGTCCCACATTGATTTGGTGGGAGGTTTTGAAAGGGTTTATAAGGCATGGGTTTGGTACTTGGGGTGTGCCCCAAGGGGTACCCAAGTGTTTTAGAGGGAGAGGTTATGAGCTAGACCCATTGGACCCAAAAATCACCACACGCGCGCGCGTGCGGCCGCCGCCGTCCGTCCGGTCGGGCGGGCTAGGCTTGGGCGCGTGGTATGAGGTTGGGTTGGGCTTGTTCGGCCAAAAACATTTGAATTTAATTCAAATAAACTGGTCCGGTTTTCCTATTTATCCAAACAGGGCCCTTCCCAGAATTAAACTGGTTTGGATTTAATGATCATCCAAACAGAGCCCTTCCCGTTTTTTATCTTTTTGAATTTAAACCCAACAGGTTTCATACCTGTTCAATTCAAAACCAAGAGCCACCTTTACATCTATAAATAGACTAGCCTCCCATTTGGATTTTAACTCCAATTTTCGTACTCCATTCTCTCTGCATTTTGCTGCATTTTTATTCTGAAATAAAGAGTGTAAACACTTAGTGTGTTCGTAAGGCAAACAATTTGTAGTGCTACTATTGTTTGTAGAAGATCATTTCATCCTGGGAGATAGACGTCCAAATTCTGAAAGCACCGTGGAGAGGACGAATCTGTCTTAAGGACACAGTGTTAAACACTGGACTTGATCAGATAAGTTATTCAAAGAAATTAACCAAGTAAGTTGTTTAATTTTATTCTGTTTTTATTTGTTTATTTAATCAGATTTTTATTTTGTTTTTGTAACAAAATAAAATCTGTTTTTTTATTTATTTATTTTTATTTCGAGTTTGATTTTTGTAATCAAACATATTCTCTCTTTTTATTTATTTCTTTAAATTCTAATTGTTGTTTAGTACACAATAGAATTAAAATCTTTTAAATACAGTGAAGATTGCCCAACAATCTTAAGACAAAATCCTTTTTGGTATCTTCATTGTATTTAATTTTCTGTTTTTCAAAGTAATATTCTGGTTGGAAAAACAAATAGTGATTTATGCTATTTGACAGATAGTAGTAATATACTGTCTCTTTTCTTTGACAACTAGTAGTACGATACTGGTGTCATTAACAATTTCAGAATATTATTTGGTATTACAGAAAATTATTTTGGTATTTTATTTTTCCTGTTTTAGTAACAAGGAAAATAAAATTATTTTGTGTTATATTTTATTTTCTGGTTTTAGTAACTAGAAAATTAATTTGTGTTTTAATTTTTTCTGATTTTTGTAATCAGAGATTATGGCTACTACAACTGAAACTGCATCTGGCAGTGGTACTCCTGTTGTTACACCAACATCGGTCCCTATTCAGAACCATGTTCATGTACCAATCAATCATGGAGAAAAACCGGAAAAATTTAATGGTACCGAGTTTAAGAGATGGCAGCAGAAGATGCTGTTCTATCTTACAACTCTTAATTTGGCCCGGTTTCTCCATGAAGAGGCTCCAGCACTTAAAGAGGGTGAAAGTGATCGGCAAGTTGTTGCCGCTGTAGATGCTTGGAAACATTCAGATTTCCTGTGCAGAAACTACATCCTCAATGGCCTTGACAACATGCTGTATAATGTATACAGTCCTCTGAAGTCAGCAAAAGAATTGTGGGATTCTTTGGAGAAGAAATACAAGACAGAAGATGCCGGCACGAAGAAATTTGTCGTCGGTAAATTTCTGGATTTTGTTATGGTCGACTCCCAAACGGTAATATCTCAAGTTCAAAGTTTTCAGATAATTTTGCATGATATTCATTCAGAAGGTATGTCTCTTAGCGAATCTTTCCAAGTCGCTGCTTTGGTGGAAAAGTTACCACCGGCTTGGAAAGATTTCAAAAATTATTTAAAACATAAACGCAAAGAGATGACCATGGATGAGTTAATTGTAAGATTAAGAATTGAGGAAGATAACCGAAAGGCTGAAAAGAGGAATGGGAAAAATCCCATTGAGTCCAAGGCTAATGTGGTTGAACAAGTTCAAAAACCACATAACAAAAAGAGGAAGTTTACTGGAGATGGTCCTAAACAAGGCAACAACAATGGCAACAAGAAGTTCAAAGGAAAATGCTATAACTGTGGCAAGACTGGACATCGAGCTTCTGACTGCCGCCGCCCTAAGAAGGATCATGGAAGTACAAGTAAGAAGACCACTAATCAGGCCAATGTAACAGAATTGGATTACATCTCTGACGGAGTGAATGACATCAACCTCTCTGCTGTGGTGTCTGAGGCTAACTTGGTTGGAAATCCCAAAGAGTGGTGGGTTGACACTGGAGCAACTCGTCACATATGTGCGGACAAGAAGATGTTCACTACCTACAATGAGGCTGCAAATGGTGAGCAACTTTTTATGGGAAATTCTTCTACTTCTACTGTGGCTGGACAAGGGAAAGTGATCTTGAAGATGACATCAGGAAAAGAACTGACCCTCAACAACGTACTGCATGTACCTGACATCCGGAAGAATTTAGTTTCTGGTTCTTTGTTAAGTAAAAATGGTTTTAGGCTTGTTTTTGAGTCTGATAAGTTTGTATTAACAAAGAGTGGTATGTATGTTGGTAAGGGATACATGAGTGATGGTCTCTTTAAACTTAATGTAATGACAGTTGTACCAAAAGTTGCTATGAATGAGAATAACACATCTTCTGCTTATATTCTTGAGTCGAATTTATGGCATGGTAGATTAGGTCATGTAAATTATGATGCTTTGCGTAGATTAATTGGTTTGGATTATATACCAAAGTTTGAAATTAATCCTAATCATAAATGTGAAGTTTGTGTAGAAGCAAAACTAACTAAGGCTCCATTTAAATCGGTTGAAAGAAAAACCGAACCTCTAGAATTAATTCATACTGATGTATGTGATCTAAAATTTATTCAAACTAGAGGAGGCAAAAAGTATTTCATAACATTTATCGATGATTGCACAAGATATTGTTATGTTTATTTACTTAGAAGTAAAGATGAAGCCTTAGAAATGTTTAAACTCTACAAAACAGAAGTTGAAAATCAACTTGGTAAAACCATTAAAATGGTTAGAAGTGATAGGGGTGGTGAATATGATGCACCATTAAATGAATTTTGTGCACAACATGGCATTATTCACCAAACTACAGCCCCTTATTCCCCACAGCAAAATGGAATTGCTGAAAGGAAGAATAGAACCTTAAAAGAAATGATGAATGCCATGTTACTAAGTTCAGGCTTACCACAGAACTTGTGGGGGGAAGCAATATTGTCTGCAAATTATGTTTTTAATAGAATACCCCACAAGAAAACTAAAAGCATTCCTTATGAATTGTGGAAAGGTCAACCACCTTCCTACAAATACTTGAAAGTGGGGGGGTGTTTGGCAAAAGTTGAAGTTCCTGTTCCTAAAAAGACTAAGATTGGACCAAAAACAGTAGATTGTGTGTTGATTGGTTATGCTCAGAATAGTAGTGCATATCGGTTTCTGACTTATAAATCAGAAATACCTGATATAAATGTGAACACTATTATAGAGTCAAGGAATGCTGTGTTTTTTGAACATGTCTTTCCTTACAAGAAAGGACAGGAATTAAGTTCACAGAAAAGAACTTATGATTGTACACAAAGTCAAGAGACTAATGACAATCAAACACAAGAGACTAGTAATGGTCTCAACCAACAGGATTTAACTGATGATGAACCAAGAAGAAGTAAGAGAGCGAGAACATCAAAATCCTTTGGTCCAGATTTTCTGACATACTTGTTAGAAAATGAACCTCAAAGCTTTAAGGCAGCAATGACAGGTCCTGAAGTACCTTTGTGGAAAGAGGCTGTTAATAATGAAATTGAATCCATTATGCAAAATCATACTTGGGAATTGGTGGATCTTCCACCAGGTTCTAAACCTCTTGGATATAAATGGATATTCAAGAGAAAAATGAAAGCAGATGGTTCAATTGACCAGTATAAAGCAAGACTTGTAGTTAAAGGTTACAGACAAAAGGAAGGTCTGGATTATTTTGACACATATTCCCCTGTGACAAGAATAACATCCATTCGCATGCTCATTGCTATAGCAGCGTTGTTTCAATTAGAAATCCATCAAATGGATGTTAAAACAGCTTTCTTAAACGGTGATCTAAATGAAGAGACCTATATGGAACAACCCGAAGGGTTTGTTGTATCAGGGCAAGAAAAGAAAGTTTGTCGACTTGTAAAATCCCTTTATGGATTAAAACAAGCACCTAAGCAATGGCATGAAAAATTTGATCATGCAATGCTTACTAATGGGTTTAAGATAAACGAATGTGACAAATGCGTCTATGTTAAAAACACTGACCAAGGCTATGTCATAGTTTGTCTTTATGTGGATGACATGCTTATCATTGGAAGCAGTCAAAACATGATCAAATCAACTAAGCAAATGCTTAACAAAAGATTTGATATGAAAGATATAGGGGTCACAGATGTTATATTAGGAATGAAAATTACTAAAACATCTGACGGATATGCATTATCTCAATCTCATTATATTGAGAAAATTCTTGATAAATTTATCAAGGATGATTTGAATTTAGCAAGAACACCTGTAGACATCAGTCTTTATTTATCGAAAAATAAAAGTGACGCAGTGTCTCAGTTAAAATACTCCCAAATCATTGGAAGCCTAATGTACCTAATGAATTGTACTCGTCCTGATATAGCTTATGCTATCAGTAAATTGAGTAGGTACACTAGTAACCCTGGAGAAGACCATTGGAAAGCGATCATTCGAGTTCTTAGATATCTAAGATTCACTCGTGATCATGGTTTGAACTTTACTCGATATCCAGCAGTACTCGAAGGTTATTGTGATGCCAATTGGATATCGGATACTAAAGATTCAAAATCCACTAGTGGATATGTCTTTACTCTAGGAGGCGCTGCTGTTTCTTGGAAGTCCACGAAACAAACTTGCATCGCACGATCCACAATGGAATCCGAGTTCATTGCTTTAGACAAAGCAGGTGAAGAAGCAGAATGGCTTCGTCACTTCTTAGAAGACATTCCAATGTGGCCAAAACCTGTGCCAGCTATTTGCATTCATTGTGATAGTCAATCTGCAATAGGCAGGGCATAGAATCATATGTATAACGGTAAGTCACGACATATTCGTCGTCGACATAATACCGTTAGGCAGTTGTTGTCAAATGGAATAATCTCAATAGATTATATAAAATCTAAAGAGAATATTGCGGATCCATTAACAAAAGGTTTGACAAAAGAGCTAGTGTATAGTTCATCAAAGGGGATGGGATTAAAGCCTATTACATAAGAGTCGTCATAATGGTAACCCTACTTATATGACTGGAGATCCCAAGAACTAAGTTCAAAGGGACAACTAAGTTATGTATGGCTCGCCAGAAATCACCAAGGGATTAAAATTCCCTACCCATTCCTATGGTGAGAGTGATATCTGCAACATATGTTGTCTGCAGGGGCATAAGGATAAGCTTTGCTTTTAATGATTACTTAAAACTTGATTAAGGCATAAAATCAAGACGAGTATAAGAATATACTCACAATAAGAATCACCTATATGAGTGTTGAACTGGGGCCGGTTCTATGAGAATGAAAGAGGCTACATTCTCTAGAAACATTCATGAAAACCAAGAGCGTTCAAGGCCAAAATGAACACAACAGTGAGAACTACGATGTGTTAGAAGATATTTTGTGTGAAATCTATTGTCTTGGCTTACACAAACGGCTGAACAATTCAAGGCATCGCGTCCATTGGTTAGCCAGTAAGTCCGATAGGTTATCACTAGGGAAGGTTCAAGGCCGAAAACTACCTATCCTGATGCAAGATATTTTCGACTTATACTCTTTCGTTAAGTCTGCATATTGTTGCATTTCGTTGTCATCAAATTCCATTTATGTGGGGGATTGTTGGAAATGGTTATAAAATTCTAGGTAAAACCAGAATTTTTTCCTAAGTTTGGTCTAATTTTTAGGTGGGCCCCGTGCATCGATTTACACGGGTCAAAGTGGTAACGCGTTCTATGCCGCGTTGTGATTCACGTGGTATATTTGGTTGTTCAAAACCATTACCGAGTGAATGGGAAATTGAAGCCAAAGTATGCTCCATGGAAATGGAGTTTTGGTGGAAATTCCTTAAAGGTTTGAATAAGGCTTGTCCCACATTGATTTGGTGGGAGGTTTTGAAAGGGTTTATAAGGCATGGGTTTGGTACTTGGGGTGTGCCCCAAGGGGTACCCAAGTGTTTTAGAGGGAGAGGTTATGGGCAAAATGGGCTACACCCATCGGACCCAAAAATCACCACATACGCGCGCGGCCGCCGCCGTCCGTCCGGTCGGTCGGGCGGGCTGGGCTGGGCCTGGGCTTGGGCGCGGGTGCGTGGTGTGAGGTTGGGTTGGGCTTGTTCGGCCCAATACTAATCTTTTTGGGCCAAAAACATTTGAATTTAATTCAAATAAACTGGTTTGGATTTTTTGTTCATCCAAACAGGGCCCTTCCTATTTTCAAACAGAATTAAACTGGTCCGGTTTTCCTGTTCATCCAAACAGGGCCCTCCCCAGAATTAAACTGGTTTAGATTTAATGATCATCCAAACAGAGCCCTTCCCGTTTTTTATCTGTTTGAATGGTTAACCCAACAGATTCAAATCTGTTTGAATTTAAACCCAACAGGTTTCATACCTGTTCAATTCAAAACCAAGAGCCACCTTTACATCTATAAATAGACTAGCCTCCCATTTGGATTTTAACTCCAATTTTCGTACTCCATCCTCTCTATAATTCTCTCTGCATTTTGCTGCATTTTTATTCTGAAAGAAAGAGTGTAAACACTTAGTGTGTTCGTAAGGCAAACAATTTGTAGTGCTACTATTGTTTGTAGAAGATCATTTCATCTTGGGAGATAGACGTCCAAATTCTGAAAGCACCGTGGAGAGGACGAATCTGTCTTAAGGACACAGTGTTAAACACTGGACTTGATCAGATAAGTTATTCAAAGAAATTAACCAAGTAAGTTGTTTAATTTTATTCTATTTTTATTTGTTTATTTAATCAGATTTTTATTTTGTTTTTGTAACAAAATAAAATCTGTTTTTTATTTATTTATTTTTATTTCGAGTTTGATTTTTGTAATCAAACATATTCTCTCCTTTTCTTTATTTCTTTAAATTCTAATTGTTGTTTAGTACACAATAGAATTAAAATCTTTTAAATACAGTGAAGATTGCCCAACAGGGTTATTTGACAATGTAATGATCCCCTTGTCATCTTTGAAGGGTTTTATTATTGAGGTATCTGTTTCTTATATATATATTGCAGTTAAATGGTATTTACAAAGAAAAAAAATAATTCCCAATCAGAAGTATGTTTCCCACTATTGCAAAATCAGTGAAATCTTGGAAAGTAATTGCAATGACTAATGTTGTGTTTGGTTAGGAGATTTGGAAAAGAATTTAGAAAAGGAAAAGGAAAATGTGTGTGAAATTAGTTGAAATAGAGATATATTTTATTCATATTTCACCTATATTTTTCTTTTCCGTTTTCAAATCCCTTTCCAAATCTCCCAACCAAACACAACGTAAAGAAAGAGGTAAGAAGAATCTTTTAGGACTCTAAGCCAAATGTTGTCATTTGATGAACCCCTCCCCTCCAAGCAATTTTGTTGCTCTCTCATCACAACAACGCTTGACGAATGCGTTGAATGCATGAAGAGGTCAAGCTCCACAATGAACCCTTTGCTTTAAGGCATTGCCAATGGCAAGTGAGGTTGTTTCCCCTTCTCCCTTTCGTGCAAGTGCTATGGTTACATTATATAGCCATGTAGCACAGATATGGATATAATACGGATTTGCTGATACAACAAAACCTAAAAACATATAAAACCAGTTCGGTCAGGATACATTCATTAAAAATATATATTTATAATTTTTAGTATTGTATTTACACATAAGCTCAAAGAATTGTGAGAAATTATTCTTTTAGAATTAAGTATCAGTTTAAAAGCCAATAGTTAGTTTACTATTCTTATTTTTTTATAAGTCTTATAAAATTTTTATTTAAATATCAAGTTTAAACTGTTTACATTGCCCCCTCGTGCTTTCCATTTCACACTTTTGGCTTGTTTTGGCTTTTTTGTCCTTTTGTATGTAAAAAATGTGAGAGGTGATGTGACTCAAAATGGGTTAAATGGGAAATTCTATTTCCACCAACCTTATAAACTCAGTCAACACACTTAATGAAAAATTAAATTAATGACAATTATATCCTAATTAAAAATTACTATAATAGCCATTGATCAACACTCCTAATATTATATAGACAAATTCTATATACACATCTTTTAGAAATAAAAATATCTCAATATACACTTTTTGAAACAAAAAAATTAAATCGATTCACTGTCTAAGAACTGTCTCTTATGTTTTTCTGTTTTCCCAGAAAATGCTGAAATAAATAAAAGAGTCATGATATACTGGTGGATCGGGGAAGGTTTTGCGACCACAGAGCAAATCGCCAATGATTTATTCATCAATCTTTTCGTGGAGCGCTTCATTGAGCCCGTGTGCAAAATGGGTAGCTTTGCAGTCAACATTTGGAAGATGGACCCTTTTGTTCGATCTTTGGTGATTGAGATTGCCAAGACATCTAGCTTCTTCGATTTTGATCACGATGATGATGATGATGGTAATGTGACTTCACGGGCATGTTTAATTGCTAATGGGTTAACAAAGATTCAGGATTTTGAAAAGCTTAACACATTGTTTAATGTTAATGAGTCTATTCTGGAATTCAATCCTAAATTTTTTTCGAAGATGAAAAAGCTCTTTGTACTTTATCTGGGACGGTGGCAGACCTCTGTTTCGCATCACATTGAAGTTGCTGACACCAAGAAGGCAGAGAAGGACAAGTGGGCAAAAATCTACTCGGAGTTCTACCATGTGGACATGATTGAATTCAATCCTGGAATCTTAGAAATTGATTCAGGAATCGTCACTGAATTCAACTATGATGGTGAAGCTAATGATGAATTCGAGCCAGAAATCGAAGGAGAAATTAAAGTGTGTGTACATATGAGTGAAGGATTTATTTGTAATTTTAAGAATGTGGATTGAGATAATTACTTAATAATTAAATTAATAGAGATGTGTATTGAGAAAAGATTTGTCCTGAGTTTATTAGGGTGGTGGAAATAGAATTTCCCGGGTTAAATGCTAAAAGTTAGTTTTTTTTTTTTGGCTTCCCAAATGGCCCCTAAGTATTTTATGCAAAACTTGCACAAAATTTTACTTACTTATTTTATTGTTAAAATCTAGCTTTTGTATATCATTATATATTTTTTATTTACCTTTACTTTTAATAAAGTATGGACATGGACATGGAACACAGTACACATTGAAGATACATCATTTTGATAAATTCTAAAAAATAACTTCAATTTCACTATTTTCTTCTTCTCTAAGAAGTTAGCATTTGTATTTATCCTAATAATTGTACTCTAATGTTATGCAAGATTAGCCATGCCTCATAGGTTAACGATTATAGAGAATGTGAAGAAAGAAGAGAAAGACACTAATTTTGCTGAGGTGTGTGTGTAGTGAGAGTAAGAGACACGAGGAAGGGGAAGACCAAAGGAGAAAGGAAGAGAGAGAAAGGATGTGGGAGTGGTATTCATGCCCCATAAAAATCTGACTCCATGAGATTGAAATTATTTTTTGGTTTTCCATTTGTGCTGATATTTGGGATAACCTTCCCACTAAACTGATATATCTTTCCCCAAATGCCATTTAACTGCAATTTCGCATATACATATATTTGATTTAGTCTTCTTTTTTTTTTTTTTTTCTTTTTTTTAAATTCATGTTCATCCTAGCTTAAAGTGATTTGGTACTTTTGTTTCTGGATACCAAATTGGTAGGCTTTTGTGGGGTTATGTTTCTATCACATTATTTATGGAAACTGTATTTACACCTTATTTTTAATCATTCTTTGAAAGGAGTGCGATTGCCATTTTTCTTATTTATTTAGTTTTTGGGTATTCTTTTTGTTGATTATTGTCTATTGTTTATTGTACGTGCAGTTTGGTATTTGAGACATATCTTTAAAGGGTGAATTGATACAATATGTGGGTGTAAGACAAATATAAGAAGCCACAGAGAACATGGGTTGTGGCGTTAAGAAAGAAACACCACTTTTCAGAAGCATATGGTCTAATAGTCAAATATGTTAGTGTTAGAATGCAATTTTAGTTAGGCTTAACAATTTTTTAGGCAAATTTTATTTGAGTTGTATTTGCCTTTGAGATTTAATTAATTTTAGAAGTCCAATTTCATTATCAAAGAAAATTCATATCAATGAAATCAAATTATTTCATAGTTGTATGGGATCTAATGGTCCAGTCCAATAGCTAATCTAGCATAAAGTCCAAAACTAAAATAACTATGGTCAAATCTCAATAAAAACAAGCCCACAAGACTAATTCAGATAAAACTCTCTAAATGATGCAAATGCAAATTAGATAAAACTAAACTCTTAAAATCTCTAAACTATTTATCTTTATTATCTTCCAAAAATTGGCATATTATCCCTGCCATCATTTCATCACATAGTTGCTCCTTGCACCGTGCAGTATCTAGATGAGAACAAGTCATTGATTCTGAAGATTGTTGAGAGCCAGAATTCAGGGAAACTAAACAAGAGTGCAGAGTACGAATGATCTGTTCCTCTCTTTCTCTCTCTACACCATTGATTCTTATGTTTTGCAATTCAATATACTGTATCTTTGCAGGATGAAGGATTTTTTTTTTTTTTTTCTTATGATTTCTCAGAAGTGTGATTTTACTAATATTCTATTAACTAAGGTTGTTAGATTACTGTTTCTCTTGCATAGTTTACTATGTTTTGGACTTAGTTTGCTTTCAGGCTACGATCATGGAATGGGTAGAGATAATGTCTTATAGATGAAAAGTTTCTTGGTTGGGCTGAATGATTCTTGAAAATCTTGATGCGATGATTATGTTATGTGGGTGCTGAAATAAATGTGGGGATTTTGGTTCATGCCACTCTCAAGTTCATAAGTGAAGAGGAATAAAATGGTTTGCGGAGTAAATTCCTTGACCGTTATGATTCATTGTTGAATCAAGGTGTTGCTTTCCATTCAGTTATTATTTTAAGAAGTTGAACCACATTCTCTATAGAAATATCTTGTGGAATGGGGATGGCACATTGAACCGTGAATACACACTTACCTAAAAAAAGGCTTATTGAATCACTTTATTTTTAGTTTAAGTGATGTTCCACAATATAGATATAGTTAGTCTCATTATAGACTTGTAACTTTTTAGGCATTGGTCTCTCAGTGATCTTCCTGGTGGGAAGGGCTGGCAGAGGGTACACCCTTGTTTATTAGTGAATTATGAGGCCTATAGTTGGATCTGCAGATAGATACATTGTCTTCTTGCACTTGTTGAATACCAACAGTCTTTCAATATTTCCCAAGTTGAGGTGGAAATCATCGAATCAATAGTGAATGCTATATTATATATATAAAGGGCCAAGTTGGGCACATGGTGTGGCATGTGGAGAGTGGTGATGTTGCGGAAACAGTTATCATCAGGTTCTGTTTTGTAGTAGTACTCATCCTTATTTGTAAATGTTCTTTTCTTCTATGTTATATTCTTGGCAGTCAAAAGGGTCATGTGTGTAATTTCCCTTCACTCTAATGAAATCTTTTCATTCAGTTGTGGAAAAGTTTACATGATGTTCTTTTCAGGGCTTATTGAGTTATATTTTTCACCATCAAACAGCATAGAAATAGAAGACATTCCAATTTTCCTAGAAAACCAAAGTTCAAGTTCGATTCAGAACATAACTCTCTCAGACTTATATCTAGTATTTTAAATTCCTCAAACCTTGTGGAAAGGTACTTTTGCATTTTCTTATCATTGAATTTAGAAACATAAATCTTCACTCTTGCATGAGCATCATACAAGCTTTCCAAATTGTTTGGCAGAAGAGATATGTGCTTCACTTCCCTAAACGTCACTAATTTAGGTTCGTGTTGGTCACCCGTAGCTTGAAATTTTGCATTGTGGTTGTGGAACTGTTATATTCACAAGTAATCCTTTCTCTATTATGGCAGAAACCAGGCAAGGCTTCAGAAAAACCTAATGTACCTAGCTGCCATTGCTGATTCTCAGCCTCAACCTCATACCATGCGTTCTCAAGTAAGCAGCACCATCGGAATATATAAGTTTTAATATTTATTGCTGGCTGTTTGGCACATAATTAACATGATAGCCAAAGGGTTATCAACAAGTGGATGGAATCCTACCTTGACGGTTCTCACAAATTAGTAACCTAAAATCTTATTGGATAACTTGCACTTCTTTAATTTGTTTTTCCTTGCATTCCCTTTCCACTGTTCTGTTACATTCTTGGATTTCATCCCTAAGTTTTTCCCATTACTTATATGGAATTTTGGGTTAATTTCTCCTTAACCCCCTTGTGTTTGGCTCGTGCAATTTATTCCCCTATCATTTGGAAACAATCACATAACCACCATGTGGCTTGTGGACTAAAGTGCATTATCAAACATTCCGTCCAAATTAATAACAAGTGTGAAACACGTGCTGCGACATAAGGGAGTTATGTGCTCTTTTCCGAATGTCAAGGGGTAAATCACATATGGAGTAAAGTAGAGGGGTTAGCAAATTTTGTCTTCAAAGAAATGACGAAAATATCCGTGGTTTGCACAATGAGGTTACTTATGTACAATGGTATTTTAGACTTTTCTCTTAAGCTGTTAGCAGGCTTGACAGTGACAAACCACATGGGGGTAATGTGATTGTTTCTAAATGATAAGGGGTAAATCACACATGGGCCAAACCACAAGGGAATAAAGTGAAATTTGCCCTTGAATTTTTTGTTACCACTGGTTTAAAGCGTCCAACTTCTGGTTAGTTTCAAAGGCTGCTTACTAGAAATTTGAATACCAGTATGCTAGAAACTTGCTTGTGAAAATTTCTGATCCACGTTTGTTCAATGCCTGATAGTTCCTTTTTGGTGGCGTTATGCAGCCAGGATCTCACTACCTTCAGCACCAGCAAGCTCAACAGATGCCTCCACAATCGCTCATGGCTGCAAGTTCCTCTATGCTCTACAGCCAACAGCAGTTTTTGGCACTGCAACAACAATAAGCCTTGCACAGCCAGCTCGGCATGAAATCTGGTGGAAGCAGTGGACTTCACATGCTGCAAAGTGAAGCTAATAGTGCCAGAAGTAACTAAGATATTGCGTCTGCTGAAGGGCGAAGGGGGAGCTCAGGAGGCCATGGCAGTGAGGGAGGTGCAACTCTCTACTTGAAGGCT
Organism: Camellia granthamiana; assembly: GCA_036172215.1. Taxonomy (NCBI): domain Eukaryota; kingdom Viridiplantae; phylum Streptophyta; class Magnoliopsida; order Ericales; family Theaceae; genus Camellia; species Camellia granthamiana. Next base: position 65,848,356 of record CM069911.1, on the reverse strand, counting down.
GGTGAAGATGCTAACTAAGGTGAGAATGATCAGCCTAGCAATTTGTTTAACATTTGAAATTCTAGAAAAGATTAGTTTGGGAAAAAGCATGTAAAAGAATTATGGAAAGACTAGCTTGCTTAGTTGACTTGTTATGTGATGCAAACTGTAAAGATTACCTTTCCGAGCATAGGTTGTGTGAAGGTTTTAGATAATGCATCTTATGGTACTGTCGTATGTAGTAAATCTGTATGTCCCAATAGGATTGCCTTCTGCATTATCCTTTATAGTTACTTTTTTTCCTGTGTTCTGTCTTGTTTTAAAATTTTGGGTATGGCTTTATCAGTACTTGAATGACTTGGATTTGATTGAGTGTGGTGCACCTAACTACCGTGATTTTTGGAGTTTCCCTATATTTTTTGTTGATTTATAGCTAATGAACATCTTTTTGTGCTATGATGGAAATTGCATTATATAAAGCAGTTAATTGGATTCTCACTATGGTCAGAGATTCAGTGTGAATTGGACAAATGTGATTCTGTGTTCATCTTTTATTGAAGCGCGATGGTTGACGATAGCATCCTGTTTTTAATGCATTTTTGTCAAGTTTTTTACTACATATTTCTGATTTAAAGGTTAAAATTTATTTTGAAAATGATACATTTGCTCGGTTTATGTGTGAATCGGTGTTTATGAAAAGCATAGAAGGATTGGGTATGAAGGCCAATGCCACCCACACCCTGTTAGTAAAAAACTAGCTGGGGTTTTGATTTCGACCCATTTCTTCCAATGTAGGAGGAAGAAGTTAGGGTTGACAGTTTTTTTAATGAGATGGAAGCAATTTTCTTGCACCCATTATCTATTGTAGACTCTATTATGCCCTGCTTTCGTGCACATTGCCTTCATTTGGGATGTGAGTTGGCTTTTTGACTTTTTTATTTTTTTGACTATTTTAGCTCGGACTTTTTTTACCTTTATGAGAGAAAAATGAAATAATTATGGTTTGTATGGGGTGCCTCTATTTACACATCATTTTTCATCTTAAGGCAAACCAGTACTCAAGGCACATTTTTAGTAATTTAATAAATAATAAATTTTCTCAATACACACCACAATGTTCCATTTTTACCCTTCGTCACATATCCCACCACCACCACCACCACCACCTGTAACCCAACTCCGTCGCCGTCACCGGCGCCAGTGTGGTTCATTGTCGGTGGTTCCCTGTGGCCGTGAAAGGTGAAGTGAGAGGCAGCAATGACGACGGGAGGTAGCGATGACAGCGGCAAAGAGCGACGATCTGGAGCTCCATCGACATCTTAGAGTGCGATAATCTGCCTCCACTCCATCGATGCCATCTATGCCTCTCTTCAACCGCCCCTCCATCGGCTTCTTAGAGATTTGGATCATAGAGATCTGAAGCTCAATCATGGTGCTTCATCCATGGATCATGAAAAATCTGGAACAGATCTTCCTGGGCTCGGAGAGGTTCTAAAGAAATGATCAGTCGCCCACGGCAGAGTGGCGGCCAACAAGCACTATAGCGATCCCGATTTTTCCTTCATTGTTTATTGTATTCCGGACTCGGTTCCATGGATGTTTGTTGTTTTCTATATCACATTTCCATCCATTAATTCTTTGTATTTGAGTTTTGGGATGTATTGGGCAGGTTTGTAACAGGTTGGTAGTGAGTTGAAATAAATTGTTGCTGTCCAGAATTTGGCTTCTTCGCTCGAGCGAGCTTTCTTGCGCTCGAGCGAGGATTGACAGTCTTCAGGTTTCTTTCTAGATGCAGCTTCTGGTTGAGCGAGCTTTCTTACACTCGAGCGAGCCTGGTCTGGTGTGTCTCTTCACTCGAGTGAGCGGTCTTGCGCTCGAGCGTGCATCTGCGTCTCTTTTTTACCTGAAGGTTGGTGTTCTTCGCTTGAGCGACCTTTCTTTCGCTCGAGTGAGCGAGCTCTATGTTTTGGGTTTCTTCGCTCGAGCAAGTAGTCTTGCGCTCGAGCATGCTTCTGGGTTACAGATCTGAAGCTTCGTGTTGTTCGCTCGAGCGAGGCTTTTTGCACTCGAGTGAGGCCCTTTTGTGCCTGGTCGCTCGAGCGACCACTTCTCCACTCGAGCGAGCCACGAGTATATCAGTTGGCAGCAGCGGGTTAGACTTCACTTTTTTATCTCCTTTTTCCTCAAAACCCTAGATCCGGCACACTCTCTCTCTACATACAACTACTCTCTAGAAATACACTTGGTTCTTGGGTGTCTCTACCCTTGTCTCTTTGAAGAAAAGGTAGAGCTTGGTGTGGGCTTCACTTTGATCCGAAAAAGCTTGTGTTTGGAGAACTTTGATTTTCTTCCTTCTTCTCCTTTGAGCTTCGAAATTTGAGGTAGGGATAAACTACTCGTCTTTATGAGTTTTAACATAAATTTTAGTCATTTTGTATAAATGGTGAAATATGGAGATTTTGGAAGGTTAGGGTTTGAATTTGAAATTATAGAAAGGGGGTTTTCAATTGTTTGAGCTCCATGTATATGTGAAACCTTGAAAAATGGGATTGTTGGTGTAGAATTGATGAAATTGAACCGTAGGGTTGATGTTTGAGAAAAGGGGAAAAAAGCCATAATTGAAATTAAATAATTAATTTGTATAATTAATTTGGGAAAAATATGGAAATATGAAATTGAGTTAAAAATTATGAAATTGGGAAATTGTGAGATTGAATGGTGTAGTTGGATTGATTAATCACTCACCTTTGAAATTATTGATAATTTATTTGTTTGATAGTTTATTATCTATTTAGAAATAATTGTTTTGGGCTATCGGTGAAGGATAGTCTTGATTGTTGTAGATACTGCATGATGATTAGGTAAATTGAAACTAATCACCCGGAATATGTCATTGAATATGACGGTTGAATTAACACATTGAATATGTGTCTGGATTGATCATTGTATATGATAAAGCGTTTAAATACATTACATATGTATCGTGGTTAGGAGATCATAGGGGATGTACTCCATGGTTTGGGAGGAGATAAGGGATGCACTCTCAAACCTGTTTGGATGGAGATAGGGGATTGACTCCATTGATAACTAAGTTGGCCGGAGTGTTCAGGGTGAAAGTCCCGAAATCTTGATTACGTTTGCATAACGTAGATGAATTGAAGTATTAGTAATATGAGTTGTAGTCTCATTTTGAATTGAAGTATTGAAGTGTTAATAATATGAGTTGTAGTCTTGTTTTAAATTGATTATGATAGAAGTGTTGATAGTACGAGTTGTAATCTCAGTTTGAACTGTTCGGATAAACAATGAATCATATCTATGAATTAATTTGGATAATGAAACGGAAAAGGATTGAAATATGGTTGTAAATATGGATTGGTTATGGAAGAAATGTACGTTGGTTTATATGAGTTAAACATTTATCAAATGCTAATGTTTTAGTTACTTCTCATATTATGTTTAGCGTATTTCTACTGGGCTTTGGCTCATCCTATACGGGACATCATTTTCAGGTACAGGTGATATGCTGCTTCCAAGGTCTTAGCTTGGGAGGTTTTTGGAGTTGAAGACTCTTTTAGTTATTTTGTTTTTGTTTGATGTTAAATATAAACTCAAGCCAAGGGCTTAATGTGTTTAGAGTTAGAACTCTCTTTTGATGTAACCAAGTGTTGACTTGGAAAGTTGTAAGCCCATAGGGCATTTTACTTTTGTTGTCAACATGTAATACTTTTGTAATGAACACTCTGATAAATGAATACATGTTTATTTCTCCTATGTCTATGGATGTCATGAATGATTGGTTTATATGTATTATTTTGAAGGCGTTACAATTTGGTATCAGAGCGTACCGGGTTTGAATACTTTGGGTACGTGGGAAGTGGTTAGTACTACAGTGGGTTTGTCTCGCTTGTTAGAGACTTAAGTATAATATTATGTGCTTATGTGATAACATGTTTATATGACTAAATGGGTATGGAATTTAGTTTCTATGACGTTGATTGGATTCTTGGGTTTCTGGGAGTCTCGTTGGAAAGACACTTGATTAATGCCGTTTCTAACTGGAACTCTAGTAACGCCATGGGACGGTCATTATCCGGAAATGAAGTTCGTAAGTGCTTATGTGATAATGTACTTACGTGGAGTGAATTACAGTTGTCCATTGTATTAAGACGCGAGTGAAATAGCTTTGGCACATTTGTGAATGTGCTAATGTCTTTGTTACCTTTATTAGGATGTCAGGACGAGGACGTGGTGGTAGGCGTGGTAGGCCTAGAAGGTAGGAGATGCCTATACCAGATGAAATTCCGTTGTAGCAGGAGGGAGTTGGTCAGGCCAATGTGGCCGAGCCAGTAGGTCTCAGGGCTGAGAATCAAGTCCAGGCCCATGTAGCTGAGGCAGGGTCGTCATTTCTGAAGAGGGAGTTTTTCCGGTTGAATCCGGACGAGTTTTTGGGTGATCCAAAAGAGCCACTGAAGGCTGATGAGTGGCTTGAGCAGATAATGAAGACGTTTAATATACTAGGCATCGAAGACGGAGGGTTGAGGGTGACCTTGGCGTCCTTCTAGTTGAAGGGAGACGCGGGTCAGTGGTGGAAGTTTGTTAGAGGGCATATTGGAGGGACTTGGGAGGCTTTCGTTGATGCCTTTTAAGCAAAGTTTTTGCCTCCCACTGTTAAGGAGAAGTTGAGGGATCAGTTCTGCCAGCTCAAGCAGCTGAATACACCAGTGGCAGAGTTTGAGGCCACCTTTACCAGTTTGTCGAGGTTTGCACCAGAGTTGGTAGCGACCGAAAAGCGTAGATGCTTGGAGTTTGAGAAGAAGTTGAGGACCGGACTCATGTTTTGAGTGGGCGGATCCATGACTAGGGAGTTTGGGCGCCTTGTACAGGCTGTAGCCCATCTTGAGACTATCATGCAGGCGGAGGAGAAGAGGATGAGGGGCTCCAGGAGGAGTTAGGATGGTCAGTAGGACAGCAAGAGGCAGAGGGGTTCTAACCTTCAGCAGTCCCAGAGTGCACATTCTAGATCCACCTTTCCAGTGCCGAGTTCAGGTTCTGGGAGAGGTGGACAGGGAGACGTTACTTGTTACAAATATGGTCAACTGGGCCACAAGTCTCCAGCATGCCCGCAGAGGGGAGGAGGGTAAAGAGCAGCTTCTTCTTCGGCTCGTCCTCAAAGCCAGAGTCAGGGCAGAGGTCAGCCGCTCACTTGTTATCAGTGTGGGCAGGCGGGGCACCTGAAGAGGTTTTGCTCGCAGTTGAGTGGCACATCTGGTGTGTCTGGTTCGAGGCAGTCTCAGAGTCATCAGCCAGCTCAGTCAGTTCAGGCCTCGAGGGCCAATCAGGGAGCCTCTTTGGCTCAGTTTGTACAGGAGTCTTATGCTCCGAGGGGTGAGCAGGTAGATTAGAGATCTACAGGGCGCGTGTATGCTGTTACAGCGCAGGATCTTGTACCGGCTCCGTCTGTTGTGAGAGGTACCTTTTGTTTTGCAACTCGGTTGCTAATGTGTTGATTGATACAGGTACATCCCATTCCTTTATATCTGCTGCGTTTGCGTCTGTTTTGGAGTTGGAGTTGGAGTTGGCGCAGTTAGCTTCTCCTATTTGTGTTGTATCACCCATTGGGGGTGAGTTGATTTTGAAACAGGGGTGTCGGGGCTGTGATATAGAGGTCGCTGATCGCCAGCTTCCATTTTCTTTTGTATTGATGGATATGTCGGGTTTTGATGTGATTTTGGGTATGGACTGGTTGTCGTCATACCAAGCTATTGTTGATTGTTACTGCCAGAGGGTTACTGTATGTACCTTGAGCGGGGACTGTTTTTATTTCTTAGGAGATCGAGTTGGTAGGGTGTTACCACCGATGTATGGTCCGCGAGGGCGGAGTGAGCTTAGTTGTCTTCTCGCTAGCTGTATGAGTAGTGAGTGTGATGAGACCCGGACTGAGTTGTCGAGAGTGGTTTGTGAGTACTCGGATGTCTTTCCCGAGGATCTCGTTAGTTTACCACCCCATCGAGAGATTGAGTTCTCTATTGACTTGGTGCCTGGCACGTCACCGATTTCTATGGCACCGTATCATTTTGCCCCAGCCGAATTGAGTGAGTTGAAGACTCAACTCCAAGAGTTGCTAGATAAGGGTTTTATTCACCCTAATACTTCACCGTGGGGAGCACTGGCCCTCTTTGCTAAAAAGAAAGATGGGGCTTTGAGACTTTGCATTGACTATCGAAAGTTGAACCGGGCTACGGTTAAGAACAAGTACCCTATGCCTCGTATAGATCATCTGTTTGACCAGTTGAAAAGGTCCTGTTATTTCTGTAAGATAGACTTGAGATTAGGTTACCATCAGTTGAGGGTCAGAGAGGAGGATATCCCGAAGACGGCATTCCGTACGCGGTATGGCCATTATGAGTTTCTGGTGATGCCTTTTGGACTCACCAATACACCGGCTGTGTTTATGGACTTGATGAACTGGATCTTCCAGGAGTTCTTAGATCGTTTTGTAGTCATTTTTGTAGACGACATTCTGATTTATTCACCTTCTGAGGAGGAGCACGAGGAACACTTGAGAGTGGTGCTTGAGTTACTTAGAACCCATAAGCTGTATGCTAAGTTTGGGAAGTGTGAGTTCTGGTTAAGAGAGGTTAAGTTTGTAGGCCACGTGGTATCTGGGGAAGGGGTGACTGTAGATTCATCCAAGATTGAGGCAGTGCACGACTGGGCACAGCCTAAGAGTGTTTTTGAGATCCGCAGTTTTCTGGGATTGGCCGGGTATTACCGTCGGTTTATGAAAGATTTCTCCAAGCTAGCTTCGTCGTTGACTAGGTTGACGCGGAAAGGGGTCAAGTTTTTATGGAGTGAGACTTGTGAAAAGTCGTTCCAAGAGCTTAAAGTTAGACTTACCATCACTCCAGTTTTGATTATTCCGGAGAGGGGTTTGGGTTATGCAGTATATTGTGATGCCTCACGAGAAGGTTTGGGTTGTGTATTGATGCAGGAGGGGAAAGTAGTAGCCTATGGCTCACGTCAGTTGAAAACACACGAGAGGAACTACCCTACACATGACCTAGAGTTAGCAGCTGTGATATTTGCCTTGGAGATTTGGAGGCACTATCTTTATGGTGAGAGATTCGAGGTGTTCTCGGATCATAAGAGTTTGAAGTATCTATTTACACAGAAAGACTTGAATCTGAGGCAGAGGAGGTGGATGGAGTTCATAGAGGACTATGACTTCGAGTTGCATTATCATCCGAGGAAGGCCAATGTTGTGGCCGATGCCCTTAGTAAGAAGTCCATTGGGGATGTGGCTTGTATTGCTATCCGGGAATGGGAGATGTTGGGTGCTCTTGGCAAGTTCGACTTGCTTCTGGGTGAGTCTGTTGAATCTGTGGCCTTATCTTCTATAGTTGCGCAGCCTACACTTGTGAACCGAGTGTTAGAGGCACAGAGGGGTGACTTTGAAGTAGAATCCCTCCGGGAGAAGATTTCTAATGGGAAGGTGGAAAAGGGTTTGACTGTGTATCTCGACCTGAGTGTGAGGTACCGAGACCGTTTGTTTGTGTCGGAGTCTTGCCGAGAGGAAGTACTCTAAGAGTTTCACCATTCACGCCTTGCGGTGCATTCGGGAGGCACTAAGATGTATCGTGATTTGAGTCGCCAGTTTTGGTATAGAGGTATGAAGAAAGACGTGGCAGTTTTTGTATCTAAATGCCTTACTTGTAAGCAAGTGAAGGCCGAGCATTAGAGGCCAGCGGGTTTGTTGCAACCCTTGCCTATAGCCGAGTGGAAATGGGAGCATGTTACGATGGATTTTGTCGTGGGTCTTTCGAGGACCCAACGGGGTAGTGATGCCATTTGGGTGGTAGTGGACCGGTTGACTAAGTCGGCGCACTTTATTTCTATGCACGTAAGAGATTCGGTAGATCATCTTACTGATTTGTATATTCGGGACATAGTGAGATTGCACGGGGTCCCAGTGTCGATCGTCTCCGATAGAGATCCGTGCTTTACTGCTAGGTTGTGGCAGAGTTTGCAGAGTGCCTTGGGCACTAAGTTGACCTTTAGCACGGTTTACCATCCTCAGACTGACGGGCAATCCGAGCGTATTATTCAGATCCTTAAGGATATGCTTCGAGGCTGTGTCCTTGACTTTAGTGGGTCGTGGGAGAGGCACTTGCCCTTAGTGGAGTTTGCCTATAACAATAGTTTCCAATCGAGCATTGGCATGGCACCATTTGAGGCCTTGTATGGCCGACCGTGTAGATCCCCAGTGTGTTGGGCTGAGTTGGGTGATGCACCTTTGTTGGGCTCAGAGTTAGTGTGGGAAATGACGGAGAAAGTTGAACTTATCTGTAAGAGACTTGTTACAGCCTAGAATTGCCAAAAGAGTTATGCCGACCGTAGGAGGAGACCTTTAGCATTTGAGGTGGGTGATCACGTCTTTCTGAAAATATTACCTAGGCGGGGTTTGATGAGGTTTGGGAAGAGTGGGAAGTTGTCCTCTCGGTTTATTGGCCCTTTGAGATCCTTGAGCGGATTGGGGAGGTTGCATACCATTTAGCTTTACCGTCGCAGTTGTCCGGAGTGCATGACGTGTTTCATGTTAGTATGCTTCGGAAGTACGAGTCGGATCCATCGTGTGTATTGGATTGGACCGACTTAGACGTAGATGAGGATGCTACGTATGAAGAGAGACCGGTGAGGGTCTTGGATAGGTAGGACCAAGTCTTGCGAGGCAAGACGATACCCTTGGTAAAAGTACTGTGGAAACATCACGGGGTGGAGGAAGCCACTTGGGAATGTGAGTTGGATGTCCGTGAGAAATATCTGGATCTGTTTGTTAATGTTGAGCTTATGTTGGAAAATTTTGTTTTGTAATCTAAGAACATTGTATATGTTTTGAGAACAAGAGAATTATGAGAATGATGCAAGTTTAGTTTAACATTGTATATGTTGAATTTGTTTTAGAAATGCAAATATGTTATTAACATTGAATAAGTTATGGAATTATGAGGTATATGTATTGGAGTTGATGAATTTCAAAGGAATGCATGTTGATAATGCATAATGAGCTAAATTTTGCATTGTTGTTCTCTTGAAAAGAGATAGAATGGCCGATGAATGGGTCATGGTGATGGATGTTGAATTATAATGTTGTTGAGAATTGAAAAATCAAAATTTTGAAACTTATATCCAATTTCGGGGACGAAATTCTTTAAGGGGGGGGAGGTTATAGCAATCCTGATTTTCCCTCCATTGTTTATTGTATTCTGGACTTAGTTCCTTGGATGTTTGTTGTTGTCTATATCGCATTTCCGTCCTTTAATTCTTTGTATTTGAGTTTTGGGATGTATTGGGCAGGTTTGTAACAGATTGGTAGTGAGTTGAAATAAATTGTTGCTACCCAGAATTTGGCTTTTTGCGCTCGAGCGAGGCTTGGGTTTTTGCTTCTTCGCTCGAGCGAGCTTTCTTACGTTCGAGCGAGGATTGAGAGTCTTTATGTTTCTTTCCAGACGTAGCTTCTGCTCGAGCGAGCCTGGTCTAGTGTGTCTCTTCACTCGAGCGAGCAGTCTTGCACTCGAGTGAGCGTTTGCGTCTCTTTTTGACCTGAAGGTTGGTATTCTTCGCCCGAGCGAGCGAGCGAGCTCTATGTTTTGGGTTTCTTCGCTCGAGCGAGCAGTCTTGCGCTCGAGTGTGCTTCTGGGTTGCAGACCTGAAGCTTCGTGTTGTTCCCTCGAGCGAGGCCTTTTGCGCTTGAGCGAGGCCCTTTTGTGTCTGGTCGCTTGAGTGACCACTTTTTCGCTCGAGCGAGCCAAGAGTATATCAGTTGGCAGCAGCGGGTTAGACTTCACTTTTTCATCTCCTTTTTCCTCAAAACCCTAGATCCGGCACACTCTCTCTCTACATACAACTCCTCTCTAGAAATACACTTGGTTCTTGGGTGTCTCTACCCTTGTCTCTTTGAAGAAAAGGTAGAGCTTGGTGTGGGTTGCACTTTAATCCGAAAAAGCTTGTGTTTGGAGAACTTTGATTTTCTTCCTTCTTCTCCTTTGAGCTCCGAAATTTGAGGTAGGGATAAACTACTCGTCTTTATGAGTTTTAACATAAATTTTAGCCATTTTGTATAAATGGTGAAATATGGAAATTTTGGAAGGTTAGGGTTTGAATTTGAAATTATAGAAAGGGGGTTTTCAATTGTTTGAGCTTCATGTATATGTGAAACCTTGAAAAATGGAATTGTTGGTGCAGAATTGATGAAATTGAACCTTAGGGTTGATGTTTGAAAAAAGGGGAAAAAAGCCCTAATTGAAATTAAATAATTAATTTGGGGAAAATATGGAAATATGAAATTGAGTTGAAAATTATGAAATTGGAAAATTATGAGATTGAATGGTGTAGTTGGATTGATTAATCACTCACTTTTGAAATTGTTGTTAATTTATCTGTTTGATAATTTATTATCTGTTTAGAAATAATTGTTTTGGGCTATCGGTGGAGGATAGTCTTGATTGTTGTAGATACTACATGATGATTAGGTAAATTGAAACTAATCACCCGGAATATGTCATTGAATATGACGGTTGAATTAACACATTGAATATATGTCTGGATTAATCATTGTATATGATAAAACGTTTAAATACATTGCATATGTATCGTGGTTGGGAGAAGATAGGGGATGTACTCCATGGTTTTGGAGGAGATAGGAGATGTACTCTCAAACCTGTTTGGGAAGAGATAGGGGATGGACTCTATTGATAACTAAGTTGGCCGGAGTGTCCAGGGTGAAAGTCCCGAAATCTTGATTACGTTTGCATAACGTAGATGAATTGAAGTATTAGTAATATGAGTTGTAGTCTCATTTTGAATTGAAATATTGAAGTGTTAATAATATGAGTTGTATTCTCGTTTTAAATTGATTTTGATAGAAGTGTTGATAGTACGAGTTGTAATCTCGGTTTGAACTGTTCGGATAAACAATGAATCATATCTATGAATTGATTTGGATAATGAAACGGAAAGGGATTGAAATATGGTTGTGAATATGGATTGGTTATGGAAGAGATGTACGTTGGTTTATATGAATTAAACATTTATCAAATGCTAATGTTTTAGTTACTTCTCATATTATGTTTAGCGTATCTCTACTGGGCTTTGGCTCGTCCTATATGGGACATTATTTTCAGGTACAGGTGATATGCCGCCTTCAAGGTCTTAGCTTGGGAGGTTTTGGGAGTTGAAGACTCTTTTAGTTATTTTGTTTTTGTTTGATGTTAAATGTAAACTTAAGCCAAGAGCTTAATGTGTTTAGAGTTAGAACTCTCTTTTGATGTAACCGAGTGTTGATTTGGAAAGTTATAAGCCGTAGGACATTTATTTTTGTTGTCAATATATAATACTTTTGTAATGAACACTCTGATAAATGAATACATGTTTATTTCTCCTATGTCTATGGATGTCATGAATAATTGGTTTATATGTATTATTTTGAGGGCATTACAAGTGCCGCTTTATCGGGGGTGAGGTCTGGTTTTCTGATGCAGAAGAGAAGGAGAAAGAAGAAAATGGTGGCGGTGAGAGGAGATTTGGTTCAATTTTTAGGCGATATTGGGGCTAAAAGCATTCAAATGAGAGGGAGAGGGAGAGAGAGAAAGAGAGAGAGAGAGAGATGGCTGGCAATATGGGAGTAGGTGAGCAGTGGCTGTTAGGGTTTTAGGAAAGAAGATAAGGATAATTTGGATATTTGATTGAGAGATATAATTATAATTATATTTTTTTTTAGAAAACAGTTTGCCTAAGAGATGGTGTGTAAATAGAGGCACCCGCTTGTATGTGATGTTTTGTCTTATTAGACTAAAAAGTTTATTTTATCTTTTTATGACTATTTTAGTCCAAATTCTATATGCCAAACAAATGCATATTGTACAAGAATGGTACATCAGCCACCAAGAATTCCATATCTAGAAAACCTTGGGCTTTATTGTCACCACGAGTGTTATTATCATATTTTATTTTTGTCATGAATGATTTACACATCAACACCTATAAAAATGAATAGTTCGGATTATTTAGGTAGGACTTGTGATGAATCTTAAAATCACATCAGTTCAATCCCTTATGAGTGTCATTATAAGATCTATTTATGTCAGTATCTTTTTCAAAATTGAGGAAATCACAACCTTTCAAAGATAATTACAGACTTATAAAAAAGTTTGACACTTCAATTATTAAAGTTCATAAATTTTATCACTGATTTGAAATTTTTTTTTTCTTTCAAATCCACGTTGAATTGATATATCCCTAAGATATTCCCTATTATAATATTAATATAACAAGTATACAGATCTAAACAACTGACTGCATTAATTAATAGTAGCACAACTGAATGAAAGATATATATTACTAATGCTGAATGATGTGATAAAACAATCTTGGTTTTTTCTTGTACTCATTTTATAGGAGTAGTTTCTTTTTTTCCTTTTTTTTTTTTTTTTTTGATTGGATATGAGTGAGTATCTTGAAGTTGTGAGTTCATAATTAAGTTAATTTAATAAAGAAATTATAAGGTTGTGTTTGGTTTATGAATTGATGAGAGATTTAGAAAGGAAAAGGATAAAGGTATGTAAAATATAGGTATTATATTTTATTCACATTTTGTCTATCTTTGTCATTTCTCTCTCTAAATCCATGAACCCATGACCATCTAAGAGAATATGGATCGGGTAATATCATTTTGAAACCAATTACTTTCTTAATCTGTCATGCATATGATGAGATCGTGGCAAGAAATGATAGTATGAAAATTACGCGAGTAATTTTTCTTGTTATTTTAAATAAGTTATGTACGGGAAAGAAATACACCTTCTCGTATAATCTTGTTGACCAAGTCTGCGCTCCTCCATACGACGTCGCTTTATCACCTGAAAACACAAACGTGAGCTAGCCGGCGGGGGTGTGCCGGAAACCTCTCCGATGCCTAAGTCAGTCAACAAGACAAATAGACAAAAGCTCTATGTGTTCAGGGAGCAAAGTTGCATTACCTCTCCAAAGGTGATATTGGTGAGCTTATATAGATTTCGCGTGGCACAATCCTGGTAGGACTTTTACTCCTCCATGCAGAGTCCTCTTAGGATTCATACTCCTGGAAGATAATGCTTATCCTCCAACACCCTCCTCACAGCTTAAACCAAGTGAGATGGTTTTACCATGGCCAAATTCCAATATGACCGAAGTAGCCACTAGTTCGGCCCTAGCTTTCCTTTCTCTTACCTCGGTTTTTCCATACTAAGACCGAGCTAACCATAAGAGAGATGAGCCGAACTATTTGCCGAACCAAGGCCTCTCAAGGACTCAGCACACCTCGGTTTCCATGTACTACGACCGAACTAACCAATGAAGACCGAACTCCCCACAACACGTTTCCCAACCGAAGTACAAACAAGATCTTACTTCGGCCGGACTAATCACAACGGCTATGACCGGACTAACTACAAAGTCTCTTCTTCGGACCGGAGTAACGTACACGGCCCATAATCGCAGCTCGGCCCAATTTAAATATAAATTCCCCTCTCAATTGCCCCTTAATTCCATCTGCAAAGCATGATAGGGATTTACCCGTCTATCGGCCGAGCTAACACTTTTAAGCCTCTCCAGCCGAGCTAAAACCATGTAGCTTATCTAGCCGAGCTAAGTTTAAGCCGAGCCATGCAAGTCCGGTCAAAATGTCTCTTCAGTGACAGAAACTGAAGCGCTTCTTCTCCCAGTGACACGTGGCAGCTTTCTATTCGTTATTTCCAGCTGTGGCGCCGCCCTCGTACTTCGTAACTTTTGAACAGTTCCCTCCATTTTTCTCTTTTACACCAAAAGAACTCATTTTTGAACCACCTCAAACTTTATTCATCTTCTCTCTCTGTGTGCCTCTGTTTTTGCATTGCTTGCAACTGTGAGTCTTGCTTCGTGCCACTCTTTTGCTGCTATTACATCCATCCCCAAGCCTCTTCCTCTCCTCCTGGTAAGTATTATGAACCTGTTTCTTGTTTTCCTTTGTTTTCGTTCAAGTCTGTTTTGTGTGTTTTTTACAAAACACTTTTCGTGCTTAGCTTTATTTCTGTAAGAACACTAGAACTTCATGAATCTTCAAGTAATAGCCAATAGAACACTTATTTGATCCAAAAAACACGTCCAACCGAGCTAGGATTTTGTTTTTGCACATCTGAAGACTTAGGTAAACTGGAACCGAACTACCATTTATACATATCACTGTAGTTTCAGTAAGCAAACATCCTATTCATAATAGCCGAAATAAAAAATTCACCGAACTAGAAGTTCCTAAAGCCTCGACCGAGCTAAGCCTTGGGGGCTAAGCCAGCTTTCCCAGTTCCTAAACCGAACTCAGAAAGCTGCCCCTTACGCTTAACCGGAGTAACCGAAACCATAGGTAGAACCGAGATAACAAAACACCTTGGCGAACCGAGATAACAAGCACCTTAAGAAAATCGAGATAGATCCCGTAGTACACTGTGTAGCCGAAGTAGGACTTGTCTTTTCCTGTTTTGTTTTTTGTAGCACGGTCAACGATCTGTGCTTAACACCTTGTTTTCCACTTTGCAGACTTAGGTTGCCAGGCACTTCCTTGCGCTCAGCCGAGCTACTGAGCACACTCTTTCAACCGAGATAATTTATGTATAACTTATACAATAAATGGGGAAATATAGGTTCCCAGTAGAAACCCCAGGAGGCCTAGCCGAATTCAGAAAAGACTACAATATTCCAGCCGATGTAAACCTCACCCTAGCCGAACCAGATGTAGAACCTTGGGACAACGAAGGCTTTGTCCCCTTTACCCTCCAATCCATAATAGAAACCGGACTCAGATTCCCAGTCCAACCCCTAATATGTGAATTCTTAAGACAAACCAGACTGTGCCCCACCCAGCTGTCCACCAATACATACCGAATAATAATGGGTATAGCCGCACTGAACCACCAAACCGGTCTCAACCTAGGTTTGGCCGAGATACTTCACCAATACTCCATAGGATCAAAAAACGAAGGCTGGTGTTATTACCTGAGAGTACGCCGTGGCCGAGAGAAAATAATAAAACACACTCCGGACCAAGATTTAAACGACGATAACTTCTTTTGGGTTTCTGGGAATTTTGAAGACCTTCAAGCCCAGATTCCTGGCCGAAGAATAAACTGGAAGAAAGGAGAGCCCGGTACACATACTTCGGTTGCATTTCACATTTTTTCTCTTTTCTTTATTTCGGCTTTCCACTCTGGACCGAACTAACACTTATTTTATTTCTTTGCAGATAAAGCCCATCTCCTTTCTAACTACGGCTACCCCAACCTCGGTCTTCTACGAGCCGCGCTACGAGTAAAGGAGAGAGGCTGGGCAAAACTCCTGAATTTCAAGCCGACCTACAGATACTCCGGTCGCCGAAAAGCAAGAGTGACCGACTTCCTACTCGAAGAAGCACCGGAACCGGACCCATCCCTGCCCGAGATTGTCCTTGTGCCACTTACTGCCGAACAAGAAATGGCGAAGAAGAACAGGCTGAAGGCCCTGCTAACCGAGACCAATCCCGCCGGTGTGCCACCAGCCGTGCAGACCACTCAGACCGTGGTAGCACTTCCATCCCAGCGGCCGTCCACATCTCGTCCAAGCAAGCGTGCCCAGACTAACTTAACCGAGCCACGTCTTGTCGACGAAGACGAAACCATCCTGCCACCAAGTCCTCCAAACATTCAGCCAAGCTCCCAACCGGAGCAAACAGACCGAACTGCGTCTTCCTCCAAATGGGTCCCTGAACTAACCTTCAACAACCGAGATATCACTGCCTCTGACTCGGTTGTGACAGAGAAGGACCACCTGATGGCCTTCAATTTAGCCAAGAGTGTGTGTCTTCCTAAGGACATGGAGCACCACTACAAACAGCTCAACACCGAGCTGAAGTCCATCCGGTCTTCGACCAAGTCCATGATCTTGGTAAGTGACTTTCTTTCTTTCTTTCCAGTTTTTTCCAAACTTTCAGTTCGGCTGACGTCACTTCTCCTTTGCAGGCCATCCAGAAAAATCAAGTTACTCACAGGAAGGTAATGGAACTTCGGCGAAGTACAAGGGAAGCCATGGCGGAGGCCGAAGCGAAAGCGGCCGAGCTTGAAGAGGCCAGAAACCAATTGGCCGAGCTGCAATCTGAAAACGGTCGTCTGACCGAGCTTGCTAATTCGGTTGAAGCCGAAAAGCAGAAGGTTGCCAACGAGGTAAAAGACAAGTACCTACGCCTTTTGGCAAAGATGGAGAAGAAAAAAGACGCCGAGATAGCCCAACTGAAGGAAGACATCAAAAAGGCTGAAAAACAAGGCTTTAAGGAGGCCGAAGACGCATACACCCTCCAATGTAACGCAACCAAAGATCTTTTTTTGAAATGTGGCTGGAGGAGTGCGGTGGAGAAGCTCGGTTGTACACGAGACACCGAGGTATACAATGCTCCACCGTATTCTA
Organism: Camellia granthamiana; assembly: GCA_036172215.1. NCBI lineage: Eukaryota > Viridiplantae > Streptophyta > Magnoliopsida > Ericales > Theaceae > Camellia > Camellia granthamiana. The sequence goes on along the minus strand of CM069911.1, from coordinate 65,831,874 downwards.
TCCCGGCTTCACTGGCACAGTACGCTGCCGATCTCCAAAAAGCCTTTCTCGAGGGGTCCGGCGATGATGAAGATGATGATGAGGATGAGGAGCCATCTCTCACTCTGGCTGTCAACGAACAACTCAATAATCGGGCAGCTCGGTTGGAGCCAGTTGTTGAAAACTTGACTAACGAGCTACCGGCTGATACCGAGCTGCCGATTGACACCACGGTCCAGACGGAGCTTCCTCCCCAAACCGAACTCCCAGCAAACACCGGTCTCCAAACAAATGCGGAGGATGAATTTGACGCCGAACTGGACGCACTTCTTCGTTGATTTTTTCTTGCTTTTCTTTTGTGTTTGTACTTTTGAAACCGGGCTGCGGCCCCTCAGTTGTACTGGCTTTTTACTTCAATGAAATGAAAGTCTTGTTCTGAGCCAACTCTTATTCCGGTTTTGTCTTCAATGAAATGAATTTTTCATGTATTTATTTGCACTAACTGTGATCTTGGTTTTAGCTATCTATCTTACTAGCCAACCACTCTTCAGCCAGTATAACTTACTTCGGCTGGAGAGTACAAAGAGTTGGTTTAATCCAGCCAACCACTCTTCAGCCGATATAACTTACTTCGGCTGGAGAGTACAAAGAGTTGGTTTAATCCAGCCAACCACTCTTCAGCCGATATAACTTACTTCGGTTGAAGAGTATAAAGAGTTGGTTTAATCCAACCAACCACTCTTCAGCCATACACTTACTTCGGCTGAAGAGTAATAAGAGTTGGTTTAATCCAGCCAACCACTTTTCAGCCATACACTTACTTCGGCTGAAGAGTAACAAGAGTTGGTTTAATCTAGCCAACCACTCTTCAGCCATACACTTACTTCGGCTGAAGAGTAATAAGAGTTGGTTTAATCCAGCCAACCACTCTTCAGCCATACACTTACTTCGGCTGAAGAGTAATAAGAGTTGGTTTAATTCAGCCAACCTCTAAGTTGGTTTTTACAACCAGCTTAGAATAAAATGTTTGGTTATTCCGACCAAACGTCCTGCAGCCTGGATCCTAATCCTGGGCTTAGGAGGGGTGTTGGTTTAATCCAGCCAACCTTTCTTCAGCCATACACTTACTTCCGCTGAAGAGTAACAAGAGTTGGTTTAATCCAGCCAACCTCTAAGTTGATTTTTCCAGCCAACTTAGAATAAAATGTTTGGTTTTTCCGACCAAACGTCCTGCAGCCTGGATCCTAATCCTGGGCTTAGGAAGAGTCACAGTTGGTTATTCCGGCCAGCTATGTTTACAATGCTACTAACTTACTGAAGCTACTTTCTACTGAAAACAATTATGCTAGAAAAGAATCGGCTTGTTTTATTGAGAAAGTAAAAAATTACACATACTTAAGGGAAAGAAAACTAAAAATAAAACAACTTGAGATTTGCCGTGTTCCATGGCCTAGGAATTGCTTTGCCGTCCTCATCTTCCAAGTGGTATGCCCCTTTGCCTGCTAATCCGACCACTTCGTAAGGTCCTTCCCAATTCGGCCCCAACTTGCCATCTCCTGGAACCAAGGTGTTGCCCATCACTTTGCGCAGCACCCAATCTCCGATCTTGAATTGCCTTGGATGCACTGTTTTATTATATTTTCTGGACAACTCTTGTTGGTAGGAGGCGATGTGAACCAATGCTTTGTCTCTTCTTTCTTCTGCAAGGTCAAGCTCCAATGCTATGGCTTCGCCATTTAGGTCTGGATCAAAGTTTTCACTTCGGATTGTGGGGAGGCCTACTTCTAATGGGATGACTGCTTCCATGCCATAAGCTAGGGAGAATGGTGTTTCTCCTGTTGATCGTCGAGGCGTGGTGAGGTAAGCCCATAAAACATGGGGGAGCTCCTCTGCCCATTTGCCTTTGGCCCTCTCTAACCTTTTCTTCAATCCATCCAAGACTACTTTATTTGACGCTTCTGCCTGTCCATTTGCTTGGGGATATGCCGGTGTGGAATTGTAGAACTCTATTTTGTACTCTTCACAAAAGCCTCTGAAAATTCTGCCGTCGAACTGAGTGCCGTTGTCTGAAATGAGTGCTTTTGGAATGCCAAAACGAGTGATGATGTTTTGCCAGACAAACTTTTTTACATCTTTTTCCTTGATTGACGCCAAGGCTTCTGCTTCCACCCACTTAGTGAAGTAGTCGGTTGCGGCGAGAAAGAACTTCCTATTGCCTGGTGCTGTTGGAAGTGGCCCTACTATGTCTAAGCCCCACATTGCGAAGGGCCACGGGCTAGTGAGGGGTAAAAGTTCTCTGGCAGGTTAGTGTATTTGGTGCGCAAACTTCTGACACTTGTCGCATTTTTTGACATACTTCTCTGAATCTACTTGCATGTATGGCCACCAGTATCCTTGTGAAATTGCTCTGTATGCTAGTGATCGTCCTCCTTGATGGCTGTCACATACACCCTCATGTATTTCGAATAGGAATGCTTCCACTTTGCTGGGGTGAACACACTTCAAGTAAGGTTCTGAAAACGATTTCTTGTATAATGCCAAGGATGGGGAGAGCCAAAATCGTTATGACTTCGCTCTTATTCTGTTGGCTTCTTTCTTTTCATCTGGTAAGGTGCCGTCTTTCAGGAACAGTATGATGGGATCCATCCAAGAAGGGCCTAACTCTGCGCAACATACCTCTTTTGCTTCTGGGTCTTCAATGCTTGGTCTAGGCAGGTAGTCAATTAGTAGTGGGTGAGGGATGGAGGTATCTGCCATTGAGGCGAAGCCTGCTAGTTCGTCTGCTCTGCTGTTCTCCTCCCTGCCAATCTGTTCTATCCTCACCACTTCAAACTTCTTTATCTCAGTTCTGACTAGCTCTTGGTACTTAGCCATTCTATCATCGTTTGCCTCGTAGTCGCCAGATATTTGGTTTACCACCAGCTGCGAGTCGCTGTAAACTATTAACTCGGTGGCCTTCATGTAGAATGCTGACTTGAGACCTGCCAGAAATGCTTCATACTCCGCTTCATTGTTTGATGCTGGGAAGCCAAGGTTGATTGCCTGCTCCACTACTAGGCCGTCTGGAGAGATGAGGACTATGCCAAGTCCTGCTCCATGCCGGTTGGATGCTCCATCCACGAAGAGTTTCCACATCTCTCCAACGAACAACTTCCAGCAAGTGGAGGGATCAGATGATGCCTTGGGGTCTTCCATGTTGCTGGTGTCTTCTTCAAAGTCCATGCTTGCTGTCTGCCCCTTGCTTTCTGTTTGCACCAAGTCTTTATTTGTTGGTGGGTCCTGACTTGGTGTAGCATGGTTTGCTTCTTCCTTCCTTTCTTTACTCTGGTCTGCCTTAGGGTCTGACTGAGTGGCCAGTACTAGGGGTTGCGTTATTCTGACGTCAACTTCTATCCCTAGTTCGGTTGTTTCAGTTAGGTCGACTGGGCAGATGTGATGACTTCCCGGTGTGAATTCTACGACAAAATCTGCCAATGCTTGTGCTTTTATTGCGGTCCTGGGTTGGAACTTGACGTCGTATTGTCCCAACTCTACTGCCCACTTCAGAATTCACCCAGAGAAGTTTGCTCTTTCAAATAACGCCTTTAAGGGGAAGGCTGTGAGTACAACTATGGTGTGGGCGTGAAAGTAATGCGACAACTTTCTTGAGGCCATCATCAACGCTAATGCCAGTTTTTCCAGTGGCAAGTACCTTGTTTCGGCGCCCAGCAGTGTCTTGCTGACATAGTAGATGGGCAGATGTTGGATTCCTTCTGCGCGAACCAACACTGCGCTAATTGCATGCTGCGATACTGCCAAGTATAAGAAGAGTTCTTCTCCAAGGATTGGGGTTACAAGTAGTGGTGGAGAAGACATATATTCCTTCAAGCTTTCCAGAGCTTGGTCGCATTCGTCATCCCACTCAAACTTGGCCTTCAGTGCGTGGAAGAATGGTCGTAGTCTGTCTGACGACCGGCTTATGAACCGATTAAGCGCAGCCGCCATGCCGGTGAGATGTTGTACTTCCTTTACTGAGTTTGGTCTCTCCAAATCCTGTATTTGCCTTGATCTGAGAGGGGTCTGCTTCTATACCCCGGTTGGTCACCAGGAAGCCTAGGAATTTGCCAGATCCTACTCCGAATGCACACTTCGACGCGTTGAGGCGTAACTTATGCTTCTTCAGGATTTCAAACATCTCACCTAGGTCCTTGAAGTGGTCATTCTCGTTCTTGCTCTTGACCACCATATCGTCGATGTAAGCCTCCATTGTTCTGCCTAACAACGGCTCAAACATCTTGGTGACCATTCTCTGGAATGTCGCCCCTGCGTTTTTTAGGCCAAAGGGCATGACCTTATAGCAGTATAGTCCCCTTGGAGTTGTGAAGGATGTCACTTCCTGGTCTGGTTCATGCATTGCGATCTGGTGATAGCCTCTGTATGCATCCAGAAAGCTAAGTCGGTTGTGCCCCACCGTCAGGTCTACCAGTTGATCTATCCTTGGTAGAGGAAAACTATCTTTTGGGCACGCCTTATTGACCGTCTTGTAGTCGACGCATACACGCCACTTGCCGTTCTTCTTTGGCACCACAACAGTGTTGGAGATCCATCTGGGGTAGTGTACCTCTCTGATTGCCCCAGCCTCCAACAGGTTTCCCACTTCTTCTGCCACTATCTCGGCGTGGTGGAGTGCCGACCTGCGGGTGCGCTGAATAATTGGTCTGGCGGATAGGTGGACATTGAGTTGGTGACAGATGAAGTTGGGATCAATGCCTGGCATGTCGTATGGAGTCCAGGCAAATACTTCGATGTTAGAGGTCAAAAATTCCAAGACCTCTAACCTCTCAGCGCTGGACAACGACGAACCAAGTAAAAAGAACTTATCCAGGTTCTTTTCATCCATTCTTACCTCTACCAAGTCTTCCACCGCTTTCTGACTAGCCGCTTTGCCAACATCCGCGAATAGTTCATTACTCTCTGGTTCTTCCACCGAATGAACGTATCCTTTGGCGGCGCGGCTGCCATTCACCGTGACAAAGCACTGCTTCGACATGATCTGATCTCCAAAGACTTCTTCTATTACTCCGGCGTCGTTGGGGAACCGCATTACTTGGTGGTAGGAGGACGCCACCGAGCGCATGGCATGCAGCCATGTTCTACCCAAGATAATGTTGTAGGTGGATGGGACCTTTAACACCCAGAACTCCACTTGTTTCGTCACACTTCCTGCTTTGACTGGGAGGATTATTTTGCCGACGGGCCATTCTGGCATGGAGTTGAATCCAATTAGGGGAGATACGGCAGACGCCAAGTCTTTATCTTGCAGCTTCAATTGTTTGAACGTTTCATAGTACATAATTTCACATGAACTACCTTGGTCAATCAGAATCCGCTTGACGTCAAAATCCTTGACTCGGAGAGTAACGACCAAGGCATCGTTGTGAGGGCAATATATTCTGTCCAAGTCTTTATCCGAAAAAGACATGACATTTGTTGCCTCCGTCTTACTCTTCTTGATAGCAGGTTGGGCACTTAGCACCTCTCTTAGGTGCTCAGCCTTTTTGATTGATCCTCTGAGCTCGCATACGTACTCAGGCTTAAAAACTCCATGTATCAAGTTGATCACGCCTTGAGGTGGGGCGTCGTCTGGTATCCCATTGGGGTTATTATGGTCTTGGGGGGCTGGTTGCGCCCCCCCTTCAATGTATTTGTCCAAGTGGCCTGCTGCCACCAACTCTTCCAAGTGCTGCCTCAATGGGGTGCAGTTCTCAGTGCGGTGCCCCTTTTCTTTGTGGAAGGTGCACCGTGACCTGTCGTCGTAATCCTTCTGGGCCTCGCCAAGCTTGGCTGGCCACTTGACGAAAGGCTCGTCTCGAATCTCACTAAGTATACGGTAGATCGGTTTCTTGAATACCGTGGTTATGGCAGTGCGGACTCTCAACCATCTTTTGTCCTGGTCCTCGCCATTGTCTCGCCTGCCTCGTCCGTTTCGGTTTTGGCGATCTACCGCATTGACCTTTGCTGAGGTCTTCTTCTCTGGTGTTGTGGTCGCGCCGGTTTTTGCTTTGGCACGAGCGCCATCCTCTTCCACCCTGATGTGTTGATGCACTCTCTCCATTAGGGCCTCCATGGTGAGGGGTGGCGTCATGGTGATAGAGTCCCTCAGTCTGTTCCCGACTGGAAGGCCTCTTTTGTATTGCGCAATGGCGAGGTTAGTTGGGCAGTCCCCAATCTGGTTGAATGTCTCCCAGTAGCGACTGTTGTATGACCTCAGGGTCTCCTTGTCACCCATGTCGATGGAGAGTAACTGGTCGATCTCCACCGGGGTTTTTGTGTTTGTTCTGAACCGCGTTACAAATGCCTCTGCCAATTGCGCCCAGGAGGCTATGCTGCCCTCTGGAAGCTTCTCAAACCAAGTCAAGCCTAGGTCGCCAAGGCTTGAAGGGAATAGGATACACATTAAGGCCTTGTTCCGCCGGTATACAGCCATAACCTGGCGAAAGTGGCTCAAGTGTGAGTAGGGGTCCGTCGTCCCCTCATACGTTGTGAATTTGGGTTGTAGGAAGCCCGACGGAAGGGGCGCGTTTTCTATTGCTGGGACGAATGGTGAGGTCTGCAGCCTCGCCAACGCCTTGTCTGTTGGTTCGTATGCCGGACGCGGTATTGGCATTCCAACCTCGACGCTTCCATGCGTCCGAGGAGCCAACCGCTGTAAGGCAGAAACCCTATGTGGATCGCGCGCCCTGGCGTCCTCCTTCCATCGTGCCTTCTCTTCTAGCACAGACCGTAGGTCGGATGATCTGGGCAACTCCGTCTGTCTAGACCTTGTCTGGTGTGTATGTGAGGGCCAATATGTGCTTCCCTCAGTGTATGACCTCTCAGACCTCTCCCTCTCGGACCTGGAGTGACGAGTCCTGGAAGATCTGGATTGCGTGTCGCCTATCCTGAGGCTTTTGTTCTCTGCTTGAGAGGGTGTAGAATTCCTACTACGACCCTCTAAGTGGCGAGGGGGCGTCTTGTTTGTGCGCCCCTCTCCTGTCGCCACTTCTTTTCCTTTTACCTGGCGCTTTAAAGATTCCATGTCCGCCGCCATCCGCCTTATCAACTCGTCTTGTTCCCTGACGCGATCCTCCAGAGCTTGAGGATCAACCCTGCACCTTTGTCTTTCTGGGCTTTGCGAACGAGAGGGATGAGGGCTGTTATTCCGCCTTCGTCCCCTTGCATCCCTCCTGGAATTCTGTCTTTGTGGTTCCAGGTTCGCCATGGGAGGGACAAGAGGTAGACCTTCGCGCCTCGCACCTCCCTCTGGAGTTAGTCCGTCAACGGCGGACTGAGGTAATTCTTCGTTGTTCGCCATTGATTTTTTAGAGAAAAAGCTTGATCAAGAGGTTGTTCTTGTCTGTATTCCCACAGACGGCGCCAATTGTACGGGAAAGAAACACACCTTCTCGTATAATCCTGTTGACCAAGTCTGCGCTCCTCCGTACGACGTCACTTTATCACCTGAAAACACAAACGTGAGCTAGCCGGCGGGGGTGTGCCGGAAACCTCTCCGATGCCTAAGTCAGTCAACAAGACAAATAGACAAAAGCTCTATGTGTTCAGGGAGCAAAGTTGCATTACCTCTCCAAAGGTGATATTGGTGAGCTTATATAGATTTCGCGAGGCACAATCCTGGTAGGACTTTTACTCCTCCATGCAGAGTCCTCTTAGGATTCATACTCCTGGAAGATAATGCTTATCCTCCAACACCCTCCTCACAGCTTAAACCAAGTGAGATGGTTTTACCATGGCCAAATTCCAATATGACCGAAGTAGCCACTAGTTCGGCCCTAGCTTTCCTTTCTCTTACCTCGATTTTTCCATACTAAGACCGAGCTAACCATAAGAGAGATGAGCTGAACTATTTGCCGAACCAAGGCCTCTCAAGGACTCAGCACACCTCGGTTTCCATGTACTACGACCGAACTAACCAATGAAGACCGAACTCCCCACAACACGTTTCCCAACCGAAGTACAAACAAGATCTTACTTCGGCCGGACTAATCACAACGGCTATGACCGGACTAACTACAAAGTCTCTTCTTCGGACCGGAGTAACGTACACGGCCCATAATCGCAGCTCGGCCCAATTTAAATATAAATTCCCCTCTCAATTGCCCCTTAATTCCATCTGCAAAGCATGATAGGGATTTACCCGTCTATCGGCTGAGCTAACACTTTTAAGCCTCTCCAGCCGAGCTAAAACCATGTAGCTTATCTAGCCGAGCTAAGTTTAAGCCGAGCCATGCAAGTCCGGTCAAAATGTCTCTTCAGTGACAGAAACTGAAGCGCTTCTTCTCCCAGTGACACGTGGCAGCTTTCTATTCGTTATTTCTAGCTGTGGCGCCGCCCTCGTACTTCGTAACTTTTGAACAGTTCCCTCCATTTTTCTCTTTTACACCAAAAGAACTCATTTTTGAACCACCTCAAACTCTGTTCATCTTCTCTCTCTGTGTGCCTCTGTTTTTGCATTGCTTGCAACTGTGAGTCTTGCTTCGTGCCACTCTTTTGCTGCTATTACATCCATCCCCAAGCCTCTTCCTCTCCTCCTGGTAAGTATTATGAACCTGTTTCTTGTTTTCCTTTGTTTTCGTTCAAGTCTGTTTTGTGTGTTTTTTACAAAACACTTTTCGTGCTTAGCTTTATTTCTGTAAGAACACTAGAACTTCATGAATCTTCAAGTAATAGCCAATAGAACACTTATTTGATCCAAAAAACACGTCCAACCGAGCTAGGATTTTGTTTTTGCACATCTGAAGACTTAGGTAAACTGGAACCGAACTACCATTTATACATATCACTGTAGTTTCAGTAAGCAAACATCCTATTCATAATAGCCGAAATAAAAAATTCACCGAACTAGAAGTTCCTAAAGCCTCGACCGAGCTAAGCCTTGGGGGCTAAGACAGCTTTCCCAGTTCCTAAACCGAACTCAGAAAGCTGCCCCTTACGCTTAACCGGAGTAACCGAAACCATAGGTAGAACCGAGATAACAAGCACCTTAAGAAAACCGAGATAGATCCCGTAGTACACTGTGTAGCCGAAGTAGGACTTGTCTTTTCCTGTTTTGTTTTTTGTAGCACGGTCAACGATCTGTGCTTAACACCTTGTTTTCCACTTTGCAGACTTAGGTTGCCAGGCACTTCCCTGCGCTCAGCCGAGCTACTGAGCACACTCTTTCAACCGAGATAATTTATGTATAACTTATACAATAAATGGGGAAATATAGGTTCCCAGTAGAAACCCCAGGAGGCCTAGCCGAATTCAGAAAAGACTACAATATTCCAGCCGATGTAAACCTCACCCTAGCCGAACCAGATGTAGAACCTTGGGACAACGAAGGCTTTGTCCCCTTTACCCTCCAATCCATAATAGAAACCGGACTCAGATTCCCAGTCCAACCCCTAATATGTGAATTCTTAAGACAAACCAGACTGTGCCCCACCCAGCTGTCCACCAATACATACCGAATAATAATGGGTATAGCCGCACTGAACCACCAAACCGGTCTCAACCTAGGTTTGGCCGAGATACTTCACCAATACTCCATAGGATCAAAAAACGAAGGCTGGTGTTATTACCTGAGAGTACGCCGTGGCCGAGAGAAAATAATAAAACACACTCCGGACAAAGATTTAAACGACGATGACTTCTTTTGGGTTTCTGGGAATTTTGAAGACCTTCAAGCCCAGATTCCTGGCCGAAGAATAAACTGGAAGAAAGGAGAGCCCGGTACACATACTTCGGTTGCATTTCACATTTTTTCTCTTTTCTTTATTTCGGCTTTCCACTCTGGACCGAACTAACACTTATTTTATTTCTTTGCAGATAAAGCCCATCTCCTTTCTAACTACGGCTACCCCAACCTCGGTCTTCTACGAGCCGCGCTACGAGTAAAGGAGAGAGGCTGGGCAAAACTCCTGAATTTCGAGCCGACCTACAGATACTCCGGTCGCCGAAAAGCAACAGTGACCGACTTCCTACTCGAAGAAGCACCGGAACCGGACCCATCCCTGCCCGAGATTTTCCTTGTGCCGCTTACTGCCGAACAAGAAATGGCAAAGAAGAACAGGCTGAAGGCCCTGCTAACCGAGACCAATCCCGCCGGTGTGCCACCAGCCGTGCAGACCACTCAGACCGTGGTAGCACTTCCATCCCAACGGCCGTCCACATCTCGTCCAAGCAAGCGTGCCCGGACTAACTTAACCGAGCCACGTCTTGTCGACGAAGACGAAACCATCCTGCCACCAAGTCCTCCAAACATTCAGCCAAGCTCCCAACCGGAGCAAACAGACCGAACTGCGTCTTCCTCCAAATGGGTCCCTGAACTAACCTTCAACAACCGAGATATCACTGCCTCTGACTCGGTTGTGACAGAGAAGGACCACCTGATGGCCTTCAATTTAGCCAAGAGTGTGTGTCTTCCTAAGGACATGGAGCACCACTACAAACAGCTCAACACCGAGCTGAAGTCCATCCGGTCTTCGACCAAGTCCATGATCTTGGTAAGTGACTTTCTTTCTTTCTTTCCAGTTTTTTCCAAACTTTCAGTTCGGCTGACGTCACTTCTCCTTTGCAGGCCATCCAGAAAAATCAAGTTACTCCCAGGAAGGTCATGGAACTTCGGCGAAGTACAAGGGAAGCCACGGCGGAGGCCGAAGCGAAAGCGGCCGAGCTTGAAGAGGCCAGAAACCAATTGGCCGAGCTGCAATCTGAAAACGGTCGTCTGACCGAGCTTGCTAATTCGGTTGAAGCCGAAAAGCAGATCAAGATTAAAATATTCCGAATCCCAATTATTCAAAACACTCAACCTGAAATCAACAAGCACTTACGAGAGTGATTTTAGATTGTTTGTTTTTAGGAATAAACGATAAATCGACACAAAGGATTTTTTACGTGGAAAAAACCACAATTGAAGAACCTTCAACTGTAATCAAAAACCACGGGCGAACCGCCACTAATCAATCCACTACTGAAGGACTAAAAGATTACAAAGATAAGATACAAATTATCCAACCCAGTCAATTTGTCTCTGAATCTTCTGTAACTCTTTCACCACGCCTTCGCCACGGAACTGATCAATCCTGAAGTTGATTTCACAACTTCTCTTGTCGAATTAACGACTACGTAAAGAATCAAACGCCTTTTGAAACTCTACGTCTTGATCTTCGGAAGCCACCGAAGAGAACTCTCTTGAATATGAAGTATCCAACTTCTTGATGTATGAATCTCAAATCATAAGTTTAGAACTCTCTCAAGAACATCAAGAAAAACTCACAAAACCTCAGAAGAAAACTTCAAACCAAACCCTAGAATCCTTAGATCAGATCTAGGAAAAGTAAACCTAAAAAACAACCTCAACAGGTTTAAATAGAATATCTGAGTCCGCGATCTCCGCTCGAGCGCTCCACAGTCCGCTCGAGCGAACTGAACAAAAATATGCGCATGACTAAACTGAAATGCGCTCGAGCGCTGGATATTCCGCTCGAGCGTAAAAACACATCCCCCAGTACTTTTTGCAGCCCTGTCAGAATACTGAGATCTTACAATCTCCGCTCGAGCGCACATGACCCCGCTCGAGTGGAAAGAACAAAAACACAAAAAAAATACATTTTTATCAACTCAAAGTTTTGTCTCCGGATTTGACAATAACGGGACCTAACAATCTCCCCCTTTGTCAATTCTGGACAAAACCTTTCTAAACATTGTTCCTTAAACACACGCACTAACGGATTAAAAACAAAAGAAAAACAACCTCTCAAAACTCGAATCAAACACACAATAAGATCAAGAACACAGCCATTCAACTTCAATATTCAAGGTCAACACATCCCTTCAACTTTGCACAACATTCAATTTCAACACATCCCTTCAACTTTGCACCTGTGATAATATCATTCAACATACCAAACAAAGCTGTGGAAGAATATTAAATGAAATAGATAAAACATAATATCCATAATGTTCACAATATCCAAACATCACCAAAAGGAAAAATGAAGAGATGTACCACCAATGAAACCAAAAACTGTCCAAATATCCAAAAGTAGATGTACCACCAATGAAACCAAAAAACTGTCCAAATAGCCAAAAGTACCAAAACTAAAGAACTACACAAAATTCTCCCCCTTTGTGTCTGGGAAGCACAAATCAAGCATCAGGAGGTGGTGGCTGCTGAGACTGAATGAGATGTACGAGATGAGTGAGTGTCTGCTCCATCTGACCAAGACGACTATCAAATGCATCGAAGCGTGCATCCAGAAAATCCAAGCGTCTGGTCATGGACTCCGCAAACTGCTGAAACTGAACATGCATATCCGGAGGGGGAACAGTAGCCTCATCACCATCACCTGCTGCAGTTGCATCATACTCGGCCTCCTCAGCAAGACCAGCAGCAACTCCTGCAGAAGGACCAACCCGGGACGACTCCCCCTTGATATGAGCTCTACTTTGAGACACAGTTTTCTTTGTAAACAGGCGAGAAGGGAAAGCAAACTCATCATCTTCTAGGAGAGGAGCCCCAAGGTCAGACAAAAGTCGGTTGATCAGGCAACCGTAGGGAAGACCAAGCTGTTTATGCCCATGAGCACCGATCATCTTTTTGATAATAAGAGAGGCTAGATCAATAGACCGATGACGGGCAATACAAGATAAAATGAATCCTTGGTCTTGTTTGACCTCGGATGAATGTGTGGTCACAATAATGTTGGCGCAGACAATTAGATTAAGCAGTCTGAACTCCGGAAGAAGTTCACACTGTTTAATCAAACCTCCTTTAGGCCAATGGCGGGGAACGCCACACAACTCCTTAGCCACATCATCAAAACTACAAGTAGGACGGTCAGGAACGGGGAAAGGATAGTGCTCGGGAAAGACTCGCTCAATCTTAAGGAGCCGGCGAATCAGGTCAGGGGTGACTGAAATGGATTTAGACCTAACCCATGTGGTGAAAGATGGCTCATAATCACGAATACCCTCCATATTACAATAGAATTCTCGAACCCAATCGAGATTCTGACGCCCCGAAAAAGATAAGACTAAGTCTCCACCGAGAGGGTCGAACAAAGGACGAATATGGATGGATTCAAAAGTATCAGCCTGGACATTCCTCTCTAAATGAACTGTACGACTCTCAAAAGATGTATGAAAAGACTTGGGCTGTTTGGCGGATTGAAACCTAACAGAATTAAAGGGAGGTTGAGACACTGCAGCCTTACGGCGTTTAGGAGCAGAAGTAGACATGACTAGAGGAGACACCATTACAACCAACAAACCAACAAACCCAAAAACCAAACCAAACCAAGACCAACAAATTATTAGTAACAAGTAAAAATAATGGAAGAGGTATGATGAAAAATCACAAATCATAATAGATAAGGGTAGGAAACAAGGTAAGCATGAACAAAGAGTCGCATTGTATTGATGAAATCATAACTAATAAACACAATATGAGAGATAAATTGCAAAGCATAAGTATTAATTATGAGAGAAACCAAAACAAAGCAACAAAGACCCTAAAATCCAGACCCACAATTAAGCACAGTGATCTCAACATCAAGTAAATACATGAAAGCAGGAGCATATATAAATACGACCAAATAGAAACCCTAGGACTACAAACACAACAAAGCAATGGACCATGAGAAGGATAGGACTACACAGTGAAAGAGAGTGAGTGAAAAGAAGGAAAGAAAGAAAATAAACCAAAAGAAAACCCAAAACACCCAAAACCCCAAAAAACAACCCTCAAAATTGCCGAAATTACAGAACAAAAGAGAGGAAGAGAGGGAAAAACTTACCAATGAGCAAATCGGCGAAGAAGATGAGGGAGAAGGGTGGAATCGAGCTCAAAGCAGCCACAAAACAAACCCTAGATCGAGAGAAATGAAAGGAGGGAAAAAAAAAGACTTGAAGAGTCGAGGGAGGGATTGATATATGAAATTAACCCGCTCGAGCGTAATGAGTACCGCTCGAGCGTACATCAATGCAAGCTGAATCCCGCTCGAGCGCGAAGAAGGAAGCGCTCGAGCGCAAAACTTCCTCTCTCAGAACTGTAAAAGCAAGACCAAGATGCTGCAAGGGTGTAAAATACGCTCGAGCGTAAAACAGACCGCTCGAGCGGAAAACTTTTTTTTTTTTTTTTTTTTTTGTTAAATAAAAAAACATCGAGGAAGTCCTGTAACCAGCAAGGAGACCAAGTGACAGACTATACCACAAGGACAAGAAAATCCATCAATTATGAGTCCTGAAAATTTGAGAAAGGAGATGAAACACCAGCTCATGACAAAAAACAGATAGTATTAAATCAAAGCCATAAGCATCATGAGAGCTCACATAAACAATGTGTGTGTGTGCAATCCTTGAGAGCCACAAAGCTAGAGTTAATCCTCGTAGTGATCTGATGGCTGGACCTCCAACACGAGTAACTGACCATCACAGAGAAAAGTCAAACCACTAGGAATCACGGGGTATTTGTTGAGTAAAAGCGGAAGCTCCCCCTCAAGTAATGATTTTTTTTTTTTTTTTTTCTATTGTGAGCACTCACTGGTGGCATACACGCTCAAGAGTATGGAGACCAAACCAGAGAAGAATGGAAAAAAAATGATGGCCTGGTTGGTGCCTCTGAGGTAGCCTTTTCCTAATGCTCAGAAATCATGTACTGAGGGAAAAACTATGGAAGTGAAATAAGATGGTAGATGGTTAAGAAACTTAACATCACCCATGATATACCAGTATAGGTCAATTCCTCTAAAAGAGTACAAGAAACACTGTCAGTGGTCCATAGAGAACTTTGATCACTTGTGCGGAAACCCCTGCAACAGTTTATCTCAAGGATGTGTACAAAATGAGATCATGACGTAAATGAGTATGGGCATTCAGAATGAGCTATGAACAAAGATGAAAAAGATCTTGTAGCAACATGAGCAGTGTTCATAAAACATTTTTGATGCAAAAGATATCAGGACTCAATCACAATGAGATTATCACATCCAAGAACAGTAAGTCAACCACTCACACTCACCTCACAGGAAGCAACCTAGTTACTGAGCATTACACCCAAGGTCTTTCTAAGAAACTCAAATCGAAGAAGATCAAGGGGTTTTGTAAAAATATCAGCCTTTTGATGCTCAGTAGGAATATGTTCCAAAACAACAAGGCCTTCATCCACTAACTCTCGAATAAAATGATGACGGATGTCAATATGTTTGGTGCGAGAGTGTTGGACTGGATTTTTTGAAATGTTTATGGCACTTGTGTTATCACAAAAAAGAGTGAGAGTGTTCTGTTCTATACCATAGTCATGAAGCATTTGCTTCATCCACAACATTTGAGCACAACAACTTCCAGCAGCAATGTACTCAGCCTCAGCAGTGGAAAGAGAGATGGCATTTTGCTTTTTACTATGCCAAGAAACCAGATTATTCCCAAGGTAAAAACACCCCCCGGATGTACTTTTCCTATCATCAGCACACCCTGCCCAGTCGGCATCAGAAAAACCAGTAATTTCGGCTGTAGTATCAGTGGAAAACCAAACCCCATACCCCAAGGTCCCATTGACATACTTGATGATGCGTTTTACCGCAAGAAGGTGAGACTCTTTAGGGCTGGCTTGGTAACGAGCACAAACACCGACACTGAAGGAAATATCAGGACGACTAGCTGTGAGATACAAAAGACTCCCTATCATACTCCTATAAAGGGTAGGATCAACATCAATACCAGAGGAATCTTTGGAAAGGTGAAGACTGGTGCTCATGGGAGTGCGTGCATGGTTGGAAGACTCAAGACCAAACTTTGACACAAGATTTTTAGCATACTTAGACTGAGAAACAAATATGCCCGAAGGAGACTGTTTAATTTGGAGACCCAAAAAATAAGACAACTCTCCCATCATGCTCATCTCAAACTCATGTGTCATGCAATCCGAAAAATATTTCACAAGATGATCAGCAGTGGAACCAAACACAATATCATCAACATATATCTGAGCAACAAGAATATGAGACTTAGTATGTTTCACAAATAAAGTCTTATCCACACTACCCCTTTGAAAATCATTATCAAGAAGAAAGGTAGTAAGTCTATCATACCAAGCTCGAGGGGCTTGTTTCAACCCATACAAAGCCTTGTCTAACTTGTAGACATGAGTAGGACATTTAGGATCCTCAAGCCCTTTTGGTTGCTCAACATATGCCTCTTCTTTTAAGTACCCATTCAGAAAAGCACTTTTCACATCCATTTGAAACAATTTAAAACCAAGAAAACATGCAACACCAAGCAAAATACGAATGGATTCGAGACGTGCAACAGGGGCAAACGTCTCATCATAGTCAATACCCTCAATTTGTGTGTAGCCTTGAGCAACCAACCTAGCTTTATTCCTCACAACAGTACCATTCTCATCGGATTTATTTTTAAAGATCCACTTGGTACCTATCACATTCATGTCTTTAGGTCTGGGAACAAGAGTCCAAACTTTGTTACGTTCAAATTGACCTAATTCTTCATGCATAGCATTGACCCAACTATCATCTAGCAAGGCCTCTTTAAAATTCTTAGGTTCAATTAATGAAACATAACACATATGTGATACCTCATCCCGAATCTGTCTTTGGGTTTTCATTCGATCCGTAACACTTCCAATCACCTGTTGAGCTGAATGATTCAGTTTCACCCTTGCTGATGGTTTAAGTTCAGGACTTGAGGTGACAGGAGCAACAGGAGTGATGTCCCTTTGAGCACTCTTTGGACTTGAACTTACCTGTGAGGATGGTGCTATAACAATTTCTTGTGATTGAACCGCAACATCTCCTTGATTTTGTGGTTCAGTATCCAAGATTGGAGACTCACCATTGTCATCCTCATTTGTTGCTGGAGTAGGTGAACCTGTGTCATCTATAACCACATTGATAGATTCCATTAATGATGAAGTTCGCAAGTTATAGACTCGAAAAGCCCTACTGTTGGTTGAATACCCTAGAAAAATACCTTCATCACTTCGGGAGTCAAATTTGCCCAAGGGCTCTCTATCTTTGAAGATATAACACTTACTCCCAAAAGTTTTGAAGTATTTTACATTAGGTTTCAAACCCTTCCACAATTCATAAGGAGTTTGTAAAGTGCCGGGCCTTAAATACACGCGATTTATGACATAAACAACAGTATTTAGGGCTTCGGCCCAAAACTTTGGAGGAAGACTCTTACTAAGGAGCATGACCCTAGCCATTTCTTGAACAACTCTGTTCTTCCTCTCAACCACTCCATTTTGTTGTGGAGTAATAGGTGCAGAAAACTCATGCTTAATTCCATGCATATCACAAAAATCCGAAAACGAACTATTTTCGAATTCACGACCATGATCAGTTCGGATTCTTATGATACGCCCAATGGAAACACACTGTTCATTTTGGATTTTAAGGACTAAAGCCTGGAAAGCATTAAACGTATCAGATTTTTCCCTTAAAAAATTTACCCATGAGAATCGAGTAAAATCATCAACAGTTAAAAAAATGTATCTTTTACCTCCAATGCTTTCAGTGCGAGTAGGACCCATTAAATTCATGTGAACCAATTCAAGAGGACGTTTGGTTGTAAAGCTGTTCACCTTTTTATGAGGAGCACGGGTTTGCTTGCCAAGCTGACATGGTCCACACACATGGCTCAAATTCTTACCCAGTTTAGGAACTCCTCTCACAAGTTCTTTGTTGGCTATCTTAGTTAGGTCTTTGAAATTCATGTGACCTAATCTTTGATGCCACAGATCAATGTTACTTATGATGGCAGAATGACAAGTGAGATCATTAGTAGTAAGAATCCCATAGCAGTTATCAGATGTGCGAACCCCATGTAAAACAGTATTTCCCTTTTTATCCAAAATTTCACATTTATCTTTTGAAAACAATACTTCATGATGGGAATCACACATTTGACTAATGCTCAAAAGATTTGCTTTAAGGCCATCAACAAGTAAGGCATTATCTAGCTTGGGAAGACCAACAACACTTATAGAACCCTTACCAATGACTCTAGAAGTGCCGCCATCTCCAAAGGTAACAATTCCTCCTTCATATTTTTCAAGGGAGGTGAAGTAGGATTTGTTACCGGACATATGACGAGAGCACCCACTATCAAGATACCACATGTGTGAGCCACGTGCTTTTAGAGCAGTGTGAGCAACAAAACAAGTCAAATCATCTTTTTTAACCCAAATCTTTTTTGTCTTGGTGTTCTGCCTAGACATGTAAGGTTGTCTCCTAACCCAAAAAGTATTAGAATTTCTACCCTTTTGAGACACCTTACCAAACAGTTCAAAACAGTAAGGACGAATGTGGCCATACCTACCACAGTGATGACAAATAAAAACAGGTTTTACCTCCCTTTTGTTGATCTTACCTGCTTTTGGTTGATGAAGAGAAGGATCAACCTGGTCTATCTTCAATTTTCCCTTTGCTTGAGTCTTCAAATTATGTGAGGTAGAGGCCTGTCCCTTGTGAGCTGTCGCACCATAGCTTAGCCCTCTTTTGTCAGAACCCATTTGTTGAGACCCGAGTATGTCTTCTAGAGATCTAGAACCTTTGTTCCACATGGCAATTGTTGCTCTAGCAATACGGAGTTCTTCATCTTTCTGACTGACTTTTTCTTCCAATGCAGCTTGTGACAACTCAAGACTTTCAAGCTTTTCTTCATATGTGGAATACACCTTCAGAAGTTCATTCCTTTCAGTTTCACAGGATAGAAGTTTTCCACATAAGTCTTGCCTGTCACTTGAGATCTTGATGACATTCTGTTTTGCGGTCAAGAGTTCTCCTTTGAGCCGGATATTCTCACTCTCACATGTTTTGAGCTTGAGAGAGAGTTTGTCGTTGGTTTTAGACAAATTCAGAGATTCCTCGTACAGCTTCTCGTAAGCTTGTTGTAGTTCATCGCCATTGATCTCATCAATGTCTTCAGATATTTCATCATCCTCTCTTTGCTCCTCATTCTTCTTGACCTCGTCCACTCTAGCAACCAAGACAGATAAGTTGCTGGGTGGTGGTGGAGGTGGATCTCTTCCTTCATGGAATTGGCTCAGAATTTCCCATGCATCTTTAGCCTTTGTGCAGTGAACAACCCGTTGCTGTTCTTCATTGGAAATTGCACCACGAATAGTGATCAGGGCTCTCTGATTGCCCGGATTATCTGCACTTTCTGTATCTTCTTCAATAGCTTGCCAACCTTCTGGTTCAAAAGCTCTCAGAAAAGCCCTCATTCTGATTTTCCAATACAGATAGTTAGTCCCATCAAAGGTGGGACCATGATGCAAGTTTTGACCACGAGCTGATTCCAAAGGCTTTGGAAGAGGTTGAGAAACCGTGGCCCAAAATGCCATGAAAGCACTATCCCCATCTTCACCAGATTCAGGTTCGTCGGGTTCTTGCTCCGACCTGCTTTCATCATCCCAAGTTACGGTGTAGACTTTCTTCCGATTCTTTTTCGAAGGGCATTCAAGGGACATATGGCCAAACCCTTGACATTCATAGCACTTGACCCCTGGCCCCCTTACAATCTTCTTTTCAGTAGTTTGAGCAAATTTTGGTGGAACAGCTCTGAAATTAGGCTTCTTTTTCAAAAAGTTTTTTAAACTGTTTTGTAAGCATAGCCGTCATCTCAGACTCTAAATCAAATTCAGTCTCCGGAGTTTTTGCAGTCTCATGAGCACTCGTGAAAGCCATACTTTCTTTTTGCTTTTTCTTTGAAATTTGGTGGGCTTCATAAGTCTGCAAATTTCCAACCAATTAATCGAGCTTGAGGGTATCAACAGTCTGAGCCTCCTCAATGGCTGTCACCTTTGATTGGAACCTCTCGGGAAGGGACCTCAAAATTTTTCCAACAACTTTCGCTTCCGGGATTTTTTCACCGAGAGTGAAACAGGAATTCACGATATCACTGAGTTTTGCATAGAAATCATCAAACGTCTCATCGTCGCGCATAAAAAGGGTTTCAAAGGCGGAGGTGAGACGTTGAAGTTTTGACCTTTTAACAGAGGTAGTACCTTCGTGAATCGTTTCAAGAATATCCCACGCCTCTTTTGTTATTTCACACGTGCAAATTCGACGGAATTCTTCAGGTGTGATAGAGCAGAAGAGGGAGTTGAGAGCCTTGCTGTTCCAACTCGAGTTCTGGTAATCAGTTGTGTCCCATTTATCAAGGGGTTTAGGAATATCAATGCCATCAATGGTGATTGTAGGTTCACTCCACCCAAAGATTACGCAGTGCCAAACTTTCTCATCGATGGATTTTAAAAATGCTCTCATACGAGCTTTCCAATAAGAATAGTTTGTACCGTCTAGTAACGGGGGTCTATGGGTTGAGTTACCTTCACGAATAGAATCCATGATACTAGTCACACAAAATCACACTCCTATAGTTTTGATAAAACCAAGTTTTTGATAAAACAAGGAGTGACCCGCTCTGATACCAATTGAAAATTCTACGTTATTCGTGATTAGATCAAGATTAAAATATTCCGAATCCCAATTATTCAAAACACTCAACCTAAAATCAACAAGCACTTACGAGAGTGATTTTAGATTGTTTGTTTTTAGGAATAAACGATAAATCGACATAAAGGATTTTTTACGTGGAAAAAACCACAATTGAAGAACCTTCAACTGTAATCAAAAACCACGGGCGAACCGCCACTAATCAATCCACTACTGAAGGACTAAAAGATTACAAAGATAACATACAAATTACCCAACCCAGTCAATTTGTCCCTGAATCTTCTGTAACTCTTTCACCACGCCTTCGCCACGGAACTGATCAATCCTGAAGTTGATTTCACAACTTCTCTTGTCGAATTAACGACTACGTAAAGAATCAAACGCCTTTTGAAACTCTACGTCTTGATCTTCGGAAGCCACCGAAGAGAACTCTCTTGAATATGAAGTATCCAACTTCTTGATGTATGAATCTCAAATCATAAGTTTAGAACTCTCTCAAGAACATCAAGAAAAACTCACAAAACCTCAGAAGAAAACTTCAAACCAAACCCTAGAATCCTTAGATCAGATCTAGGAAAAGTAAACCTAAAAAACAACCTCAACAGGTTTAAATAGAATATCTGAGTCCGCGATCTCCGCTCGAGCGCTCCACAGTCCGCTCGAGCGGACTGAACAAAAATATGCGCATGACTAAACTGAAATGCGCTCGAGCGCTGGATATTCCGCTCGAGCGTAAAAACACATCCCCCAGTACTTTTTGCAGCCCTGTCAGAATACTGAGATCTTACAATCTCCGCTCGAGCGCACATGACCCCGCTCGAGCGGGAAGAACAAAAACACAAAAAAAATACATTTTTATCAACACAAAGTTTTGTCTCCAGATTTGACAATAACGGGACCTAACAGCCATTATGCTAGATCAAGGGCACATTTATGCAAATTGGCAAAATCCCTCAGAGCAACGTAAGATTGGAATAGACTGATATATAAAAACGGTGAACTTCCCTGGATATGTATCTAAATATAAAAAGAAAGTCGTTGAGGTCAGCAACATCAACAAATTCACTACAGTTAGTTGTGCAGAAAAAACTTGAATAATACAACAAAGCAAAGCTTTTGTTGTACTAATAAATGTGATACTTATTTATACCTAGATAACTACTAACGTTTCACAGTTATCTTTGAAGAAATAAGTATGGGACAACTCAAAATTACATTGAGGGTTCTGTCAACATTGTATTATTCAGTAAGAAAAAAATTCAGAAAGTTTCAAGAAGTAGAATGCAATACAAGTGTCAAGGAGATGGCAAAGTGACACTTGAACATGTTGGAAGATATTATGTTGGAGAAATTGATTTGGGGTACTTAGTTGAAATGGAGATAATTTCTTTTGTGAGGTAAGCAGATGGTCTAAGGGCATGGCACACACATCCCTCCATCTTCTATGTATCTTTTATATTTCTGTCTCATTTTTATTAGATAAGGTGGAATATCTTTGGACATTGGATTATGTAATAAAACTAGAAGCAAAAGTTTCTGTTTGAGTTCCTCTCTGTATGTATATATTTAATTCAAAAAGTATTTTTATTCAGTTGTGAAATTGAACTTTCCATATATTTCTTGTCTAGGTATAATATACATATTGAATAAATGTATGAAATTTTTTTCATTCTTTGACATCTGCATCAATCCGTAACTGCTGCAGGGCACCCCAGTAAATATTATTATAGGTTCTCATGTCTGGGTTAAGGACCCAGTAGAAGCTTGGATCAATGGACAAGTAGTGAAAATTAATGCGGCAGAAGCTGAGATCAAGATTGCCAATGGGAAGAAGGTAGGTGGATTAAATGTTACTTTTAATTTCAAGTGACATTTTTTTTTTAATATATTTGTGATAGAGAAAAATTATGACTTAATTTTGCCACCTTGTACAAAATCACTAGACATGCATGAATGTTTTTTTGTCCATGTTTAACTTGCCAGCACCAGTGCAAAGATTCTTGTTGTTGATCACTGGCTTTCTTTCCAATTATGAGTGTCCTTCCATGATTCCTTATCCCATTGGTCCTTGTTGAGATATTTCATTTTTATTTTATTGGTCCTTGCTCTTTATTTTTATTTTTATTTTTATATTGCTTAAAAGGAGTTCTTAAGTTGTACTATATTAAAGTTCTAAAAGATCCCCTTTCCCACACACAAACATAATACCTCTTCTCTCTCCCTCTAGTAAACTGTTAAAACTGTTTATGTATTTTGAATTAGCTATGCTAGAATGTTAACAAAATATGGCAGGATTTTACCTTTCTGAGATTGGTGGTTGTATCCCTTTGTCCTTTACATTGTCTTGAGCAATGCCTTTCACTCCATCTATGAAGCACGGATGCTTCAAATAGGGTGACGTATCCGTATCGTATCCGTATTGGATACTGATACTCCTTGGATACTCGTGGATATGTATCGGATACTTGTTAAAAATATCGGATACTTCTTATTAATTTTTCATTAGTTTTGGAGTATCGTACACTTAATTTTGAAGTATCAACTACTCCAAGTCACGGATTATTTGTTTTACGAAATTAGAATTGTAGCATTTCTTGCATAGTATTAAATATAATATAATAATATTCACCCAAAAAAATGATAAATATAAGAATATTTTTCTAATACTTTGTTTAGTTCTTTGTTAAGAAGAACATAATAAGTTAAATAATAGAATTTGTCAAATTTATGTATCCTAATTGTTTATGCATGTCCCCTATAACTACATAGAAAGTACGGATTAACTAGAAAATATAACAATATTAAATAAATAAAAAAGTAAACTTTGAATACAAGATTTTTTACTAGTACCAAAGGGAAAAGTACAGGGATAAGTTGTGAATTGTTCTATTATTGTAATATAAACATATTAGACTTGATATTAAAATTAAATATTTTTAAGACCTATTGAAAATTTAAAAAGTAAACAAGCTTACTAGCTTAAATTAATAGCTAATTCTTAATGGTTAGTATTTTGCGTTATAAAATTACGTTGTGGTTTCTTAACATTCTTTAGCTTATGTGTAACTCACTATTAATAATTTTAAAATATATATTTTTCACGAACGTATCCTAGCCATACCCGTATCCTATTTTTTTAAGTTTTGTCATTTCGCCGTATCCGTCTCATATCATATCATATCCGTATCTGTGCTTCCTAGCACTCCATGAACAACAACAATTCATTGTTGTTTTGTCAACTTTTGAATCTTACATGTGTAAGATTTTTGAATAATAATCTGTATATTCAATGTGTAAAATACAAAGAGTACATCGGATTTATATAGTAGTTCTAGACCTAAGACTAAAATAGGAAATAAGAATAAATTTGATGTTCTCACAATCAATCTAATATATTTACACAATCAATCTAATATTCTCACAGTATGGTCCACTGGTATGGAACTCTGGCACTTGACGATGATCTTCCATTACAATCATGTTCATGTTGATTGTTCATTTTGCTCCATCTAGCGTCCTTGAACTCAATTTTCTGGTTTATTGGTCAGATTATTGCAAAGTTATCAAAATTATATCCAAAGGATACGGAAGCTCCTGCTGCTGGAGTTGATGATATAACTAAACTATCTTATTTGCATGAACCTGGAGTCCTGTAGAATTTGAAAACTAGATATGAACTCAATGAAATATATGTAAGCTTCCTTATCAGTATCCAAGGAAGAACTTTTAGTTACTGCATGTATAGTCTTTACTGCTATATGCATGTCTTGATGACAGACTTACATTGGAAATATTCTTATTGCAATCAATCCATTCCAAAGACTGCCTCATATTTATGATGCTCACATGATGCAACAATACAAGGGAACACCTTTTGGAGAACTAAGCCCTCATGTTTTTGCAGTTGCAGATGTTGCTTACAGGTAATCCTCATTCCTTCAAGTGGGAAATACCACTGTATTACTCTTCCATGTATTATGTCAAAATTTTTGGATTTTTCAAAACTTTTTTTTATTTTTTTCAGAGAGTATGAAATCCTCATTCCTTCATATGGAACTGTGAAGAATGGTTGCTAATGTGCATGCACTGTTAGGATGGGATGATAGTGTGTGCATTTTAGTGTAGATGTTTATTTAGTCGTTAATTTAAATTTTTTTTTTTTTAAAAAAAAAAAAAAAAAAAAAAAAATCTCTCTCAGCTCTTGCTCCTTTTTCTGTTTTCTTGCTTTTTTATATTCGTTTCTTACAAACTTGAATATCATCAATACAAACAGATCTAGAACCAATCATGGCAGTTCATAATTCAATTTAAGGCTTCAAGACCTCATTTTAACTAAAGTACCACAAAATTAGTTTGGAATATTACAACCCAAAAAAAAAAAAAAAAACCTTAGGTTTTACCTTTGTAACAAAATAAACTTTAGATTTTTAATTTTATCAATTTAACTCTAAACTTTTGATTTTTTTTAATTTAAATTATTTGTCTATTTTGGTCAAGTAAAACCCACTTAAAAAGAATATTTTAACCATGGCACTCAATGTAAGTGTACATAAAATATCTAAAATACCTTTTTTGTTAGGTTTAATGACCGAAATATCATTTTTCCTTCAGTTTTACTTCACAAAATTAAACAAATGGTTTAAATTGAAAACAAATAAAAATATTAAAGTTTAAATTGACAAAATTAAAAATTTAAGATTTGTTTTGTTATAAGAATTAAATGTTGAATTATTTTTTTTTTTTTTTTTTCTTACCATGGACCAATTCAAAATATACATTTCAAAGGTTGCATTATATTATATCCATATATCACCGTGACTTGCCTAGAGATATGAATATACAAAATTTTCAATGTATTTTTGGTAAAAGGTTACAATCCCATTACTCTACTAAACAATTGCAAAGCTTTAGTCTTCTCTTTTAGGCTTTGTAAATTGCTTGAGTATTGAAGGGAGACAGTGACATAGGGGTTAAAGTATAAATTTGAGAAAATATGAAAGCATATTAGTTAGGTTTTGTTTGCATAACCAATGACAATGTCCACTGCCGGCCAAAATATACAATAGAAAAAAAAATTAAAAAAAATAATAGAGGAGTCGGTAAATTACTTGATCATATTCATTGATAAGTATATTGTTTGAGATTTTAATGTTTATTTCATCATAAATGTTTTTAATAATAAAAAGATGGGGTATTTATACACAAGTCCTAATTTATAAACTTATATTCCATTAAGTCTTAATTATGATTTTTTAGACCTTGAAATCTCATTAAATTTTTAATAGTCGGAATTAACTTTCAACAATAATTGTTCATCATTTATGATTATCTATAAATGAACATGATGATTTGACATTTATTTTGATTTTCAAAATTTTTAAAATATCAATTTCAAATTGAAAAAACTAAACAAATTATGTACAAACAAAAAAAACAATGTTTTTTTTTTAAATTAAAAAAATGATATATTTTTTATGCAAAACTGAAAATTTTGTGTCTATAAAGATGCATGATGATGGAACATTGATGTGCATAACCTAAAAAAAAAAAAAAAAAAAACTAATAATGCTATCGGTTTATTGGATAGTTGAATAAAACCAATAAATAAAAAGACAAAAATATTTAATCACACATTCTGTTTTTTATCATTAGTTAGTGAAAAAATTATCTTGAAAATTACGATGCAAAATTGATAATGTTCTTAATTTTAAAAATTGAGAAAAAATTGATAATATTCTCAATTTTACTAAATAGGATTTATTGGTTAAAAAAATATGACCTGAATTACCATAATATTTATAAATAGGACTTTTAGGTAATTAATTTTAAAAAGATAAATTACATGAATAGTCTTTACATTTTGTCGTTTGTATCATTTTAGTCCTTATAGTTTCAATTGACTTCATTTTACTCTTTAATTTTAAATTTTATGTTAATTTAGTCTAATTGATAACGTCGTTAAAGTTTTTGACATAAAATTTTTATTGGATGGGTTGATGTTACATCACTGAATTGATCAAGTAACAATTTTTCTTTTAAAAGTATAACACATGTCTCTTATGTACGTATTTTCCATAAAAATCCTAATAATTGAAAGTAATTTTACCAATTTGAGATAAAATAAAAAATTCAGAGTCAAAGTTGATCAGGTAAATCACACTTTGCACCAAATCTCACTTGATCCTATACATGAAATTATGACAATTAACCCCATGGACTTTTGGTCAAGTGTCAATATCCTCATTCTATTACTCCATTGTTTAATTCTTTAACAAAATCCAATTATGTGACAACTATATAACAACGAACTAAGGGAAAAAGAGGAAAATCACCTTCATTTCCCACACATATGCATTTTGTCATAAAATTTACATTAAATTTTTATTGTATTCGGTTAAAACAACATACAGATTGTAAATAATCCAAGAAATGAACTATGATTTTGCAGAAACTAGAACCATGAAGTTCTATTTTCCACAGTAATATAATCTTATGTCTATACATTTTTTTTATTTCTAAAGCTATATTTTCTTGCATCTTTGTCCTTCTTTTCATCATATGAATATATATATATATATATGATAAATTACACTCTACATCAAATCTCACTTTAATCCCTACATATGAAATCATGACAGTTAACACTTTGCACTTCTAATGAAATCTCACTTTGATCTCTGCACATGAAATCGTGACAATCAACCCCCTGCATTTCTTGTCAAGTGACAATGTCCCTCTTTTTGTTACTCCATCTTATCAATCTTTAAGGGCATCTCTAAGGTGCATCAAAATTTTCACTAAATTTGAGTAAAAATTTGAGTAAAAGGTACATTTGATATCAAGTGCTCCAATGGAGATTTTTAAAGCTTCATCAGAAAACTAATTGATTGGGCGGATGATCGAGCAGATGTGCGACCGGTCAACAATCTTTAGTGGGTATTTATTTTATTTTATTTATTTATTTCAAATTTGGTACAATATTCTTTTTAAATTTTTAGGGATAATAAGGCTTAAAAAAGTAAATTAAAAAAATGACAATTCTTTTTAAAAGTTAACCTTAAAAAGGCAATAAAAATTGCTAACAAATATTTGCCCTCCACTTGTAGGTTGTTTTAGATATAAACTATACACAAATGAAGAATTGAAAAGAAAAAAAAAATGTGAAATTGATTGAATTTTCAAAGGTGTCATGCTTTGGCATCATTGTGTGTGAGTGACTACATGGGTTTATTTTTAGCTTGTGTACGCATGAAAGACACTTGGTGCACCACATATATAAAAATTTATTATTGTTAATAAATTAATTTTGTGGGAGACAAATTGGCCCAATAGATTATAAATTTGTGAATCCACTTTATTTACTAATAAATTAATTTTGAGGGAGACAAATTGGTCCAACATGTTATAAATTTGTGAATCCACTATATTTACTAATAAATTAATTTTGCGAGAGACAAATCGGTCCAACAGGTTATAAATTTGTGAATCCACTTTATTTAATAATAAATTAATTTCGTGGGAGACAAATTGGTCCAACAGGTTATAAATTTGTGAATCCACTATATTTACTAATAAGTTAATTTTGTGAGAGACAAATTGGTCCAACAAGTTATAAATTTGTGAATCTACTTTATTTACTAATAAATTAATTTTGTGGGAGACAAATTGGTCCAACACTTTATAAATTTGTGAATCCACTTTATTTATTAATAAATTAATTTTGTGGGAGACAAATTGGTCCATCAGGTTATAAATTTGTGAATCCACTATATTTGCTATTAAATTAATTTTGTGGGAGGCAAATTGGTCCAATATGTAACGCCCTCAAAATAATACATAAATCAATCATGCACAAGTTCCAGAATCATAAAGGAAACATTATATTTTCATTCATCAGAGTCTTTTTATAAAAGATATTACATGTTGACAACAAAAGTAGATGCCCTACGGGCTTACAACTTTCCAAGCCAACACATGGTTACAACAAAAGACAGTCAGAAGCCCTTTACAAATAAAGCCCTCGGCTTGGAAATAAAAACATGTAAACATAAGTAAAACAACCAAAACAAAGACTTCAGCCCAAGGCCTCCCAAGCTACGACCTTGGAGGCGACATGTCACTTGTACCTGAAAATGATGTCCCATATAGGGTGAGCCAAAGCCCAGTAGGAATATGCTAAACAGAATATGAGCGTTAACTCAAACATTAGCATTCGATAAATGATTCACACTTATAAATCCTCTTAAACCTTTTCCATATTCAATTAACATTGGTACTCATATATCCGTTCACTTCCATTTATTACTCAAGACAAGTCATTAACATAATTCATTATCATATAAACAAGTCAAAATGAGACTACAACTCATTCATCAACACTTTAATCATAAACACCATTCATGCACTTCCATTCACTTGCCATTTTACGGATCAACGTCCGAGGGAACTGGCACCCATAAATAAATAAGATTTCGGGACTTTCACCCAGGACACTCCGGCCAACTTAGTTATCAATGGAGTCCATCCCCTATCTCCTCCCACACAATGGAGTACATCCCCTATCTCCTCCCACACAAAGATACATATACAATGTATTAAACATGTTGGCATATACAATGACCCAACAATTCACATATTCAACATTTTAATCCAACCGTCATATTCAACGACATAATTCAATTGATTAGTTTCAATTTGCCTAATCATTATGCAATATATAGCAATCCCGGGTTTTACCCCTTGTTGTATAGTGGTTCCGTAGATGTTAGCAGTTGTTTAAATCTTGTTTACATCCTCTTATACTTTGTTTTGGAGTTATAGGATGTGTTGGGCAGGTTTGTTACAGGTTGGTTGGACTTAGAACCAAAAGTAGTTGCCCAGATTTTGGCCTGTCCGCTCGAGCGGAGATCTTGACGCTCGAGCGGGGCCCTTGTTGTAGCTTATCCGCTCGAGCGGGGGTATTAGCGCTCGAGCGGGAAAATCACCCTTCCAGTATTTCCCCTGCAGTGTTGTCCGCTCGAGCGGAGGTTTGGACGCTCGAGCGAGAGTTTGTGTGTGACGCTCGAGCGGAGGTACCTGTCTGCAAAAGTTCTGAGAGTGTGCATCCGCCGCTCGAGCGGGGAATTGGACGCTCGAGCGGGGATCTGTGAGTGACGCTCGAGCGGGGCGACTAGGTTAAAGCTCCGTGTTTTGGCATTTTAAATCACTTTTTCACATTCTCTTCTCTCTCATACTTTTCCAAAAACACCATTATTGAGCTTCTCACTCTAGAACTCTACCTTCTCTCTAGGTATTGATCTAGTAGGAGTGATTTGCTCATCTTTGGCCTTTACAAAAAAGTTGTTGATCGTCGAGGGCTATCTTTTGATCCGAGAAATTAGTGATTTGGAGCATTTTCATTTTCGTCATCTTCTTTGTCGGAGCTCAAACTTTGAGGTAGGGATATCCTACTTCTCCTTATGGATTTTGTCTTTAAATTTTAGCATTTTGATATGTTGGGTGTTGTTGGGTAGTTTTGAGGAAGTTTGGGCCTTTTGTGTAATTTTACAAAAGTTGGGGTTTTGTTTATAATAAACCTAAATGCAAGTTTGGCATAGAATAACGAGATAGATGTTGGAAATGTGCATAAAAATGGAACCTTAGGGTTGTTTTGGTAGTTAAGGGAATTTGCCCTAATTGGCTTAATAAATTAATTCGTGTAATTTATTCGAGGAAAGGAGGAATTGAATTAGAAATGTTGGAATTGGGGATGTATGGGATTTAATGGTGTAGTTGAATTATGTATCGCTCACCAAATTGAAATATTGATATATTATCCATTTTGTGCATTTATTTCCTGTTTAGAAATAACTGCTTGCGGCTATCAGTGGAGGATAGTCTTGATTGTTGTAGACAATGCATGATGATTAGGCAAACGAAAACTAATCAATGGAATGTGTCATGGAGCATGATGGTTGATAGAATACATTAACTTTATGTATTAGTTGATTGTGTATAGAACCTATGTGTTTATATGCATTGTGTGTAGAGGAGGAGATGGGGGATGTACTCCGCGGTTTAGGGGAAGATGGGGGATGAACCTCTAAATCGGATAGTGTTGGGAGGAGATAGGGGATGAACTCCGTAGATACAGCTCATATGCTTATCTTTGAGAAGTGCAGACACAGCTCATATGCTCGTCAAGAGAAGTATAGATATAGCTCATATGCTTATCTTTGGTTATATGATATAGTTCTTATACTTATCTATTGAGATATTGATATAGCTAATATGCTTATCTACTGATGTATTGATTTAGCTAGTATGCTTAACTATTGAAAATGGAAAATGAAAGGTAACATGGACTTGTATGTCATGTAATTGAAATGTGATATAAATGGATGTATCAGTGTTGGCCATCTATCAACTGCTAATCTTTTAGTCACTGTTCATAGCTGGTTTAGTGTATTTCTACTGGGCTGTGGCTCACCCTTTATGGGAACATCATTTTCAGGTACAGGTAGCATGCCACCTCTAAGGACATAGCTTGGGAGGCTAGAGGCAGTTAGACTTTTTGGATGTTATTTTCCTTTTGATGTATTACATGTAAATTCAAGCCTAGGGCTTAATGTGTATATGAGTTAGTACTCATTTCTTGTAACCAAGTGTTGACTTGGAAAGTTGTAAGCCCATGGGGCATTTACTTTTGTTGTCAACATGTAATATTTTTTGTAAGGAAATATTCGGATGAATAGTAGGATGTTGATCTGCTATATGTCAATATTGTTGAGTTTAATGTTATTATTTTGAGGGCGTTACAACTTGGTATCAGAGCGTACTAGGTTCGAATACTTTGGGTACGTGGGAAGTGATTAGGATCACAATGGGTTTGTCTCGCTTGATTAGAGACTTAGATGTAATATTATGTGCTTATGTGATAACATGTTTATGTGATTATTTGGGTATGGGATTTAATTTCTAGGATGTTGATTGGATCCTTGGGTTTCTGTGAGTCTTGTTGGAAAAGCACTTGATCAATGCTGTTTCTAACCGGAACTCTAGTAACGCCTCGGGACTATCATTATTCGGAAATGAAATTCGTAAGTGCTTATGTGTTTATGTGCTTACGTGGAGTGAGTTAAAGTTGTCCATGCACTAGGACGCGAGTGTTTAGTTTCGGCACATTTATGAATGTGCTAATGTTCTTCGTTTCCTTTATTAGGATGTCAGGACGAGGAAGAGGTGGTAGGCGTGGTAGGCCTAAGAGGCAGGAAGTGCCTATACCGGATGAGATTCCGGCAGTACAGGAGGGAGTTGGTCAGGCCAATGTGGCCGAGCCAGCGGGTCAGCAAGCTATGAGTGCCTTGGCCCGAGAGATAGCAGGGGCTTTGGGTATTCTCAGAGCAGGGAATCAGGTTGCTGAGGCAGGGCCTTCTTTCTTGAAGAGGGAGTTCTTCCGGTCTAATCCGGACGAGTTTATTGGAGATCCGAAGGAGCCACTTAAGGCAGATGAGTGGTTGGAACAAATGAGTAAGACATTCGAGATGCTTGGCATTGAGGACGGGGCACTGAAAATGACCTTGGCATCCTTCCAGCTGAAGGGAGATGCGGGTCAATGGTGGAAGTATGAGAAAGGCCGTGTTGGTGGTACGTGGGAGGCTTTTGTAGAGGCTTTCCAGGGGAGGTTCTTATCTTCAGCTGCTAGGGAGAAGCTGAGGGATCAGTTTAGCCGGCTTAATCAGCAGGGTTTGTCTGTGGCCGAGTTTGAGGCTACATTTACTAGCTTGTCCAGGTTTGCACCTGAACTCGAGACGTCCGAGGAACACCGTTGCTATGAGTTTGAGCGGAAGTTGAGGCGTGGCCTCAAGTTGAGGGTTGGTGGATCTTTCATTCGAGAGTATAGACACCTGGTGGATGCTGCAGCTCATATGGAGCTCTTGATGTAGGAGGAGGAATATGAGAAGAATAGGGGTTCCAAGAGGAGCCAAGATGGCCAGGGTGATGGCAGGAGACAGAGGGGTTATAACCCTCAGCAGTCTCAGGGTGGTTTGGCTAGATCGACCTTTCCGGTGCCGAGTGCAGGCTCGGGGAGAGGCAATCAGGGAGAGTTCACCTGTTACAAGTGTGGTCAGTTGGGCCACAAGGCTTCGGTTTGCCCACAGAGGGGTGGAGGTCAGCGAGCTGCTTCTTCTTCGGCTAGACCTCAGGGTCAGAGTTTGGGCAGGGACCAGCCCTTGTCTTGTTATCAGTGTGGACAGCCTGGGCACCTGAAGAGGTTTTGCCCACAGTTGAGTGCCACTTCAGGGGCGTCTGGTTCTAGGTAGACGCAGAGTTATCAGCCAGCTCAGTCTGTGCAGGCCTCGAGGGCCAATCTAGGAGCTTCGTCATCCCAGACTGTGCAGCAGTTGTATGCTTCTAGAGGTGAGCAGGTGGATCAGGGGCCTACAGGGTGCGTGTATGCTGTTACCGCGCAGGACCTAGTACCGGCTCCATCAGTAGTGAGAGGTACCTTTCTGTTTTGCAACTCGGTTGCTAGTGTATTGATTGATACGGGTGCGTCTCATTCTTTTGTATCTGCTGCATTTGCATCTATGTTGGAGTTGGAGTTAGCACTATTAGCATCTCCTATTTGTGTTGTGTCACCTGTTGGGGGTGAGTTGATTTTGAAACACGGATGTAGAGGTTGTGATATAGCGGTCGCCGATCATAGGCTTCCGTTTCCTTTTGTAGTTATGCCCATGAAGGGCTTTGATGTTATTTTGGGTATGGACTGGTTATCGTCATACCGGGCAGTTATTGATTGCTACCGCTAGAGGGTCACTTGTTGTACCGTGAGCGGGGAGTGTTTCCATTTCTTGGGGGACCGGGTTGGTAGTGTTTTGCCACCGGGGTATGATCCGCGAGGGCGGGGTGAACTTAGTGGTCTACTTGCCAGCTTTGAGAGTGGTGAGTGCGATGAAACCCAGATTGTGTTGCCGAGGGTGGTTTGTGAGTGTTCGGATGTTTTTCCCGAGGATCTTGTTGATTTGCCACCTTACCGAGAGATAGAGTTCTCTATTGATTTAGTGCCCGGCACGGCGCCGATTTCTATGGCACCTTATCGTTTTGCCCCAGCAGAGTTGGTGGAGTTGAAAGTTTAGCTCCAGGAATTGCTAGATAAGGGCTTCATTTGCCCTAGTGTTTCGCCGTGGGGAGCACCGGCCCTCTTTGCTAAAAAGAAAGATGGTTCCTTGAGATTGTGTATTGACTACCGGAAGTTGAATCGGGCTACGGTTAAGAATAAGTACCCTATGCCCCGTATAGATGATCTATTTGACCAGTTGAAGGGTTCCCGTTGTTTCTCTAAGATAGACTTGAGATCGGGTTACCACCAGTTGAGGGTCAAGGAAGAGGATATTCCGAAGACGACATTCCGTATGCGGTATGGCCATTACGAGTTTTTGGTGATGCCATTTGGGCTTACCAACGCACTGGCAGTCTTTATGGACTTGATGAACCGGATCTTCTGGGAATTCTTGGATCGTTTTGTAGCCGTCTTCGTGGACGACATTTTGATTTATTCACCTTCTGAGGAGGAGCACGAGGAACACTTGAGAGTGGTGCTTGAGTTGCTTAGAACCCATAGGCTATATGCCAAGTTTGGGAAGTGTGAGTTCTGGCTAGGAGAAGTCAAATTCTTAGGCCATGTGGTATCCGGGGAAGGGGTGTCTGTTGATACATCCAAGACTGAGGCAGTGCAAGATTGGGCACAGCCTACGAGTGTGTTTGAGATCCGCAGTTTTCTGGGATTAGCTGGGTATTATCGCCGATTTGTGAAAGATTTCTCCAGGTTAGCTTCACCGTTGACTAGATTGACTCGGAAGGGAGTCAAATTTGTATGGAGTGAGACTTGTGAAAAGTCGTTCCAAGAGCTAAAAGTTAGATTGACCACCGCTCCGGTCTTGATTATTCCGGAGAGAAGGTTGGGTTATGCAGTCTATTGTGATGCCTCACGAGAGGGTTTGGGTTGTGTGTTGATGCAAGAGGGGAAAGTGGTAGCTTATGGCTTACGTCAGTTGAAAATTCACGAGAAGAATTACCCTACGCATGACCTAGAGTTAACAGCTGTGATCTTTGCCTTGAAAATCTGGAGGCCCTACCTTTATGGTGAGAAATTCGAGGTGTTCTCGGATCATAAGAGTCTGAAGTATCTGTTTACACAGAAAGACTTGAATTTGAGGCAGAGGAGGTGGATGGAGTTTATCGAGGATTACGACTTTGAGTTGCATTATCATCCAGGGAAGGCCAATGTTGTGGCCGATGCCCTTAGCAGGAAATCCATAGGCGATGTAGCTTGTATAGCCATCCGGGAATGGGAGATGTTGGGGGCACTTGGCGAGTTTGATTTGCATTTGGGCGAATCTGTTGAGGCTGCGGCCTTGTTTTCTGTTGTTGCACAGCCTACACTTGTGACTCGAGTGTTAGAGGCACAGAGATGTGACCTTGAGGTAGAATCCCTCTGAGAGAAGATCTCCAGTGGGAAGGTTGAGAAGGGTTTGGCGGTGTATCCCGACCTGAGTGTGAGATACCGAGAACGTTTGTTTGTGCCGGAGTCTTGCCGAGAGGAGGTACTCCGAGAGTTTCATCATTCGCGCCTTGCGGTGCATCCGGGAGGTACTAAGATGTATCGGGATTTGGGTCGCCAGTTTTGGTGGCGGGGTATGAAGAGAGATGTGGCAACTTTCGTGTCTAAGTGCCTTACTTGTCAGCAAGTGAAGGCCGAACATCAGAGGCCAGCGGGTTTGTTGTAACCCTTGCCTATTGCCGAGTGGAAGTGGGAGCATGTCACTATGGACTTCGTTGTAGGTCTTCCGAGGACTCAGCAGGGTAGTGATGCTATTTGGGTGGTTGTAGACCGGTTGACTAAGTCGGCACACTTCCTTCCTATGCGCGTGAGAGATTCGGTAGATCATCTTGCCGACTTGTATATTCGGGACATAGTGAGATTGTACGGGGTCCCAGTGACGATCATCTCAGATAGAGACCCTTGTTTTACTGCTAGGTTGTGGCAGAGTTTGCAGAGTGCCTTGGGCACTAAGTTGACCTTTAGTACAGCTTATCATCCTCAGACTGACGGGTAGTCCGAGCGTACTATTCAGATCCTTGAGGATGTGCTTCGAGGTTGTGTCCTGGACTTTAGTGGGACGTGGGAGAGGCACTTACCCTTGGTGGAGTTTGCCTACAACAACAATTTTCAGTCTAGCATCGGTATGGCACCGTTTGAGGCCTTGTATGGCCGACCGTGTAGGTCTCCAGTTTGTTGGGCCGAGGTGGGTGATGCACCTTTGTTGGGTCCGGAATTGGTGAGGGATACGACGGAGAAAGTTGAACTTATCCGTAGGAGGCTTGTTACAGCCCAGAGTCGTCAGAAATCTTATGCCGACCGTAGGAGGAGACCTTTGGTGTTTGAGGTAGGTGATCATGTTTTCCTGAAGATATCACCTAGGCGAGGTTTGATGAGGTTTGGGAAGAGTGGGAAGTTATCCCCTCGGTTTATCGATCCCTTTGAGATCCTTGAGAGGATTGGGGAGGTTGCTTATCGCTTGGCTTTGCTGTCGCAGTTGTCCGGAGTGCATGACGTGTTTCATGTGAGTATGCTTCGGAAGTATGAGCCGGATCTGTCCCATGTGTTAGATTGGACCGACTTAGAGGTAGATGAGGATGCCTCGTATGAGGAGAGACCGGTTCGGGTCTTGGATAGGCGGGATCAAGTCTTGCGTGGCAAGACCATTCCTTTGGTGAAGGTTTTGTGGAAACATCACGGAGTGGAGGAAGCCACTTGGGAACGTGAGTTGGAAGTCCGCGAGAAATATCCGGACTTGTTTGTTGATGTGTAATCACGCATTGAGAATTTTGTAATATTAATGAACTTTAAGAGCATTAAAAATGTCTTAAGTTGTAAAACATTGTGAATGTTTTGGTTTATGGAAGTATTGTAGAACTTGCCTTGATATGGGAGTTGATTGTAATATTGTATATTGGCTATATTATAGAACTGGAGATGTATCATGAACATTGATTATAATATGAAATTATGGACCATGTATGTTGGAAATGGTTGGAAATGGAAGAGAAATGCATGCTAATGATGCACTTGTAATATATGTTGTTTTTACATATTGTGAGATGCCTCTTGATAAGAGATGGAATGACCGGTAATGGGTCGAGTTGTTGAATGTTGTAATATAACATTGTTTAAAATGGAGAAAAACTTGTTTTCCAAAAACTTGCACTTAATTTTGGGGACGAAATTCTTTAAGGGGGGAGGTTATAGCAATCCCGGGTTTTACCCCTTGTTGTACAGTGGTTCCGTAGATGTTAGTAGTTGTTTAAATCTTGTTTACATCCTCTTATACTTTGTTTTGGAGTTATAGGATGTGTTGGGCAGGTTTGTTACAGGTTGGTTGGACTTAGAACCAAAAGTAATTGCCCAGATTTTGGCCTGTCCGCTCGAGCGGAGATCTTGACGCTCGAGCGGGGCCCTTGTTGTAGCTTATCCGCTCGAGCGGGGGTTTTGGCGCTCGAGCGGGAAAATCACCCTTCTAGTATTTCCCTTGCAGTGTTGTCCGCTCGAGCGGAGGTTTGGACGCTCGAGCGGGAGTTTGTGTGTGACGCTCGAGCGGGGAGTTGGGCGCTCGAGCAGGGTACCTGTCTGCAAAAGTTCTGAGAGTGCATCCGCCGCTCAAGCGGGGAATTGGACGCTCGAGCGGGGATCTGTGAGTGACGCTCGAGCGGGGGTTTGGCCGCTCGAGCGGGGCGACTGGGTTAAAGCTCCGTGTTTTGGCATTTTAAATCACTTTTTCACATTCTCTTCTCTCTCATACTTTTCCAAAAATACCATTGTTGAGCTTCTCACTCTAGAACTCTACCTTCTCTCTAGGTATTGATCTAGTAGGAGTGATTTGCTCATCTTTGGCCTTTACAAAAAAGTTGTTGATCGTCGAGGGCTATCTTTTGATCCGAGAAATTAGTGATTTGGAGCATTTTCATTTTCGTCATCTTCTTTGTCGGAGCTCAAACTTTGAGGTAGGGATATCCTACTCCTCCTTATGGATTTTGTCTTTAAATTTTAGCATTTTGATATGTTGGGTGTTGTTGGGTAGTTTTGAGGAAGTTTGGGCCTTTTGTGTAATTTTACAAAAGTTGGGGTTTTGTTTATAATAAACCTAAATGCAAGTTTGGCATAGCATAATGAGATAGATGTTGGAAATGTGCATAAAAATGGAACCTTAGGGTTGTTTTGTTAGTTAAGGGAATTTGCCCTAATTGGCTTAACAAATTAATTCGTGTAATTTATTCGAGGAAAGGAGGAATTGAATTAGAAATGTTGGAATTGGGGATGTATGGGATTAAAGGGTGTAGTTGAATTATTTATCGCTCACCAAATTGAAATTTTGATATATTATCCATTTTGTGCATTTATTTCCTGTTTAGAAATAACTACTTGGGGCTATCAGTGGAGGATAGTCTTGATTGTTGTAGACAATGCATGATGATTAGGCAAACGAAAACTAATCAATGGAATGTGTCATGGAGCATGACAGTTGATAGAATACATTAACTTTATGTATTAGTTGATTGTGTATAGAACCTATGTGTTTCTATGCATTGTGTGTAGAGGAGGAGATGGGGGATTTACTCCGCGGTTTAGAGGAAGATGGGGGATGGACCTCTAAATCGGATTGTGTTGGGAGGAGATAGGGGATGAACTCTGTAGATACAGCTCATATGCTTATCTTTGAGAAGTGCAGACACAGCTCATATGCTCGTCAAGAGAAGTATAGATATAGCTCATATGCTTATCTTTGGTTATATGATATAGTTCTTATACTTATCTGTTGAGATGTTGATATAGCTAATATGCTTATCTACTGATGTATTGATTTAGCTAGTATGCTTCACTACTGAAAATGGACAATGAAAGGTAACATGGACTTGTATGTCATGTAATTGAAATGTGATATAAATGGATGTATCATTGTTGGCCATCTATCAACTGCTAATCTTTTAGTCACTGTTCATAGCTGGTTTAGTGTATTTCTACTGGGCTATGGCTCACCCTTTATGGGAACATCATTTTCAGGTACAGGTAGCATGCCACCTCCAAGGACATAGCTTGGGAGGCTAGAGGCAGTCAGACTTTTTGGATGTTGTTTTCCTTTTGATGTATTACATGTAAATTCAAGCCTAGGGCTTAATGTGTATATGAGTTAGTACTCATTTCTTGTAACCAAGTATTGACTTGGAAAGTTGTAAGCCCATGGGGCGTTTACTTTTGTTGTCAACATGTAATACTTTTTGTAAGGAAATATTCGGATGAATAGTAGGATGTTGATCTGTTATATGTCAATATTGTTGAGTTTAATGTTATTATTTTGAGGGCGTTGCACAATATCTACAACAATCAAGACTATTCTTCACCGATAGCCCAAAATAATTATTTCTAAATAGAAAATAAATCTATCAAACATATAATTTAATACATTTTCCACCAGTGAGTGATTCACAAATCCAACTACACTATTCAGTTCCATATTTGCCCAATTTCAAGATTTTCAACTCAATTTCATATTTCCACCATTTACCAAATTACTTATACAAATTAATCATTTAAATTCAATTAGGGCATTTTCCCCTTATTCCCAAATATTACTCCCAAGGCCAAATCTCACTCATATTACACAAGCAACCCCAATTTCAAGGTCTCACAAACATATGGAGCCCAAAATGGAAAACCCCTCTTGTATACATTTCAAATTTCAAATTTCAAACTGTAACTTTCCAAAATTTCCAAATCAAACCATTTATACAAAATGACCAAAATTTATGTTAAAACTCATAGTAAAGAGTAGTTTATCCCCATCTCGAATTTAGGAGCTCAAAGGAGAAGAAGGAAGAAACTCGAGATGCTCCAAACCCACACTTTTTCGGATCAATAGGAAGCCCACACCAAACTCTAACTTTTATACAAAGGAACTAGGGTAGAGAACCTTTAGAACAAGGTGTATTTGTAGAGAGAGAGAGAGTCGAAATTAGGGTTTTAGGGGAAAGAAGATGATGAAAAAGTGGGAAATATCCTGTTGCTGCAAACTGATATAAACAGGTCTCGCTCGAGCGAGGGAGTGGTCACTCAAGAACCTCGCTCGAGCGCAAGAAGCGTCGCTCGAGCGAACAATGAAAAGTTTCAGGTTTGTAACTCAGACGCACGCTCGAGCGCAAGAGTGCTCGCTCGAGCAAAGAAACACAAAACATAGGGCTCGCTTGCTCGAGCGCAAGAGTGCTCGCTCGAGCGAAGAACTCCAATCTTCAGATTGTACAAAGACGCAAACGCACGCTCGAGCGCAAGGGTGCTTGCTCGAGCGAAGAGACAGGCACCCAAGGCTCGCTCGAGCAACAAAAGCCTCGCTCGAGCGAAGAAGCCAAAATCTGGACAACAACCATTTGTTTCAACTCACAACCAACCTGTTCCAAATTATACAACACATCCCAAAACTCAAATATAAGGAATTAAAAGATGAAAACAAGATATAGACAACCACAAACAACAAGGAACCCGAGTCCGGAACATAATATAGATAGGGGTGAAACTTGGATCGTTATACAACAGATTATAAATTTGTGAATCCACTTTATTTACTAGTAAACTAATTTTGTGGGAGACAAATTGGTCCAACACGTTATAAATTTGTGAATCCACTTTATTTACTAATAAATTAATTTTGTGGGAGACAAATTGGTTCAACAGGTTATAAATTTGTAAATCCACTATATTTACTAATAAATTAATTTTGTGAGAGACAAATTGATCCAACAGGTTATAAATTTGTGAATCCACTTTATTTACTAATAAATTAATTTTGTGGGAGACAAATTGGTCCAACACGTTATAAGTTTGTGAGTCCACTTTATTTACTAATAAATTAATTTTGTGGGAGACAAATTGGTCCAACAGGTTATAAATTTGTGAATCCACTATATTTACTAATAAATTAATTTTGTGAGAGACAAATTGATCCAACCGGTTATAAATTTGTGAATCAACTTTATTTACTAATAAATTAATTTTGTGACACGTTATAAATTTGTGAATCCACTTTATTTATTAATGAATTAATTTTGTGGGAGACAAATTGGTCCAACAGATTATAAATTTGTGAATCCACTTTATTTACTAATAAATTAATTTTGTGGGAGACAAATTGGTCCAACATGTTATAAATTTGTGAATCCACTTTATTTACTAATAAATTAATTTTGTGAGAGACAAATTGATCCAACAGGTTATAAATTTGTGAATCCACTTTATTTACTGGTTTCTGTATAGCGACCCTAGTTTGAATCTGACCCGTTGATGTTTTGGATTTGGGTTTTATTGCCTTTTATGGTAGTTCATGTCTTGTTCCTCCTCTTGGCTTATTGGGACTAGTTCTTGGTGTGTCTTGGTTGTGTTGGGAACATGTTGGTTGCTGGTTTTTTCAAAACTACTTTTGGTTCTCCGATCGAGCGGGAGTTGCAAACCCTTAGTACTTGGCGCGCCTGCAAAAGTACTGGAGGAGTGTTTTTCACGCTCGAGCGGCGTTTCCTACGCTCGAGCGGGTTGGCGCTTGAGCTGCATTTCTTGCGCTCGAGCGGGTTGTCTTTTTTCTGCATAAATACTAGATGTGTGTATTCTACACTCAAGCGGGCTCTTTCTGCACTCAAGCAGAACAAAACTCTGTGTCTGACGCTCGAGCATCAATTCTTCCGCTCGAGCGGACTGTACG
Source organism: Camellia granthamiana (assembly GCA_036172215.1). NCBI lineage: Eukaryota > Viridiplantae > Streptophyta > Magnoliopsida > Ericales > Theaceae > Camellia > Camellia granthamiana. The sequence goes on along the minus strand of CM069911.1, from coordinate 65,790,614 downwards.
TCTTTAAAAGGTCGCAACACGTTGAAAAAGTCACTTTTTTGCTTTTCTCTCCATTCTCTCTATTCCTTTTCGCCATTTTAGGGTTTCTTGGACCTAAAAGCTTGGGTTTCATCTAGTTATACCCACTTTCTACCCCTAGTCCTATAGATCAAGACGTAGAGGGTCGCAAGGGCTTCCTTTTGATCTGAGCGGATCGTGTTTTTGTCGCCGTCAGATTTTTAGCTTTTTCCCTCTTCGTTTCAAGAGGTGGGGGTTCTTGAGCTTCTCTTCAATACTCCTTTATAGATAGACTTGTGGTATTTTCTTTACTTTTAAAACCATAGTTGATGGTTGATTTTTGTTAAAAAGCATGTGGGTGAATTTGGTTTTAAAATGGTGAGATTGTAGGTTTGTGTATAATTGATAAGGGGTTATAAATCATGTTTTGAATGTAAATTTAAAGGAGTTTGGTATACCGTATGTTACTTTGAAATGTCAAGGAGAAGTTTAATGTTAAATGGAAATTGGGGTTATGTTTTGGTTGTTTGCCAAACTTAGGATTTTTGGGATTAATGATAGTGGAATTGGTTATTGTTAGGTGTGTTGGGAATTGGAGTAGGGAAGTGCTATCTTTTCAAAACAAAATGGAATTAATCACCTCTTTTATAAAACATGAGGGTTTGTGATGAATGGGAAGGTGGAATTTCATAAGAGTGTATTTATATTTCAGTTTATGTGATTGAAGTCTAGAGTTTGTCCTTGGCCATTGGTGGAGGATGGTTTTGCTTGTTGCTAGAGATGGTCTATGAGTATCGTTGTATGATGGATCTTGGTGATATAACACATTGGGTTGTCTTTGTTAAATAGACATTGTGAATAGACAATTCCATTGCTAAGTCTTGGACCATGTGGTTAAGGGGGTAGTTGTAACACTTATAAGTGTTGTCTCCGTTGAGAGACTATAGTTGGATGGTTGTGGTCTAGATGTTTAGTACCCTATGATGTGTTGTTGAGATGTTTGAATAAAGGGAAAACCTGTTGGAACGGTAGTTCGCAAAGTATTTTAATTAGAAAGGAGTTATTGTCATTAATTGATAATGGTTGTTGTAATGATGATTGGACTAGGAGTTTGTATTACACCTAGTATTATTGATGTTGGCTAGCCTGATTATATTTGATTGTGATTATTATAGTGATACTTGAACTAGGTGCATGTATTACACCCGTGTAGTATTCTGTTGATTAGCTCGTTATGCTTCTGATGTGATGATGTTTGAGAGTCCGTTTCCCACCGTATCATAGTCGGCAAAGCATGGCGCCTTGACAGAGGTTTCCTCGGCCCTTCTGGTTTGTGCCGGGTAAAGTGTGAAAAGGGGGTCCGTTTCTCGCCGTATTGTTAGCTGGCAAAGCGTGGCGCGTTATGATAGGTTCTTCGTCCCTTCCGGTTTGCGCCCGGTAAAGTATGACCTGAGGAGCACCTCCTTCTGGGTGAGGCCGGTAAAATGTAATCTGATTATTGGTATAGTTGGATCTGCCAACCATGCTGTAGGTCGGTGGAGATGGAATTGGTAGTATGTATTACTCCTCTTGTCTCGTTTTATATATGTGGTTATGTATATGAACGTTGTCGGTTTTTATATTATGGGGATGAGATGGGTAGTATGCATTACTTAGTTATCTCGTTTGAATGTATTCACATGTTAAAGGTTTCATACCAGTCACCTCTTAAGTTCCTTGGACCTATGGTCAAGGAAGGTTGCAGATATATATATTGGGACATAAAGGTTTATGGTGTATAGAAATGTAGGATGGGAATTATGGTTTGCCTATGGAGTTGTTTTATCGCGAACGGCGGTGTTAGTGAGGTTCTTTATGTTAACATGATAAGTTTTATTACAGAAAGAATGAAGTTTTAAAACATCATCTGTTGGAAGTAATGATGGAAATGAGAGAGAAAAGAAAGTCATTTTATATTGAATTATGTCAAGAGGACAGTTGTAGACACCCCATTTTTGACCGACCTTAAGACTCAGACGTCATCAATTGAGCGCTTGGTGATGTTACATATTGTGCTCGTTCTGAGGTTGCAGAGTCCCGGCTACGAGCCTTGCCTCCGGACTTCCGGACTCTTTTGTGCTTTGTCTCGGTTTGCGAACCAGGCTCGATTTTCTCTGTTTTCTCTTTGAGAAGGGAGGGAGAGGTCTCGTAGATCATCTCTCAATGGCCGTAGGCTACATTTCGTGGCCATAGGCCATTTTGCCCATTTCGGAGCCCGGTTCCCGGTTTTCGGAGCCGTCAGGCCGTGTGCCTCGGTTCGGGACCGCCTAACCACCTCTGTTTGCCCCGGTTTTTGGCATGTATCTTATTTACTCCCTTTTTAGGGACACTGTGGTCCGAGAGACCAACTTCGTGGTCGTGCACCACTCCCGGTGCCTAACAGCCCACTTTCGGGGCCTCGAACTGCGTGTTTCGGCTCCCGAACCTTCATTCTACATTTTTGGGCTCCGACCCAAACTTGAGATAGTCATATTTTTAGGTCCTTTTCATGTTTTATTAAGGACCTCTTACTGTTTGACATCTCCATCTGTCACTTGCCTTTTTACCTCTTTTTGGGCCTTTTTGCACGGTACTTTAGGCATACTTGTGGGCTGCGTTGGACTTGGTCGTAAACTACAAAGTGTCTTATTTTGAGCCCCTCTTCAACTTTGTTGAAGGACTCTCGGCCATTTGAAACCCGTAGCTACCACTTTCCCTTTTGGCCATTTTTGGCGGGAAACTTGATATGTTTTCCCTCCCTTTTTTCCCTCCATTTTCCCCTCATTTTGTCTATATAACAGCAGCCCCAGCTGTGTTTTTTAGGGTTAGAAAATCTGATTTGGGAGCTCCTCCATACAATCTCTCTCTCTATATTTAAAACACCAAAATCATCCAAGTTTCTACACCCCCTCTTCATCACCACCTAGCACCACCACCACCACACCATTTCCAGCAGCAAGGAGGGCCTTCCAGCAGCTAAAAGGCACCATTTTCAGTCCTAGAAGCAGCCAAGGTCTTGGTCTACAAGGGTAAGCACTCATTTCCCCTTTTGAGCTCCATTCTTGCACCATTTTTCTATCCTCTTTGCTTGTGGTTTTGAGCTCCGACCCCTACTGAAAGGGGCACTCTTTTGAGCCATTCTTCATGTTTGTTTAAGGGCTCAACCTTGTTTGAGCCCTCCATAGTGCACTTGCTTCAATACTCCTTGATATGCCACATTTTTGCATGGAATTTTTGGCCTGCGTGTGATCTTTTTTTGAGCATAATGTAAACTGTAAGTAGGCTCATTTTGAGCCCTTCTTCAACATTGAAGAAGGGCTCAACCCTGTTTGGCCTCTCTATCATGCACTTGTTTCATAATCTCTCATATTTACCGTAAAATTGCATGATTTGTTTAGCCTCTGTGTGATCTGTTTCGGAGCATGTCATGAACTATGAATGGGCTTATTTTGGATCCCTCTACAACATTGTAGAAGGGATCAACTTTGTTGGGGGTCTCCATGTTATACTTGTCATTATATCCCTCCTTGACCCCCATTCTTGCATGCTTTGTTAAGCCTATCTAGCTTCTGTTTTCGGCCATGATCAGGTCTGGAAATAGTCATATTTTGGCCTTCTTGTCATATTTTGTTAAGGGTCCAAGGCTGTTTGATGAATGTTTGGCATATCTCATGTTATAGCCCTTTGTTGGCTTCAATCTTGCATCACATTTTTGCCATATTTATATGCTGATTTGAGGGTTGTCATAAACTGTAAATGTGCATTTTTTTAGTCCCTCTTCAGTATTGTAGAAGGGAATTTTTCAGTTTGGGATTTGCATATACCACTTGTTTCAATGCCCTTCTCTTGACCCCCATTTTTGCATGCCATTGTTGCCCTATCTATGCTTACTATTTGGCCATGTTTTGTACTGTAAAAATGCTATTTTTGGGGCTTCCTTGCTACTGTTTTGCATGTCATGTATCAATTTTGCATGTTTAGTATAGCCGTAGGCCATTTCGGGCGCTTAATATCGCATTTCGGGACCATTCCGTGCATTTGGTGTCATTTCACATCATTTCGGGGCTGTTTTCCCCCTCATTTAGCTGCTGAAATTTCATTTGCATGTTTGCATATCATTTTTTGTGTCATTTCATGCCTTAGGGCCATTGCCTCGGTTTGCGTGCCCGTGTGCACGCACTTCGAGGCACTTCATTTTTTTATCCGATGGCCTCTTATGTGAGTGTGGCTGAGGCCCACTTATGTTAGTGTAAGTCCATGTTGCATTGTATATGCCATTTTAGTCTCATTACATTGCGTATGCCATGTCTTCGGTTCACGTGCATACGTGCACGCATTCCGAGCGTCCCATTTTCCTCTAATGGCCTCCTTGTATTGGTGTAAGCCCATCTTGCGTTGTGTATGCCATGTTCAATGCGTTGTGCATGTTATGTTGTTAGCATCGTGTATGCCACGTAGTTGCATCGCATGTTTGCATACTTAGCCGCCATGCCTAGGTTGCATTTCATTGAACATGCATCCCTTGCCTCTTGACTAATCATGATAGGGGTTGGGCCCCTTTGATTTGTTTTGTGCATTGTATTCCATTTGATATCAAAGTTGCTAACTTGGCTTTTGGGCCATCATGCATTGAAATGTGTGATTGATGGCCCGGGGGTCGAGGGCCATACTCCCTTGAGTCCATTACATGATAGGGAGTGTGTCCATGCATACATTTGCCTAGAAATTCTATGCCTTGCACTGCTGGTCTGCTGTTGCTGTCAAAACTGTCTTCTGCAGGAATTTTGTGCCGACCGGCAGTATAGAGTGCCGACCGGCAATGTATTTAGTGCCGATAGCTTCATTTCCAGCCGGTGGACTTTATACACGGCCGGTGGACATTCTATCCAGCCGATGATGATTCTTAGGATGCAGGGAGCCTATTTTGGGACTTTTACAGTCTTCCAGAGAAGCAGAACAGTAAAAGCAGAGCCAACAGTGATACGGTGCGGGTTTCCGGGCAAGTCGGATCGAGCATACATCATTCGCGCATTCCGAGGCGGAGGCTGTGGCCATCTCTTCTTTGCATTTAATTTAATTAGATTAGAGGTTTTTGTAATAAGTAATTCAGTATTATTTATTATTCGGACTGTATTATTCTTTTGGTCCCTCCGTGTGAGGGCATACTTGTAATAAGTGTGGGTGAGTGTGTGTATGTCTTCCAACCCCCACTTCTTTCTCCCTTTTATTTACCTGCTTCGATGGTAGATTAGGGCACGTTTATTTTAGCATACCTTATGCTATGCATGCGTGCATCCATGCATTTGTTTACATGCACCGGGCTCGGTACATCATACAAACTGCATTGTATTTCAATTCCAAATTGAATACGTGTTATTTGTAGCATTTCACATGCCATGTTTAGGATAGCCGAGCCTGCCTAGATTGCATCTTTGTATGCGTTGCATTAGACATTTCAGTATGCTTAGGTCCATGCATGGATTTCTAATGAGCTTCTGTTTTGGCTTGGAGTACTAGGTGAGCTTTTATGCTTTAGCATCCTTGCATGTGTGTGAGTGTTGCCATGACAGCATGATTACCATGAGGCTAGTTGCTTATGTGATATAACTGCTTGAATGCCTGTGGGTGGAGGTTGGATTGCTTGAGTTGGAAAACTCATCGAAATCCGTATTTTAGCCTACTTGCGAGTAGCAAATTCCAAAGCGTTTTCCAAACCAACGGATATGCGATGTTTAGTTCCAAATTAGGCAATCTAGTCTATACTTGTTTGCTGTGCGCACAACATAGTAATTCTAGGCTAATAATTGGAATAAGAACGTGTAATGTTTTCAAAATCGGATATCACGGTTAGTATAGGCCGGTCTTCGGACCGGGCGAAAGGGGGTGCTCATAGCTGACCTTCCCCGATCGTACCCAAGCTCCCGAGCCAAGACCACTTTGGTGATGACGGACACGTGGCCTTCGGCACCGAGTCAGGGTTTCCTAAATTTCCCATTTTAAAAAAATATTTAGGTGGCGACTCTGTATCTGGCAAAGCAGTCCATGTTTGGCACTTCTTTTCAAAAATCTGTTTTCTCAAAACGATTTGCCGGATTTGGACTCTTTGGTTCAGATTAAGAACCGTGACATTTTGAGTCCTTCGAACTGTAGTGACCCCAATATGAACGGAACGGGACTTAACCCTCCCGGGGCGTTCGAGGACGTCTACAACAGTTTCAAGAAAAATATAGTTATTTGAGTATATCTTGTATAAGAAAATTTCACACTACTTATATGGTATATCTTGATGCATTCATGACCATTTTTATCTATATGTTGTGATTGGTTAGGATCTTCGGAATCTCTACTGGACTTATTGCTCATCCCACATGTTGAAAATCTTTTTCAGGTACAAGGCTGGAGGAATCGTGTATGACTTGAAGTCTCTTTATTTGTTGGCCACGGGGCCTTTATTTGTAGGCCGAGTGCCATGTATTGTATAAAGATAAATCCTTTGTTTTATTTGTTGTCATTCAATGTAAGCCTATGGGCACTGTATTGTGTCTCATTTATATCATCATTGTTATCATGAGAGAATATTACTATTTATTCTTGTGCATTCTTAACTGAAAGGAATTAGTATAATGGCTTTGGTAATGGATTTAGATAGTAAAAGTCAGGGCGTGACATTCTGGCTGTTTGGGATCTCGACAATAAGGCCATGTTTGTTTGGGTGGACTAGATTAGGTTGGATTAGCATTTCCATGACTAATAGTCCTAGAACTACGAATCTCTTTGGATTGTGTATCCTATCCTATGTTTGGATTGAGTTAAAATTATAAGGAGAGATTAACAAAATATTATCAAATCCAATGTTTGTTTAAAGAGATTAGAATGGATAGGATATGACAGGACATAAGACGTCTAATATATTAACTATAATATCTCTATTATAATTATTGTAAAATTTTGCACTAGCATGTGTTATAATTTTCAAAAAGCAAATTTTCCTATTATTGCTCCACATCCATTTTGATTCATTTGAACAAAATTTAACCTACTTTTTTTTAATAGAAAAAATAAAAAATCATTCAACTATAAAATTTATATATACGTAAGTAACCATTAAAAAAAATATACTGCTATTTTAATCATCTAACCATTCATTGTCCAAATTCAAAAAAGTATTTATTTGAACAAAATTTAACCCCCACTTTTTTTTAATAGAAAAAATAAAAAAATCATTCAACTACAAAATTTATATATACACAAGCAACCATTAAAAAATATGCATTGCTATTTTAATCATTCATTGCTCAAATTCAAAAAAGTATTCATTTGAACAAGATTTAACCCTTTTTTTTTAATAGAAAACATCAAAAATCATTTAACTATAAAATTTATATACACAAGCAACCATTAAAAAATATGCACTGCCATTTCAATCATTCAACCATTCACTGCCCAAATTCAAAAGACATTCATTTAAACAAAATTTAACTCTTTTTTTTCGAACAAAAAAAATATCAAAAATCATTCAACTATGAAATATAGCTATTTAGAAAAATAATGATATTAGAAAATATAAAAAACGGAGCAAATATATTTATGAGAAGATGCCTACAAAATACCAATTGTAGACATGTTGAATTAAAAGTCTATGGTGGTAATTAATGATTACTACTATTCATAATTGTTATAAATAATAATATTGTTGTTCTTTGATCATCTCTAGCAAAGAATATGCCAATATCTTGTTCTCAGTTGCATTTTGAAATTGTTTTGGGTTTTTTTTTTTTTTAATATTTAAAAATTTTCTTAATTTTTTAAAATATTTACAAATTAAAAAATGTATTGTAACATCCCAAATTTCTAGCCCAAATGATAATATAACAATCATGGCTCTTGCAAGGAAAACCGAATATAAGTCTCCAAACTTACATTACATGATACAATAGTTCTTCATGCAATAATACATTAATCCAACAACAAGTAAATAAACAAATAAATACCCCCAAGGGGTTTACAAGTTTCCAAGGCTTGAGCCTGGTTACACAAAACGGTTATTCAAACCCACACAAACATAGCCCTTGGCTTACAGACAGAGTCACAGCAAAATGAGAGCATTGTACTCCCAACACACATACTTCCATGCCCCTAGTTGGGTGGGATCACCATATCTTTTCCTGCACAACAATCCCATAGGGTGAGCATAAAGCCTAGTAAGAAATTCTTAACAAAGTATATACATTTTATACAAGTTTCAATAGATGAAATGCACATGCCATGCTATGCCCTTTTTGAAGATAAATTACATTTTCATCTTTTGAAAACCATCATGCTCAATGATATCATGCAATTTTAATTGTTCAAAACTTAACAATTTATTTCAAGGGCGGTAAATACGACTCTGGTAATCCCTAGGTCGGTGTCTGCAAGTAGACTATACAAGTACTACAAATTTGTCATTTTTACTGGTATTAACCGGAAGGCTCGACACCTATCCGCGCGGGTTTTCGGTCTTTCACCCCGGACTCTCAGGCCAACTTATTCAATATCATCTATACAACCTATCAACACTTACCAGCGTATTTATCCTAAAACCATTTCATAAAAACTTGTTTCTCAACATTCTTTTCTCAATGCAAGTTTTCAAATCAACTTTCAAAGTTTAATGTAATCAAATGAATTGTTATGCCAATAACACAAGATGAATATAAATACTGTTATTCCAATTCATCAGCCAAGAATAACATAATTCCCTCTTCTCAAGTATCTTCAGCAATTAGTCATTTCAAGACTATTTAAACGTTTTGAACAATAATTTCCAAATGAACAATAATTCTCATATTCCCTGAAATTCATTATGTATGTAAATATAAATAAGAAAATTTCCAAACATCCATTTATTTTGACACACAAAATAAATATAACAATATCATTTATGGATTTTCAGTCTCTACAAAAAATCCCCCAAATTCTAAGTTTTCTCACCAAAACTATACAACTCAAATCTTTTGAAAGAAAACTTTCTAAAATCATCTTTTCTTCAATCAACGAAGATCAAAACCCATAAGATCATTTTAAAAGAACAAGAGACAAACCCACTTTCAAAATCGCTCAACTTCTTAAATCAACAATCAATTTTCAAAGCTATCGAAAGATGATTTTGAAAATCATATAGATCTTGCAAATATATATATGTAACTCTAACAAAATCCCTACATCAAGTTTTGAAGAAGAAATGAGATGAAATCCCCAAAATCAACGGTGTCAAAACTCGATCTTCGCCGCACACAACGAAGCCCTCGAGGAGCTAACCAACTTTGATAAAGAACTTAGGTCCAAATCCCAAAGGATTTGAAGAAATCGAAGATCTTATGAGGTTTTTGGTAGGAAATGTAGAGAGAAGGGAGAGGAAATGTTTTTAGAGAGAGAGAGAGATATACAAGAGTGATTCAACTTTAGCCCAAAGAGAGAAGAAAAGGGAAAAATTTCGGATCTCACCAACCCACCGCACCTCACTCTCGCACCTGCCTTTTTAGTAGTATGCAAGCTACTCTCCCCTTAAATCTGCACGTGCTGCTTGCTCTCCCGCTTGAGCGGACAAGCAACTTCGAATGTATTTTGCATTTTTGCTTCAGGGGCACTGCCCCTCAACCCCGCCAGGGCACTGTCCCTTGGACCCCCGCGAGCTGACCGGACAGCTCGATCCCCACCAGGGCATTGCCCTTGGGCCTGCCAAGGGACGCTGCCCCCTGGACCCCTGCGAGCTGACCGGTGTAGACACCCTATTTTTGACCAACCTCAAGACTTGGATGTCATCGTTTGAACACCCGATGATTGTGCTTGCTTGTGTTCGTTTTGAGTCCCTGAAGGTCTCGGTTGAGCGGCTTGCCTTGGAGCTTTTAATCTTGTCTTTTTTGTGCTTGGTTGTGAGCCAAAACCTTGGTGCCTTTTGCCTAGAGGGGAGAAGGGCCTTGTCGGCTACTTTTGGCACTTGTCGGCCACTTTTCCCCCTTGACGGCCACTTGAAGTGGTCGGTCGGCTAGGGGCGGTGGCCGGTTTGCCACCTAAAGTTGCCGACGACCATTTTTCTCCTTTTTCAGATATTTATTTGCCAGCTGTGCCAACTGTTGTCCACTGATGCCATCTCCATACACGTGTATGGAAGGATGAGAGCAAGCTTTTGGCTTGCATTTCTATATAAGGGGAGGTCTCTCCCCCATTCGAGGGGTTAGAAATTTTAAGAGCAAAATTTTCCCTCTCTCTCTCTCTAGAACTCTTTCTCTCTCTCTCTCTCTCTCTCTCTCTCTCTCTCTCCATATTTTGTGCTTGAAAGTGAGTTTTCTCTACACATTTGCACTAAGACCCTTGACCAAACACCTTCACCTTAGAGCTGAGGTTCTTGGAGGCCTTGTTTGAGCTTCTAAAAGTGATTTTAGCTCAGAATCTTTGCTGTTTTGTTGCTGTGCTTCAAAGGTAAAGCCTTACCTCTTTTAAGCTTTGCTTTAGTTACTTGTTTGGCCACTTTTGCATGCTATTTTGAGGCTGGTTTAATCTCTAAAAAAACTATGTTTTTAAGGTTTTAAAATGATGGTTTGAGTCTTGTTTAGTTAGGGGGTGGTTTCCTCCATTTGCTTTTTGGCTTATAAAGCCTTTTGAGCCATCTTTTGAAAGCTTTTAAAGTCAACTTTTTTTGGCCTTTTAACCACTAAATTCTAGGGGAATTTCAATGGTAAAAACTTGGTTTTGAGGTCCAAAATAGGAGGGGGTGGCCTCCCCTTCTTGTGTCTTGTTTGCAAGTGTTGATAGCCTAACATGTGCGCATACTTTTCTACCCTTTTGTGACTTGATCTCAGCATATTTTAGCTACTGATTTGGCCTACTTTAGCTCTGTTTTGAGTGATCTTGGTCATATGGGCCTTGTCTTGCATGGTTGTAGTGTAAATGCCTTCACTAGCTTAGTGTTTTAAGGCCTCCAACATGCTTTGCATGAGATGATTGCATGATATAGCATCATTTAACATGTGATTTCAGTGCATATACCTCTGTCACACTCTCACATATTTCACTCTTTCATTACTTTTGAGGGTTGTGTATTGTGCCTTGTTTGTGGGCTAACATGTGTGCATGTTTTTCTAGTCTTTTGTGTTTCAATTTTAGCATGTTTTAGCCACTGATTTGGCATGGTTAAGCTCTGTCCAAAGCTGGTTTGGTCATTTAAGCTTGATATTGCATGCCTCTAGTGTAGTGTTCTTCACTAGTTTTGATGCTTTTGGCTTTTAACTTGTTGTGCATGTGTTACTTGCATGATCTTGCATGATTTAGTGTCTTTTGCATGTCATTTTAGCACTAAAAAGTCTGCAACCTCCCTCATTTCTTCATCTTTCCATTTGTTTTGAGGGTTGGTTAACCTTATGATTGTGTTTAAGCTTGAGCTATAGCTTGTGCTCAATGGCTTTAACCTTCTTTTGAGAGTTCCTCCTAGCCAAAGGCATGATCTCTCTCATGGCTTAAACCATCCTTTGGTTGATCCCTTTCGCATTAGAAGACACTCACATTGGACTTAATCGGTTAAAGGATTAATCGGTAATTTAAAATGCATAAACAAAATCGGACAAGTAAAACATGAACAAGAAAAGCATATTTTGTTGCATTGCATATGTTTGGATCGGACGTTAATCTAAACACAAGAAATATGAGACGTTTCATACTCAAAGTGATGAAACGTGTCACATTTCTTGGTCGCCGTCACCCTTGATCATGCATGATAGGGTGGTGGCCATTTGAGTCTTAATTGTGCATTCATTAAGCTTGTACAAGCTCGGTTCTTTGGCCATCGTGCACGCAAATGCTTGATTGGTGGCTTGAGAGCCAAGTGCCACACTCCTTTGAGCTTGAGAAATGATAAGGAGGGTGGCAGTACACACATTCCCTGAAAAATGCATTGCTTTGCCTCTGTTGCTCTCTGTTGCAGCAAAAACAGAAGCTTGGAAAAATGGGTGGCCGATCGGCCACTTGCACTAGCTGACCGGCCACCTGTAGTAGCCGACCGGCCACCAGTTCAAAGGTTGTCTAATGTGTTCATGTGTTGGAGCAGAGGCGTAGAGGCAATCTGGAAGTTTGTACAGTGTTCAGAGATCACAGCAAGTGCAAACAGAGGCAACCGATGGAAAGGCGATGGGTTTTCCGGAAAAAGCCAACCGAGCATGCATATCTCCCTCGCCCGCGAGGCCACTTTATTGCTTTATTAGCTAGTTGTAGCTGATTATTACATGTGTTGTAATTAATTAGTTTAATTTGTTTTGTAATATTTTAATTAGCTTAGCATAGCTAGTTATTCAATTGTGTTGTAATAATTAATTAGCTAGAATAGTTGATTAGTTGGTTTGTAATAATTAACTTAGCTTATTCATTCGGACCCTCCTTCACAAGGGCGCAATGTTATAATAAGCGTGCATGTGTGTGTGCATGTCTTCCAACCCCGCGTCTTTCTCCTTTTTATTTAACCGCTTTCGATGGTTAGATTCGGCACATTTTCGATTAGCATACCTTATGCTTGCATGTTTGCATCATTCATTTGTATTTTATGCACCGAGGCTCGGTGCATCATTCAAACTGCATTGTCAATTCAATACACTTCTTTGAATACGTGTTTAAAGCATGTTGTTCAAATTGTGTCATATGCCATATTAGTAGCCGAGCCTATTAATTACATTATTGCATGTGTTGCATTAGGCATCTTGTATATTTAGGATCATGCATATTTCTAACCAACTTTTGTTTTGGCTTGGAGTACTTGGTAAGCTTTTTTGCTTTAGCATACTTGCATGAGTGTGAGTGTTGTCATATTTCGCATGCTTGCCATGAGGCTATCTGCTTATATGATTAACTGTATGAATGCCTGTGGATGAAGGCTTTATTACTTGAATTGGAACAATTCATCAAATGTATGTTTTAAGCCCACTTTGCGAAGTGGCAAATCATGTTTTAAGCCCACTTGAGGGTGGCAAATCCGCGCTTTAGCCCACTCGAGGGTGGCACTTTCAAACCATTTTCGAAAAACAAACATGAGTTGAAATGTTCCAATTCTTGTGACTTAGTCTATACTTGCTTGTGTGCGTCACATAGTAAAGTTAGCTAATAATCAGAACAAGAACACATAAGGTTTATAAAACAACATATCATGCTTAGTACAGGCCGATCTTTGATCGGATGAGCGGGGGTGCTTATTTCAGGACCTTCCCCTCTCGTACCCAAGTTCCCGAGCCGAGGCAACTTTGGTGATGACGGACACATGGCCTTTGGCACGAGTCAGGGTTTCCTAAATTTTTCCAAAATAAAATATTTAGGTGGCGACTCTGTAATCTGGCAAAGCAGTCCATGTTTGGTGCTTTTTGATTCAAAATCGATTTTCCAAAATGATTTGCCAGATTTGGACTCTTTAGTGTTTATCAGTCTCACATTGCACTGTGTGAGATTAGATTCAGAACCGTGATAGGAGTTCGAACTGTAGGACCAATTCGAGCTCGCCGAAAGGGGGCACGAAGAAAGTCGAGTCTACAACCGGGTAGCTCGATCCCTGACATACTCAACGAAGTGGCAAATCTGGGATCACTACATGTATTTTATGGAATTTTTTTTTTTTGGAATAATTCGGGGAAGAATATGATTGTACTAGGGGATGAGTGAAGGTTCTCATGGGATGAAATATTTGAAGTCATTGTTTGTGTTAGTCGAATCATAGTTGCATTCAGGGTGGATATTATGAGTCCTCGTAATACTAGTGTAGAGTTTGTGTGGTAACTCAGAGTAAATGTCTCAGGAGTTGAGTAGAATTAGTTTTAGCTTGAGGGTAATGTATAGTTTGTGTGTTTACCTAGTTGTGTTGAGCCTTGCTTAAACTTAAGGTTTATTGTTGAGATCATTTTGTAAACTCCACATCGGAGTGGAATCGTTAATGTTGATTCGTAGTCTTTGTTGATGGAAATCCTAGCTTGTTGTCCGACTTGATTTTATTTCGTTTGGGTTATAGGGTGTGACATTACCCTAGTGTTGGTTAAGTGTTGTTCGTCTTGTGATGGTTGGCGGTCACTTTTTAAGTTGGTAGTTAGTGCTTTTGAAGAAGTATTGTTTCGTTTTGTTAAGGTCTCAGAGTAGTAATAGTTGTTTTGGCCTTGGGGTGCATTGTACATTAGGCGATGGAGATAGTTCGTTGAAGTTGGGTTATCACTAATAAGGTGTGGTGTCTTGGTATTTTGAGGAGTCGTTTTGCCAAAATTTTTGTTATGTTTAAGGGATTAGATCCTATTTTGTTACTTTGAGTTATTGATGTGGATAGAACAATCACTTAATGGTTTATACTAGTAAGGGTTTTTATAATCAATTATTGTGCAAATATAGTGGTTGGCTCGTCACCTGTGTAATTTGTTGAGACTCATGTAGTAGACAAAGAATTTTTGTTGATGCATTGGTAAGTACCTGAGTAAGTTTGTGGGTGACGGTAGATTGCATTACATTACTTGAGTTTAATTTCGAGGACGAAATTTCTTTAAGGAGGGTAGGTTGTAATGACCCGAATTTTTTTAATTTTTTTTTTTGGAAAAAAAATAATTAGAAAATCATTAAATATTTCAATGGGATTCTTTTTGTAGTATTAACTTAGATACTATTGTGTGATTCTGATTCACAATGTTATGAAGTAAATGTGTGTCTGACAATAATGTGGCACTTATGATATGGAAAACATTGCTGCAAAATACATAAAGAACACCAACCACAAAATTAAACTACATCAACACCAAATAAGGGTCAAACATGAATATTGTCAACTAAAGTTGGTCATAACCATAATTCATTATTTATCTAAGAGAGAGAGAGAGAGAGAGAGAGAGAGAGATTTGGAACCATAAAATGTGATAATTTAAACAAGCACTCGAGGACCAAAAGCAATGAGAGACTAGGAGAATTAAAGGTTATATGCAAAGAAGAAAAGTTAAAAACATATATGGAAGAATCAAGTGTCTTCTTACACTTATGAATTTTTACTTGTTTAACATATGATTAAGAGGTTCAACAATAAATTGGGCAGACTCAGATATTTTAATTTTGATTAAGGCATCATTAAAATCATCATTAATGTTTTAAAAATCAACTTCTTCAAAAGCCCAAAAAAAAAAAAAAAAAAGAAGAAAAAGACGCAAACTAGAAACAGTATTGAGAGAACATTCAGACCTCTACAATAGTAAGTGATGGATGCAGAACAAACACCATGCATCAATAAATAATACAATCAGGTACTTCATATCTCTAAAGTATCTATGCGGACTTGATTCATAAACTAGGTAATAAAAGAAAACAACAATCTCTCATCCATGTGTTGGTTACTATGTGTTAGAAGGGTAGTATTGTAATCTTTTCTATAAGTATAAATATTAAATAATGGGGAAGAGAACCCTATGTGCTCTCATTCTCCATTTTCCTCACAGTGCTGTTTTTCTTGTCTTCTCTCTCTCTCTCTCTAAAATTTTTCTTTGGTTATTTTATTATATAAAATCCTTGATTCATCAAAACCTGTTAGGTTTTAGACCCTAGTTCCACAGATCAAATTGTAGAGGGTTTCGAGGGCTCCGATTTAATCTGAACGAATCGAATTTTTGTCACCGAAAACTTTTATTTTCTTGGAAGCTCTTAGATCGATGTAGGGATTTTTCCTACACTTCTTTATGTACTTTTACTTGATTATATGGAGCTTAGAGTTGTATATAATTTAATTAGAATTTTTGGAAAATTTGTGATTTATTTGCTTAAAAGAGAAATTTTGAGAAAAATAAAGAGTTGATGCCCAAATTGCGAAAGTGCAAACTTGTAAGGTTATGAAAGAGCTATGTTTTAAATTTGAACAAAAACGAACTTCGATTCGATCGGTTTTGAAATTTTTACCGTTTCGAGACCAAAAGAGCTTTTTAAAGAAAACAAAGGAATTATGTTTAACTTTGGGGGCTTTTGATCAAAATAAGATGTCATAGTTGAATAATTCTTGGAGAATGAGTTTCGAAAGAAAATGATGTTTTTTTTGGGCATTTACGGTATTATTTTGCTTAATGTATCTGTTGGAATAAAACCGACACGGTTAGAAATGGACCTTGAGAGGTTACTGGACGTGATTGTGATATGAAAACTAGTGTAGTTGTTCATATTTGATGAGATGTGGAATAGATTGTATTTATCAGAAATTTTTGGAATTTAATTATTTAAATATCTGCTTAGAAATATCTATTTGGGCTATTGGTGGAGGATAGCCATGATTGTTGTAGAAATGCATAAGACTTAGGTAAATTGAACCACATTTCCTCATTTGTTGCATTAGACATTGCATTACATTCATTTTATTGGAAATGTATCTGTTTTTGAGAAATATTTGGAAATGTATTTGTTTCCGAAAAGATGAATTCTTGGTGAATCTGGGTAAGGGGTGTAGAACCGCGCGGTTAGGCGTCGAGCCTTCCAGTTTACTGGTAAAAATGACAGTGGTAGTGCATTAGGGCCTACTTGCAGACACTCACCTAGAGATTCACAGAGCCTGTATTCATGTAACAAATATGGTTCAAAATGGAAATAGTTTTATATTTGTTGTTGCATCTCAGCATTGCATGATTTATAAAAAGAGAGATAAACTATTTTATCATGAGCATGACATGAGTATACTCTTCTTTAGTCTTGTCATAGTCCATATGTTGTGTAGTATATCTCTACTGGGCTGTGGCTCACCCTATAAGGGAAACAATTTCAGGTACAGGTACTATGCCTCCGTCAAGGCATTGACTTGGGAAGACTCAGAGTTGAGGCTTTATTTTTGTTTTATTGTTATTTGTTAAATGTAAGCCCAGGACTGTATTTGCGTTGAGTTGAAACTCCATTTTGTGTAACCAAGAATGTTCTTGGATAAATTTGTAAGCCTGTAGGGCACTTATTATCTGTTTGGCTTCCATTTCATACTTGTTGTAAAATGTATGCTTGGGATTGGAACTAGGGCATTGAGATGCGAATATCATGTATTTGGTATTTGGGATTTAATGGAAATGGATGTATGGAATAGTTAGCTATATATATGTGTTTGTTTATCAGGTGGGTTTTGTAGCATAAATAGATATATCCTGCCCAATTTTCGGGGCGTTACACATATATGTCCTAACAGGAATACGAAATCAATACATGTACAATGACTACTACACTATGACATAAAACAACCTGGCCTCACCTAACCATAACCATCACCTACTCATGATATACAAGGATACACCGAGATAAAATGATAAACAAAACAATGCTCTACCAGCTTTAAGCACGGTAAGCCAAGGATACACCTTTTCATAACAAAATACCAATTTACCAAACACAAGCAAGAAGATAATGGTACCTCTGCCAATTTACCAGACACAGGTTGGAAGGTAATGGTACCTCTGCCAAGTTTTCCATGCGCTAGTTTGAGGATACTTGTACCTCCCATTCTAAGCGCGGCCAATTCTCTAAGAACTAACTAAAAGGTAGTGGTACCTCTCATTCTCAACTCGTGAACATTTCCAACCATCTCAACATACTATAATGCATAATAACACAAGTGTACTACATATACAAAATGATTCAGCACAACAATGCCATCCTCCATTGATGACCAAGGAAAAACCTATGGTAATCCCAGTTTTGCCACTTCGCTAAGTATGTCGAGGATCGAGCTACCCAGTCAGCTCGCGGGGGTCCAGGGGGCAGTGCCCCTTGGCGGGTCCTAAGGCCATTGGCGAGATTGAGGGGCAACGCCCCCGAAGCAAAAATACAAAATGCATTAGAAGTTGCTTGTCCGTTCGAGCGGCCGTTTATGCGCTCGAGTGGAGAATGTTTGGTTTCAGAAGTTTGACTTGTCTGCAAAAGTACTGGGAAAGGGTATTTGACGCTTGAGTGGGGCTTTTCACGTTCGAGCGGACCATGTTATATCAGTTCGTGAATCTAATATTTCAAATCACTTTTGTATATCTCTCTAAAAACCCTTTCCTCTCCCTTCTCTCTACATTTCCCTACGCCAAATAGGATCAAAACCTTGATTTCTCAAGATCCATTAGAGTTCTGTCATAAGTTCTTCATCAAAGTTGGTTAACTTCTCGTAGGCTTCGTTGTGTGCAGTGAAGATCGAGTTTCGACACCATTGATTTTGGGGGTTTCATCTCATTTCTTCATCAAAACTTGAGGTAGGGATTTTCTTAGAGTTATATATATATATTTTTGCAAAATCTAGATGATTTTCGAAATTATCCTTCGATAGCTTTGAAAATTGATTCTTGATTCAAGAAGTTGAGCAATTTTGGAAGTGGGTTTGTCTCTTGTTCTTTTAAAATGATCTTATGGGTTTTGATCTTCGTTGATTGAAGAAAAGATGATTTTGGAAAGTTTTCTTGCAAAAGATTTGAGTTGTATAGTTTTGGTGAAAATACCTAGAATTTGGGAATTTTTTTAAAAGAGACTAAAAATCCATGGATGATATTGTTATATTTATTTTGTGTGTTAAAATAAATAGATGTTTGGAAAATTTCTTATTTATATTTATATAAATGATGAATTTAAGGGAATATGAGAATTTTTGTTCATTTTGAAAGTCATTGTTCAAAACGTTGAAATAGTCTTGCAATAACTAATTGTAGAGGATACTTGAGAAAAGGGAATTGTGTTATTCTTTGGATGATGAATTGGAATAAAAGTATTTATATTCATTTTGTGTTATTGGCATATCAATTCATTTGATTACATTAAACTTTGAAAGTTGATTTGAAAACTTGCATTGAGAAAAGAATGTTGAGAAACAAGTTTTCATGAATTGGTTTTGGGGTAAATACAGTGGTAAGTCTTGACAGGTGGCGTAGATGAAATTGAATAGGTGTCGAGCCTTCCAGTTAATATTGGTAAAAATGACAAATTATAGGTGTTGAGCCTTCCAGTCAATGCTGGTAAAAATGACAAATTGGTAGTACTTGTATAGTCTACTTGCAGACACCGACCTAGGGATTACCAGAGTCGTATTTACCGCCCTTTAAATAAATTTTTAAGTTTTGAACAATTGAAATTGCATGATATCATTGAGCTTGATGGTTTTCAAAAGATGAAAATGTGATTTATCTTCAAAAATGGCATATCATGGCATGTGCATTTCATCTCTTGAGGCGTGTATAAAATGTGTATACTTTGTTAAGAATTTCCTACTGGGCTTTATGCTCACCCTACGGGATTTTTGTGTAGGAAAAGATGTGGTGATCCCACCCAACTAGGGGCGTGGAAGTATGTGTGTTGGGAGTACAATGCTCTCATTTGCTGTTACTCTGTGTGTAAGCCAAGGGCTATGTTTGTGTAGATTTGAATAACCATTTTGTGTAACCAGGCTCAAGCCTTGGAAACTTGTAAACCCTTTGGGGTATTTATTTGTTTATTTACTTATTTTTGGATTAATATATTGTTCCATGAAGGACTATTGTATCATGTAATGTAAGTTTGGAGATTTATATTCGGTTTTCCTTGAAAAAGCCATGATTGTTGTCTTATCGTTTGGGCTAGAAATTTGGGGCGTTACAAAACCTCTAAGAATATGTATTAAATACACGTAAGACAACAATTCAATTCTCACGAGACCTTAAGTCCAATAATAATAATAATATGTAAAGATTTCAAAATCCGACCTCAAGTTCATTATTAATTTACGGAGGGTTATGATTTCATTTTCTTTCCAAAAACCAATTTTCCTTATTTTCCAATCCACACTACTCCAATCATTTTCAAAAAATTCATTCTCTTCATTTAATTAAAAACGACATCCTGGATGCCAAAGCCACAACCCAACCCCACTCAACATGATTAATCCAAACAATTTCAATACCATGGTTACTTCTCCCTTTTAGATATTAACACAATTACATAATCCATATTAACAAAATACAAAAGAGTATTCAACTTCCTCCCTTTTAAATCCATTAAGTCAATAATATTAAAATTGGGCTTTCCTCTCTCTCAACATAAACATGTTAAATTACTCCTCAATTAACCTAAACAACAACCAACTTAACAACTTCAATTACAAATATCAAACCCTAGATCCCTTTTCATGACTTTCAAGAAAATTCCATAATGAATATGATTTTTATGCAATAAAATCTACCACATGTCTATCTATAGACGAGGTATTAAAAATGAGCAAAGAAATCCCTACCACTTGAAGCAAAGAGGAGACAACCCAAAAATCACCGATAACAAAACCACGAACTACATGGATCAAAATTGAAGCCCTTGATAAGATCTACAATCTTTCTCAAAGGACTAAGATGAAAAGATAGCTCTAGATGAGTAGATATAAAGATCTAAGTGAAAAAGTTGAATTTAGAGAGAGATAAGGAAGACTCACGGTGTAGAGATGAAAAAGAGAAAGAGAGAGAAAATAAATAATGAGGAAAGTGTGTTTGGACGACACAACTACTTCTCCGGCAGAATAAGCTTCATGGACTACGATTAAGATGCCGTCTACAATGTGATAGACGACATCAAATACTCCATAGTTCCTACCAAACTAATGAAGAATTTAGTAGGTTGCCAGAGAGCCTTCCCTGTATTTGTTAAATTCCAACCAGATCTTACTATTAGAGGAGGAATAGCTCCAAAGTCAATGAAAAGAATAAGTCAAAACCCCCAAAAAGTAGGGCCTAAACCGTACCCAAAGAGGTAGACCCCCAAGGTAGTGGTGTCGACCCTCAAGAAGAAATGCTGAGACACCAATGTGTGCAGGAAACAGGGGTCGACCTTAGGAACCAGTGGTGTCAACCCTATATTTCAGTAACAACACCCAAAACACAGCAGCAGACAAGGGTCGACACCAGGGTCGACCCTGGGACCTGTGGTGTCGACCCTATAAACTAGCAGAGACACTAAAAGCAAGGCAACAAGGTGGCGTCGACCCCTAGGAACACTAGTGTTGACACCAGAACAAATTTTCCAAGTTCCCAAAGAACTTTTCAACGAAAACAAACGCAATCGAACAATCCCAACAAGTCCAAATCGAATTGTATTCCTCCAAAACCAAGATACAACAACTCCAATGACTCCCAAAATGAAAATAAATGAATTAAATATACTCTCCAATAGTTTAAGGACACAAGTGCTACAACCTTCTCACCTTAGGAAATTTTGTCCCCGAAATTAAGAACACATCGCAACACAAGGCAAACCAACCACAAAAGGTGACATTATTCACAACACATCCATGTTAAAAAAAAAAATTCCACATTTTCTCCTTTTTTTTGAAAGTCTCCCTCTTGCATGTCATTTTTTTTTTTTTTTAAAAAGAAAAATGCCCAAACTTGCACTGCCCACAACCAAAATACGTTCTCAATTTCCACGTAAAACCTTAAAATTTTGCAACCATCCTCCGACAACAAAATAAATGTTACTCATAACACTTAATCATTCACATTATCATGATTTGTTAGATTCAACTTTTATTAAATCAAATAAACCACGCATCAAAATCCTTTATTACCACTTAGATCAAATCCACAGAATTATAGTTCAACATTGCCATTCAAGGCTACAACACAAGGAAAAATTTCATTTTCTGAGTTCGTTTCTCCACATAAAACAATTGGTGAACCTCTACCGTCACGCAACAACTCCCATCACCCTTATAGTGATGCCACAACCAACATAAATGTAACATTTCTATAATACAATTAGTAGAAATTACAAATGTGCTATCAACATAACAAGGCACAAGAAAAATTCACAATCATGCAATTCTATTCCGTCATAACCATCATCATAAATTATCAGCTACACGAGACATAATGTACACGTAAAACGAATAGTTCACAATACGTTACCCCAACCAGAGGATTTTCCACAAATTCAAGACAAATTTCACACAAGCTTCATAACCACTTACACGAGACTTAATGCTCGCCAAACCACTCTAATGCACCCACAACCTTACAACCTCGCACACCAGCCAAAGCTATTCCCAAGGTGACTACTTGTTAACCAAACCCCGATATCAACCAACTGACTAACCAACTCGATAAAACTTTACACTCGGTACCAAACACCGACGTACTACCCAACACCACTTACTCCAAGATGGAGTTCCACACACAAGTCCTCATATTCCTTGAATTTCACCGAATTCCTCAAGATTTGGCCATACCACCATCGTTTCCAAGGAAACCACCACTCATATGCCTACATGGCAAATATTCCCTCACCTCTCAAACATAAGACTGATATAGTCAACGACAATCACCCAATTGTAGACACAAAATAATTTTCACCAATGCCACACTTGTTACCCAATAACATAACCCTACTCCCTTCCAAGGAATACCTCTAGCATCTAACCACTAAATTCTCCTCATATTCATAAACTTCATCAAATATCTAATAATGCCACAAACCCATACCAACTCATAACAGCCACAACACAAACACAACTCTTAACACAATCGATAGGATCACAACAAACTCATTGACCAACAAAACCAAAACACAAAACCACACACACAAGCACCATCCTCACTATTCCGAAATCAAAATCTCACACTCTTACGAAACATTCCCGTGTAATCTAGTAGTTCTACAAAACCCTAAAGTCTCACATTCTCTTATACTCAACATATTCAAGCCTTATAGCTCGGCTCTCACAACACAATCCCACTGATCACAATAACCCATGGATTTTCCGTTCTCAATAGACAACTTCCAAATCGAACAAGGTTTACAGGCCATCACATAACCTTCTCACAAATTAACATCAAGTATACTACAACACTAGGATCAGCAATCTCATTAACAATTTTCTCACTACATATATATAAAAGAGAGTTTGAGATTCACTACGTGCCCCCAACACAGGAGGATAACCAAACAACAACAATATATATATAACTCATTATCAGGGTGTCTCAACATCCAACAGTACACCAGTCAACAACAAAAAGATTCACATATTAAATCATCGACCCCCAATACAAAAGCCCTTCTCTAGGGTAATACTACTGTGTTAGCTGAAAAGTTGACCCTCACGGGGCTCTCGAAGCCTAGCTTGCCTGTTTCTAGTACCGATATCGTCCCCGACTGGAATGATGAGACTGAGTCCAACTAGGTTCTGAAACACTTGAAGAATTCCCACGCAAAGGGCATACACATCTAACATGGCCCAACTGACCACAATCAAAACAAACAGCAGGCTCTCTACTCTGAGACTGGGCTAAAGCCTGAACCTCCTTGGACCTCCTAACGAACGAGTCCGAAACCCCCGACGAAGACAAGCACTAAGCCTGGGAGAGAGCATGCGCTCGCCTCCACCTCTTACTGAGCCTAGAGTGCTTATGAGCCGTAGGAGTTACCGAGATAGCCTCCTCTTTAACTCGACCAACACGCATAACCATGGCCTCCACATAGGCTGTTGCCTCAACTGGGGCATAGTAATTCTTCCATATAGATCTAGCTACTTTCTCCCGAATATCATCACGCAACCGCCTCTCAAACTAATAACAACGACGTTCCTTCATTGGCACCAACTCTAGAGCAAACCTCGACAAACCAGTGAACCATATCTCAAACTGTGCCAAAGGAGAAACATCCTAGCGCAACTCAACAAATTGTTTCCTCAACCTTTCCCGAGCGGAAAGAGGGAAGTACTTGGCCCAAAAAGCCTCCATGAAAGTAACCCACATATTACCTTCTGTGTCCTTAGCATACTTCCACCAATACCCAGCGTCCCTTTTCAATTGGAAAGTTGCCAAAGAAATTCTCAAACCCTCATCCTCAACTCTGAGCATATTAAGAGTCTTGGTAATCTGTTCCAACCACTCATCCGTCTCCAATGGTTTAGCCTCTCCCAAAAACTCCGGTGGATTAGAGCAAAGAAACTCCTTAGTAAGCTTGAGGGTACGCCCATTGTCACCCTCATTGTGAGCTAGAGCATCTTGCACCGCTCTCACAATCTCGCGAGCGACTTCCTTGCTGACAACCGATGCTGCAACGATAGGTGCTAATGGAACCGCTGTGCCTCTACCGACACTCCTACTCCCCATCCGTCCTCTATTCCCTCGTGTAGAGATCCTATAAAATCCAAAAACAAAACCAAACTTAGTGCTCAACACAACGACCTTCCCCGAGATACACACTCATCACCGCTAAGCAACCAGAGACACTTATCCCCCAAAACATACAATTTCTATTGTATATAAACAATTAAACACCTAAACACATAATCGAATCAAGTCCATAAAGATAGTCACTCATCCCGGAGGTAAATTACATTGACACCCCCTGAGGTTTATGTTTATTACAGTTCCCCTTCTTACCTTGACGAAATTACATCCTCCTTCCTGAGGTTTAAAGTTTCATTACAGATTGCTCCCTGAGGTTTAAAATTTCATAACAGTTCCCTCCCTCACCGTAATGATCATCATACATAAAATTAAATTAACAAGGGGGGTTAGTGTAATTTTCCAAATGTGAGGGGGGAAATGTAATAAACATAAACCTTAGGGGGTGTCAGTGTAATTTACCCTTTAAATTAAAAGAAAGGGTTTAAACCTTTTACATCAATGCCATTCCGTCCACAAATAAAAGGCCCCGTGGCCAACAACAAAGGATAATCCTCGATCTTGAAACACTTTTCGACGTTCACCTGAAAAAGGATTGGCAACGTGGGATGAACATAAAGTCCAGTAGGGATCCCAACATGATCCTAAACAATAACAACATGTAGACGACTATGATCATGAATACTTTATATCATATCATATACATAACGTGACAGTTTATCTGAAAATATACTTCTACAAGTATTTTTCTCAAAATCATTCAATTTACCCAACAACACAAACAATTCACTTTTCTTTCTCATTTCCCATTTATAGATAACGCAGCACAATTGGTTGTTTTAAAAATACTTTTACAAAACCCGATTACTTCTCATTATTTATGCCCAATACAAAACATACGTTCACTTTTGATACATTCATCACATTCCCTCGACCCTAAGTCCATGGTCAAGAAACGCTTTCAATAGCTTGTCCAATACGCTTATGTACATACATATATGTCCTAACACGAATACGAAATCAATACATGTACAATGGCTACCACACTATCATATAAAACAACCCAGCCTCACCCAACCATAACCATCACCTACTCATGATATAGAAAGATACATCGAGACAAAATGAGAAACGAAACAATATTCTGTCTGCATTAAGCGCAGTAAGCCAAGGATACAACTTTCCATAACGAAATATGAATTTACCAGACACAAGCTGGAAGGTAATGGTACCTCTACCAATTTACCAGACACCGACTAAAAGGTAATGATATCTCTACCAAGTTTTCTAGGCACTAGTTTGAAGGTACTGATACCCCTCATTTTAAGCGCGGCTAATAAAAATTACTTTTAACTTGTGTACGCATGAAAGACACATGGTGCACCACATATATAAAAATTTATTATTGCTAATAAATTAATTTTGTAGGAGACAAATTGGTCCAACAGGTTATAAATTTGTGAATCCACTTTATTTACTAATAAATTAATTTTGAAGGAGACAAATTGGTCCAACATGTTATAAATTTGTGAATCCATTATATTTACTAATAAATTAATTTTGTGAGAGACAAATTGACCCAATAGGTTATAAATTTGTGAATCCATTTTATTTACTAATAAATTAATTTTGTGGGAGACAAATTGGTCCAACACGTTATAAATTTGTGAATCCACTTTATTTACTAGTTTATGGCTGTTTGGCTATTTGGGATCTCGACAATAATTGTCTTGGAGAGAGTATTTAGGTGTTAAGGTCTGTGAGATTTTAGGTTTGAGTTTATGAAGAGATGTCGATCTGTGTTGTAATTTAACTATTAACTTATCATCATATACATATATATATAACGTAGTGTTTGCTCTCAATTTTTTTATCTGTTACGTGGCACATCTCTTTTTTTTTTCTTTTTTTTTATAATTAAAATGCCACATCAATATATCTTTTTATTAAAATTCTTTCTAACATTTAATATTTAAAAGATTTCAACTTAATCTAAATTACCCATAAACAAAAGGGATTTTTTTTAAGGTTCCTGATATTAAGATTTTATAGTATAAAGGACACCCAATATTTTCATAATGTCTAAGGTCCCTCAATATCAATCCATAGAAAATTCGATCCAGAGAATTTCTCTGGATGGAAATTTCTCTGGACTTTCCTAAGATTTTCTCTCCAGAGAAATTCTGAGAATTTCTCTACACTTCCCAGAGAATTTCTCTGGACCTTCTAAGGATTTTCTCTCCAGAGAAATTTGTGTTTTGATTCAATCAGAGAAAATTGATAAAAAAGGAACCTCAAGATCAATATATACCTAATCATTATCAAACCAGAGAAAATCCATTCAAAATCACATTTTTCATTTTTTTTCCCTTCCAATATCTGAGAAAGTAAACAAATTAATAGAGAAACTGAAGCAACCAAATATCAAAAAGAAACTAACACATCTCGAATTTTCCAAAGAAAATTCGCACAATGACTAAATCCAGAGAAAATTCACACAATAGCCAAATCTAGAGAAAATTCACATAGTGACTAAATCCATAGAAAATTCACATATAATTTGCATAAACCCCCAGAATCTTTGAGTAAACAATCACCACTCTCATTATCTACAAACTTGGACAAAATTGTTAATTTTTGAAACTCCAACTTGAACAAAATTTACAGAGAAATTCACATCAACCCAAAGAAATTCTTCAAAACCAGAGAAAATCTCACCTCCACCCCAGAGAAAATCACTCAAACTAGAGAAAATCTCCCTCTTCAATCCAAAAAAATTTCCTGTCACAATATTTTCTGGTTGAAAATCATAAACCTCAAGCAAAATGTGTTCCATGGTTCATACATTGGCTCTAGAGAGAAAATTTTAGATTTTGTTGAAAAAAATGCTAATACAGAGAAAATTCAAAGTCAGAACCATAAATGCAATAAGAATAATCAATTTGGAGTTGAAAAGTAGATTTCAAACCCAGAGAAATTCTCTGTTTCTCTCTTGAGAAATTTCGATTTTGTTGAAAAAATCGCTAATGCAGAGAAAATCCAATACAAGAGAAATTTGAACAAGAAAGACCTACTAGAGAAATTTGAACAGAGAATTTCTCTGGGTTCAAACCAGCGAAATTCTCTCCAGCCAGAGAAAATTCACAAACAATTATCACAATCAGAGAAAATGCAGAGAAATTTGACATCTTTGCCATATAAAATGCAATACAAGTTTTGACATCTTTACACCTTTATTTTCCTCCTATTCAATATAGTAACAGCAAGAGAGATTTTCCATTGGCAGCAATGGCTTGAATTACATATCCACCATCCATCAATGTGAACTACTGAGAGAGTGAGGAGTTGAGTGGCACCTCAAACAACAATCAACAATCAACAAAGTTGCAATTTCTTCCCCATTCCCACATATTACACAACCCAACTTCCCCTCCAAACCTCCTCAGCAAAATTACATTGTATTCGAATCTGATGAGGAGATCATGCGTGATCTAAACAATATCTGGACTAGATCTTGACTTTCCAGCCAGATCTCAACTAGTGTTGATGGAACGCCACACCTGTGACAACGACGGTGACGGTGAGTGTGAGTTCTGCTCTGTTGAGTTCCATTTGAGGGCCAAACAGAGCTCTCTCTCTCTCTCTCTCTCTCTCACACATCTTATTCTCTTTTTCTCACAACTAATGTTGCTGCCAATGTCAACCACCATGTTGCCGGTGACCTGATTAGTCAAATTCCTTCGTAGAAGAAACCCTAATCTCTCTCTCTCTCTCTCTCTCTCTAACATACATACAAATGGGCAATAGAAGCAAAATGAAGCAACATCCGGAAGACACAAATTTCTCTGTGATATATGGGTTTGGGATTGAGGGACCTTAGACATCATAAAATAATATTGTGGATTTCTTTCATTACTAAAAATGGAAGAGGGATCTAAGACTAATTTTCCCTAAACAAAACCTAATAGAATTATATATACTAAAAATACTTTACCAATTAATTTTATTAGTATAACTTTTTCACTTTTTTAAAATAAAATATTAAAATTATTTCTTATTTTTAAGTCTATCTTATATATAATATTAATTATATTGAAATTCTTAAATAATTGGAATTACTTTTAATTTTATAACAATTATTTCTAATATCAAGTTATAATTTAATATGATATAAATTTGGTATATATATATTTATTTAATTTATATTTTTATAGTACGATAGAGCTAAAAATATTAAAATATACGAAAATAATTTAGTTAAAATTATTATATGTGTTGATTTAAATAACACTTTTTTAAAACGATGGAATTAAGATTATCAAAATAAATAAATAAAAGTGCTATTTAGCTTTAACTTGTATCCCTTTCCTACGTAGAACATTTTTGTAATGCCTTCAAAATACAGTATAAAACAACCATATATAACATCCATAAACATAATAGAAATGTTACATTTACATATATCAGAGTTTTCTTTACAAAACGGTATTACATGTAAGCAACAAAATAGATGCCCTACGGGCTTACAACTTCCCAAATATCAACTTGGTTTCAACAAAAGAGAATCCTAGCTCTATACATAGAAAGCACTTGGCTTGAATATACATGTAACATTAAAACAAAATAGCCAAAACGGAGTCTTCAACTCCTAAACCTCCCAAGCTAAGACCTTGGAGGCGGCATGTCCCCTGTACCTGAAAAATGATGTCCCAAGTAGGGTGAGCCAAAGCCCAGTAGAGATATGCTAAACAGTATATGAGAATTAACTAAAACATAAGCATCCGATAAATGTTTAACACTTTGTAGACACCCCATTTTTGACCGCCCTTAAGACTTGGGTGTTACAGATGGTTTACTTGGTGTTGAAAGTTGTGCAGTGCAAAGGTTCAATTTCTACGGCAATGAGAGAGTCAAATCCCAACCTTACACCCCATTTTTGGACTAAAACTATTTTGACGAAAGATTTAAGACCTTAAAACCCTTTCTTTTAAAACATTTTTTAAACAAAGTTTTTGCGATGTTCCGATGCTCGCATTTTGTTAAATGTTGCGCTTTTTGGCAAACCGAGCAAGGACAAAGTGGAAATGCATGAAAGAGAGGTGAACTCTTTAAAAAATCTTCAAAAACATCTTTTTTGAGGGTTTGGAGTTGAAGAAAAGAGGAGAAGAGGGAAGAAACCAAGTTGGAGAAGAAGATGGGCATGAATCGCTAAGAGAGAGACGAGCAGTCCTCGCTAAATTGGGCCTATCCACTTGTATATTTGGATTTCAGCTATGAGGCTATCACTGTTGGAAATAAGACTTCCAGGGATTCATTTTACACTCAAGAATCTCCTAAACCCGAGTCCGGATGGGGGAGATATGGTTGGTTGCAGTTAGGCATCAATCCGATTGAGCCGGAAATGAGCAGTCTTCACTAAAAGAGGGATATCTCTTAGCACACTTAACATTTTGAGGTGAGGCTGCCACCATTGGAAAGCTTACTTCCGGGGCTTCATTTTAGACACAATAATGACCTACAAAGGAGTTTATATAAAGGAGTTATGCCCATTTGAAGTTGGACCTACAGAGTAGAATTTGCAGTCGGCCACAAATGTGTACAGTCGGCCATGGAAGTAGCCAGTCGGCCATCACAAGTAGCAGGTCAGCGCCAAAGATGGCCAGTCGGCCAAGAGTGACCCAAATTCATTTTTTTTGAAGATATTTCTCCTCCAGCTATTTCCAGCTTGTGCCAGCTGTCCTAACTCAGATATTTTGACCAAGCTCTTGCTGTTTGCTATATATGAAGCCATATCTCATATATTCAAGGAGGTTAGAACATTTTGAAGGCTTA
Source organism: Camellia granthamiana (assembly GCA_036172215.1). Taxonomy (NCBI): domain Eukaryota; kingdom Viridiplantae; phylum Streptophyta; class Magnoliopsida; order Ericales; family Theaceae; genus Camellia; species Camellia granthamiana. The sequence goes on along the minus strand of CM069911.1, from coordinate 65,760,654 downwards.
GAGAAAATTTGAGAGCTTCTCACTCTAGAATCCTCTCTCTCTAGAAGCTTTATGAGCAAATTCTCCCCTCTCTCTAGAATTCTCCCTCTCTCCTCTTGTTTTAGGCTTGAAAGTGAGAATTCCTTACATATTTGCATACACTTCCTTCATCAAAGTTGATCACCATTGGGATGAGGTCCCTTGGAACCTATTTTTGGGCTGTTGGTAGGTTGTTTGGCTCAGAAAAGAGGCTGATTTGCTGCTGTGCTTCAAAGGTAACCCCTTATCCCTTTTAAGCTCTTTGTGCACTATTGTTTTACCATAGTTTTCAACTACTTTGGGGCTGTTTTTGGGGTGTTGTTGAACTACAAAAACCTCTTTTTTTCCCTTTGTTTTTCAGTCCTAAAAGTGTTGGTTTATGCCTTGTTTGGCTAGGGGGTTGTCTCTCCCTTTTGCTCCTTGGCTTGTAAAGCCTTTTGACCTATCTCTCAAGGCCTTTCAAAACAAATTTTTGTGGCCTTTTAACCACTGAAATCCAGAGGAATTTCAGTGGTGGAAAACCTGTTTTGAGGCTCAAAATAGGAGGGGGTGGTCCCCTCTCCTCTTGTCTTGTTAGCATGTGTTGTTGGCCTATCAAATGAGCATGTATTTCTTCCTTTTTGAGGCTTAGTTTGAGCATGTTTTTGTGACTTTTTTAACATGTTATAACTCTGTTTTTAGTTGGTTTGATCACTTGTTGCATGCTCCTTACACTTGTAGTGTAAATTCTCTTTGTTAGCCTTGTTAGCCTTACAAAGTAGCATGCTCTTGTGGTTTGAATTAGCTTAGTTCAAACATGTTTTTGGTGTTATTTTGGCACGTTATAACTCTGATTTTGATTGGTAGACTCACCTCTTGCATGCTTTATACACTTGTAGTGTAATCCTTGCTAGCTAGCCTTGCATGCTTGTCTCTTTAGCCTATTATTCTAGCTCATTTTGGCTATAATCCAGCATGCTTTTGTTCATATCTTGGCATGCTTTAGCTCTATTTTGAGCCTTCTTGGTCGTATGATGCTTGTTATGCATGCTTGTAGTGCAATAACCTTGACTAGCTTTGAGTTTTGAGGTATCTTGCATGCTTGGCTTGAGGTATTTGCATGTCTTGGCATCATTTGGTATGTTATTTCAGAGCATATAGTGTTGTCACACTCCCATGTTTTTCACCCTTTAAGCGCTCTTGAGAGTTGCACCTTTATGCCTTGTTTGTGAGCCATTGCATGAGCATCATTTTATTGCCTTTCAAGCCATCATCTCAGCACATTTTGGCCACTGTTTTGGCATGCACGAGGTCTTTTTAGGGCTGGTTTAGTCCATTGAGCATTGTCTTGCATGCCTCTAGTGTAATGCACTTCACTAGCTTTGATGCTTAAGCCTTTCAACATGCGTTACATGGGTTGTTTGCATAGTTTCAAGTCATTTTGCATGCCATTTCAGTGCTGAAATACATGCCATATTACTCCATGCTTCACTCTTTTGTTTGCTTTGAAAGAGGTCTTTAGCCCCTTGTTGGCTTGAGCATGGAATTGAGGCTCTCATGCCTAATGGTTTTAGCCTTCTCTTGAGGGTTTCTACTAACCAAAAGCATGAGGCTTCTTTCATGCTCAAGGTGCTTGTGGCTGAGGCCACCTTTCCCATTAGAGGACTCTCACTTTTGGACTTAACCGGTTAAAGGATTAATTAGTAATCTAAAATGAGTAAACAAATTGAATTGAAGTAAAACATGCCAAGATAATATGTTTGTGTTGCATTGCATGTGCTTGGATCGGACGTTAATCCAAACACGAGAAACGAGGGACGTTTCATACTCAAAGTGATGAAACGTGCCTCATTTCTTAGTCGCCGACACCCTTGATCGTGCATGATAGGGTGGAGGCTCATCGAGTCTATTTGTGGGTTCATTGACTTGTACAAACTTGGCTTCTCGGCCATTGTGCATTGTGATGCTCGATTGGTGGCCCGAGAGTCGAGTACCACACTCCTTTGAGCTTGAGACATGATAAGGAGTGTGGTGGTACACACATTCCCTTGCAAATACACTGCTATGCCCCTATTTGTGCTCTGTTGCAGCAAAAGGAGAAATTATAGGAAGTAGTGGTCGACCGGCCATCAAAGCTGCCGATCGACCACTAAGGCTGCCGATCGGCTATCAGAAGTGGCCGATGGCCATCCTTCTTGGCCGATCATCCCTCAGCATGTTTCTAAGGTGGGTCAGAAACATTTTGGAAGTTGGCATAATTTTCAGAAGTACAGAAGTGTGCAAACAGAGGCATCTTGAGGCACGATAGTGGATTTCCGAGCGAGGCAATCGAGCATGCATATCTCCCTCCCCTCGAGGCCATTTTAACTGCTTTGTTTAGCTAGTTAATTTGTTGATTTTGTAATTAATTAGTTAATGTATTTAGCTAATTTATTTCATTTTTGTAATATTCTAATTAGCTTAGTATAGCTAGTTTCAATTCGGTTTGTAATTAATTAGCTTAGCATAGCTAGTTAGTTGATTTATTCAGACCCTCCGTTGAGAGGGCACAATGTTGTAATAAGTGTGCGTGTGTGTGTGAATGTCTTCCAACCCCACGTCTTTCTCCCTTTTATTTACCAGCTTTCGATGGTTAGATTAGGGCATATTTCAATTAGCATACTTATGCTTGCATGCATGTATCATTCATTCGTATTGCATGCACCGGGCTCGACACATCATTCAAACTGCATTGTATTTCAATACTTCTTTGAATACATGTATCAAATTGTCGCATTCATATGCCATCCTAGATAGCCCAGCCTACTTAGTTGCATTTTGCATGTGTTGCACTAGGCATTGTTGACATAGCTAGGATCATGCATTGATTACTAACTAGCTTTTGTTTTGGCTCGAAGTGCACTGTGAGTGTTTACGCTTTAGCATCTTGCATGTGTGTAAGTATTGCCATGATAGCATGCTTGCCATGAGGCTATTTGCTTAACTGCTATAATTGTATGAATGCCTGTGGATGAAGGCTTTATTGCTTGAATTGGAACAATTCATCAAAATGTGCGTTTTAAGCCCACTTTATGGAGTGGCAAATCATCATATTTTAAGCCCACTTGAGGGTGGCAAATCCGCATTTTAGCCTACTTGAGGGTAGCAACTTTAAACCATTTTCGACAAACAAACATGAGATGTTTTGTTCAATCCGCGTGATTGAGTCTATACTTGTATGCTGTGCGCATCACATAGTAAGCTAGCTAATAAACCGGAATAAGAACGCATGTGTTTTCAAAAACAACATATCATGTTAGTAGAGGTCGATCTTTGATCAGACGAGTGGGGGTGCTTATTTCAGGACATTCCCCTCTCTTACCCAAGTTCCTGAGCCAAGGCAACTTCGGTGATGACGGACACGTGGCCTTAGGCACGAGTCAGGGTTTCCTAAATTTCCCAAAACAAAATATTTAGGTGGCGACTCTAAAATCTGGCAAAGCAGTCCATGTTTGGCGCTTTTGGATTAAAATCGATTTTCCAAAACGATTTGCCAGATTTGGACTCTTTGGTGATTTATCAGTCTTATATTGCACTTTGTGAGACTAGATACAGAACCGTGACAAGAGTCCGAACTGTAGTAGCTAGTAGGGGTGTGCACGGTACGGGTCGGTGAGGTTTGAGAGAAAAATAGAAACCGTATGGCGGGTGGCGGATTGATAAAAGTGTCACTAGAATTTGCCATTTTCCTTATCAAAAACCGGCGGTTCGGTTGGCAAATAATAGCGGATTTGCCTTGGCGGTTCGGGCGGATTGGCGGTTTATAAAAAATATAATTCAAATTACAAAACTTAAATCAAAGAGTAAAAAAAAGATGAGAGATACCGTGATGTTAAGCATCTTGCGAAACTTTCTTCTGATGCAGCAAGTGTAGTAACAACCTGATAATATCAACAACTATGCCATCAGTTCATTACAAGCATCTGTGGAAGTTACAATGATCAAATACAATACATAAAATTAATATCATTCAGGGTTTACAATATATTGAAAATGTTTACTGTTGAAAAGTATTTAGATTGAAAAGTGAGCTGATGCAAGTTTGCAACATGGCCAGAAAAAAAAAAAAAAAAAAAAAAAAAAAAAAAAAAAAAAAGATTGAAAAGTGAATTGGAATCCAACTTTATTTTAGATTACTGACATCTTGAATTCCCCTCGAGCAGTAATGTAATACTATATTCTAAGGGATAGAACAACAATCAAATTTAAGTAAAAAAGAATTTTTAGAATCTTATAAAACATGATTTAATAGCGGTGCGGGTCGGTGCGGTTTGGAAGAAAAATAGAAACCGGCGGATTGATAAAAGTGTCACTAGAATTTGCCATTTTTCTTACCAAAAACCGGCGGTTTGATTGACAAATAATAACAAATTTGCCTTGGCGGTGCGGCTCGGTGCGGTTTTGGCGATTTCGACGGTTTCGGCGGTATTATGCACAGCCCTAGTAGCTAGAACTACAATTCGCGCCCTCTCCGAAAAGGGGGGCGCGTGGAGCGAGTTTGGGCGGTCTACACACTTGTAAACCAATTTACACCATTTCCATCACCGATCAACATTAACATCCACATTTCAACTCGCTTCTATTTATATTCCCAATTCAATTCATTGACATGATTCGTTTATCCAAACAATTCAAAATGAGACTACAACTCAAATAACAACACTTCAATCATAAAAAGCATTCATACACTTCCATTCATTTTCCATTTTACGGAACTACGTCCGAGGGAACCGGCAACCAAATATGTATAAGATTTCGGGACTTTCACCCTGGACACTCCGGCTAACTTAATTATTAATGGAGTCCATCCCCTATCTCCTCCCAAACAATAGAGTACATCCCCTATCTCCTCCCAAACAAAGGTACATATACAATGTATTTAAAGACGTTGTCATATACAATGACTAATTAAATCACATATTCAATGTTTTAATCCAACCGTCATATTCAATGACATAATCCAATTGATTAGTTTCAATTCACCTAATCATCATGCAATTTCTACAACAATCATGGCTATCCTCCACCGATAGCCCAAAGCAGATATTTCTAAACAGATAAATAAATCTATTAACAGATAATTTATCAACTTTTCCCATAAGTGAGTGATTTTATTAATCTAACTACACTATTTAATCACAATTTCCTCAAATTTCATGATTCTCAAACCAATTTCATATTTACATTAAATATTTTATTGGATTCCAATTAGGGCAAATCTTCCCCTTTTCAAACATCAAACCTCAAGTCTCAATCTCATCCAAATTTACACAAGTGAGCCCAATCTCAAGACCTCACATACACATGGAACCCAAAATAGAAAACCCCTCTCATAAAATTTCAAACTCAAAACTCTAATTTTACCCAAACCAACCATTTATACAAAATGACCAATATTTATGTTAAAGCTCATAGTAATGAGTAGAGTATCTCTACCTCAAGCTTAGAAGAGGAAGAAGGAAGAAAAACCCAAAAGTCGACGGAGGAGAAACGGCGTTTTGCTCCTATCAAAATGAAGCCCTCGACAAGCTCTACAATGTATCTCAAAGGAGCAAAGTGAGGAGAGGCCTTCAACCAAGTAGATCTAAGGATCTATAAGTGAAAATTTCCTTTTTGAGAAAGAGAGAGAGAGTCTCATGGTTTTTAGGGAGAAAAGGAAAGAAAACATAAAGAAAAGGGTTAAGTGAGAGCCTATTTATAACACTAGGTAAAACTAGAAATAAGCCCCAAAGTCAACCTAAAATATCTAGTCAAAATCCCCAAAAAGTAGGCCCTAAACCAACAGCAAAATCTGGAAAAAAACATTGCAGGTGTCGACCCTTAGACAGGAGGGGGTCGACCCTATCTTTCAGCAACCAACACACAGACATAAGAGGGTCGACCCTCTCCCATTCTGGTGTCTACCCTATCTTCCAGCAAGCAACACATAAACATAAGAGGGTCGACCCTCTCCCAGTCTGGTGTCTACCCTATCTTCCAGCAACACTTCTAGAACTTCACCAACAAGTAAGGGTCGACCCTAGGAAGGCTGGTGTCGACCCTAGAATGGAATTTCTAAGTCTTGAAGGAACTTTTTGACAAGAATAAGTGTGAATAACCAAACCCAACAAGTTTAAATCGGATTGTACTCCTCCAAAACCAACCCAAAACAACACCAAAGATTCTGAAAATAGAATAAATGGTTCAAATACACTTACCAAAAGCTTTAAAGAACACAAGTGCTACAATTTCCCCTTTTTTTTTTCTTTTTTTTAATTAAAATTCCAAATCAATATAGCATTACGAATATTCTTTCTAAAATTTAATATTTCAAAGACTTGTACCTAATCAAAATTACCCATAAACAAAACTTAATAGAATTATATATACTAAAAATATTTTACCAATTAATTTTATTCTACTTTTTTTTCACTTTCTTTAAAAATTAAATATTAAAAATAATTATTTTTATGAAATTTAATATATATATATGTGCAAATTACATTTTTATAACACAATAGAGCTAAAACTATTAAAACACACACAAATAATTTATTTGAAATTAGTATATATGTTGATTTAACTAACAACAAAAGATGATCCTCGATCTTGAAACACTTCTCGACGTTCACCTAAAAAATGATTAGCAACGTAGGATGAACATAAAGTCCAATAGAGATCCCAACATGATCCGAAACAATAACAACATATAGATAACTATGATCACAAATGTTTTATATCATATCATATACATAATGTGATGGTTTATATAGAAAATATACTTATACATGTACTTTTCTCAAAATCATTCAATTTACCCAACAACATAAACAATTCACTTTTCTTTCTCATTTTCCATTTATAAATAACTAACCACAACTGGTTGTTTTAAAAATATTTTCACAAAATCCAATAACTTCTCATTATTTACGCTCAATACAAAACATACGTTCACTTCTGATACAATCATCACATTCCCTTGGCCCTAAGTCCATGGTCAAGAAACACTTTTAACAACTCGTTTACGCCTATGTACATACATATATGTCTTAACACAAATACGAAATCAATACATGTACAATGACTACTATACTATCACATAAAACAACCCAGCCTTACCCAACCATAACCATCACCTACTCATGACATACAAGGATACACCGAGACAAAATGAGAAACGATACAATGCTCTACCTGCCTTAAGCGCGGTAAGCCAAGGATACACATTTTCATAATGAAATGCCAATTTACCAGACACAAGCTGGAAGGTATTGGTACCTCTTATTCTAAGTGTGGCCAATTCTCCAAGCGCTAGCCGGAAGGTAATGGTACCTTTCATTCTCACGATGTGAACATTTCCAACCACCTCAACATACTAGAATGCATAATAACACAATTGTACTACATACACGAAATGATTCAATACAACAATGCCATCCTCCACCAATGGCCAAGGACAAACCTCTAAGCATATGTATTAAATACACGTAAGACAACAATCCAATTCTCAAGAGACCTTAAGTCCAATAACAATAATAATATGTAAAGGTTTCAAAATCTGACCTCAAATTCATTATTAATTTACGAAGGGTTATAATTTCATTTTCTTTCTAAAAACCAATTTTCCTTATTTTCCAATCCACACTACTCCAATCATTTTCAAAAAATTCACTCTTCGTTTAATTGAAAACCACATCCTTGATGTCAAAGCCACAACCCAACCCCACTCAACATGATTAATCCAAACAATTTCAATACCATGGTTGCTTCTCCCTTTTAGATATTAACACAATTACACAATCCATATTAACAAAATAAAAAACATTATTAAACTGCCTCCCTTTTAAATCCATTAAGTCAATAATATTAAATTAGGGCTTTCCTCCATCTTAACATAAACATGTTAAATTACTCCCCAATTAACCCAAACAATAACTAACTTAACAACTTCAATCACAAATATCAAACCCTAGATCCTTTTTTCATGACTTTCAAGGAAATCCATAATTAATATGAATTTTAAAGAATAAAATCTACCACATGTCTATCTATAGACGAGGTATTGAAAATGAGCAAAGAAATCCCTACCTCTTGAAGTGAAGAGGAGACAACCCAAAAATCACTGGCGACGAAACCACAAAATACTTGGATAAAAAAATGCCCTTGATGAGATCTACAATCTTTCTGAAAGGACCAATGTGAAATGATAGCTCTAGGTGAGTAGATGTAAAGATTTAAGTGAAAAAATTGAGTTTAGAGAGAGAGAGAGAGAGAGAGAGAGAGAGAGAGAGAGAGAATGGAGACTCACGGTGTAAAGATGAAAAAGAGAAAGGGAGAGAAATGAAATAATGAGGAAAGTGTGTTTGGAGCCTATTTATAGTAGTAGAATAATAGCTCCAAAGTCAATGAAAAGAATAAGTCAGAACCCCCAAAAAGTAGGGCCCAAACCGTACCCAAAAATCTGAAATTTACTCACAGGGACGACCCCTAAGGCAATGGTGTCGACCCTTAAGAAGAAATGCTGAGACACCAATGTGTGCCGCAGACAAGGGTTGACCCTAGGAACCAGTGGTGTTGATCCTATATTTCAGTAGCAACACCCAGAATATAGCGATCCCGGTTTCTAACACGACCTTTATGGTGTTTCAGATTTGGGTCTTGTGGTTTAATGTGGTTGTTTATGTCTTTCCTCTCCTTACCCTTTGAATTTGAGTTTTGGGCGTGTTTAGAACAGGTTTGGTTGGTTGTTGGTCTAGAACCTTGTTGCCTAGAATTTTAGTCTTCCGCTCGAACAGGTCCTTCTGCGCTCGAGTGGGGTTTGCAATCTTTTAGCACTTTGTGCGTCTGCAAAAAATACTACATAAGTGTTTTTTACGCTCGAGGGGAATTTCTTAAGCTCGAGCGGTTCTGAGCTCGAGCAGCCTCTCTGGCGCTCAAGCAACTGTCTGAAGTCCGTAAAATACTGGACAAGTGTATTTTACGCTCGAGCGGGTATCATTGCGCTCGGGCAGATAGTGCCTTACTATTGTGTCTTGGTGCTCAAGCGGCCTTTGTTGCGCTCAAGCGTGTTGATTTCTTGTGTCTAACGCTCGAGTGTCAAACTCTCCGCTCGAGCGTGACTTTTTAAATCACTTTTTCTGTCTTTTCTCTCTCTAAAACTTTCCAAAACCCTAAGTTGAGAGCTTATCTCTCTAAAATACTCTCTTTCTCAACATTTTAGCCTCTACACCCTTGGGTCTTCATTAAAAAGCTTGACCTCTTCAAGATCTCCATTTTCATCCAAGTAGAAGTTATTTTTGTCATCTTTGGAGCTCATCTCTTGCTTGGCTCGTCTTCTCTTCTTGAGGTAGGGATAATCTACTCATTTCTATGAGCTTTAACATAAATATTGGTCATTTTGTATAAATGGTTGGTTTGGGTAAAGTTAGGGTTTGAGTTTGAAGTTGTGAAAGAGGGGTTTCTTTATTTGGGCTCCATATGGGTATGTAAGATCTTGAAAAGGAGTTAGTTGTGTATAATGGATGGAATTTGGTCTTGGGTGCACTATTTGAGAGAAGGGGGAGAATGCCCTAAATTGAAATATATACATTGTATGTATAAATGATGAAATGAATGTGGAAATATGAAATTGGTTTGAGAATCATGAAATTGGAGGAAATTGTAATTAAATGGTGTAGTTGGATTGATAAATCACTCACCCATGGAAAATGTGATAATTTATCTGTTTGATAGATTTATTTATTTGTTTAGAAATAACTGCTTTGGGGCTATCGGTGGAGGATAACCATGATTGTTGTAGAAACTGTATGATGATTGGGTGAATTGAAACTAATCTATTGGAATATGTCATTGAATATGACGGTTGGATGTGAACATTGTATATGTGATTGAATTAGTCATTGTATATGACAACTTGTTTAAATACATTGTATATATATATTGTTTGGGAGGAGATATAGGATGTACTCCATTGTTTAGGAGGAGATAGGGGATGGAATCCATGGATAATTCAGTTGGCCGGAGTGTGCAGAGCAAAAGTCCCGAAATCTTATTTATATTTGGGTGCCAGCTCCCTCGGACGTAGTTCCGTAAAATGGCAAGATATGGAAGTGTATGAATGATGTTTATGATTGAAGTGTTGATGAATGAGTTGTAGTCTTATGTTGAATTGTTTATACTATAATGAATTGACTTGAGTAAATAACTGGAAGTGAATAGAAATATGGGCATCAATGTTGATTGATTATGAAAAAGGTTTGAGATGGTTTATAAGTGTTAAACATTTATCAAATGCTAATGTTTTAATTAATTCTCATACAATGTTTAGCATATCTCTACTGGGCATTGGCTCACCCTACTTAGGACACCATTTTCAGGTATGGGAGACATGCCGCCTCCAAGGTCTTAGTTTGGGAGGTTTTGGAGTTGAAGACTCCGTTTTGTTGTTTTCGTTTTGTGATTAAATGTAAATCCAAGCCAAGGGCTTTCTATGTATAGAGTTAGAACTCTTGTTTTGCTATAACCAAGTGATAGCTTGGAAAGATGTAAGCCTGTAGGGCACTTATTCTGTTGTAAACATTTGGGATATACATGAAATACCTTTTGTAATATTAACTTTGATGAATGGAAATGTAACTTATCTATCATGCTTATAGATCTATTGGATGATTGGTTTATGCATTATTTTGAGGGCGTTACACAGAACACAGTAGCAGAAAATGTTCGACCTTGGGACCCATGGTGTCAACCCTACAAACCAGCAGAGACACTAAGAGTAAGGCAGTAAGGTGGTGTCTACCCCCAAGAAGACTAGTGTTGACACCAGAACAAATTTTCTAAGTTCTCAAAGAAATTTTCAACGAAAACAAGCGCAAACGAACAATCCCAACAAGTCCAAATTGAATTGTACTCCTCAAAAACCATGATACAATGACTCCCAAAATGAAAATAAATGAATTAAATACACTCTCCAATAGTTTAAAGGATACAAGTGCTCCATTAATAGAATTATAAATATTAAAAATATTTTACCAATTAATTTTGTTCTACTTTTTTTCACTTTTTAAAAATATTTATTTTTATGAAATTTAATATATATTTATGTAAGCTACATTTTTGTAACACGATAGAGCTAAAAAATTTTAAATACTCATAAATAATTTATTTAAAATTAATATATGTGTTGATTTAAGTAACACTTTTATGGAACAATACAACTAAAATTATTAAAATAAATAATTAGAATCATTATTTAAATTTTAAATTATTGCTTCATTAATTTAAGCCAAGCCAAGCCAAGTCATACTTCCTATCCGAAAAAGTTTTCTCCTCCTATCAAGAAGTATATAGTAATCCAAGTCATACTTCCATATTGAGTGCTAGACACAGGGTTACACAGCTAAGCACGTCTGTCAACGACTTACAAGGATTCGACCTAACCACACTCTCTGCTAAATGGATGACGTCCCACTCAACCTAACACTGTTTTTCCCTCAATCAGCACAAACCCAAGAATAAATATTAACATAATACAAATATATAACAAACAAATTATTACATATATGGTCTCATGATTTAATGTTGAGGTGGAGGCCTGACGGCGGCCGCCCACACAATAATATGTTCTTGTATTTGCTGTTGTATTCTGTGTATTTGTTGTTCACAGAATTCTAACTGTTGAAAAGCCCAAGGGTCAGGAAAGATGGTTAGAAAATGTAAATACTGATTACGACTAGTAATATAGAATTCTAAAACATGTAAAAGATCAACAAGTAAATTTACAGAGGGCATACATTAAAACATACTTACAATCATTAATGTCTTCAAAGCAGCATAATTCTTCAACACACAATTTATATATTAAAGAAATTTTGTTACAGAGAAAGCTTACAAGAGAGAACAAGGCTAAAACTTAGAAAATTTAAAATTTACACTCTGCCTCAACAAAAGGTGAGGTCCTTCCCTTTTATAGACATTGAAAATAAAAAGAAAAGATAAGGAAAGGACAGGTGGCGTGTCCTAGATGGTATGGAGTCATGCATCCTTATCTTTCTGCTGAGAGAATCTGCTTTTGACTCAGCATTCTTATCTTCTTTGGATGGATGTGAGATATTTTATTTCTCTTTTATCTGCTTTGGCCAAAAGTTAGTTTGTCTTCATATGCCGACATACTGATGAGCTGGTTCTGGTGGGAGACAAGGCATCATTCTTTGCCTTTTCCTTTTTTGTCTTTTTCTTTATCGATTTGTTCTGTAATCATGCTGGTTAGGGAATCCCAAAAATCCCTAAAATTCGGTTCATTTTCTTCTGGTTGTGACTCACCAGCCAATATAGAAAATTGATTAGCTTCTTCTTCTTCAGAATCTTCCTGTTCATGGCTACTGGTTACAGATTTCATGGAAGAATCATCTTTTGATACAGTTTGTAGAACTTGCTCCTTCATGAAATCCATGTTTTTTATAATCAATTATGTTTCTAACAAATTGGGATATTTCTGTCTTAATTCTGTTTGAATTTCATCAAAAGGATTCGGATTAACCGGTTGACTGGGAAGAGCTTTAGGAACAGCATCCCAACAAGCTTGGGTATGAGCTTTTATTTTCTGAACAGTTTCTGTTAAAGTAGGGTTCATACCCTTATCCCACCATCTTACAAAGAAAACCCTTTTAAGATATGGGATTTTATTCTGGTAATCACATTCAAAATTCCATTTCCATATCCATGGAATACCAAGTCGGATAGTGAAATGGATTAAAGATTTACTAATAGAAATATTTCTATTTGCTGGTAAATGAGAGTAAGCAGTATGCCAATCATTATATGCTTCTCTTACTGGTACTAGTAAAATTTCCATTTGAAGCCCAAATTTATCCCACCAAACGAGGAACCAATTTGGCAATTCGTTTTTGAGGACATCAGGGACAATACATATGAACCAAGAATGGTTGTTAATAGGATTCTGATAATAGAATGCATAAGTGAATGCATCAATGTAATTTTAATAACTATACCGGGTTTCTCTGGTGCGAATGTCTAATTGACGAGTAGTATGCGGATGAATGCCCCAAGTAGAAATGGGCATAAGATTTCTGATGATAATCTTGCTATATTGGATTGGGCTAGCTGTTTTGGAGGGATCATGCAAAGTATGCTTGATCTCCGCAGATCCTGTTTCCGTTAAAATTTGTTCATAAATATATCGATACTGGTCAACAGGAGGTGGAAATTGTTGTGTAGTCAAATAGTGACGCTTAATTTCCCATGGATCTGACATCCATTTTTCATCGGCTGGTTAGAGGACTATCTCCTCTGTAATACTGTTAGGTGTATACTGTTCTTTAGGCTTAAGAAGAACATCCTTAGCAGATTGGCTAGATTCGCCTTTGCTGGTATTAGCATTAAGCCTTGAAAATTCTGTATGATAGGGATTAGAACCTCTACCGCGACCTCGACGGCCTCTGCTGGTCATTCAGAAATACTGTTTTGGCCCTGCAAATATTCGCGGGTTAGAAAATAATGAATTATTTTCTCCTTTGATATATTCAATATCAAAATCAAATACTGATAAGCATTTTGCCATGTGGCAACTATCTGTTTAGATGCTAAATTCAAAACATCTTTTTTGAAAATCTGTTTTGCTGCAGAACAATAAACTCTAATAAGAAAATGTTGATTAAGTAAATCATTCTGGAATTTTAAAACACATTTGACAATTGCTAAACATTCCTGTTTGATTGTTGGATAATTTAAAGCGGGGCCGTGCCAACTACCTAAATGGAAACGTAATAATTCTTCAGTAGAAGTTTTGGGATTTAGTTGTTTCAAAATCCCACCAAATCCCTGATTGGAGGCATCTGTTTCAACAATTTTCTTCCATTGGGGATTAGGAAGTTGAATACAAGGTAATTGTTTAACCATGGCTTTAATCTTCTGTACTGCTGCAGTATGATCTTCATTCCATGGAGGTGGATTTTTCTGGAGGCGGGTATAAAGGATGGAAACATCCTTGTCTAACTGGTGATAATAGTCTCTAATATAATTGAGACTGCCAAGAAATCTCTGTAGTTGAGTCTTATCTTTGATTTCATCAGGAAATTTAGATGAAAACTCAATACTTCTGTTTATTGGAATAATACTGCCATTATGAATATTATGACCAAGAAAACGTACTGTTGTTTGAAAAAGTTTCATTTTAGGTGCAGATATGATCAAACCATTTCTGATAATAACATTTTTAAATATATTAAGACGTTTAATATGTTAGTCAACTGATGAGGAGTAAATTAAAACATCATCAATATAGCATATAACAAATTCTGTATAAGGATTAAAAATATCATTCATGATATGTTGAAATTCTGATGGAGCATTTTTAAGTCCAAATGGCATCATATTCCATTCATAATGCCCAAAAGGTACGGTAAAGGCAGTTTTATACCTATTTGATTCAGCAATTTGTGCTTGCCAATATCTTGATTTTAAGTCAAATTTGGAAAATAAGACTGCATCCTGTAACTGATCTAAAAGATCTTTTTATTTGGTATTGGGTACCTGATCCATCTTAAAACATCATTAAGGGTTTATAATTAATTACCAATCTAGGTACACCTCTTTCAATTTCGGCATTTTTATTGACATAAAATGCTGTACAACTCCAGGGAGAGTGACTAGTTCTAATTAATTTCTTTTGCAAAAGGCTTTGTATTTTTGTTTTGCACAATTCTAAATATTCTTATTTCATTTGGCTAGGATGAGCTCTGGTGGGGATGAATTTTTCATCAAAATGTGGTTCATAAGGAAGAGTAACCATATGACGTTTTCTTTCCCAAAAAGCATTGGGAACATCACTGCAAATTTCTAATTGGAATTCTTTTTCAATCAATTTAATTTTATTTTGTAAAGACGGTTGTTGTAACCTTTGTTCAGTAGTGAGAAAATGAAGTTCTGATTGAAGAAAATTAATTTGCTTTTCTTTAAAGCTAACTAGATCTCTGATCTGATCCAACTCTTTAGTATAAGGTTCTGTTATAAATTCAAAAATTATTGGCTGATTTCTAATATTTGTATGAATACCTATGGAATCAATTTTTGTGATTGGCATAAGTAAACATAAAAATGGTGTCCCTAAAATGATATTTTGAGACATATTTCTGATAAGGACAAAAGTTGTTGGAAGACAGAGTCCTTGATTACAGATTAAGGCTTCGGGGAATTTTATACTTAATTTGCATAGAAGTTCCACTTGCACTAGTTAATGATTGAGTTATTTTGTGAAAATATTGAGTTGGAATTAATCCTTCTTGGATACAATTCATATTTGCTCCACTATCAACTAAAGCAATAGCATCTTTTATAATAAAATCGGGTTTAATTATAAAAGTGATTTGGATATACCATTTCTGAAAAGTAATCTGATTCATAAGCATCAAATATTGATTATTTGGTTTCTTTTCATTCTGGTTCGTTGAGGATGATGATTCTTTATCTGTAATTTGTTTATTTAGCCTCTTAATATCATTGATAATTGCCAGATTAGCAATTTGGAGATGTTTAACTTGTGTTTTCAAAACATTCATTTCCATTTTTAAATCCTGAATTGTTATTGGTTTTTCAATGGATGATGAAGTTTGAATTCTGTTTAAGACATCTTTCATACTGTAGGATTCTAAGGGTATTAAACGTGATTCTTTAATGGCTTGCTGGTGTTGATAACAAATTTCAAGAAATTTAATTTTCATATCCGGGTCTTTGATTTGATCGGCAAGATCGAGCATTGATTTCTGATCATCAGTAAGAACATGAATGCTAGGACCACCAAGGTCTAAACCATTCATTTCTACTATAGATTTCCAATAATTTATTTCAGAAATCTAGTTCAGGTTAGTAGAACAAGGACAAATAGATTCGGGTTTTGGTTCTTCAACTTCTGTATTAGAATTTGAAGGAGAATAAAGTTTTGCGAGTCCATCAGACTCAGAACTGGTTTCTAATTCTTCCTCATTTTCCAGAGCTTGAAGTATCTGTTGGGTAATGTGAGGATCCAATGATAATTCATTAATTTTAGTTTTTAATTTAGATCTACATTTATTTGCATAATGCCCTGTTGTGCCGCACTTATAACACTTAATGTCCTTTTTAGCGGTCTTTTTTACAGATCTAGGTTTTTTTGTAGAAGGAGAAAACTTTTTCGGATAGGAAGTATGACTTGACTTTCTATACTTCTTTTTATATGGTTTAGGAAATTTCTTAGAATAAGATTTTCTGGTTTTAGAGGGATATTGAATTTTGGTATCATAAGCAAATTGATCACAAAATTTTCCTAATTCCCTTTTCCCTGTAAGATTCTATTTTCTAAGCTAATATTGCAATTTAAGGCCATTACACAAAGAAAGACCTTCGTCAATAACGACAGCAATCAACTGACCGTAAGTATACTGGTCATAAGGAATAGTCATGCGATCATGGCGATCCCTAAGTTTTTTTCAGACTTTTTCAGCAAAAAGAGTAGGAAGGCCATCAATAAATTTGGCTTTCCAATGTTCACTGTTAGCATCAGGATGTTGAACAACTTTTAGAAGGAAAACATCTTTATACCAACGGAAATGGGTTAAAGATGGACATCGGAAATTCTGTAAAAGTTCACAGTTATGATCATTAGTACCTGAACTAGGGCCAATAAAATGAAGAATAATGGTTTGAGCAAGAGTGTAAACCGCATCTTCTTTATGTACTGGTGTTTGAGTAGTTGGATCAATCTCAATTTTAACAGCAGTTAAAATTTCATTGTGCTGATCAGGAGTGAGAATATTATCCCACCATCCTTTAAGTATGCCAGTAAAACCATTTATAATAAAACGGACTATTTGATGGTCAGTATTATTATTCTGTTTACAAACAGTGGCATACATGATGATCTGGTGTATCATTTCAAAGATACGATATTCGGATGCACCATCTATATTCCATTCATAGATTGTTTTGCCATGGTAAGAATTCTAGGTGACAAAGTATCCTTCTTTATAAAGGATATCCTGAGGCGTTGGCCTAGGATAATAAAACCTTGTAGATCCTGGTTGAACATTCCTGGTTATTTCTTTAGAATATTGAATTTTATTCAATGTTTGATTTTCTTGAAAATTGTCCTGTAATTCCTGAATTAATGATGGGGTAATTTCATCAGGAAATGATTCTGGTCTATCTTTCTGTTGTGGTATTGATATCATTTGAATGGAACTACTTTCTCCTTGCAGGGTTCTGCCTAAACTTAAACTAGACATTTTCCTAAGAAGAGTTTCCATAAATTCACTATCAGGTTTATCAGAACGTAACTTAAAATTAGTTACTTCTAAAGGTGGCTTAACATTAACAGGTTAGATTATAGGTGCTGTTTTAACTAATTGACAATCTTTAAAATGGTTAATTGATTCCTCAATCCTGGAAAGTTGTTTACCAACTGTTTGGAAATACAAATTGGTATAATTATTCTGTTTGAAGATAGGTATTATATCTTTTATTTGGATAATATCCCTATGGTTAGCTTTGGCAGGGATATCAATATATGCTGTTGTCATTAAAGGTTGTAAGCTTGTATCGCCATTTGGTGCCAACTCTAATGATTGTGGTGGTGGATGTATCGAAGTAATTGTTTGACCATTAATTGTTGTCGATGTTTTTTGGATATTAGTTAGAACATTTAGTTGCTGTTCAAGAACTATTTCCATAACTATTGCAAATTCATAATACCATTAAGGAAAAGTAGTTAATTTCTGGTATTTTTCTAAATGATAATAGTACTGATTTTTAAAATATTTAAGTTCCTGGTCATTATGGTCTGTAAAATACAGTTTTCTAAATTCCTGATATTGATCTTTCATAAATTCCTGGTTTAATTGTTTTCTAATTTCACTTCCTGGAGAATAATCCATTAAATTTCAAAATTCATGTCACTAGCGGTTGGACTCTCAGGTCTTCTAGTGTCATAAATACCATGTGGTATTTGATTTTGATATATGAACTCCTTGAATAATTGGATCTATAGTAGGATCACTAGATGGCCTACTAGGTGGTCTGGATGGCATCCCCTGCATGACAGATTCTACTGGTTCCGACGTAGATTGCCTAGATGATTCTGGTAAATCTACCCTGTAAGGAGGAATAGATTGGTATGTGGTACTGGACATGCTTCTAGAGAGTGGTCTTCTAAAATTGAGGTAAACATTACCTCCTTGGGTCTGAATAACCTGATCAAGGGTTTGTCTAATGATAGGTCTTGCTGGTACAACATTAGGTATGTGCCATGATTCTGGAAAAGTAATATTCTGCCAGGGAATCATCCTTGGTAGTGCAACTTTGCTATTGAAAAGATTAGTGTCTATCAAAATTGTTTGTCTTGATTCACTTTGCTTTCTGATGTATGGATTCAAGGTAGAAAGAACCTTAAGATGTATCCGATAAATGACTGTTAATGGAGGGGTTCCTTCCATATATTTGTATCCATGGGTAAGAACTCTTAATTCTAAGACTTCGGAAAGATTGGGGTCTACAAGTGCAACACTTAAATTTGGATAAATGTTAAAATACACTAGCCCGTGTGATAAATTGGTTTCGATAGCTCCCATGAGAGAAGCTTTCCAATTTAGACATCTCCTATCTCTGAGGGTACACTGAATATTGGTATCTTGACCTAATAAGGTCAAAGGTTTGAAGGCTATCTGGACAAGCTGGTTTGGACGGACTGGATAAGGGGGGATTGTAATCCATCGGACTATTAATCCCGGGATACATTATCCCGGGACTATTTGGTTCGATTGGATTTGTATCCTATGTTTGTTTAGTCATGGGATTAGATGTCTGGATTGGATTATTTTTAGTAAATCCAATGTTTGGTTAGACGGACTGGATAAGGATAAATGTTCAAAAGACTATTTTACCCTTATAATCTATAATTTATAATTTAACAACACTAAAAAAATTTAATTTGTAAGGCCACAATTTTTAATTTATTATTTTCAATTAAATTAAATTTATAATTTATAATTTATATTTTTATTTAATATATAATTTTAAATAACGACAATAAAAAAATAATTTTATTTAATATATAAATTAAATTTTCAACAACACTAAAAAAATTTAATTTATAAGGCCATAATTTATAATTTATTATTTTTAAATAAATTTAATTTATAATTTATGTTTTTTATTTAATATATAATTTTAAATTAACAATACTAAATTTTTTTTATTTAATATGTAAGTTTAATTTTTTAACAACACTAAAAAAATTTAATTTATAAGGCCATAATTTATAATTTATAATTTATAATTTAAATTTTTTATTTAATATATAGTTTTAAATTAACAACACTAAAAAAATAATTTATAAATGTTCAAAAGACTATTTTACCCTTTTCTAATTGTTTACTAAGTAATAGTATGGAGGGTAAAATGGACATTTCACAAAATAATCCCATGGGATACCAATCCCATGGTTTCTATCCCACACCCCCCCCATGGGATAGGATAGTCCCATGTTTGTGGGACTAATAGTCCGGGGGGACTATTAGTCCGGAGCAAAATTTTTCAAACAAACAATGGACTATTAGTCCGGTGGGACTAATAGTCCAATCCCACCCCCTTATCCCTCAAAACAAACATGCTTATATGTATATACTTATATTTTCTGATAAAAGGTGCAAGGTCCTGAATATGGAGTAATTTAATTATCTCATCATTGTTCTGTAAGGGCATAGCATTCTCAAATGTTTTAATTATCTTTTTACTGGTAAAATCAAATGTTCCTATTTTGTAAATAGTATCTGGTTTAACACTTGGGATAGTCCATTTGTCTAGGGCTTCCTTAACTTCCTGGTATGCTACAAGTTCTGTTGCCTCTGATGTAGAAGCTACTATATTTGCTACTGATGTTATGGATGCATTTTCTGCCATAAGTTGTGGGTGACCATATATGCATAATTTAATTGGTATATACCTGTATTATACGAATGTTTAAACTTGGCTCTGATACCATATTGAGTGTCGACATACTGATACCAAAATTGTCTGACCTTTACGCGACTTGGATGACCGATACCATATTGAGTACCGACATACGAATGTTTAACGATTATTTTAAACATTTTGTATATTCAACAATATAAATAAATTAACTTAATTTTTATAAAAAAATATTTTAAAACAAAAATGTTTATCCCGTGCACTGCACGAGTTAACTACTATTTAATTACTATGTTCTTGAAAAAACAAGAATTGTTTCATTTAAAATATATATATATAAAACATTATAATGAAGTATAATGATCAGTAACTATAACATCAATTTTAATAGAAAAAAGTTTTTAATGAAGATAAAAATAAATAAATAGATAATCTATTAATTTTTTTATTTAAAAAAAATAAAACTATTTATTGCATCTCAATATATAATTGATTAGACAATTATTTAAGCTATTTTATTGGCTGATATAAATAAATAAATAAAATTTAAAAGATTTTTAAAACATAGCCCTTAAATTTACTTTCAAATATGTAGACTATTTATGTCAGTTATTGATTTGTGTAAGAATGTAACGCCCAAAAAAATATATATATACACAATAAATCCAACCTTTAAACCAGAAGAATAATAGAAATAATATGCTTTCATTCAACAGAGTTCGTTTACAAAAGTTAACACATGCAATATACATTCACCAATGTTTATCTTGAATCTATAGCATGTGTTACAATGTTGAGAGAAATGAAACTAAACATATAGTCCGATGACTTATAGGCTTACATCTTTCCAAGTCATTACTTAGTTACACAAAAGTGAGTCTAGCTCAATACAATTAAAGCCTTTGGCTATACAGAAGAATGAAAACAAAATAAAGAAGCTCCTGCTTTCCAAAGGTCCCTCCAAGCTATTGCCTCGGCGGAGGCCTGTCACCAGCACCTGTAAATGTTTTTTCCAAATAGGGTGAGCCAAAGCCCAATAGAAATAATCTAACACAGTATATGAGATTTAGTAAAGATATAAGTACAATGTGCACACACGATGCTTGTGACACAACATTCACATTTTCATAAGATCGTAAAGTACCAAAGTTCATATTTCAATTCATTTTCCTTCAATTCATTTCAAGTTAATTTATCCTTTTCAATTCATGAGCCAATTCCGTTATCTTTCAACAACCCAACTGAAACTACAACTCAGTGGTTTTCCAAGTTAATACAATACCACACAAACACTTCAATCTGTCATTTTATGGAAATTTCTTCTGCGGGATCGGTAGCCATGTATATACAAGATTTCGAGACTTTCACCCTAGACACTTCGGCCAACTTAATTTCAATGGAGTACATCCCCCTTCTCCTCCCAAACGTCATACATATATAATGTATTTAAAGCATAGTCACATTCAATGACAACCAACATTAGATTAGTTTCAATTTACCTAATCTTCATGCAATTTCTACAACAATCATAGCTATCCTCCATTGATTGCTCAATACAGATATTTATAAACAGACATACAATCTTTTCAATAGATAAATTATTCAAATTTTCATGAGTGTGAGACAACACATGTACAACTCCGCCATTTACATCAATACTCATCCAATTTCACATTACCAATGCCAATTTCAATTATTTATACAAAATAACAATTTGATCCAATTAGGGCAACTCCCCCTTTTTCCAAACATCAACCCAAGTACCAAAATTAACAATTTTGACACAATATAACCTCATATTCAAACTCCATATCCACTTATTTTTTCCTTTCACCAAAAACCCCTCTTCTTAGTTCACACCCAAACCCTAGGTTTGTTCAAACTACTCCTAAATCTCACCATCATTACACAACGACAAATAACCATGCTAAAGACCATATGAAAGGGTAGAAAATCCCTACCTCAAGAGAGAAGACGAGCCAAGCAAGAGTGAAACTCCAAGGACACCGAAACCCATTTCTACTCGGATCAAAACGAAGCTCTTGAGACGCTCTATCTTTTTCTTAAAGGCACTAGGGTGAAGATCCCAATGGATCTAGGTGAAATAGTAGATAGAATATGAGTTTTAGAGAGAGAAACTCAAGATCTAGGTTTTTGGAAAGTTTTAGAGAGAGAGAGGAATGAAAAAGTGATGAGAAATGTTATCTTCATGGACTGTTATACACATAGTCCGCTCGAGCATTAGACACAATGTTTCGCTCGAGCAGAAGAAGTGATGCTCGAGTGTAGAATAAACA
This sequence comes from Camellia granthamiana, assembly GCA_036172215.1. NCBI lineage: Eukaryota > Viridiplantae > Streptophyta > Magnoliopsida > Ericales > Theaceae > Camellia > Camellia granthamiana. The sequence continues at coordinate 65,738,386 of CM069911.1, read as the reverse complement.
TTTTCAGAAATTTTGGAGACGAAGGACATCGCTCGAGTGGAAGACTGGACGCTCGAGTGTCCACTCGCTCAAGTGTAGGAAACGCTGCTCGAGCGTAGAACACACTCTTCCAGTATTTTCAGGTATGCAAAAATACTAAGAGTTTGCAAATCCCGATCGAGCGTAAGAATGGTTGCTCGAGCAGAGGAGCAAAAATCTGGGCAACAAAGGTTTGGAAAAACAAGTAACCAACTTGTTCCAAACGCATAACTACAATCCAATAACCAAATTTAAGGGGATTAAGGGGAAAAACAACAATGAACAACATTCAGAAACTATAAGCCTGAGTCCGGAATGCCACAAAAGTTGGGTCAAAACCGGAATCACTATAAAGAATCAAATCTAACATGTCTTTGTACATAAATTTAAGAGTGATGTTTTAAGAGTTTCTAACATCACTCATAAAAAATGTATATACTATTTAATTTTTAAAATTTAAAAAGTAACGTGTACCTTATATTAATAAAACTGACTTGATGAAATTGGCTAGTATTTGAAATTATTATGTTTCTATGTATCATTTAGGCAAACAAATTAAAAATTAAAATATTAATATTAAAATTGATTATGTGAAAAAATTTCAATAGATATTTAGCTAGGCAAAATGTTACAATCGTATTAATATACAGAAATGATAGAGACCTCATTTTTCCTTGACTCCCACAACTCCTACAGACACATATCAATGAGTGATAGGAGGAAAACAAAAAAAACAAAATACAAAAAGCAAAAAGTTAGCCAATCCCAATATATTGGGAGTGGTGGAGGTCAAGGAAAAAGGGGTCTCAACCTTTTTCCATTAACATATTTGGATCCAACTTCTCTCCAATCGAGGAAGACTATGCTATGTTGTTAGCTTACCATAGGATTTATTTTGATGATTCCTTTGCTCATTTTTAATGTTATGTATATCTATGGGGGGAAAAAAATTTGTAACTGTACAATTTTATTACATTTTTGTATTAAAAAATACAAGCGTATTTTATTTTGGATAAATTATGTAAATGATCTCTGTAGTTTACACGGTATGTCAATTTAGTTTTTGTTATTTTAATTTGTTTGATTTTGCTTTTTAATTTAACGGATTGTGTCATATTAGTCTAATAAATAATGGTTGTTAGGTTTGGTGAACGAAAAGTCTTCACGTGTTCAAACAATGTGTCAATTTGGTCCCCGTTATTTGAATTTGCTCGATTTTGATAGGGACCAAATTAACACATCTTGTAAACTACATGGACCAAATTGATACATCGTTTGACTTTCCATCCACCAAACCTAATAGTTGTTATTTATTGAATTAATATGATACAATCCGTTAAATTAAGGTATAAAATCGAGCAAATTGAAACAATAAAGACTAAATTGACGCACTATGTAAACTATACAGATCATTTGCATAATTTACCCTTTTATTTTTTAAATATACTATTTACACTCACTTATTTTTTTCATTTTTCCACTCATAAATAAAAAAGTTAAATGTAAATTTAGGAAATTGTATATTAATTTGTTTCATCTCCATCCAAACAAATTTAGTTGTTAATCAATATATATTTTTAAATTTTGTTTTTTGAAAATCTAATAATAAATAATTTAGTTTAGTAGTTCTCTTCCCCGTTCTAAAAAATCAATCATTTTTCCCTTTAAATACATAAGTGATATGTGTAATTTGCTGAAATAAAATGAAAAAGTACTAACAATTTTATGAAATGTGTTCATTCTATTTAGAAATTAAAAATATGATTTAAATGATCACAATTAAATAAAATTTGAAAATTATTATATTGAAAATATATATGGAATTTATGAGTAAATTTTCCTAGAGTTTAAGAAATTTTAAAAGAACAAATAATAGTATAAGACATTTCTTTTTTAATTTTATTGGTAAGTTTGTAATCGATTTAAGGATATCTATTATGAAAATTTTAAGTTTTAAATATTTAAGGTTTATTGGCTTAGACAGTGGAGTTTTTAAAAATTTTGTAGTTTGAAACCTTAAAGTTCTAAAAACACTTTTAGTAAAAAAAAAGTCTATCTACAATACTATGTACTACACTATATTGGGTGATGTCATTTTATTTTTAAGTTATAGCAAATTTCAATTTTTGAGTCTTGTAATGGTTAAAAGAGGTCATATTATTTGGTAACGTTTTTATTTTTATTTTTTTAAACTTTTTTCTAACTTACATTTAGGAAGACTTTTTTTTTTGGCTAATTTTCTTCTTCGATAAACTTTAAAAACAAATTAGTAAATATATATATTTTATTTTGTGTAACTTAGATGACCCTAAATTTTTATTAAAAAATAGGACAGATTTTTAAAATTTTCCAAACTGAAAAATTAAGTCAAGATGCAAAAGGAATAAACTCTTTTCCCGGGAGGACATCTAGGCGGATGTCGTGAAGGTCGTTCGGATATGAACAAAAAAACTGTCAAAATTGCTCTTGATGGACATCTGGATGGATGTTCGACCCAACAGTAAATTTAAATTTAATGAAAGATGAAAGGCTGCTTTCATTTGATTAAAACTATGATTTTGCCTCTATTTGATATAACTTTGGTGAAAGGATTGAAGTGTCACCTTTGGCGCTTTTCATCAAATTTGAAATTTGATGAAGTATCTGATACTAGATTAGAGATAATCTAACAAATTTAAAAATAATATATATATAAATATATATCTATTAGAACAACATCGATCAAAACAAGAAAAATATATAATGTTAAATAAATTAGGAATTATAAATTACTTCAAAAAAAAAATGATATAAAAGTCTATCTAGACCTATTTTAAGATATATAGTGATGTGCAATCTATTATTTTTATATTTAAAATTTTTGTAGTCCAACAGCTCAAAACAACCAAAGATTATTTTGGGACCACTGATTGATTTTTCCCTTTCAAACGGAAATCCTATAGTACTACCAGGTGCAACGCTAGTAAGGATCTGATGGGATCCCATTCACCGATCAAGTTGTCAAGAAGTGTTGAAAAAAAAAAATTATAGTAAAAAATTTATTTGCTAATCAATTGATCATATTAGAAAAACCAGAGAGACTCCATTAGGAACTTGAGAAATGTATGAAATTTTGAATTTCGAATCTATAAATTTATGATGTGGTAAAAGAGTTAGACATTGGACCTACGTATTTGAATATGTGACAAATTAAAACTTGATATTTATAATGCAAAAAGCTTTTTTTTAGAATTTCAAACATTTTTTTTATGAACCTAATCTCTCTCTATATTACATTTCTCTTCTCAATACTCAAAATCAAATGAGATATCAAATGTAGAATAAAATGGTAGAATGATTGCTTGATTATATACATAATAAAAAATGACACTATTGACGATTAGATTATCATGCAACGATTAAAAAAATAAAATAAAAAATAAAATAAAAATTTTTTTTTTTTTACAATTGTATTCGAGCAATTGTTTTTTTTTTTTGTTTTTTTTTTGAGACAATAGTAATTTGTTACAAGTATATTCTACTTAAGGTGAGAAAATTCAAATGTTAATTAGTAGATACTTCCATTAAAAAAAAAATTATAAAATTTGTGAAACTTAAATTTTTTAAGTCATCCTATCTAGAAAAACCTTCTAAAGTCGTCACTGTATAATACACACCCCTCCACTTTATTGCGTGTCTTTGTTGTGTGTTACATATTTTTATGGTAGAAGTTACAATAATTTGTAATTGAGAAATGAAGTTATATATTTTTGTGATAATATTATGTATTTTGTGAGAAATGAATGGGTTTCACGGTCCAATTCCTCATCATCTTGGGAACCTTTATCTTGGTGGGAATTTTTATTTAAATGGTGGAAATCTTGAGTGGCATTCTCAACTTTCTTTACTAAGACACCTTTATCTTGAACATGTAGACCTTAGTAAAGCAATCAATTGGGTCGAATCTATTAATAATCTTCCTCTCTTAAAAAACTTGCAGTTAAGTTGGTCCCATCTTCCGGATGTCATTCCTCCTGCGCATTCTTTCAATTCTTCTCCACCTCTTGTTGTGCTTGATCTCGATGAAAATCACCTATCTTCTTCAATATGCAATTGGTTGGTCAACTTTAGTAGCAGCCTTGTTGATCTTGAACTTTATGGTAACCAACTAAAAGGTCCAATTCCTGATAAATTCGGTAACATGATATCCCTTGTACATCTGATGCTATACGAGAATCAGCTTGAAGGTTGTATTCCAAAGTCCTTCGCCAATTTAAGTCATTTACAATCGTTAGATATGATGGCCAACAATTTCAATGAAGAACTTTCCAAGATTGTTCATGAGTTATCTCAGTTAGAGAACTCATTACAGACTTTGGATTTAGGGTGGAATCAACTTAGGGGTACATTACCTGATTTCACAAGATTTTCATCCTTGAGGGAATTAAATCTTGAAGGAAACCAACGAAATAGTCTTGTTCTCCTAGATTTGTCTAGAAACCAAATTACAGGGCTGTTACCTAATTTTTCTGGAAGTATTCAAAGATTTTCAAAGCTTAATTATCTGGACCTGTCTTCAAATTCTCTGGAAGGCATGATCTCTGAAACCCACTTCTCAAACCTCTATAGTTTGCAACATTTGGACCTGTCTTTTACCCTACTAGTTCTGAACTTTAGCTCTAGTTGGGATCCTCCTTTTCAACTTCGTGAAATAAGCTTGTCATTTTGCAAGTTGGGGCCTTATTACCCAAAATGGCTTCAAAAGCAAAATAATTTTTACAAGCTTGATATCTCTGGAGCTGGAATTTCAGATACTATCCCTAGTTGGTTTTGGGATCTACCACCCAATTTACATCATTTAAATCTTTCTTACAATCAAATAAATGGCTTGGTACCACATTTATCTTCAAAGTTAACTGGTTTTGTTGGCATAGATTTAAGTTCTAATCGCTTTATAGGTCAAATACCACCACTTCCATTCAATGTAACATTTTTGAATCTTTCCAAAAACATGTTTTCGGGGTCAATTTCTTTCTTATGTGCAATTTCTGGCACTGATTATTTCAACTATCTTGACCTTTCGAGTAACCTATTATCAGGAGGACTTCCAAATTGTTGGGAACATTTGAAAGCACTTAGTGTTATCAACTTGGCCAACAATAATTTGTCTGGGCCACTTCCTAGCTCAATAGGTTCCCTCATTGCCATTGAAGCTTTGCAATTGCGCAACAATAGTTTCTCAGGGAGATTGCCAAAGTCTTTGAATAAATGCGTAGAGTTGAGAATTATTGACCTGGAGAAAAATATATTCACAGGAAAAATACAAGCATGGATAGGGATGTATCTCACAAGGTTAATCGTTCTTAGTCTACGATCCAACAAATTCTATGGAACCATACCTCGAGATATCTGCTACCTTAACTATATTCAAGTTTTGGACCTCTCTCAAAATCATTTATCAGGAAAACTGCAACAATGTTTCAGCAATTTCTCTGCTTTGGTTCAAAGTAATAGTTCAGAAGGAACCACTTCTTTCCCCTACACTACATATGGAGATGGTATGTTTTTCTCAAATTTATATAACTATGAGAGCAATGCATTGGTTCAATGGAAAGGGCAAGAGAGGGAGTACCCAAAAAAACTGGGACTACTTAAAATGATTTATCTTTCTAGCAACAAATTGACTGGAGAACTTCCTCAGCAAGTTGCGAGTCTTGCAGGGTTGGTTTCCTTGAACCTGTCAAGAAACAATTTGGCTGGAAGAATCATCCAAGAGATTGGTCAGATGAAGATGTTGGAAGCTCTTGACCTATCTGCAAATAGACTTTCTGGTGAGATTCCTACAAGCCTTGCTTATCTAAATTTTCTTGATGTATTGAACTTGTCGAATAACAACTTGTCGGGAAAAATTCCATCAAGCACTCAATTGCAAAGCTTCGATGCCTCTGTATATTCTGAGAATCCTAAACTCTATGGGCGTCCCCTACCCAATAAGTGTCCTGGAGAGGAAACGATTGTGGAACCTCCAATTTCTACTCATAGAAAACACAAAGGGATTCAAGAAGACGAGGACACGTTTATTACCTCAGGATTTTATGTTAGCATGGGGATTGGTTTCACCGTTGGATTTTGGGGAGTTTTTGGCACTATGCTTTTTAACAGTCCATTGAGATATGCCTACTTCAAATTCTTGGACTGCATACAAAATTGGTTCTATCTGACTGCAGTATCGAATATGGCTAGACTACAAAGGAATCTTTAAGGAAAATCGGTATGTCTCACTTCGATTCTGTTACTTCTTGTATTCTTTTGTGTGGGCATTGTTTGGCCACCCTTGTTTACATGTTAAAATCTTCTTTTTAAATTGTAACCAAGATTTTTTAACTGCAAAACGCAAACCTTGCACAAGTTCTTGGGTTTCTTTTAGTTCTATGTTCTAATCAAAATATTCAAGTCGTATTTTAGTACAAGTACCTTTGGCTCTGTGGTAAGTTCTATTTCCACATCAATTCATGACCAAACAATGGTCTGATATTTAGTTACATTAACTAATTAGATGTTTAAAAAACTCAACTTGTCTTCAAATTTAATTTTCTGGTCAAAGCCCCCCCCCCCCCCCCCCCCCCCCTTTTTTTTTTTCTATTTCTATTTCTGTTCATAAGTTCTCTACTTTTATTGTAATTTTACAAAATCAACTAATCATGTGACAATGTGCTCAATGAAATGGTCGTGTATGCTTCTTTCTTTTCTTTTTTTTTTCTTTTTTTTTTTTTTTCAAGCCTAATAACTGAACTTAAGGTACGCAATGATTTTGCAACTCTTCTATGAGCATAAAATTCAATCACAAAATAAGATACAACCCTTTTATGTGGGATTATGAGACAAGCATTTTTAATGGATTCATCTCATGGTTGTATCTAATTTTATGATCAGATTCTAAGCATTTAGATTTTTCCATGATTTTATTTAGAAACTATTAATGGCTGCCCAATATTTATTTTGCTTTAAGTGATAGTTGAGATTGTTTAACGTTTTTATTTTTTATTTTTTTGGGTTGCTATATTTTCAAGGGAAGCTGCTACACCTAAGACATGAGCTTGTGATGGTGAGTTCGTGGTATACGAAGAGGAGTTGCTGGTACCATCTTTGCTTAGGCTCTCTATTTCTTTCTCGAAGGATATAGCTACTTAAATAAATAATTCAAGTCTGTAATTTGATTATTTTGGATTAAGTGTGTGTTTTGAAGGACTCCAATGTTTTGTTTTCGACTATCAGTGTTGTCAATAGTTATGACATTGGCATGCATGGGATAATATACATCACAGTATAACAATACATCTTTGCCGTGTCAAAGAATAATGCAACCTACATGATTAGCTGTAGGTAATTCGGGGCACCCTTTTCTACTCTGTTTTGTTTAGCGTTTATGATTGAGAAAGAATGATGTTATGATTGAGCTTCAGCATTGATGATTTTTTGTTTAATATGGAAGGAGTAATTTGTTGGAAAAAATGATTTTTGGGGACTTTAATTTAATATTAAAGTGTGGTGACTTTAATTAAATATTAAAGTGGGTCCTAACCATTTTTTGTGTTGGGTCCAAGTGAGCCAAAAATTATTGGGTTTTGAATAAGAAATTGCCAAGAAATTGCCAAGAAATTGCTTCATGATGTTAGATTCATGAATAGGATTTTAAAGAGTATTTAAATCCTTTTTCGTGGCTAAAGGGTGTGAATCATTTGGGCATCCAACTTTTCATTTTGTAGAAAGGGGCTATGGATGCTTGGTGTTTTAATGACTAGCCTTAAAGGCTGGAGGTTCTTCCTCTCTCCCCTATACGTGTATAAATTGAGACCCTCCTGTTAAGTTTCAATATAGAAATTTTTTGCTTCCATTTTACAAGTCAGTTTGTCAGAAAGTTCCTACATTGAGAGAGTGCTGCCACTGTTTTTGCTCTCTAAGCTAGACAGAAAGTGCTTCTGCCGTAGCTGGTTTTGACCGTCGTATCCTGGGAGACAGACACCGAGTTTCCTCAAGCACTCGACCCGTGAGGCGGCGAAATCTGTTTTAAGGAAACTGCTTCCGTGCAGATTTCGGTTTCGTCTCTTTACCCTTTTATTGTTTTGTGTATTTCTGTTGAAATTTAATTGTAATTATTAGCATATGTTCTTAGTATATTATTTGATTTCTTCATAAATCTATTTATTTAATTTCACTATTTAAACAACAAGCTTAAAACAGATTTTATTTATATTTTCTATGAAATTGATCGAATAGATTTATATAGACAATTAGGCTAGTTTTGTATAATGTTACTAGAAACTGTTGCGGAATTACTCACTATTTCAATGATTGTAAATTATGCAATGTTATTATCTAATTGCTTAGTTTAATTAGAATGCTCTATCATAATTTGCATATTTTATTGTATTACTATGATCTTGTTTTATGTGTATGGTTCATCATTCCCCTACCATGATTTGCATGAATTTTAAGGTTATAAAATATAATTTATGGATGTTGCAATTTTGACATGCTAATTCCATTCTAGTCTCAATTTGTTACATGCTTATTATTTTCTAGACTAGATTACATAATTTAATGTATTTGGAGTTATAGAGTTTTTATGAATTGTGTACATGATTAATTTGAATTTAATTGGGTGCATTAATCTAAATTATCTAATTGGGTGCATTAATGTGAATTATTTAATTAGGTGCATCTAATTCTATTCTAGTCTCAATTTGTTACATGCTTATTATTTTCTAGGCTAGATTACATAATTTAATGTATTTGGAGTTATAGAGTTTTTATGAATTGTGTACATGATTAATTTGAATTTAATTGGGTGCATTAATCTAAATTATCTAATTGGGTGCATTAATGTGAATTATTTAATTAGATGCATTAATCTGAATTATTTTAATTGGGTGTATTAATCTAAATTATTTAATTAGATGCATTAATCTAAATTATCTAATTGGGTGTATTAATGTGAACTATTTAATTAGGTGCATTAATCTAAATTATCTAATTGGGTGCATTAATCTGAATTATTTAATTGGGTGCATTAACTTTGAATTTAACTTATTTATTTGGAGTTATTAGTTTAAATGTTTATTATGATTTAATTTCATTTAGAGTATTGAACTTTATTTTAAAGTTTTAATTTAATTAGCATTTTAATTCATTGGTTAATTTTATAAATAGTTGGCTAGATGGTTTCAATTATTTATTATATTTATTTTTGTTTAGATTATTTGTTTGTATTTTGTTGTGGTTTGCTACTAACTTTCTTTGTAGGCATACCAATGCGAAAGGGAATGGGAAACAAATACAAAATCAAATGAATAGTATTTGGGATGTAAAAACAAAAATGTTTGGACTACTAACTTTTGTGTTGAATAGGAATACCTAAGCGTGGAAAGGCTTTTGGACTAAATAGAATCCTTATGGATTGGCTATTTTATTTAAACGTTTGAAGCATGTTTGCTTGAGATATAGTTGGTTTGTTTAACAATTTGTGGTAACAAGTTTTATTTGCTTATTTTGTTAGAAGCATTTTATATGCGTGTAATTGTTATAGCAATTTTTAAATTGCTTGTAAGTTTGGAACTTGGTTTGGTTTTCTGTGATAGAAACCAAAGTTTTAGCTTTGGCTAAAAAGTAGTTCTTATTTGTTTAGAAATGACAACTAAGATGGATTTGGTTTCAAACTTTTGGAGTTTGAGAAAGTCTTTAGGTTTAATCATTTTATTCCCAAAGTGTTGGAAAACCAAGTTTGGAGAAAGTCTTTGGTTATAATCTAATTATGTCCAAAGTGTTTTGGTTTTGAGAAAGGAAACCAAATTTTAGCATTAGTTAAAATATTTCTGATTTTATTCAGAAATAATGGGCGTAGTTCCGGGAGTACCGGTTAATTTTTATGAGTGGTGTAATTCTGGTAGCAAATTTTATTTGCTTGGGAATCGGTTTGTTATAACCTGGTTTATCCCCTGGAAATCTTAATTTTTAAATTGTTTCCTATGGATTAGGAGTCAACATGCTCTTGAATGTTTTGTCAAAAGGTTAACTGGGTTTTAAGTGAGACCGATGTGACCCCTCCAGTCTTCCTGGGAACATTCCTGACCATGTTCGATTCTAGGTTAATGTAATAATCCTCATCGCTAATCACCGATTACTGCTAAACTGAGAGTGATTATGATTGGTAATTGAACTAACTAGATTACTGAACTGACTGACTGAAATCTGAAACTGATTGATTGACTGTATTTGTTTAAATGCATTTTTCCATCTATTGATTGCTGATCGATCTGTTCATATTTTTATGTGTTAGATTGTAAATTGAAGGCCTTATCGGCGGCCGAACCTGAAGTTGATTGATGTCCTGTGTTAATTAGATTTTATTTGATTTTATGGCATAATTATCTGAAAAAAATGATTAGGGATGATTAAATTAGATTAAAATGGGTTAAATTGCAATAGTTGCTTTATTTACCATATTGCCACCCTTAGTGGGCCACTACCTCAACACATTGAGCCTTATTACACTTAATCAAAACATTTCCCTCAGCCTCATTTCTTGTTTCTGCCGACTAGAGAGAGGGAGGTAAGGGAGAGAGTTAGTTTTCATCTCATCTTGCTTGTTTGGGCTTGGGAATTGAAGGAATTGAAGTGTGGAGTGTTAATTAAGCTTCCTCACCTTGTAATTGAAGCTCTAGGTAAGAGAATTCAACCTTGTATTAATGTAATTGAGCTTGATTCTTGCATGATTCATGCTTCATTGTAGAACTAAGTCATGATTTAGTACAAAAATGTTGAATTATAGCTCATTCTTGCATGCATGGTTGAGATGTTGAATTTTGAGTTGAGTTCATGGCAAATTGTCACATGCATGTCCATGTTTTGAGAATAAACCATGTTTTCATCTTGTTTTTGGAACAATTGGCTCCTTAGAGCACCAAATTGAAGCTTTGAGATGGTTTTAATCCATGCATGTTGCATGTTCATCTTGTTCTTGAAAAATGGTTTGAAATTGAGTTTGAATTAAACACCCTTGGGCTTTGATTTCTCAAATTGAGCCGTGAATCATGTTATTCTATGTGTTTACAAAGGTTTTCCAGAAAAGGGGCCCAAGAGGATCGGATTTGGAGCATCAAACTTGAGTTTTAAACTTGGAACTCAAATCTGGAATTTCCAGATTTTGGTAGTCCGCTCGAGCGGGAAAATCGAGCTCCCAGCATCTTGCACTGTACATCAGTCCGCTCGAGCGGAGGAAGTTGCACTCGAGCGGAGGACTGGGTGACACGCTCGAGCGGGCGTCGAGCGGAGATTTCACCTATCCAGTACTTTTTGGTCCGCTCGAGCGGAAAAGTTTACGCTCGAGCGGGGACCTCTATTGCATGTCCGCTCGAGCGTGGAAAACTGTGCTCGAGCGGGACTCTGTTTTTCTAAAAATTTTGGAAATGTTTTCTGAGTACATCTTTGCATCCTCATCCCATCCTAGGCATTCTTAGGCCTAGTTTAAGACATCTTAATGAGGATATAGATGTAGAACACACCGAGGGAAACTTAGGGATTAAGTTATTATCTTCCCCAATTGTGAAACTTAGTGTGTGTTCAATCTGTTAACTGTATAGGGTTGGCATTCCGAGGAGACGCTCTAGCCTACTGTAGCCCAGAACTCTGTGAGTAACAATTGTGTAAAGATATGTTCAAAATGATTATCTTTTGAATAATGAACTGTACTGTTTTCTGAACTGTTACTGTTAACTGAATGAATGTATGTCCTATATTCTGAGCTGTATTGTGGCATCCTTAGCAACTACTGTTACTGACTGTTACTGTTACAGAGATCTCTGTCGGTTCCCTCGTTGGAACCACTACTGTTTACCGATTGATGGCCATCATTTACTGTTCGGTCTTTTAGACCTACTGCTACTGTTATGCCAATGGATGTACCACATATGACTGTTTACTGTACTGAATACTGAAATACTGATTGAAATGAACTGTTTTCACTACTGTAAGGACATTCGTTCTAAACCTCTTTACACCTTATGTTATTCACTGGGCTTTAACTCACTGCTTATATATATATGTAGGTGTACAGGCACCACAGGCACCAAACCGCGGCTAGAAGCGTCGGGGTAACTCCAGTTTTGTCAAGCCAACCTATGTGCCTCACTGCGAGGTTCCGAGCCTGTCATGCTAAGGCTTAGGGGTGTTTTAGCTTCTCCCTTCTGTACCGTTTTGTTTACTGTATAGACTGTACTGTACTGTTAATAGGGATTGAGTCCCTGATCTGAATTGTAACACCCTCAAAAATATCCCAAAACATACATAATAGTAAGATGCATTACTGAAGTAAATAATCCACATTTCATTCACCAGAGTATTTCTAAATAAAACATTACATGTAACATCAAAATAAATGCCCTAGGGGCTTATATCTTGCCAAGCCAACACTTGGTCACAACATTATGAGTTCTAACTCAAATACAAGTAAAGCCCTAGGCTTGAATGTTTACATGTAATTCAAAGAAAACAAATAACTAAAGACACAGCTTCATAGTCCAAGTCCTGCCAAACTAAGTCCTTGGAGGTAGTGAAGCACCTGGACCTGAAAATGATGTTCCCATAAAGGGTGAGCCACAGCCCAGCAGAAATATACTAAACCAAATATAAGCATTGAATAAAGCAATAGCATTTAATAGATGGTTAAACAAGATAATCACCATATCATTATCTATGACATGTTTCACTTTTCATTATTACCAATATGGCTCAGAACCTGGCCAAACTCACAACAGTGATGTATATATCAATTTTACATTTACTTCCAATATCAACAACACAAATGAGACTCAAGCTCATATCAAAACACTTCATACTTCCAGTTTGATACACATTTTAGTGCTGTATCAATAAAACACTTCAATATCAATAAGCACACATAAAGTGATGCTAATGGAGTCCATCCCCTATCTCCTCCCAAACAAAATCCGGTTTAGAGGTCCATCCCCTATCTTCCCCTAAACTGTGGAGTACATCCCCTATCTCCTCCCACACAAATGCAATGCATGTAAACACATAACATATACACACAATCAATACACATAATGTCTGTATTAATTCAACCGTCAAGTTAATGACTTAATCAATGTGATTAGTTTCAGTTATCCCTAATCCACATGCAATGTCTACAACATTCACGACTATCCTCCACCGATAGGCCAAAACAGTTATTTCTAGACTTGGAAATAAATAATTCAACAATTTAATAAACAAGTGATTTAAATAAACCAACTGCCCCATTAGATCAATAAATTCCTCAATCTCATGAATTTAACTAATTTCCCCAATGTTTCTTAAATTAAACATACAATTCAATTTATCTAACAACTAGGGTTTTTCCCAAAATTACCAAAATACCCCCAACATATTAAATTGCCAGAACTTAGAACAAAACGTATACATTGGAGTAGGAAATCCCTACCTCAAAGAAATCAACAAAAATGGAGAAGATGGAGATGACGACCCAAATACCAAAGTGCTCCAAATCCACAAACGTTCAGATCAAAACGAAGCCCTCGACTCACTCTAACTTTTTAATAAAGAATCTAGGGTAGTAACACTCTAGAACTAGATGAAACCTAGGGTAGAAGGTGTGTAGGGAGAGAGAGAAGTCGGACCTTAGGGTTTGGAATCAAAAGAGGATCAAAAACTGTTCAAAAACCCGCTGCTGCCTATTTAAACTGAACAGGCTCGCTCGAGCGAAGACTTGGTCGCTCGAGCGACCAGACACAAGAAACTCTCGCTCGAGCGAATAAAAGCTCGCTCGAGCCAAGAACTCAAAGCTTCAGGTCTGCAACCCCAGAAGCACGCTCGAGCGACAGAATGCTCGCTCGAGCGAAGAACACGAAAACATACACCTCGCTCGCTCGAGCGAAAGAAAGCTCGCTCGAGCGAAGAATCACAACTTTCAGGTCTATACTAGACGCAATCACTCGCTCGAGCGAAGAAATCATGGCTCGAGCGACCAGAAACAAAATACCCTCACTCGAGCGACCAAACCCTCGCTCGAGCGACCAACCCAAAAAATGGACAGCAACACTTGGTTTCTGAACCCAACCAACCTGGAACAACCTGCCCAACACATCCTATAACTCAAATGAGAAAATAAAGGACGACAGCAACAATTATACAATGACAGCATCTACGGAACCTAAGTCCGGATACAATAATCAAAAGGAAAAGACCAGGGTCGCTATATGAATGATTGTAAATATTGTAGATGTTGTTTTGTTACGGACTGTTTATATGAATATATGAAAAGTCTTTTGCATACAGTCTGTCACAGCTCATTGGATATTATTTATTTACTGTATTGGCTTCCGCCAGGCCCTGTACTCTGTTTTACTGTATTACTGTCAAGTAGGCCTTCGGTAATCTCAGATTATTGGCCGGTTACGGTGCTAAACCCATAGGGCCGGGTTTGGGTCGTGATAGAGTGGTATCAGAGCGATACTTACCACGAGTTATACCGCACACATGTGTCCAAATGAGCTATAGGGTGTCCTAGAAAAGCGATTAGGGCATTACACGAGCATGATAAGTGTGTGGTTATGATATGACTGAATATCTGTTAGTGTGCTAACCTGTTAAAGTAACTGACTGCCTATGTGATAACTGTTTATGTATGCAACTACTTATGATTAAAACTGTTATAACTGTTTATAGTGAAATGGATAATGCAAATACTGCTACTGAACCTGAATCATCTGAGGCCAGAATGGCCAAACTGGAAAGAATGATGGAACGAATAACTGAAAGACTGGATCAACAACTGAATCAACAGCCCCCACCCCCTCCTCCAGTACAGCCGGAACAAAATGTGAATGCTAATGATGGGGATATTATTGCTCTCACCCATAAGTTCAGCAAGTTGAAACCGCCATCCTTTCAAGGAGGCCTTGAACCATTGAAAGCTGAAGCATGGATCCTTGAAACTGAAAAACTGTTTGAAGTATTTCCGTGCTCGGAAGTAAATAAAGTACTATTAGCTACCTTCACCTTGCAAGAAGAGGCCAGAAGGTGGTGGATGCTGGTCCGTGACACCAACACTGTAGTGACTTGGGCTCAGTTTAAGGAGTCCTTCTTTGAAAAATATTTCCCTCAGTGTGGCAGGGTCAGAAAGGTGACTGAGTTTGAACAACTGAGACAGGGCACAATGTCCGTTGCCGAATATGAGACAAAATTTACTGAACTTGCCTGTTATGCACCTCACATGGTGGACACTGACTACAAGAAGGCCAGAAAATTCGAAGGCGGCCTTAATGTTGCAATTCTTGACATATTAAATGTCTTGAAATTACCAAGCTATGTGAATGTTCTTGACCGGGCTTTGATGGCTGAGGCAAACATCAAAGCACTGAAAACTGAAACACCGGCGTCTGAATGGCGTGGTAAAAAACAGGGTTTCAAGTTTAAGAAAGGAAAGCATAATCCATTGAACAAGAAACAGAATACGGGGTCAACGACTACTTCTAGTCAAGGGAACCGTTCAATACCGCCCTGTTCTGAATGTGGCAGAAACCACAAGGGAGTTTGTTACAAGATATCAGGAGCCTGTTACAGGTGTGGCAAAATAGGCCACATGGTTAAAGACTGCCCCTCTGCTCCGCAAACCAGTGGTAAAGCTACACCGAGTGCAGCAGCATCAACAGTTGCACCAAAACCGAACCCCAAAGCTACCGGGAAAGAGCCTATGAGGCAGGGCCGAGTGTTCGCCCTAGTACCGGGAGACGTACAGAATACCGAGACCGTTGTGTCAGGTATCCTCTTTATTTGTACTCAAAATGCATATGTACTGATTGATTCGGGGTCTACACATTCTTATGTGTCGCATGCTTTTTCGCATAAATTGAATAGACCCTTAGAACCTATGAACTATCTGTTAGCTGTATCATCACCCGCTGGGGGATCCATGACCTGTGCATACATGTACCCTGCTTGCGAAATTACTGTTGGAGATGCATATTTATTTATCGATTTACTGCCACTGAACATAGACCATTTTGATGTTATATTGGGGATGGACTGGTTAACGAAATATCATGCCACCATAGACTGTGTAACGAAACAAGTAGTTTTCCGTCCCCCTGGTTTACCCGAATTTGTATTTAATGGGGTTGGAGTGGTACCTGCTCTGTATTTGATTTCATCTGTGAAAGCGGTTAAATTGATTAGAAAGGGGTGTAAAGGGTATCTGTGTTCTGTATTGACCGTATCTACAGTTCACATTGCTAATGTGAACTGTATTCCTATAGTCAGAGAATTCCCAGATGTTTTTCCAGATAATCTGCCAGGGAATTTGATTGACAGGGAGATTGAATTCACCGTTGATGTAATTCCGGGAACACAGCCGATATCTAAAGCTCCTTACCAAATGGCCCCAACTGAACTGAAGGAACTGAAAGTGCAACTGCAAGAACTGTTAGACAAAAAGTTCATCAGACCTAGTACCTCACCGTGAGGCGCACCTGTTCTGTTTGTGAAGAAGAAAAATGGCTCACTGAGACTGTGTATTGACTACCGCGAACTGAATAAGGTAACTGTAAAGAATAAATACCCATTACCGCGTATTGATGACCTGTTTGATCAATTACAGGGTGCTCAAGTATTTTCCAAGATTGATCTCAGATCGGGATATCACCAATTGAAAGTTAAACCAGAAGACATTGCTAAAACTGCTTTTAGAACGAGGTATGGACATTATGAATTCTTAGTTATGCCTTTTGGAGTTACCAATGCACCAGCTGCATTTATGGACCTCATGAACAGAATTTTCAAACCATACCTTGATGACTTTATTGTTGTATTTATTGATGACATACTGATTTACTCTAAAAGTGTAGAAGAACATGAACACCATCTGAGACTTGCCCTACAAACCCTAAGAGAACAGAAACTGTATGCTAAACTGCCTAAATGTGAATTTCGGCTTGATCATGTTATGTTTTTGGGGCATGTTGTTAGCAAAGATGGAATTTCTGTTGATCCGCAGAAAATTGAAGCTGTAGTGAACTGGCCTAGACTAACAAATGTGACAGAAGTTCGAAGCTTTTTGGGTTTGGCTGGATATTACAGAAGATTTGTCAAAGATTTCTCCAAGATTGCCTTACCATTGACTCAACTGACTCAGAAGGGGATATCATTTGACTGGACCGACCAAAGGGAGTCAACATTCCAAGAGTTGAAAACTCGACTTGTGACTACACCAGTTCTTACCCTACCTTCAGGTACGGATAGTTATACTGTATATAGTGATGCTTCTCATAAGGGTTTGGGGTGTGTTTTAATGCAGAATGGGAGAGTAATTGCTTATGCTTCCCGACAACTAAGACCGCACGAAAAGAACTACCCGACCCATGATCTGGAACTTGCTGCAGTAATATTTGCACTGAAAATCTTGCGTCACTATCTGTATGGGACAACATGTGAAGTGTACACTGACCATAAAAGTTTAAAGTATTTCTTCACACAGAAAGAACTGAACATGAGACAGTGAAGATGGCTAGAACTGATTAAAGATTATGACCTACAAATTTTGTATCATCCGGGAAAAGCCAACACCGTTGCCGATGCACTGAGTCGGAAGTCAATTGGGAACTTAGCCTGTTTGCTTACTGGGTAGAAAGAATTGCTTTGTGACCTTGAAAAAGCTAAAATTGAGATTATTTTGCGAGAACAAGGTGGAACCTTAGCTGCTATTTCTACTCAACCGGCACTGATTGAAGAAATTAAAGAGAAACAACAACTGGATGACTTCTTGAAAAGGATCATCGAAGAAAGGGAATCCAAACCAAGACTGGGTTTCAAATTTGAGAATGATGTACTGAAATTTCAAAATAGACTGTGTGTACCGAATGATACCGAACTGAAAAGAAGGGTTCTGCAGGAGGGCCACAATTCAAAATTTTCTATCCATCCAGGGAATACGAAAATGTACCAAGACCTGAAATTGAATTTCTGGTGGCCGGGAATGAAGAAAGAAATTGCTGATTTTGTATCGAAATGTCTTCATTGCCAACAACTCAAAGCCGAACATCAACGACCCGCAGGCTTATTGCAGCCCTTACCGATACCGGAGTGGAAATGGGAACATATCACCATGGATTTTATCGTTGGATTGCCTCGCTCCAGTAAAGGTATGGACTCAATTTGGGTTATTGTTGATAGACTGACTAAATCTGCTCACTTCCTACCTGTCAAAACAATCTAAAATGCGGACAAATTGGCTGTAATTTACATTGATGAAATTGTTAGACTGCATGGCGTGCCTGTGTCCATTGTTTCTGACAGAGATTCGAAGTTTACATCGAGGTTTTGGCAAAGCCTACAGACTGCATTGGGTACTGAATTGAGACTGAGTAGTGCTTATCATCCTCAGACAGATGGCCAGTCAGAAAGGACCATCCAAACTCTGGAGGTTCTACTGAGAATGTGTGTCCTTGATTTTTAGGGAAACTGGGAAAGCCATTTGCCCTTAGTTGAATTTGCTTACAATAATAACTATCATTCGAGTATTGGCATGGCGCCTTTCGAGGCATTGTACGGCAGAAAATGTAGATCTCCGATTTGCTGGGCAGAAGTTGGAGATGGGCCTTTGCTTGGGCCCGAGATTGTGTATGAGACGACTGAGAAAGTGAAACTGATACAACAGAGACTGAAAACTGCACAGAGCAGACAGAAAAGTTACGCTGATGTTAGAAGACGAGACAGAGAGTATGAAGTGGGTGATCATGTGTTTGTGAAAGTAACACCGATGAAAGGCCAGACTCGTTTTGGAGTCAAAGGCAAGTTAGCGCCGAGATATGTCGGACCGCATGAGATTGTTGAGAAAATCAATCCGGTGGCGTATCAAGTTGCGCTTCCTCCTGAAATGGAGCATATGCACAACGTCTTCCACATCTCTATGTTGAGGGACTACCTCCGGGATCCTTTCCATGTGATAGAGCCGACTCATGTAGTGTTGAGTGATGACTACACTTACGAGGAACGGCCTTTACAGATTGTAAACAGACGGATCAAGAAATTGAGAAATAAAGAGATCCCGTTAGTAAAAGTTGACTGGCAAAAACCATGGTGACGTGTATGCCACTTGGGAAAGGGAAGATGACATGGCTAAGAGATATCCCGAACTATTTCCACTGAACCCTGTTTTCTTCCAGAATGAAGGTAATTCGAGTTTAGAGGACTAAACTCTTTATAAGGAGGGGAGACTGTAATAACCCTCATCACTAATCACCGATTACTGCTAAACTGAGAGTGATTATGATTGGTAATTGAACTAACTAGATTACTGAACTGACTGACTGAAATCTGAAACTGATTGATTGACTGTATTTGTTTAAATGCATTTTTCCATCTATTGATTGCTGATCGATCTGTTCATATTTTTATGTGTTAGATTGTAAATTGAAGGCCTTATCGGCGGCCGAACCTGAAGTTGATTGATGTCCTGTGTTAATTAGATTTTATTTGATTTTATGGCATAATTATCTGAAAAAAATGATTAGGGATGATTAAATTAGATTAAAATGGGTTAAATTGCAATAGTTGCTTTATTTACCATATTGCCACCCTTAGTGGGCCACTACCTCAACACATTGAGCCTTATTACACTTAATCAAAACATTTCCCTCAGCCTCATTTCTTGTTTCTGCCGACTAGAGAGAGGGAGGTAAGGGAGAGAGTTAGTTTTCATCTCATCTTGCTTGTTTGGGCTTGGGAATTGAAGGAATTGAAGTGTGGAGTGTTAATTAAGCTTCCTCACCTTGTAATTGAAGCTCTAGGTAAGAGAATTCAACCTTGTATTAATGTAATTGAGCTTGATTCTTGCATGATTCATGCTTCATTGTAGAACTAAGTCATGATTTAGTACAAAAATGTTGAATTATAGCTCATTCTTGCATGCATGGTTGAGATGTTGAATTTTGAGTTGAGTTCATGGCAAATTGTCACATGCATGTCCATGTTTTGAGAATAAACCATGTTTTCATCTTGTTTTTGGAACAATTGGCTCCTTAGAGCACCAAATTGAAGCTTTGAGATGGTTTTAATCCATGCATGTTGCATGTTCATCTTGTTCTTGAAAAATGGTTTGAAATTGAGTTTGAATTAAACACCCTTGGGCTTTGATTTCTCAAATTGAGCCGTGAATCATGTTATTCTATGTGTTTACAAAGGTTTTCCAGAAAAGGGGCCCAAGAGGATCGGATTTGGAGCATCAAACTTGAGTTTTAAACTTGGAACTCAAATCTGGAATTTCCAGATTTTGGTAGTCCACTCGAGCGGGAAAATCGAGCTCCCAGCATCTTGCACTGTACATCAGTCCGCTCGAGCGGAGGAAGTTGCGCTCGAGCGGAGGACTGGGTGACACACTCGAACGGGCGTCGAGCGGAGATTTCACCTATCTAGTACTTTTTGGTCCGCTCGAGCGGGAAAGTTTACGCTCGAGCGGGGACCTCTATTGCATGTCCGCTCGAGCGTGGAAAACTGTGCTCGAGCGGGACTCTGTTTTTCTGAAAATTTTGGAAATGTTTTCTGAGTACATCTTTGCATCCTCATCCCATCCTAGGCATTCTTAGGCCTAGTTTAAGACATCTTAATGAGGATATAGATGTAGAACACACCGAGGGAAACTTAGGGATTAAGTTATTATCTTCCCCAATTGTGAAACTTAGTGTGTGTTCAATCTGTTAACTGTATAGGGTTGGCATTCCGAGGAGACGCTCTAACCTACTGTATCCCAGAACTTTGTGAGTAACAATTGTGTAAAGATATGTTCAAAATGATTATCTTTTGAATAATGAACTGTACTGTTTTCTGAACTGTTACTGTTAACTGAATGAATGTATGTCCTATATTCTGAGTTGTATTGTGGCATCCTTAGCAACTACTGTTACTGACTGTTACTGTTATAGAGATCTCTGTCGGTTCCCTCGTTGGAACCACTACTGTTTACCGATTGATGGCCATCATTTACTGTTCGGTCTTTTAGACCTACTGCTACTGTTATGCCAATGGATGTACCACATATGACTGTTTACTGTACTGAATACTGAAATACTGATTGAAATGAACTGTTTTCACTACTGTAAGGACATTCGTTCTAAACCTCTTTACACCTTATGTTATTCACTGGGCTTTAACTCACTGCTTATATATATATATGTAGGTGTACAGGCACCACAGGCACCAGACCGCAGCTAGAAGCGTCGGGGTAACTCCAGTTTTGTCAAGCCAACCTATGTGCCTCACTGCGAAGTTCCGAGCCTGTCATGCTAAGGCTTAGGGGTGTTTTAGCTTCCCCCTTCTGTACCGTTTTGTTTACTGTATAGACTATACTGTACTGTTAATAGGGATTGAATCCCTGATCTGAATGATTGTAAATATTGTAGATGCTGTTTTGTTAAGGACTGTTTATATGAATATATGAAAAGTCTTTTGCATACAGTCTGTCTTAGCTCATTGGACATTATTTATTTACTGTATTGGCTTCCGCCAGGCCCTGTACTCTGTTTTACTGTATTACTGTCAAGCAGGCCTTCGGTAATCTCGGATTACTGGCCGGTTACGGTGCTAAACCCATAGGGCTGGGTTTGGGTTGTGACAGTTAAATGGTGAGACTAGTTTTGAATTAAATTTCCATTTGAGGGATTTTCTAAGGGTTAAGTTTAATTTCTGGAATCACAAAAGTGAAATTCTGTTGTGATGTTTTAGAAATGGCTTCAAAATGTGACAAACAGAAATGTTGTTCTACCTGACAACCTTTGCCTCACGAGTTTCTTAAACGAAATCATAAGATTGCTTTAAAATATCTCTGAATTGATCAGAGGCAATTAGTATGGTATCCTTGTGTTATTTATAGCATTTATGATTGCTTTGTGATTTTGCTTGAAAGCAAAGATGAGACAACCTGTTATAGTGGGTGAATATTTTTTGGATTTTTAAATTCCAAATATATTCTTAAATTGGTGGCTCCTAGTGAGTACAAGATCACTGATCATAGAGACAGAATCTGGTGGTTCCTAGGTGGTGTTAGACCACTAGCTACACAGTTATGAGATTGTGGTTCCTAGTAGTCAATAGATTACTGATCACATGTCAAGACATCATGATTCCTAGTAGTGGAGAGGCTACTGGTCATATGTCAAGACATGATGATTCCTAGTAATGAAAGAGTCTATTGATCCTATGTCAGGACGTTGTGATTCCTAGTAGTAAAGTGACTACTGATCATATGTTAAGACATTGTGATTCCTAGTAGTAGAAAGTCTACTAACCACATGCTGAGAAATTAGTGATTCCTAGTGATAAGACTACTGGCCATGTTATGAAGTTCCGAATAGTAGACTATTGAACACTGGATTTGTGTTTCCTAATAGTAAGACTATTGGCTTCAGAGTGATAGGTTGGACCAAATATATTTGGGTGCCTAATTCGGTTGATTACATTCTAGGAATGTATTTACTGTGATATGATTTTGAGAGTTTCATAATCATTGTGACACAAGGATCTGTTTAAGACTTTGTATAAATTCTACAAAGAAGACTTAATTTTCTAACTCAGAATTAAGGAGGATAATAGAAAGAAATGAGGGAGCATCTCCTCAGTGAAGGCAAATGTCATTGAGCATGGCAAATTTTTTGGGATGAGGAAGAAGCCTCCCGTGAACAAGGGCTCTATGTTTGGGGCCAAGGGGTGGTGTTGCAAAGAAGCTGGCATACAAGCCGCGGGAACCTGGTTATCGATTCTTTGGGAAGTGCTACAACTGTGGTAGCGAGGGGTTTTATCTTTGCTAGGGCTACACGCCACATCTACTCCGAGAAGGAGCTATTTACAACTTTCGAACCGGTTACTAATGGTATGTTTATGGAAAACTCTACTACCTCATTTGTTGAGGGAAAGGTGGTCCTGAAGTTAACCTCAGGGAAATAGCTAACCTTGAACAAAGTCCTGTATGTTTTGGACATTTGTTAGAATCTTGTCTCAAGGTCTCTTCTCAATAAACATGTTTTCGCATGGTTTTTGAGTCCGACAAGGTCGTTCTGACGAAACACAAGTGTGAAACTTGTGTTGAAGCGAAGTGGACAAGATCCCGTATGAGTTATGGAAAGGCGTTAAGCCTTCTTATAAATTCTTACAAATGTGGGGGTGTCTTGCTATTATGGCGATTCCGACACCCTAACGGGTTAGGATAGGCCCGAAATCCGTAGATTGTATATTCATTGGTTATGCACATAATAGTAGTGCATATCGGTTTCTTGTACATATGTCTGAAACTTCAGACATTCACAGGAATACCATCATGGAGTTAAGGAATGCACGTTTCTTTGAAGACATTTTTCTTTGTCGAACCTAAGAAGGGGTTTTGAGGTTTTGGAGCAATTTGATGAGCTTGCTAATTTTGATGATCAAGTTAAGAATCAAGGTGATGATCAGCCTAGAAGGAGTAAAAGGGCTTGGATGTCCAAGTTTTTTGATCCAGACTTCTTGACTTTTATGGTTGAGAACGAACCTCAAACTTTTCACGAAGCTGTGACTTCTCCTGAGAGTCCTTTATGGAAAGAAGCGATCAAAAGTGAGATTGACTCCATCTTACAGAACCACACCTGGGAGTTGGTAGATTTGCCTCCAGGTTGCAAGCCTTTAGGCTACAAATGGATTTTTAAAAGAAAGATGAAGGCCGATGGGTCTATTGACAAGTATAAGGTGAGGCTCGTTATCATAGGGTACAGGCAACGAGAAGGCCTGGATTACTTTGATACGTACTCACCTATTACTAGGATAACATCCATTCACATGGTGATTGTGTTAGCAGCTTTGCGCAATCTAGAAATACACCAGATGGATGTAAAGACAGCTTTCTTAAATGGGGATTTGAATGAAGAAATCTACATGGAGCAACCTGAGGGGTTTTCAGCTCCAGGACAAAGCAAGAAAGTCTGTAAACTTGTCAAATCTTTGTATGGTTTGAAGCAAGCGCCTAAACAATGGCATGAGAAGTTTGACAATGTAATGTTGTCAAATGGGTTTCGAATCAACGAATGTGACAAGTGTGTTTATGTCAAAGACACTGACAGAGGTTATGTCATTTTGTGTCTATATGTTGATGATATGCTCATTATAGGTAGTAACGATGAAATGATTAAAACTACCAAGAAGTTGTTAAACTCTAAGTTTGACATGAAGGATATGGGCATTGTAGATGTTATTCTGGGAATCAAGATTACCAGAACATCTGGCGGAATTGTACTTTCTCAGTCTCATTATGTTGATAAGATACTTGAGAAGTTTAGTGGATCAGATACGAGTGTGTCATCGACACCTGTAGACTTAAGTCTACATTTTACCAAGAATAATAAAGAGTGTGTCTCACAGTTAGAATATTCTCGGGTAATTGGAAGTTTAATGTATCTAATGAGTTGTACTAGGCCGGATATAGCTTACTCGGTTAGCAGGCTTAGTAAATACACAAGTAATCCCGATGCTTCTCATTGGAAGGGCATTGTGCGGGTGTTAAGGTATTTACGCTACACTCGGGATTATGGGCTGCATTATACTCGATATCCAGCGGTGCTTGAAGGATATAGTGACGTGAATTGGATATCAGATATAAAGGACTCAAAGTCCACTAGTGGATATGTGTTCACTCTTGGTGGGGCAGCCGTGTCTTGGAAATCTTCCAAGCAAACGTGTATATCTAGATCAACGATGGAATCAGAGTTTATTGCTTTGGATAAAGCAACGGAAGAAGCAGAATGGCTTCGCCATTTCATTGAAGATATTCCACGTTGGTCTAAACCTGTGCCAACTATTTGTATTCATTGTGATTGTCAATTTGCAATTGGTAGGGCACAGAGTAATATGTATAATGGAAAGTCTAGACATATCCGTCGTAGACATAATTCCATACAACAACTACTCTCGAATGGAGTTGTCTCTTTAGACTATGTAAAGTCTAAGGACAACATTGCGGATCCGCTAACCAAAGGGTTAAGTCGAGTGTTAGTCGAAACGTCGTCAAAAGGAATGGGGTTAAGGCCTTTGGAAGTTACCGGAATGGAAACCCAACCTAGTTGACTGGAGATCCCAAGATCTAGGTTCAATGGGACAACATAATTGCGTGTAACGGTGGTATGTCACTGAGGAGGTTAAACCTCCAGCCATTCTTTCTATCAGTGATACCTGCAAGTGTAGAGGATAAGTTGAGCTTTTAATGACTCTTATGTGTTAAGCTGTTGAGCTAAGTATTGCAGGATACTTTAGTAGAGTCACCTATGTGAGTTTGAAGTGGGGCCGCTTCTAGAAGAATTGGATAGGCCAAGATTCTTTGAAACCACTCGCTGAACCAGGCTAGTGTCCAGGGCCACACAGGGCACACCAGTGAGAACATAATGGTGGTAGGAGTAATTCCCGTGTGAGATCTATTGTCTCAATTTACATAAACGGTAGAGCAGTTCAAGATGTCTTATTCACTGATCAGCCAGTAAACTCGATAGGTTTTCACTGGGAGAGGTTCAAAGCCAAAAGCTACCTTCTCTGATGTCGGGGTTAGTTCGTTGTACTCTCTCTCGGAGTCTTTTTGGTTGAACGATATCCGTTTGTTGAGTCATTCGGTCAATTTTTATTCATGTGGGGGATTGTTGGAAAAAATAATTTTTGGGGACTTTAATTTAATATTAAAGTGTGGTGACTTTAATTAAATATTAAAGTGGGTCCTAACCATTTTTTGTGTTGGGTTCAAGTGAGCCAACAACCATTGGGTTTTGAATAAGAAATTGCCAAGAAATTGCTTCATGATGTTAGATTCATGAATAGGATTTTAAAGAGTATTTAAATCCTTTTTCATGGCTAAAGGGTGTGAATCCTTTGGGCATCCAATTTTTCATTTTGTGGAAAGGGGCTATGGATGCTTGGTGTTTTAATGACTAGCCTTAAAGGCTGGAGGCTCTTCCTCTCTCCCCTATACATGTATAAATTGAGACCCTCCTGTCAAGTTTCAATATAAAAATTTTTTGCTTCCATTTTACAAGTCAGTTTGCCAAAAAGTTCCTACATTGAGAGAGTGCTGCCACTGTTTTTGTTCGCTAAGCTAGACAGAAAGTGCTTCTGCCGTAACTAGTTTTGACCGTCGTATCTTGGGAGACAGACGCCGGTTTTCCTCAAGCACTCGACCCGTGAGGCGGCGAAATCTGTTTTAAGAAAACTGCTTCCGTGCAGGCTTCGGTTTCGTCTCTTTACCCTTTTATTGTTTTGTGTATTTCTGTTGAAATTTAATTGTAATTATTAGCATATGTTCTTGGTATATTATTTGATTTCTTCGTAAATCTATTTATTTAATTTCACTATTTAAACAACATAATTTGTTTGAAAATGAAAATGAGAAAAACTAAAAAGGAATGGATGATAATTGCGTTTTCGCAAATATGGTGAGTCGGGAAGAATTTGAAGAAAACTTTCAATTTTTTTTAGAAAGATGGACTTAATTAACAAAGGAGTTCTGTTTTATTCTAGGCAACAGAGCATGATGACTTTTATTCTAGTTGCTGTTTTATAAAAAATAGTTTTGGGGGTTCTTGCTGCTATAATTGGTTTTATGTCATTTATTTAGTTATTTTTATTTTAATCTTCAAGGGCTTTGTTGGGGTGATTTTGCTAATGGGTCCATTGTTGTTACGACTTTAATATTGCAATTTCAAGTGTAAGACGTTGCGAAGTAACATATTTTGGAAAGTCCAAGATCGAAATCACAGGGACTAGTTTGTTCAAAAAAATGACCGAGCACTCAAATAAAATATAGAAAAAAAAAATGATTTTGAATTTTGGAAGTGATTGGATATTCTAGGAAAAATTAATTAGCTAAAAGGTGAATTGAGATAATAATAAAAAAATGTATTAAGGCATCAAAGATCTTCTACCAATACTTTCTTTAAAATATTTTAAATTCAATTTTTATAACTTAATTGACACATATAGTAAGGATATTTTCAATCAGAAGATAAAAGTAATTATTTTATATAAAATTTAATTCTAAAATATTGATTATGTTGATTGATTGATTACACTATAAAAATATAATTATTTAATTCGTATTGAATATCAAGTTTCTATCGAACTCTAAGTCTCCATTAAAACAAGAGATTATATTGAACAAAAAAAACTTTTCTCAAATAAATAAACTAATCAATCAAAATAATCAGACATTGAAAATCATGATTAAATCATAAAAAATTTATAAAGAAACCATTAGAGTTTCATTGTTAGCCTTAGCAAAGAAAAGTAAAACATCATATAAATAAACTAAAACAATATGTATTGAATCCAACAAATTAGATTTCTTCATGCATTATGAATTCATCATCCATCCATCCAATTGTATCTTGCCCATGCATCACTCATGCTTCATCCATGCAATTATATTTGATCTTCACGTGTGCCAACACTTTTTATTGGCCATATGACGACACACCCCACCTTTCATTGGCCATATGATGCTGCGGCTGATGGCAAAAGAGTTTGCTTGATCGAATTTTACTTCTTTTCTTCATTTCCTTTTTAAGAATTGCAAATCAATTTCAAATCTTTATCCTAATTGCAAGTTATTCTGTAAAAATAAAATTAAATCATTAAACTCACAAGTAAAAATAAATTGAAGGAATTAATTTAATATAGATGTATTAGTGATTAAAAAGAATAGAATAATTGTACACTTTTAATCATTCATCAATTGCCAACTTCTTTCACTACAAGAAAAAACACAATCGGCGACTAAAGTTTTAGTCGCCAAAAGCCCCTTTTTTAGTCGCCAAAGCTATTTTTTCCACTTTCCGCGACTAAAAAGTTTAGTCGCCACTGTGGTCGCCGTTATATGGTCGCGCATTCCTTTGGCGACGAAACATTTGTTAGTCGGAAATACATATGTCTTCGGCGACTAAATAATTAGTCGCCAATAGTCAATTTCATTTTTTGGAATTTTACCTTTGGCGACTAAACTGTTTGTCGCCAATAGTTAATTTTTTATTTTATTATTTTTACATTTGGCGACTAATGACTTTCGTCGCTGAAAGTCTTTTAAAAAAAGAAGAAAAATTTCCTGCGCTGGTACTCCCACGGTTTGAAACCTGGGACATCCAAGACTTGCACCCCAACGCCTTTAGCCACACGTGCTCCCCACTACGCCACCCTCAGATCACATGAATGATAATGCAACATTTATTATTTATGTACTATATTCACTGGTATTAATACAAAATTGTATATATAAAAATAATTTTTTTTATTTAATATATTTCATGTAAAAAATAAAAAATTTACAAAAAAAAATTGGGCAGTACTTTTGGCGACGACATCTGAATTTTAGTCGCCAATGCTCCATTTTTTGGCTACTAATTTGTTTTTCTGTCGCTAAAACAGGAAAATCCCAGCTAAGGATAGCACATTTGGCGACTAAACAGAATTTTAGTCGCCAAAACCTGTATGTTGGGCGACGAAAATGCATTTTAGTCGGCAAAACACCCAGAATGGGCGACTAAAGTGTTTTTTAGTCGCCAAAACCATGACTTTTGGCTACTAAATGATTTTAGTCGCCAAAAACCGTCCCTTTTGGCTACTAAACAACCTGTAGTCGCTAAAAACCCTACATTCGGCGACTAAAGTGCATTTTAGTCGCTAAAACCAGTATATTCGGCTACTAACCTGTTTTAGTCGGGAAAAGGGATCAACTTTGGCGACTAATCGCATTTTAGTCGCCAAAAATCATACTTTTAGCGACGAAAATAGAATTTTTAGTCGCCGATTGTGTATTTTGTTGTAGTGTTTTTCTTTCTTCCATTTCTTTTGGCTTAGTTTTGCTTAGCCATTGCTGGTCTGGTTTTCCATTTGTGGAAAGTAGAAATTTTTGCAGAACATGGAAATTGCTTTGGTTCAAATGGTTCGCCAGATATATGGAAAGATGATTTCTCCCCCCCTCCCCCCCCCCCCCCAAAAAAAAAAAAAAAATCATATTCACACAAATATTACACCATGTAAATGGCTTAAGAGTTAATATTTGAAATTAATTGTCAAATGAGTGTAATCTACATGATTAGCTATAGAATCTACCATCTAGGTTTGGAAGTAATATTAATCAAGTTATTCAGTTGAAATCCAAAGATTTTTTTTTTTTTTTTTGTAGGACTCATTGAAGAACAGTTTTTTTGGTAGTGGCATAATGGCATTTCAGTTTTCTACTTAATTGGAGAAAGCAGATGATGTGAAATTTCACTGAAAGTAGTCAATGGACTAATTGATTAATAAAATAACACTGGGAAATTTAACTAAAGAAATTCAGTGAAATTTTGCAGAGTTATAAAATAAGTTCTCCTTTGGAAACCTGGCTACTTTAATTTGTTTTTTAACTTTTTGATTTTATGAGTGAAAAAAAAAAGTTGTGTTTGAGATAATTTGTGGATTTTTTATTTTTTTATTTTTTTTTGTAGTTGAATAGATGGGATGGAACCAAGATCTCATCACCAGAGGGGCATTTTTTATTTTTATTTTTATTTTTTTTGTAGTTGAATAGATGGGATGGAACCAAGATCTCATCACCAGAGGGGCCAAAGACAAATAAATTTTTTTTATCATATATACAAATACACATGTATATATAATATGATATATAAACTATATATATAAACATAAAAAAATTCAAATAGCATTGAAGTAATCTCTATTAGAATAAATAATTTTTTTTGGTACAAAATAAAAAGATTACGTAAGATGGTAAAAGAATGAGATATATATCTTTTATACTGAGAGAATATTTTATTTATAAAATAAGATATATATATATTTTAAAAGTGATATGGTAAAGATAATTTTTTTACAAAAATAAGGTAGTCATGGCCTCCCATAATCTTCTCCTAGCTTCATCCATGTGTAGGATGTGACATTTTATCTTATTGCCTATTTTAATCTTTTTTATTTTTATTGGCTGTTTTAGTCAAAATAGTTCTTGCCAAACAAGACCTGTCAATTCAATGAGACCTATTCTAGTTAAATAACTCGAAGTAAAAGCACTAATTTTTTTAGGATAAGATTCATTTTAATTCCTTGTGGTTTGGTCTAATTGCACTTTACCTCTATATCTTTTTAAAAATAGCCACGCTTTTGTAAGAATTATGAAGAATTTATGTATATTCAATTGAACAAAGAATACATCACTTATGTAGAACACTAAATCCTAATCCTAAACGAATACATCACTGATATAGAATTCTAAATTTTAATAGATATAGAACACTAATCCTAAATAGGAAACAAGAATAAACCTAAACCAATCCTAAATAGGAAACAATATTCACATAATATATACCATACCAATATTATTCTTACACCCCCGCTCAAACTTAAGGTGTTTCGGCAGAAAACACTGAGAGTTTGAGCGGGGCTGTGAGGAGGAAGCTGAAAGTAAGGTAGACTTTCGAGAAAAGAAACATGACAGGAGACATAAAGACGACAGGAAATAGGGTTGTAACACGGATAGTCTTTCTGAGCAGGACTATAACCCAAAAGACACAGAGGATAGATCGGGCACTAAGTTTGGTCCTATCTTTGCAGGGAAGAAGCATAAAACAGGTAGACCCAAACACGCGAAGAAGGGAGTAGTTACGAATTTGGGAGAACAAAGTCTTGTAAAGAGACCGACGAGAAAGAATGGGAGTAGGCATGCGATTGAGAAGAAAAGCAGCAGTAAGAACTGCCTCCCCCCAGAATGGAGCCGGAACTGAGGCAGAGAGAAGAAGAGACCTAACCGTCTCAATGAGATGATGGTGTTTACACTCGGCTCGACCATTTTGGGCAGGTGTATCTGTATAAGAAGTTTGGTGAATGGTACCCAAATTGGCAAAATACTCACATAATTCATTTTAAAAATATTTTCCACCTAAGTCAGACCGTAACACTTTAATTGTAGACCCAAACTAAGTAGTAATCATAGGCTGAAAGGTACGACTTATGAGTCATAAGATAAACCCAAGTGTAACGGGTGTGGTCATCAACAAATAACACGTAGTATACAGAACCCCCTTTGGTGAGAACGAGAGAAGGGCCCCAGACATCAAGTATGAACTAAAGAAAACGGTGTAGCAAATATAGAAATAGTTTACAAAAAGGTAAGGCTGTCATTTTGGCAAGTTTACACCCCCGACACTCGATAAGTTGACTAGGAGAAACTTTACCCAATATACCTGACTGAGCTAAAGATCGTAAGCGGTCAGCAGACAAATGCCCTAATTTGGAATGCCACAAGTAGAAAGGACTTGACAGAGTATCTAACTAAAAAGAAGAAAAGACAGTCTGAGAGGTAGTCATCGGCAGATGCAAGCTCTCCACCACATAGAGGTCTCCAACTCTACGGCCAGTTCCAATCTGCTGCTTAGACATCCGATCCTGCTCAGAACAGATAGAAGAAGAAAAGATAACATCAAAACCAGAGACATCAAGTTGACTAATAGATGATAAACTGATAGATAACTAAGGAATATATAAAACAGATGGAATAGAGACAGTAGACATAGCAGACAGTAGGACAGACCCAACAGATATAATTAACATACCAGACCCATTAGCAGCATTAACAGTAATAGGAAAGGGAGTGGGAGTACAATTTTGAAGTAAAGAGAGATGAGGAGTCATATGATGAGAGGCACTAGAGTCAAAAAGCCAGACAGACGAAAAGATACCTGAAGAAGACCTGAGCAAACCTGAATGAAGAGAAGAAACAATGGAGATAGATGAAGATGGCTGGGAGGTAGACAATTTATGTTGAAGCTGACTAATCTGAGCACTCAAGGAAGCCAAATCAGGATCAGGAGCTAGAGCAGATGCAGTAGAACCGGCGGAAGCCTGAAAAATACTCGGAGAAGAAGGGCAAAACTGGGTCCAAGACTGCTAAGAATACGAGCCAGACAGACATCCCTTCTTGGAACAATGATACTTCCAATGACCCCTCTGATGGCAGAAGACACACTCATCTGAAGTCAGTAGCCTTGTCTTGGGCTTTGCAAAAAGCTGAAGCTGATGGATATCAACACCATAATGAACCAAAACTAGAGAACCAATTGGGTGAAACCAAAAAAAAAAAAAAAACTGACGGGTCTAAATGTAATATCCAGAACCTTATGTGGTCTAAAGAAGAATAAGGGAGAACTATGGTCAACCAAAAAAGAACCAGGTCACGAGACTCAGAACAAGAGAAAGAGAGAGATGTCGTGATGCAATGGGTCACGACTCTGATGCGACTGATGTCGCAAGTCCAGCAACAACTGAAGATTTAGCTGAAGAATTGATGCCGCAATTCCAACGAATGAAGTCGACCAGAGAAGTTCGAACCAGATGACCAAACTAAGTAAACGAACCAGAGAGGGTTGCAAATCGAAGGTGAGACGACGCAACGATAGGTCATGAAGATGCAGTTGATGGGTTGTGATGTAAGGATAGACGGGTTACGACACTCAAGAGACCAATTCGCGATAGACAACATTGCGATTCCAGTGAGAAAACATGATTCCGATGATCACCCACAGGCCTTGAATCAGACACGTTTCGAGATCAGAAGAGTTGTAAAGAACCTGACGGGACAGAGGGTGATCTGATGACTCGAACTTGATCGAATCCAAAGAGCAAAATCAGAGATGATTTCGAACCAGAGGGAACCTTCAAATTGAAGGAAGAACTTCAAACCAATCAGAGGTGAGAACTAGGGTTTCGGACACGGCTCTGACACCGTGTAAGAATTCTAAAAAAATTTCTGTATATTCAATTGTATTTACTGAACAAAGAATACATCACTTATATAGAAAACTAAATCCTAATCTTAAACGAATACATCACTGATATAGAATTCTATTAGAATTCTAATAGATATAGAACACTAATCCTAAATAGGAAATAAGAATAAACCTAAACCAATCATAAATTGGAAATAATATTCACATAATATATACTATACTAATATCATTCTCACAGCTTTTACTTCCTTCATGTGATTTTAGATTAAATTGCAACACTAACTCCGTTAACTTTAGTGATAAAAAAAAAATCAATTGGGTTTAGCCTAGTTGGCCACTATGGCTTTCTTAAGGGTTTAATCCCCAAGAGAAGGTCATGTGTTCAACTCTCCCTCGGAGTTGAATAAAAGAGGCAAGCATATGCTGCTTTACAAAAGGTGGGAAGACTAACTCTCATAAATATTAATCTAATAACTAACAACTTATTTTCACCGATTAAAAAAAAAAAAACTTTAGTGATAAAAAAGATGATTATACTATTTCTATTCTTTCACTACATTTCATCATGTTTATAAAAAATCAAGCTAAAAAAAAATTCTAAATTAAATACTTTCAGTTAAGAAACTTGAATTTTTAAAATTTTAACTTTTAAAATTTTAACCTACTTATTAATTTAATCATATATTAAATTATAAATTATTCACATACATGTGCAATTATATATATATGAACATGATAGCAGATTTATATATACATATAGTTGTTTATATATTGAACGAATTGTCGATTTTAATTATTGTTTGTGATTTATAACCTTTTAATTAATTTAATTATATTTTAGATTAAAATTAATTCTAAATATTTAATTATTTATTGTAATTCTTAATATTTTAACTATTGTTTATTTTGTATTTTAATTTAAATATTTTTTAAACTAACTCTTAATTATATTTTATTTGTTAAATAAATTTTTAATTATATTTTATATATTAGATAAATCTTTAATTATATTTTTATTTTACTTTATTTTAATTGACATCTTAACAATTTTCATTATATGGAAACTTATAGGGTTATTTATAGGGGTGTAATTTTGGCCCAGCCTACTCGGGCCCGGGCCGGCCCATGTCGAGCCTTGTGGGCTTTCCCCAAAATTCAGGCCGGGTCGGGCCAAAAATTTAGGCCCATGTCCAGTTGTATTCGGGCTTTGGCCGGGCTTGAACAAATATTTTTTTTTTTTTCTACTAAAATTTTATTATTTTCCACTAAAATTTTATTATTTTCCACTAAAAAAAACATTGGGCCTTGGGCAGGCTCATGGGTCGGGCAGGGCTTCAAAAATGATGGCTCAGGCCCTGGCCTAGGGTCTCAGTTTGGGGTCGGGTCCAAACGGGCCCAGCCCACCTCGGGCCACGGGCCATTTTTACACTCCTAGTTGTTTATGTCTTTCTATGCAGTTAGTTGTGGAGAAAAACATTAATTTCCTCACTTGCATGTGAAAATCTGTCTAGTCAGATGGAACAACTAATAGTAGTAATTTAATCCAAAATCACAAGAGAGGTAAATAGCTATTTTCAAAGCATCTCCAATAGTTTGCCATTAGAGCTGCCAAAGCTAAAATATAGCAGCAGTGTGCAAAAATTGGTGCTTCAATGGTCTGCTATTCTTCTTGCCAAAGATAGCATATACTATTTCTGTTCTCAAATTTGGCAAGTTGAAAAATAGAATTCAAACAGTAGAAAACCTCTCAAATTTCAGAATCAAACCCAAATTTCAAAGGAGTTGCCAAATTCACAAATTTCATAATCAATTTCAGAATAAATTGAAAATTCATAAATATATCTATATATATATGTTTCTATATACAATCACAGAGACTAAGATCAAACCCAAAAAGAAAAAACATATGTGATTGATAAAAGAGAGAGTAATATGTATTTCAAGACAAAATTGAGCTTCATACCAGAAAGTCAAACCCACTTCTTGGGGAACCTCTTTCAAGAATCTACCACTGCAATGCATTTTTAGATTCCACAAGCTTCGTGTGGAGCCTATTGAGGGATGATCCAAGTTTTCTCAAACGGATCTATATCCTTCAGGATCCATCCCTCCGATTTGTATAGTACAGCACTAGAACCACAAATATCGCGCACAATGTCCTTGGAGACGTCAAGAACGAGCTGAAATCCATCTGGGTTTTCTCTATGTAAAACCCAAATCAGAGAGAGAGAGAGAGAGAGAGAGAGAGAGAGATGATAAGAATGAACACAGTGGGCCAGATAGATATTATGAGTGAGAAGAATCCAGAGGCTCTCATCTTAGCCGTGGATCAATTTTTCATCCAACGGACAACGGCTCTTTTTGTTCCTAAAAGAAATAACAAAATTATATTTTTCACAAATTATATATTTTTCTTATTCTCATTTTTTTTTTATTAATTTCATTCCACAACAAACCCTCCTAAATTACATTTTTATTTATAGTTTTTTTTCACACAGTCACTATGGAATTTCTAATCTTTATTTGTAATGTTATTTTTATGTTCCAATATAATTTTGAGTATTTAAATTTATTTTTTCAATTTTTTTTATATTTATTTAGTCGGGTATAATATAAATATATAATTTTTTTTACAAACAGCTAAAAAAAGGTCACAAAAGACAAAAAATAAACAAAAATAAAATCACAAAAAAATCTATATCCAAACAATATCTACAAACTTGGAAGGAAAGTTAGTTGAGATTTGTCAAAATAGCAAATGACCATTGGAGCACCATTATTATAATTTGGTAAAATAACACTACTCATTGCCAAATTATAGCAATAGTAATGGCAATATAATAACGGCAATATAGTAACAACCATTGGAGATGCTCTAAGGAGGTAAAATGCAACTGGCTTAAACAATATGTGGTAAAAAGGATTTTTCTCATTTTTTTAATACAAATTACAATGTACAATATCATTACATTTTGGATGACACTGATGAGTGAGATGGATGATCTTGCAGTGAACCTTGAAAAACTTTTTGATTTCTAATTGATTGTGGCCCAATTCGTAAAAGAGGTGATGTGTGGATAAGATTGTAGTGTCTTTCAAATGGGTTGTTCAAAATCTTTCAAAAAAAACTTGAAAGATTTGTAGTTTTTTGAACAAAATTGACATGGATCGTGAACAATATTGTTCGTGTGCAGTGTTCGCGGATTTTACTTTAAATTATGATCTTGTTTGATTTGTATTTTGAGATATTATTTTAAAAATAGTTTTTTGGAGAAAATTTTAAAAAATTAAAAATTTATTTAGTTGTATATTTTAAAAATAATTTTGGAGTTTTAGAAATTGGAATGATTTGATATGTTTTTTGTAGTTGAATAGATGAGTGTGAAAGAAAAAGTAATTGAGAATGAGAGTAGAGAGAGAAAAAGATGAGTTGAAAATATTTTGATTTGGGATTGAAGATAGAATTTTTTTTTTTGAATTTGGGATTGTTAATTGTTTATGGGATATAGTTTTGATTAAAAATTGGGGAACTCGGTAGTGGTCGGCATTCACGATCCTGTGAGGTGTGGTTGGAATTGTTGTGGCGCATTTTCTGGGTTGTAGTTTCTACAATCGGAGACTGGCTTTGGGACTCTCAAAACGTAGCTTAGATCTTGGACATGAGGAAGAAGCTCAGATCTTGGACATGAGGAAGAAGAGGAAGAAGAAGATGAGTTGGTGGAGGGTGGAAGAAAAGGAGTAGGAATAGGAGATGCTGCTAATTAGGGTCGTGCAAAAATATCATTTAATTCGTTAAAATGGCATCGATTCGCATCAATTCGTACCGCTCTATCTGCTAATCGCGGTTTAAATTTTAAAATTTATAATCTGCCTTCGAAATTGCTTCGCTCCGCATAGTTAATACATACATATGTTTTAACCTATAATGAAATATCAAAGTAAAAATGAGTGTGAGAGATGTGAGATTTATTACAAATTAGTAGTTATATCTATGAAAAATATTATGTAAATTAGTTTGTGTTATATATATGAAAAATATTGTACAAATTAGTGTTATATAATCTGCAAAGACTTAATAATTGGTTAGAATATTCTTCAATCCGTTAATTCGTCATTCAATTTTTAATTTTATTCTCAAACCGTTTGAATCACATTGCGCACACCATACTACTAATGATGGCGAGAGAAAAAGTAGAGAGAGAAACTATTGGGTATACCTCCTTATTGGAGTGTGGGACCCAATTGGTTTTGGAAAAAGAGTTTAATTTGATTTAGTATTAATTATAATATATTTTTATATATTATATTTAATTTGTGGAGACCCAATCCAATTTGGAAACAACTAAAGTTTGATAATAAACCCTAGATTTAAAATATTTTAGGGTTTGTTTTTGCTCATCCCGAAGTGAAGAGAACGGCTACTACACATACTCCACTTTGGTGAAATCAATTATTTGGGTGTGTGAAAAGTGGAATTAATTTGGGTGGTTCTTTGCTTCGTTTTCGGTGTTCGTTTGGTTCGTTATTTTGGATCTTCTACAACTCTGGTTCTGAAGATTTTTGTTCATCTATTTGGTGAGGTCTTTCCTCTTATTTATTTGTGATTACTTAGAATTCACCTAAGGGTGGTTTTGTAAGACTATTAGTGTCTCGTTTGTAATCATTTGGAACTTATTTGGTTGATAGTGGAATCGGATTTCGATCACATGGACGTACCTCACATTGAGAGAACCACGTAAAAATTCTTGTGTTGCCTTTGATTTAATTTTTCCGCATTAGTTTTTATTCCCATTGATTGATTTACTTGTGGGGAATCATTGATTTTTCCTAACAATTGGTATCAGAGCTTACAGTTTATTTGGGTTTATTTATTTGTGTAAATCAATGGAGGGGAATGTGGGTCGTATGTCTAGCTTCAATGGAAGCAATTGGGTAACTTGGAAAACTAAAATGGATGACTTATTATTTTGTAAAGATTTATATGGACCCATTGAGAGTGATAGTGGCAAACCCGAAGGTATGAAAGATGATGAGTGGAAAAGGCTTAATCGAAAAGCCGTTGGTGTTATCCGTCAATGGATTGATGACAGTGTGTTTCATCATGTTGCTACTGAAACTTCAGCACATGATTTATAGAAAAAATTAGAAGGCATTTATGATAGGAAATCAGCCACAAATAAAGTTTTTATGTTTCGTAAGTTGGTTTATTTAAAATATAAAGATGGCAGCCCCATTCCAGAACATTTGAATGAAATAAAGAGTATTGTTAACTAACTTGCTTCTATAAAAATTATTTTTGATGATGAGTTGCAGGCTTTGATGCTACTTAGTTCTTTGCCCGAAAGTTGGGAGACTTTGGTTATGACGGTTAGTAATTCGGCACCTGATGGAGTTGTCACAATGGGCCAAGTCGCTAGTAACTTGTTGAATGAAGAAACTAGAAGAAAATCAGCGGGTTCCTCTCATTCGGAAGCATTTGTTATGAGAGGCCGAAGCAAAACAAGGGGGAGGAGTAAGACTCCTCATGGTCGTGATCAAAGCCGTGACAAATCAAAAGATGGTTCTTTTTCAAAGAAAGACATTGAGTGCTATTATTGTCATGAGAAAGGGCACATGAAGCGAGAATGCCGAAAGCTCAAGAACAAAGAGAAAAGGCGTGACAAAAGTGTGGATAAGAAGTAAGAAGACACAACGGCAATTACTACCGATGATCTCATGGTAGTTTGTGAAGATGATTGTATCAATTTTGTGGGCCAAGAGAGTAATTGGGTAATTGATTCCGGTGCTTCTTTTCATGTGACTTCTTGAGTTGATTTCTTCACTACCTACACCAAAGGAGATTATGGTTCTGTTCGAATGGGTAATGAAGGTTTGTCCAAGATTATTGGCATGGGTAATGTTTGCTTGGAAACAAATTTGGGCTGCAAGTTATTGCTTAAAGATGTGAGGCATGTTCCCGACATTCGCCTCAATTTGATCTCTATTGGGAAGCTAGATGATGAAGGCTTCAACAACAAATTTGGTGATGGAATATGGAAGCTCACAAAGGATTCTTTGGTGGTGGCTAAGTGCAAGAAGACTCATACACTTTATTCGATGCAAGGAAAAATTTGTAAAGGTGTTGTCAATGCACTTGAAGATGATACTTCTACCGAATTATGGCACAAGCGGCTTGGACACATGAGTGAAAAGGAGCTGCAAGTATTGTTCAAGAAAGAGCTTCTACCCGGTTTGAAAGGTACACCTCAAAACTTGTGTTCATTATTTGGCGGGTAAACAACATAGAGTTTCTTTTCATAAAAATGTTGCTCCTAGAAAAGAAAATGTTTTAGAGTTGATTCATTCGGATGTTTGTGGTCCTTTGAAAGTTAGAACACATAGTGGTGCACTTTATTTAGTTACTTTCATTGATGATTATTCAAAGAAAGTTTGGGCTTTTTTACTAAAAACTAAAGATCAAGTTCTAGAAGTATTTAAGCATTTTCAGGCCATGGTTGAAAGAGAAACAGGGCAGAAATTGAAGTGCATCCGATCAGACAATGGTGGTGAACACATTGAGCCATTTGATTAGTATTGTCGCAGCCAAAGTATTCGGCACCAAAAGACAGTTAAGAAGACTCCTCAACAAAATGGCGTTGCCGAGAGGATGAACCGCACCATTGTGGAAAGAACAAGGTGTTTGCTTTCACAAGCTAAATTGCCAAGATCTTTTTGGGGTGAGGCAATGAAGACAGCGGTTGACGTGATCAATTTGTCTCCTTCTTATCCTTTGAATGGTGATGTTCCAGAAAGAGTTTGGACCGGTAAAGATGTATCTTATGAGCACTTGAGAGTGTTTGGTTGCTGAGCTTTTGTTCACATTCCAAAAGATGAGAGGTCCAAGCTTGATAGCAAGTCAAGACAATGTATTTTTCTTGGCTATGGGCGTGATGAATTCGGGTATAGATTGTGGGATCCGGTTGACAAGAAAATCATTCGAAGTCGTGATGTTGTGTTTCTTGAAAACCAAACAATTGAAGACTTTGGCAAAGGTGATTAACCGGAGCCAAAAACTAGTAATCTCATTGACATGGATCCATCTCCTTCATCTTCAGTGGATGATGAAAATGGGGGAAATGTGCAGCCACCTATTAAAGATGTAGAGGATGATGCTGTAGACGTCCCCGAACGTCCCCGAAGGGAAATCCCGTTTTGTTCATTTGGGCTCACTACAGTTCAGGACTCAATGTCACGGTCCTGTATCTAATCTCGCAGAGTGTAATGCAAGACCGATGAATCATCAAAGAGTCCAAATCCGGCAAATCGTTTTTGAAAAACAGATTTTTAGAAAGAAGTGTCAAACATGGACTGCTTTGCCAGATACAGAGTCGCCACCTAAATATTTTATTTTGGAAAATTTAGGAAACCCTGACTCGTTGCCTAAGGCCACGTGTCCGTCATCACCAAAGTTGCCTCGGCTCGGGAACTTGGGTACGATTGGGGAAGGTCACTTCGTGAGCACCCCCGCTCGCCCGATCAAAGATCGGCCTCTACTAACCATGATATCGAGTTTTGAAAACATTATGTGCTCTTATTCCGGTTATTAGCCTAGAATTACTATGTGATGTGCACAACATACAAGTATAGACTGGATCGCCTGTATTGGAACAAAACATTTCATGTTTGTTTATTTTGAAAATGGTTTGATGGTGCTACCCGCAAGTAGGCTAAGACGTGGATTTGCCACCCTTGGGTGGGCTTAGAAAACATGATTTTGCCACTCTCAAGTGGGCTTAAAACTCGCAGTCGATAAATTGTTCCAATCCAAATAACCCAACCTTCACCTGCAGGCATTCAGGCAGGTATATCACATAAGCATATAGCCTCATGGTAAGCATGCTATCATGGCAGTCACTCACACGCATGCAAGGATGCTAAAGCATAAACACTTACCGAGTACTCCGAGCCAAAACAGAAACTAGTTAGTAATCAATGCATGATCCTGGTTCATGTTAAGATGGCTAATGCAACACATGCAAAATGCAACTAGAAATAGGCTCGGCTATCCTAAGAATGACATATGAGATGCTACAAGTAACACGTATTCAACTTGAAATTGAAATACAATGCAGTTAGTATGATGCGCCGAGTCCGGTGCATGCAAGATAGATGAATGGATGCAAACATGCGAGCATAAGTATGCTAATTGAAACATGCCCTAAACTAACCATCATAAGCTGGTAAATAAAAGGGAGAAAGACGTGGGGTTGGAAGACATACATCACACGCACACACACTTATTACAAAATTGCCCTCGCTCGGAGGGTCTAAATAAATAATACAGGCCGCCTAATTAACTAAATCACGAGCTAATTAATTATTACAAAACCGAATTAATAACTAGCTACAACTAATTACTACACAACTACTAACTAACAAGTAAGCAGTAAATGAATGCTATTCCAGCTCTGTTTGGAGAAGAGGAAGGTATGCATGCTTGCTTCGGTTCTTCGCCTCGAAACACCTTCCGGTTGCTCTTTAGAGGCTCTGTTTGCAGGGTGTCTTCTAGTGTTTGTTGTTGGAACTTACCAAAACACTGCCGGGGGATTCACCAGTGGCCTGCCGGCCATGAAAGGAGAGATGCCAGCCAACAATAGGGCACTACCGGCCAAGGATGTGACACTGCCGGCCATCAGTGGTGCACTGCCGGCCACTGGTGTGCTGTGACACCAAGCTGCAACAAAGCACAAAATAGAGAGAATGGAGGGTCTTCTAAGGGCATGTATGCACTATACCACCCCATATCACCTCAAAACATCAAGGGAGAGGCCTAGTCGGATCCATGACCATCAATCACGTATCCCGATGCATGATGGCCAAAGATCCAACTTGTGCAAATCAATATGAAAATGAATGCACAAATAAAGCAAATAAAGCCTAGAACCCTATCATGAATCATCAAGATCTTCGGCGACCGAGAATTGAGACACGTTCTATCACTCGGGGTATGAAACGCCCCTCATTCCTCGTGCTCAGATTAACACTTAATCCAAACAATGCAACACGTAAGGATGGCAAACATGCAATATGAATAACCTAACAAGGCTAATGACATGCGACAAGCACATAGGCATGATGTGAGGTGACAACCTTGGACAACATGACAAAATGCAACATGACCATGCAACATGTAATGGGGCTAGCATGCGACAATATGCAAAGATGGAGCAAGCATACAACAATATGCAAGACAGGCATGCGACAACATGCAAACGGATGGACTTAAACTAATGTGGGCAGCTCTCAACTAAGCCCAAATCAGTAGCCAAAAGTGATGAATTGATGGCATGAAAAGTATGAAATGGCAAGGCAAACATGTATGCCAAGTGGCTCAAGTATTAAGGCACAAAGAGGACAACTCTTAAGCACACTTAAGGAGCAACAAGCACGGATGTATGACAATGAGGTAAGCTCTGAAATCTCATGTGAAGTGATGCCAAATCAAATCAACAATGCAAGCATAGCATATTATGATGCTCAAAGCTCGAAGTGAGCAAAGGGACTTAAGCCATGGCCATACAAGGCAAACCCGAAGGGGCCGAGGGGACCTAAAACAGTCCTAGGGTAGGTCCAAACAAGAACAAAACTAAGCTCAAAGCTAGCCAACATAGGCTAGAACACAAAGCCAAAAACATGGAGCATGCAAGGCTTTAAAGAGGCAATGCACTACACCTATTGAAACCAATCGTGACAAGACTTGGACAACATAAAACAGAGTTACATCATGGTATAATAAGACCCAAAATGCACTGAAATGATGAGCCAAAGGCTTAGGCTTAATGGCATGTACAAAAGTCAATTCTTGAGGCATAAAGCACAAGCTCTATAAAGCATTCAAGGCATGTCAAATGCAAGTGTATGACAACATTTCATGGACTGAAATAGCATATGGAATGAGGGCAAAGCATGCAAACATCACATGTATGGCATGGTAGGGGCCTCAAAACCCAAGACTAGCCTAAGCATTTACACTATAGCTATACAAACCACGAGTGATATGGCCATGGCAGCCCAAAACAGTCCTAGAGCAACCCAAAATAAGCATAAAATCATGTTAGAGCGAAGCCAAAATATGCTAGGATGATGAGTCAAAGCATCATGCACAAGAGGCTAGTAAACAAGATTTGTTCTTCACCTATATGGAGCATGCAAAGGATGATCAAACCAACTGTGGATAGGGTCATGACATGCCAAATGATGACCAAATACATGCTGAAATGTAAACCAAACAAGCTAGCATGACATGGCAAAGTATGAAGCATATGAAGCTAGTTTAGGGGATTTACACTACAAGTACATCATGCAAGCATGGAGTGACAAAACCAACCCAAAACAGATTCATGGCATGGTAAAACATCACCAAATACCTACTGAAATGGACTCAACACAAGCTAAGCACACATGCTACTTTGATGAGCTATGAATGGAGTTACACAATACATACTAGATGCATGCAAAATATGACCAAACCAGCCATGGACAGGGCCAAGGCAGGTCCTAAAAGTCACAAAAATAGGCCTGAACCAAGCCTCAAAAATGCATAGAGGGATGGTCCTTTGGAAGGCCAAATACGCAAGTAAACAAGACAAGATGAGGGGGGACCACCCCCTTCTATTTTGACCTTAAAACAGGGTTTTTACCACTGAAAATCCTTTGGATTTCAGTGGTCAAAAGGCCATGAAAAGTTGTTTTGAAAGGCCTTGAAAAATGGCTCAAAAGCTAAACAAGCTAAGGAACAAAAGGGAAAGACAACCCCCTAGCCAAACAAGGCTTAAACCAAGACTTTTAGGACTGAAAATCAGACCTTTCTTCAGTTCAAAACCAAGCTAAAAATAGTTTGAAATGGTAGTAAAACAAGCATGCAAAACAAAGCTTCAAAAGAGCAAGTACTTACCCTTGAAGAACCTTGAAGGACAGCAGCAAAACAGCCCCAAATCTGAGCCAAAGAACCTTCGATCAGCCCAAAAGTAAGTTCCAAGGGACCTCAAGCCAATGGTGATCAACTCTTCTCAAGGGTTGATAGGTTGAAGATGGTTGTATGCAAGCCTTCTAGCACAAATGCTCAAGAGTTCTTGAGAGAGA
This sequence comes from Camellia granthamiana, assembly GCA_036172215.1. Classification (NCBI taxonomy): domain Eukaryota; kingdom Viridiplantae; phylum Streptophyta; class Magnoliopsida; order Ericales; family Theaceae; genus Camellia; species Camellia granthamiana. The sequence goes on along the minus strand of CM069911.1, from coordinate 65,694,428 downwards.
GGAATGTGGAGAGAGAGGTGTAGAGAGAGAGGCTCTCAAAACTTGCTCAAGAAGTTCTAAGTGTTCTAACCCCCTTGAATATATGATATATGGCCTCATATATAGCAAAAAGCAAAGGTTTGGTCGAAAATATCTCAGCCAAGACAGTTGTGCCAGCTGGAGATAAAATATCTGTTGAAATCTGCTTTCTGGCATCAATGGCCGGCACCTTATCATTGTTGTCCGGCACCCTACCATTTTTGGCCGGCATGGGGCAGGCATTGGCCATTAATGGCCGGCACACTTCCATAGAAGCCAGCATAAAAAATCAGCCTTAGTCCCCGACTTGAAGAAAGCCTAACTCCTTCATCTGGATGCCTTTTCAGGTCATTCTTGTGTGCAAATTGAAGCTCCGGAAGTAAGCTTTCCAATGGTGGCAGCCTTGCATCAAAACTCCAACTGTGCTAAGAGATATCCCTCATTTGGTGAAGCCGCGCAGTTTTGATCCTACCCGGAGTCATGCCGAACTTCTCCCAAACTAGTTCTCTTCTCTCCTTTCCTATTTTCTTCAACTCCAAACCCCCAAACAAGGTGTTTTGAAAGATTTTTCAAAGATTTCATCTCTCATTCATTCATTTCCACTCTGTCCTTGCTCGGTTTACCAAAAGGCGCGACATTTAACAAAATGCGAGCGTCGGGACATCGTAGGAACCTATTTTCAAAAAGGTTTTGAAAGAGAGGGTTTTAAGGTCTAAAAACCATTTAAAATAGATTTGGTCCAAAATGGGGTGTGAGGTTAGGATTTGACTCTTCTCTTGCCGAAGAAATCGAACTTTTGCCCTACACACCTTTCACCACCAAGTAAACCATCAGTAGTGCCCAAGTCTTAAGGGTGGTCAAAAATGGGGTGTCTACAGATGCTAATCTTAATGAAGTTGAGTCAGAAATTGAGGAAGAGCATCCAACTCAAGAACCGCCACCACAACTTGAGTTGAGGAAATCTACAAAGGACCGACAACCTTCAAGAAAGTATCCTCCCAATGAATTTGTGTTGATTTCTGATCAAGGGGAGCCTGAGAGCTACTAAGAAGCAATTGAGCATGCAAAGAAAGGTGATTGGAAAAAGGCCATGGACGAGGAGATGAATTCCTTGCTTGAAAACCAGACTTATGATTTAGTGAAGTTGGCTAAAGGGAGGAAAATTCTGAAAAATAAGTGGGTTTTCAAATTGAAGAATGATGGCAAGAATCTGAGGTACAAGGCACGTCTTGTTGTGAAAGGCTTTGGGCAAAAGAAAGGTATTGACTTTGATGAGATTTTCTCGCCAGTTGTGAAGATGTCTTCTATTCGGGTTGTACTTGGCATGGCTGCAAGTATAAACCTTGAAGTTGAGCAACTTGATGCGAAAACCACATTTCTTCACGGTGATCTTGAAGAAGAAATTTACATGGAGCAACAGAAAGGTTTTGTGGAGAAAGGGAAAGAGAAATTTGTTTGCAAATTGAAGAAAAGTTCGTATGGCCTCAAGCAAGCCCCGCGGCAATGGTACAAAAAATTTGACTCTTTCATGATGAATAATGGTTTTTCTAAAACCACTTCGGACCATTGTGTGTTTGTGAAAAATTTCCTGGATGGTAAATTCATTATTCTTTTGCTTTATGTTGATGACATGTTAATTGTGGGTCAAGATTCTACCATGATTAACAAGTTGAAATTGGAGTTGAGCAAGTCTTTTGCTATGAAAGATTTGGGACCGGCAAAGCAAATACTTGGTATGAAAATTGTTCGTGATCACAAAGAGGGGCTGATTTGGTTGTCTCAAGAAAGCTACATTGAGAAAGTTCTTGAGAGGTTCAACATGAATAAAGCAAAGCCGGTTGGTTGTCCACTTGCGGGTCACTTCAAGCTTAGTTCGAATCAATGTCCTACAAGTGAGAAAGACAAAGAAGAGATGTTGAAAGTTCCTTATGCTTCAGCAGTTGGTTCTTTGATGTACATCATGGTTTGTACAAGGCCGGATATTGCTCACGCCGTTGATGTGGTGAGTCGGTTTCTCTCTAATCCGGGTAAAGAACATTGGGCAGCAGTAAAATGGATTCTGAGGTATCTTCGAGGGACTTCGAAGGTATGTTTGTGCTTTGGAGATGGTAAGCCGATGCTTGATGGGTTCACGGATTCTGACATGGCCGGTGATGTTGATTCTAGGAAATCTACTTCGGGGTATTTGATGACTTTTGCAGGGGGAGCTATGGCATGGCAATCTAAATTACAAAAATATGTTGCTCTCTCAACTACCGAAGCTGAATTTATTGCCATAATAGAAGCTTGCAAAGAAGAGTTATAGTTGAAGAAATTTTTGCAAGAGTTAGGTTTGAAGCAAAAAAAATATGTGCTTTATTGTGATAGTCAAAGTGCTATTCACTTGAGTAAAAATTCTACTTTTTATTCGAGATTGAAACACATTGATGTGAGATACCATTGGATTTATGATGTGTTAGATTCGAAATTGTTACAACGTGAAAAGGTTCACACGGATGATAATATTTCGGATATGTTGACTAAGACTTTGTCGAGGGATAAACATTTGAAGTGTCGAACTTTGGCGGGTATGGTTGATATCTCCACCTAAGTCGGTAGGGGGAGAATTGTTGGGTATACCTCCTTATTGGAGTGTGGGACCCAATTGGTTTTGGAAAAAGAGTTTAATTTGATTTAGTATTAATTATAATATATTTTTATATATTATATTTAATTTGTGGAGACCCAATCCAATTTGGAAACAACTAAGGTTTGATAATAAATCCTAGATTCACAATATTTTAGGGTTTGTTTTTGCTCATCCCTAAGTGAAGAGAACGGCTGCTATACATACTCCACTTTGGTGAAATCAATTATTTGGGTGTGTGAAAAGTGGAATTAATTTGGGTGGTTCTTTGCTTCGTTTTCGGTGTTCATTTGGTTCGTTATTTTGGATCTTCTACAACTCCGGTTCTGAAGATTTTTGTTCATCTATTTGGTGAGGTCTTTCCTCTTATTTATTTGTGATTATTTGGAATTCACCTAAGGGTGGTTTTGTGAGACCATTAGTGTCTCGTTTGTAATCGTTTGGAACTTATTTGGTTGATAGTGGAATCGGATTTCGATCCCATGGACGTACCTCACATTGAGGGAACCACGTAAAAATTCTTGTGTTGCCTTTGATTTAATTTTTCCGCATTAGTTTTTATTCCCATTGATTGATTTACTTGTGGGAAATCATCGATTTTCCCTAACAGAAACAAGAAAGAGAGATTCATTATCATTTATGTACATCTGGGATTGGGTAAAGAGAAGAGCGTGGCCTTCACGCAGTGTTGGCCAATTGGGGCAAAAACTCCCCCAAGCAAATTCCACCTCATTCAGGGGGGTCGGGGGAGGAAATTCGGTGTACCTAGTGGGACTGTTTGTTTATAGGCATCTCTTGTTTGCATGATAAAATCTTCTTTTAAATTGTAACCAAGATTTTTTTGGATAAATTATACCATACTTTTTAATTAGTTCTATTTTGAAACTTAATTTTAAATTTTTTTATTAATTTGATTCAATTGATTATAACTGTCTGTTAATAATTTTTTTATTATTAAAAATGCGTACATAATCTGCAAGATCATGTTTTTAGAGATAAAATTATAAACTTGATTAACTCAGTAAATTAACCTCAACTAACTAACTATTTTATATCAAAAACTCTATCTGCGTTATCAATTGGAGACTAAATTGACACGAACTTTAAAATTGATGGTCAAAATTGAGTTAATTGCAAATATATGGACCAAAATAATACAAGAGACAAAATGCATAAACTACTACGTATACCTACACCCCATAAGGTTTGTTTATAATATAGTTTCCTCTATGTGATTTTACAAATTACACTGAACCCCTGTCAGAGTTGGTTCATTAACACCTTTAACAGAAAAAAATAAAATGACTGTATTACCCTCAATTGAGGGTATGAATTTTCCAAGCTATCCTCACCTTTTCACCTCCCCTTCCACAACTCAAACACAGCCAATAACACAACTACCATCCACCACCCACAACCACCATGACGCAGCATCTCGTATCATTCACTACCACCTAACCCATTGCTACCATATCCCACCCCTACCATTCAACTTAAGTTTGCATTGATTGGGGGTTGTTGGGTTTGATGCTAAGGGTTGTGTGTTGGATGTTGAGAGAGATGCATAGAGAGGAAACATCAGAAATAGAACTCAGCCAGTATTTTTTTCTGTTAGAAATGGTTTGAAAATTCTGGGTAAAAACAGAATTTTTATTAAACTTCGGTCTAATATTTAGGTAGGACCCGTGCGTCGATTTTCGCGGGTCAAAGTGGTAACTCGTTCTATGCCACGTTGTGATTCACGTGGTATATTTGGTTGCTCAAAATCATTATCGAGTGAATAGGAAATTGAAGCCAAAGTGTGCTCCATGAAAATGGAGTTTTGGTGGAAAATCCTTAAAGGTTGAAAAATGGCTTGTCCCACATTGATTTGGTGGGAAGTTTTGAGTGGGTTTATAAGGCATGGGATTGGAACTTGGGGTGTGCCCCAAGAGATACCCAAGTTTTGTAGAGAGGGAGGTTATGGACAAAATGGGTTAGACCCATTGGACCTAAAAATCACCATCCACCGCCGTCTGTCCAGTCGGGCGGGCTAGGCTTGGGCACGGGTGCGTGGTGTGAGGTTGGGTTGGGCTTGTCCGGCCCAATGCTAATATTTTTGGGCCAAAAACATTTGAGTTTATTTTATTTATATTGAGATAAAATCTGTCCGTTTTTATTTCAAAATTCTGGTTGGAAATTAAATTCAAATTTTGTAATGCACCTCTTCAGAATTTTTGTCCAAACCGAATCTATTCCACCTGAACAGATTTCAAATCTGTTTAATTTTCAAATTCAAACAGATTCGATTATTTGTCTAAACAATACCAGTTCAAACCCAACCGGTTCAGTACCTGTTTAATTCAAAACCAGCAGCCACCAATCCATCTATAAATAGGCAGCCCTCATTTGATGTTTTAATTCACAATTTTTCGTACTTCTCCTCTACTAAAATTCTCTGCATTTTGCTGCATATAATTTCTGTGAGAAAGAGTGTAAACACTTAGTGTGTTCATTGGGCAAACAATTTGTACTGTTGCTATTGTTTGCTATTGATCATTTCATCCTGAGAGATAGATGTCCACATTCTGAAAGCACCATGGAGAAGACGAATCTGTCTTAAGGACACAGTGTCTAACACTTGACTTGATCAGATTATTATTCAAAGAAATTAATCAAGTAAGTTAATACTTTTCCTGTTTCATTTTTATTTATTTAAATCAGATTTTTGATTTTGTTTTTTGTAACAAAATAAAATTCTATTTTTATTTATTTATTTATTTTATTTGTTGGTTTGATTTTTGTAATCAAACATTCTCTCCCCTTTCGTATTTTTCTTTTGTATTCTGTTTGTCGATTAGTACCCAAACAGAATTAATTTAAGTATAGTAAAGATTGTCCAACAATCTTAAGACATATTATTTTTTGTATCTTTATTATATTTAATTTTCTGTGTTTTTACAAAGTGATATTCTGGTTAGAAAATACAAATAGTATTTATAAACTATTTAACAGATAGTAGTAATATACTGTCTATTTTCTTTGACAACTAGTAGTAATATACTGGTGTCATTAACAATTGCGAAATATTATTTGGTGTTACAGAAAATTATTGTGGTATTTTATTTTTCTGGTTTTAGTGACAAGGAAAATAAAATTATTTTGTGTTATAATTTATTTTCTGGTTTTAGTAACTAGAAAATTAATTTGTGGTGTGTTTTTCTGATTTTTGTAATCAGATATTATGGCTACTACAACTGAAACTGCAACTGGAAGTGGTACTCCAATTGTTACACCAACACCGGTCCCTATCCAGAACTATGTTCAAGTACCAATAAATCATGGAGAAAAATCGGAAAAATTTAACGGTGCTGAGTTTAAGAGATGGCAGCAGAAGATGCTGTTCTATCTTACAACTCTAAATTTGGCCTGATTTCTCCATGAAGAGGCTCCAGCACTTAAAGAGGGTGAAAGTGATCGGCAAGTTGTTGCCGCTATAGATGCTTGGAAACATTCAGATTTCCTATGCAGAAACTACATCCTCAATGGCCTTGACAACAAGCTGTATAATGTTTACAACCCTCTGAAGTCAGCAAAAGAATTGTGGGATTCTTTGGAGAAGAAATATAAGACAGTGGATGCTGGCACGAAGAAATTTGTTGTCGGTAAATTTCTGGACTTTGTTATGGTAGACTCCCAAACGGTAATTTCTCAAGTTCAAAATTTTTAAATAATTTTGCATGATATTCATTCAGAAGGTATGTCTCTTAGCGAGTCTTTCCAAGTCGCTGCTCTAGTGGAAAAGTTACCACCGGCTTGGAAAGATTTCAAAATTATTTAAAACATAAACGCAAGGAGATGACCATGGATGAATTGATTGTAAGATTGAGAATTGAGGAAGATAATCGAAAGGCTGAAAAGAGGAGTGGGAAAAATCCCATTGAGTCCAAGGCTAATGTGGTTGAACAAGTTCACAAACCACATAACAAAAAGATGAAGTTTACTGGAGATGGTCCTAAACAAGGCGACAACAATGGCAACAAGAAGTTCAAAGGAAAATGTTATAACTGTGGCAAGACTGGACATCGAGCTTCTGACTGCCGCTGCCCTAAGAAGGATCTCGAAAGTACAAGCAAGAAGACTACCAATCACGCCAATGTAACTGAACTAGATTACATCTCTAACGGGGTGAATGACATCAACCTCTCTGCTGTGGTGTCTGAGGCTAATTTGGTTGGAAATCCCAATGAATGGTGGGTTGACACTAGAGCAACTCGTCATATTTATGCGGACAAGAATACGTTCACTATCTACAATGAGGCTGCAGATGGTGAACAACTTTTTATGGGAAATTCTTCTACTTCTACTGTGGCTAGACAAGGAAAAGTGATCTTGAAGATGACATCAGGGAAAGAACTGACCCTCAACAATGTACTGCATGTACCTGACATCCGGAAGAATTTGGTTTATGGCTCTTTGTTAAGTAAAAATGGTTTTAGGCTTGTTTTTAAGTCTAATAAATTCGTATTATCAAAGAGTGGTATGTATGTTGGTAAGGGATACATGAGTGATGGTCTCTTCAAATTAAATGTAATGACAGTTGTACCAAAAGTTGTTATGAATAAGATAACACATCTTTTGCTTATATTCTTGAGTCAAATTTATGGCATGATAGATTAGGACATGTAAATTTTGATGCTTTGCGTAGATTAATTGGTTTGGATTATATACCAAAGTTTGAAATTGATCCTAATCATAAATGTGAAATTTGTGTAGAAGCGAAACTAACTAAGGCTCCATTTAAATCGGTTGAAAGGAAAACCGAATCTCTAGAATTAATTCATACAGATGTATGTGATCTTAAATTTGTTCAAACTAGAGGAGGCAAAAATTATTTCATAACATTTATCGATAATTCACTACAAGAAAAAACACTTTTGGCGACCACCTATTTTTTTTGGTCGCAAATAGTCCACTTTCTGCGACTAAAATCTAACTTTTGGCGACCACAATGTTTTGGTCGCGGAAAATTACCTTTTGGCGACCAAAAAATAAGTTGGTCGTGGAAAGTATACCTATTGGTGACCAAAGGCTTTTTTGGTCGTGGAAGATCACCTTTTGGCGACCAAAAAAATGTTGGTCGTGGAAAGTATACCCTTTGGCGACCAAAGGCTTTTTTGGTCGTGGAAAGTATACCTTTTGGCGACCAAAAAAAAAGGTGGTTGTGGAAAGTATACCTATTGGCGACCAAAGGCTTTTTTGGTCGCAGAAAGTATACCCTTTAGCGACCAAAAAAAAAGTTGGTTGCGGAAAGTATACCTATTGGCCACCAAAGGCTTTTTTGGTCGCGGAAGATTACCCTTTGGCGACCAAAAAAAAAAGTTGGTCGCGGAAAGTTATGGCGGGATAACTTTTAAAAAAAACGGATACTTCTATAATTACATGCTATTTTTCTGTTTAGGCATTAAAAGTTTTATAAAATAATATATAACCCATTTTTTATGGGTTATATATTTTCTCTGCCAAATATAAACAAGAAGCGTGTTATTGGCAGAGTGGATTGGGTGCATGGTGACTCCTTGGTCAGGAGTTTAAGTCCCAGGCAGCACAAAAGAATTATTTTTTTTGGGTCAAGGCGCTAACTTTTGGCGACCAACTTATCTTTGGTCGCTAAAAGTTCATTTTTGGCTAATATGAATTGGACTTTCTGCAACCAAAAAAGTTGGTCGCCAATGGTCACTTTTAGCGACCAAAGGCTTTTTTGGTCACAGAAAACTATCTGTCACGAGGCTTTAGCAACCAACTCGCGACCAACATATTTTGGTCGCGAAAAGGTTTTAGCGATCAAATATGGTACTTTTCGCGACCAAAATGTTATTCGCGGAAAGTGTTTTTTCTTGTAGTGATTGCACAAGATATTATTATGTTTATTTACTTAGAAGTAAAGATGAAGCCTTAGAAATGTTTAAACTCTACAAAACAGAAGTTGAAAATCAACTTGGCAAATCCATTAAAATGGTTAGAAGTGAAAAGGGTGGTGAATATGATGCACCATTAAATGAATTTTGTGCACAACATGACATTATTCACCAGACTACAACACCCTATTCTCCTCAACAAAATGGAATTGCTGAAAGGAAGAATAGAGCTCTAAAAGAAATGATGAATGCCATGTTACTAAGTTCAGGCTTACCACAGAACTTGTGGGGGGAAGCAATATTGTCTGCTAATTATGTTCTTAACAGAATATCCCACAAGAAAACCAGCAGCACTCCTTATGAATTGTGGAAAGGCCGACCGCCTTCCTACAAATACTTAAAAGTGTGGGGGTGTTTGGCAAAATTTGAAGTTCTTGTTCCTAAAAAGACTAAGATTGGACCAAAAATAGTAGATTGTGTGTTTATTGGTTATGCTCAGAATAGTAGTGCATATCGGTTTCTGACTCATAAATCAGAAATACCTGATATAACTGTGAGCACTATTATATAGTCAAGGAATGCTGTGTTTTTTGAACATGTCTTTCCTTACAAGAAATGACGGGAATTAAATTCACAGAAAAGAACTTATGATTGTACACAAAGTCAAAAGACTAATGACAATCAAACACAAGAGACTAGTAATGGTCTCGACCAACAGGATTTAACTGATGATGAATCAAGACGAAGTAAGAGAGCGAGAACATCAAGATCCTTTGGTCCAGATTTTCTGACATACCTGTTAGAAAATGAACCTCAAAACTTTAAGGAAGCAATGGCAGGTCCTGAAGCACCTTTGTGGAAAGAGGCTGTTAATAATGAAATTGAATCTATTATGCAAAATCATACTTGGGAATTGGTGGACCTTCCACCTTGTTCTAAACCTCTTAGATATAAATGGATATTCAAGAGAAAAATGAAAGCAGATGGTTCAATTGACAAGTATAAAACAAGACTTGTAGTTAAAGGTTACAGACAAAAAGAATGTCTGGACTATTTTGACACATATTCTCCTGTGACAAGAACAACATCCATTCGTATGCTTATTGCTATAGCAGCGTTGTTCAATTTAGAAATACATCAAATGGATGTTAAGACAGCTTTCTTAAATGGTGATCTAAATGAAGAGATCTATATGGAGCAACCTGAAGGGTTTGTAGTACCGGGGCAAGAAAAGAAAGTTTGTCGGTTTGTAAAATCACTTTATGGATTAAAACAAACACCTAAGCAATGGCATGAAAAATTTGATCATGCAATGCTTACTAATGGGTTTAAGATAAACGAATGTGACAAGTGCGTCTATGTTAAAAATACTGACCAAGGATATGTCATAGTTTGTCTTTATGTGGATGACATGCTTATCATTGGAAGCAGTCAAAACATAATCAAGTCAACTAAGCAAATGTTTAACAAAAGATTTGATATGAAAGATATAGGGGTCGCAGATGTTATATTAGAAATGAAAATTACTAAAACATCTGACGGATATTTATTATCTCAATCACATTATATTGAGAAAATTCTTGGTAAATTTATCAAGGATGATATGAATTTAGCTAGAACACTTGTAGACATCAGTCATTATTTATCGAAAAATAAAGGTGATGTGGTGTCTCAGTTAAAATACTCCCAAATTATAGGAACCTTAATGTACCTAATGAATTGTACTCATCCTCACATAGCTTATGCAGTCAGTAAATTGAGTACGTACACTAGTAACCTCGGAGAAGACCATTGGAAGGCGATCATACGGGTTCTTAGATATCTAAGATCTACCCGTGATCATGGTTTGAACTTTACTTGATATCCAATAGTACTCGACGGTTATTGTGATGCAAATTGGATATCGGATACTAAAGATTCAAAATCCACTAGTGGATATGTCTTTACTCTGAGAGGTGCTGTTGTTTCTTGGAAATCCACGAAACAAACATGCATTGCGCGATCCATAATGGAATCTGAGTTCATTGCTTTAGACAAAGCAGGAGAAGAAGTAGAATGGCTTCGTCACTTCTTAGAAGACATTCCAATGTGGCCAAAACATGTGCAAGCTATTTGCATTCATTGTGATAGTCAATCTGAAATAGGCAGGTCAAAGAGTCATATGTATAATGGTAAGTCTCGATACATTCGTCGTCGACATAATACTGTAAGGCAACTGCTCTCAAATGGAATAATCTCAATAGATTATATAAAATCTAAAGAGAATATTGCGGATCCGTTAACAAAAGGTTTGACTAAAGAGGAAGTGTATAGTTTATCTAAGGGGATGTGATTAAAGCCTATTACATAAGAGTCATCATAATGGTAACCCTACTTATATGACTGGAGATCCCAAGAACTAAGTTCAAAGGGACAACTAAGTTATGTGTGGCTCGCCAAAAATACCAAGGGATTAAAATTCCCTACCTATTCCTATGGTAAGAGTGATATCTGCAACATGTGTTGTTTGTAGGGGTATAAGGATAAGCTTTGCTTTTAATGATTACTTATATCTTGATTAGGGCATAAAATCAAGACGAGTATAAGGAGATACTCACAGTAAGAATCACCTATATGAGTGTTGAACTGGGGCCAGTTCTATGAGAATAAAGAGGTTAAATTCTCTAGAAACACTCATGAAAACCAGGAGCGTTCAAAGCCAAAATGAACACAACAGTGAAAACCATGATGTGTTAGAAGATATTTTGTGTGAAATCTATTGTCTTGGCTTACACAAATGGCTGAACAATTCAAGGCATCGCGTCCATTGGTTAGTTAGTAAGTCCGATAGGTTATCACTAAGGAAGGTTCAAGGCCGTAAGCTACCTATCCTGATGCAAGATATTTTTGACTTATACTCTTTCGACAAAGTCTGCATATTGTTACATTTCCGTTGTCATCAAATTCCATTCATGTGGGGGATTGTTAGAAATGGTTTGAAAATTCTGGGTAAAAACAGAATTTTTATTAAACTTTGGTCTAATATTTAAGTGAGACCCGTGCGTCGATTTTTGTGGGTCAAAGTAGTAACGCGTTCTATGCCGCGTTGTGATTCACGTGGTATATTTGGTTGCTTAAAATCATTATCAAGTGAATGGGAAATTGAAGCCAAAGTGTGCTCCATGAAAATAGAGTTTTGGTAGAAAATCCTTAAAGGTTGAAAACTGACTTGTCCCACATTGATTTGGGGAGAAGTTTTGAGTGGGTTTATAAGGCATGGGATTGGAGCTTGGGGTGTGCCCCAAGGGGTACCCAAGTTTTGTAGAGAGGGAGGTTATGGGCAAAATGGGCTAGATCCATTAGACCCAAAAATCACCGCGCGCCGCCGCTGCCCATCCGTTCGGTTGGGTTGGGCTTGTCTGGCCCAATACTAATCTTTTTGGACCAAAAAAATTTGAGTTTATTTTATTTATTTTGAGATAAAATATGTCCGTTTTTATTTCAAAATTCTGGTTGGAAATTAAATTCAAATTCGTAATGCACCTCTTCAGAATTTTTGTCCATACCGAATCTGTTCCGCCCGAACAGATTTCAAATCTGTTTAATTTTCAAATTCAAACAGATTTGGTTATCTGTCTAAACAGTACCAGTTCAAACCCAATAGGTTCAGTACCTGTTTAATTCAAAACCAGCAGCCACCAATCCATCTATAAATAGGCAGCCCTCATTTGATATTTTAATTCACAATTTTTCATACTTCTCCTCTGCTAAAATTCTCTGCATTTTGCTGCATATAATTTCTGTGAGAAAGAGTATAAACACTTAGTGTGTTCGTTGGACAAACAATTTGTAGTGCTGCTATTGTTTGCTATTGATCATTTCATCCTGAGAGATAGACGTCCACATTCTGAAAGCACCGTGGAGAGGACGAATCTGTCTTAAGGACACAGTGTCTAATATTGGACTTGGTCAGATTATTATTCAAAGAAATTAATCAAGTAAGTTAATACGTTTCCTGTTTTATTTTTATTTATTTAAATCAGATTTTTGATTTTGTTTTTGGTAACAAAATAAAAATCTTTATTTATTTATTTATTTATTTTATTTGTTGGTTTGATTTTTGTAATCAAACATTCTCTCTCCTTTCCTATTTTTCTTTTGTATTCTGTTTGTTGATTAGTACCCAAACAGAATTAATTTATTTAAGTACAGTAAAGGTTGTCCAACATTTTCTATGAAAAACTCATCAGTAAAGTGGCAATGGATATGCTTGTTCATGATAATAATGAGTTGGAAAAAAAAAAATAATGAGTTGGAAAAAGGTTTGGTTCCTGTTTATTTACTGGTAATACTTTAAGGGCATGTTTGATTGGATGGATTAGAATATGAGATTGGGATTATTAATCCGTGGGCCCAATTATCCTATGTTTGTTTTAACATTTTGGTTTAGGATTATTAATCTAATGGATAATTAATCCAAAAAATTTGTAGAATTATTAGTAATGAGGTAAGGGTAGGATTATTAATCCAATGAATAATTTATCCTATTAATCCAATTGGATAGTGAATACCACACTAATTTGATAGGATTATTAATACCTCACTATTAGTCTTATGAATCAAACATGGCCTAATTGAAATGTGTGACTTGTTTGATGAAATGGTTTACAGTGATGTTTCTGAAGTAATTTGTTCATTTTTTTTTCCTCTGGGTTTTTGCAAATGGTTTTGCACAACATCCATAAAGAGAAAGGGAGAGGTAGGGGTAAAATTGGCATTTTAAATAAATAAACTACTGACATAAGAAAAAATTAGGGAAATTCTATTTTCACACACTACTTCCTCTCTTTCTACATCTTTTCTCAATGCACACACTAAATAAATTTAAATTACCAACTTTCACTCAATACACATCCTATCATACCAAAAATACCCTTATCATCTTCATCCTTCAAACCCTAACCCTAACAAGCCACCACCGCTTTTATTTTTTCAAGGTAACTGGTATTGAGTTTCATCATCTACGAATGACATAAATATTTTTTTTGTTACATCTATGCAAATTGGCAATACCTCTTACAGTTGAAACAAATTGAAATCTACATAACCATTCAAGATTCCATTTCAAGGAGATAAATTTTGAAAAGGGTAAATTATAAATACACCCCCTGAGGTTTACTTAAAATACGAATTGCCCCTTGTGGTTTGAAAAATTACAAATACCTCCCTATCAGAATTTTTAATTTAACAGAATTAGTTGAAAAAGTAAAATTTCTAATTGTTCACCTATACAATAATAAAATTATCTAAATTATTAATTGAAATAAAATTTTAAAATTATAAAAACTGTTAATTAACTTGGTGATTTACTAATGAAAAGATCTATTTGTTATAAAATTAGAAACCTCAAGGGGCATAATGTAATTTCTAGAACCACAGGGGGTAATTTGTAATTTAAGTAAATCTCAGGGGGTGTGTTTGTAATTTACCCTTCTCAAAAATTGCTTAGATCAACGTAGTGTGTACTTTAGTCAACTCACCACCATCACCAAAGAGAGAAAGAAACATGATGGTGAGAGCACCCATCATGTTCGACGAATTCGTAATGGGATTTAGCATTGGCACCCCACCACATCAAACATTTGCAGTTCCTAATACAGGCAGTAACTTAATCTGGATGCAATGTTCACCTTGTGATAAGTGCTACAATCAGAATCGGTTCGCACCAATTTATAATCGAGAAAAATAATCGACCTTCAGACAACAACTTTGTGTAAAGTTTTACTGTGGAGGTCTAAAGTACTGGACTTGCTTAGAAAAATCAATTTGCCAATATAACTTGTCCTACATGGATGGAACAATGAGTACCAGATTCATTGCTGAGGAATCTTTTACTTTTGAAGCAAATGATTTTATTGAATGAACCACACTCGAAAATATAGACTTCGGTTGTGGGACAAGGAACATAGATGGCTCAGGATTAGGCGCTCCAGGCATTATAAGTTTGGGTAATGAAGGCAGAGGGAGATCGCAATGGTGCGCCGATCTTTTTCTCAGGCAATGGGGGGTCGCAATGGTGGGGAAGAGGCGACGGGAAGAGTGGAGGAGGGGAGAGGCGGCGGCCAAGGATGATGATGGTGGAAACTGATGGTTTGAGAGAGTTAGAGTTAGGGTTTTGGGAAATAGATATTTTGGTAATTTAATTTTAGGATAAAAATGTAATTAAAAAAAATCATTAAGTATACGGAAAGAGAGGAAGTAGTGTGTGGAAATAGAATTTCTCCAAAATTTGCTAATTGGTCTAACGGTTAATTAACGGAAGGGGCAATTTGTAATGTGAATATAAACTCAGGGAGGGGAATGTAATTTCTTGTACCTCAAAGAGGAGTTGTATTAAAGACATGACCTCAAAGGGTGTGGATGTAATTTATCTTTTCTTTTCGTTATTTTTTAATCAACTTGTGTAAAGTGCAAACCTTGCTTGAGGTTTGTCGGGTTGGTTTTAGTTTTATTTTCTAATCATAATAATCAAGTCCTATTTTAGTACAAATACCTTATATTTCCACATATTCAACCCCAAAAAAAAAAAGTTATATTTCCACATCAATTCAATGGTCTAATATTTAATTACATTAATAAATTAGATGTTTAAAAAATCTCAACTTGTTTTAAAATTTAACAATTTTCACGTCGAATCCCTTTTTTGTTCTTTCTGTTGCATAAGTTCTCCATTCTTTTTTTTTTTTTTTGGTTGCTATATTTCAAGGGAAGCTGGTAACTGCTCCTATGACGTGAGCTTATGAAGTGGAGTTGCTGGTACCATCTTTGCTTAGGCCCCCTTATCTATTTGGGAAAGGATATAACTACATAAATAAATAATTCAAGTTTGTAATTTAATTATTTTGGATGAAGTGTGTGTTTTGAAGGACACCAATCTTTTGTTTTGGACTATCAGTAGTTGTCAATAGTGTCGTCAATGGTTGTGGCTCGCATGGTATATTACAATCAGAGCATGTTTTCTAACAATATAATAGCATAAAATTGAGGTTATTAATTCATGCGATTTGATTGCATTTTTTTATTATCCAAATTCGATGTTGATCAACAATTTATCCAATAAAACCGGCTAACTTTTTTTATATTTATTTTGTAACTAATAATGTAAAACAAATATATAATTGAGATGTTTCGATTGTAAAATAAACATGAATAAAAAGAGATTCTTTATTCCATTAATCAAATTGGATAACTAATCATATACTAATTTTATGTATTGTTAATTTCTTCACTATTGATCATGTTAATCAATCAATGCCTCATACTAATAGTATTTATTTTAGGACAAATTACATAGTTCTTGCATTTTATCCTTTGTGATCTTTTTTTCACTATAATTTCAATTGATACTGTCGATTAGACTTTTTGAAAGAAAATGATTGTTGAGTTAGTTGATGTTAACTTACTAGGTTGAATAAATTGATAAATTTACCCATAAAAGTATAATATATGCCACTTATCTGCCCGTTTTCTATCAAAAATAACTGACAATTTTAATCAATTGGATTAAATTGAGACAAAATTATAAATTTAAGGTCAAAATTAAACAAATTAAAGTTATAGATACCAAAATAACACAAAAATGAAAATATAAGGACTATCAATATAATTTACCCTTTATTTTATTATAAAGTCTAATTATTGTTATGGATTAATAGTGAACATGATTACTCATGGACATGTTGCTATATGATCAATAGCCTTCTTTTGGAGCCATCTATTGAGGGGAAAACAAAATGCTTGAGTTTCGTTTATTTAGATTTCTTTTAAAAAAGATTTCATAGGTAGATATGTATTATGTCAAAGTTTTTGGATTTTTCAAAGCCTTTTTTATTTTTTTCAAAAAGCTTGAAATAAACTTAGAACTTGTCACATATTAGAACGAGAAGAAAATACGAAACACATAAAATGTTTCATGAAATATTCCATAACATATGGAATTGTGAAGAATGGTGCTAATGTGCATGCACTGTTAGGATGGGATGATAGTGTGGTGCTTAGAGGGTGTATTTTAATGTTGGAGGTTTATTTAATTGTTAATTTGATTATTAAAAATAAATCCAATCATGATGGTTCATAGTTCAATTTAAGGCTTCAGGACCTCATTTTAACAAAATTACCACAAAATTAGTTGGGAATATTACAACCAAAAAAACCTTTGTAACAAAAATAAACTTTAGATTTTTAATTTTATCAATTTAATCCTAAATTTTTTGATTTATTTTCAATTTAAACTATTTGCTTATTTTTATCAAGTAAAACCAACTAAAAAGAGTATTTTAGCCATTAAACTCAACGTAAATATACATAAAATATCTAAAATGCATTTTTTGTTGAGTTTAATGATTGAAATATCATTTTTTCCCCATCAATTTTGCTTCACAAAAATCAGCAAATGGTTTAGATTGAAAATTAAAAATTTATTTTGTTATAAGGTTAAATTAATCTTGAGTTTTTTTTTTTCCAAATTATTTTCTTACCATGGACCAATTCAAAATATACATTTCAAAGGTTGCCAAATATTATATCCAATATCACCGTGACTTGGCTAGAGATATGATTATACAAAATTTTCAATGTATTTTTGGGTAGGTAAAAGGTTACAATCCTATTAATTATTAAACAATTGCAAAGCTTTTAGTCTTCTCTTTTAGGCTTTGTAAATTGCTTGCGTATTGAAGGGAGACAGTGACATAGGGTTAAAGTGTAAATTTGACAAAGTAAATTTTGTCATTGGTTAGTGTTTTTTTCATAACCAACGACAATGTCCACTGCCGGCCAAAATATAAAATAGAAAAAAAATAAAAATAAATAAATAAATAAATAGATGAGTAGGTAAATTACTTGATTATATTCATTGATAAGTATATTGTTTGAGATTTTAATGTTTATTTCATCATAAATGTTTTTAATAATAAAAAGATAAATTATATGAATAGTTTTACATTTTGCCGGTTGTATCATTTTAGTCCATACAATTTCAATTCGCTTAATTTTACTCTTTAATTTTAAATTTTGCATCAATTTGGTCTAATTGATAACATCGTT
Source organism: Camellia granthamiana (assembly GCA_036172215.1). Classification (NCBI taxonomy): domain Eukaryota; kingdom Viridiplantae; phylum Streptophyta; class Magnoliopsida; order Ericales; family Theaceae; genus Camellia; species Camellia granthamiana. The sequence continues at coordinate 65,676,803 of CM069911.1, read as the reverse complement.
AAAGTTTTTGACAGAAAATTTTTAGGGCAAATTACTTGGAAGTCCTATTTAAAAGAGTATAAGTCTATTTAGTGTCACAACATTTTGAATACTCTCAAAAGTCCACTACGTATTTTTCTTCTTCATTCTTCTCTGTGCATTTGTTTTTCTCTACCTCTTTCTCTTCATGATTTCCAGTGACCGGTGACCATACCTTACTTCTTCTCTTTCTCTTTCTAATATATAGTCACCGGTGACCGACGGCCATCATTGATTGGAGTTCACCGGCAACCACCAACTATTGACTCCTTACTTCACCCTCACCGACGGCAAAAGAGACGAGTTTTCAGCAGAGAAGATGAGTAGATCTACTCAGATCTACATCAGATCTGAGTAAATCTACATGAGATTCGACTAGATCTAAATCAAAAATAGTTGTTGGAGTATCATATTCTCTCGATATCTGTTTCTCTCCTTCGATTTCTCAATTTTTCTACCTTTTCTCTACTACACTTCTATTTTCCTGTTTTAATGGAGAAAATTTTCAAATTCTGAACAAGTTGTTTTTAAGTTTAAGTTACAGGCGGTGAAAACTATAAAATTATACAGTTTCAGTTTTTTTGGTGATGAAATGAATCGTGCTTTTAAAACTGTAAAATTTTATGTTTCATAACATTCTTTAAAACTGTAAAATTTTACAGTTTCATAATATATTTTCCAATTTGATTAATAAAGATAAATGTTTAATAGAATCATACTTTGAAACTGTAACATTTTACAGTTTCAAAGCTTACTTTTCAGTTTGATCAATATTGGAGATTATTTGCTTAAACCCTACAAAAATTAAAAAATATATATACTTTTTCCCACTGTTGGTTGTTGTTATTATGTTTTTTTTTTTCTCCTTTTAGTTTATCAATATTTAGTATATTTTGCTATGTTTTTCACAATAATTTCTCCATTTTTTCTTTTTTTTTTCCCGGCAATATTCTGGACATTTTGATGAGTCTCTGTTGATATTCTTGACATTCAACGAACATTTTGGACATTCTAGCGACTTCCAGTAACGTTCAAAACATTCTGGCGAACTTTCGGCAATACTTTGGCTACTTCCCGATGATGTTGAATATTCTGGCAAGTCTCTGGTGACTTTTTGACGGAAGTCTGGCAATGGTAGAATGTAGCAATGCTTTTAAAGTTATTAAAAAAAAATGGTAACAATTTGAAATATGTAGGATTAATTAGTGCAAGTGTTTTGTTTCGCGATTAGATGAATTTTGAACTTTATGTATGGGATTTACTGGTAAGTGCCCCAAATTTTTATTGGATTGGTTGATGTTACATCACTAAATTGATCAAGTTTACAATTTTGCTTTTAAAAGTATAACACATGTTTCTCATGTACGTATTTGCGATAAAAATGCTAATAATTGGAAGCAATTTTACCAATTTGAGATAAAATAAAAAATTTAGAGCCAAAGTTGATCAAGTAAATTACATTTTGCACCAAATCTTACTTTGGTCCCTACACATGAAATTATGACAGTTATCCTCACTTCTAGTCAAGTGTTAATGTCCTCCTTCTGTTACTCCATTGTTTAATTTTTTAATAGAATCCAATTATGTGACAAGTATATAACAACGAAATAAGGGAAAAAGAGGAAAATCACCATCATTTCCCACATATATGCATTTTTTCAAAAAAATTATATCAAATTATTTTATTCGATTAAAACAAAACGCAGATTGTGAATAATTAAGGAGATGAACTATGGTTTTGCAGAAATTAGAACCATGAAGCTCTATTTTCCACAGTAACATTGTCTTATATCTATACCTTTTCATTTCTCTTTGATTTTGCTGCTGCATTTTTTATTTCGAAAGTTATATTTTCTTGCATCTTCGTCCTTCTTTTTAGTATATGAATATATACATGTTTAATATGGTAAATTACACTGCATCAAATCCCACTTTGGTTGTCACACATGAAATAGTGACAGTCAATCCCACACTTTTGGTGAAATCTCACTTTGATCTCTACATATGAAATCGTGACAATGAATCCCCTACACTTCTTGTCAAGTGTCAATGCCTCTCCTTTTGTTACTCCACCTTATCAGTCCTTAACAATGATGGATCTAGGGGGTGGGGGTAGGAGCAGTCGCACCCCCAAAATTTTTAAAAACTATGTATATTGCGCTAATAATTAGTAAGATAATTTCAAATTAGAGTACTTAGCACCCCCAAAATTTAAGTAGTTCACACTCTATAAATTATTTAAATTACAAAATTTTAAAAATAGTTTTTAAATTGAGTTTTATCAAATATTGATCTATTCTATTTATTAGTTGTATTATTTGTTATATTTCTATGTTGTTTAAAGTTACTTGTATTGTTTTATTGGTTTATGTCGGTTAATATTCTTGTTTTCTCCTCATATGTCATTTATGTTTTTTTTTTTTTTTTTCCTTCTTTTGTAAATCACACTTTAATTTGCTTATGCATCTTATTTTGCATTCATTCTTGTTTGTTCATTCTTTAAAAATAGGAATATTGTTTGGAAATAAAAATATTGTCTATTTCAACACGAAATTCTAAAAATAAGTTAATAAAATTTAATACCGCTTATTGAAATGGATTATCATTATACTCATAAAAACATACATTTTCAATTACAAATTTTTTTTAAAACTAAACTGCATAATAAGATGGAAGATGATTTTTTAACAAGTTACTTTATCATATTTATTGAGAAAAATATTAATTAAGGTTTTGATGTCGAGTTTATCATAGATATTTTTATATATATTATAAAAAGTGGCAATTACAACATTTTTAAATAGTTAACTTTACTAGACGGATACATAGTAATAATTAATATTTTGTTAAGTGAATGCAAACAAGAAATATGACCAATTATATTGGCAAAGAATGTCCAATTAATAGTAATATTATTGATTTTTTTTTTTTGGGTGCTAGTATAAATCAAAATTTAAAATTTTATAATAATTTTTTTCGATGAAAAGTTACATGTGTTTTTGCCGCCCCAAAGCTCAAATCCTTGACCTGTCCCTGATCTTTAACATAAGTCAGTAATGTGACAAGTATATGACTACGAAATGAGGACAACGGAGAAAAATCACCCCCATTTTTCACCTATACACATTTCGTCCCAAAATTTATGTCAAATTATGACTGTATTTAGTTAAAATAAAACACAAATTATGAACGATTAAGGAGATAAATTAGGGTTTTATAAAAATTGGATTCGCAAAACTCTATTCTGTCTATTCCTCTCTTTTTTCTCTTTGATTTCTCTATGGCCCTTTTATTTCAAAAGCTCTGTTTTCTTATTTATTCGTCCCAATTTTTAACATATGAATATATATATACATATTGTATTATATCACTCTCATGTGCTTATCACGTGAAACAAAGTATATATTGGTGAAAAATAAGAATGATTTTCCTCTCTAGCCTTTATTTCGTAGTCACACTACAAGAAAAATCACTTTTGGCGACTAAATTTTTAGTCGCCAAAAGTCCACTTTTAGTCGCCAAAAACCTTCTTTTTAGTTTCCCCGACTAAATTTTTTAGTTGTCAGTTTTGTCGCGAAAACACGGTCGGGGAAGGTATTGGCGACTAAAAAAGTTTTAGTCGGCAAAAACACAGGTCTTTAGCGACCAAAGTTTTGGTTGCCAATAGTCAACTCCACTTTTTAAAATTATACATTTAGCGACTAATGTTTTAGTCGCCAATAGTCCATGAACGCCGACCAAACTGTTTAGTCGCCAAAAGAAACTTTTGGCGACCAATAGTTTTAGTCGCCAAAGGTCGTTCGGTGGAAAAAAAAAAAACTAACTTTTTTTGCTTTTTCTGAGATTCGAACCACGGACCTGCTACCTTCTACATTCTAAACCTTTAGCAACACACTCTCTCCACTATGCCACTACAACACCACATGAATATATATGTAATATATATTATTTATATAGTATATTGACCCGTATTAATATAAAACTATATATATAAATATAATTATTTTTATTCAATATAATTTATGTAAAAAATAAATTATTTACTAAAAAAAAATTGAGGTGACTTTTGGTGACTAAATCTATTTTTTAGTCACCCATTCTATAATTTTGGGCTACTAATTATTTTTTAGTCGCTAAGAAAATAAGTTCCGCCTAAAAATAACCACTTTTGGCGACTAAACTTGTTTTTAGTCGCCAAAACCTCCACCTTTGGCTACTAAATTGAATTTTAGTCGCCAATTGTAGACTTTTAGCTACTAAATTTTTTTTAGTAGCCAAAAAGCTTCACTTTTGGCTACAAAATTTATTTTTGTCGGTAAAACACGTATAATCAGCGACCAAACTTTTTTTTAGTTGCCAAAACCTATACTTTTGGCTACTAAATTATTTTAGTCGCCAGAAACCTTCACTTTTGGCTACTAAAAAACCTTTAGTCGCTAAAACCCATATAATCGGCGACTAAATTGGTTTTTAGTCGCCAATAACTATACATTTGGCTACTAAACTGTTTTAGTCGCCAAAAGTCTTCACTTTTGGCTACTAATTCCATTTTAGTCGCCAATTGTGCTACTTTCAGCGACGAAAATTTGAATTTTAGTCGCCAAAACTGCGTTTTCTTGTAGTGTTACTTGCTTGTCACGTGACTGAATTCTATTAAAGAATTAAGCGATGGAGTAACTAAAGGGAGAATTTGACACTTGACAAGAAATGCAATGAATTGATTGTTACAATTTCATATGTAGGGAACAAAGTGGATTTGATAGAAAGTGTAGGGGTGCAAAGTATAATTTATCTAAATTAATCCAATTAAAGTTATAAGAACTAAAATGACACAAAGATTAAAATACAGAACTAACCGTGTAATTTGCCCATAATTTTTTTTTATAAAAAAAGCAGCATCCAGCACAACTCAATGGTTTACCTTAGTAGATAGCTTTATCTTTTCTCTTTCTTTAAAAACTTTTTTTAACTCAATATGAATATATAAAAAATAAAGAATAAAGAGATATTTATTTATATACTTTTCACATTTTATTTATATGTCTAGATATTATGTTTGGATTTTGGATTTAAAAATGAATTTATGGATGAAAAGGAAATGTTCTAGAAATGTACATTTAAGATAAATTTTTGTCACATTTTTCTTCCCTTTTTCTTTTTCTTTTCTTTTTTTTCTTTTCTTCAAAGATAACGTTAATATAGTTAGATTATAACTTAAAGGGTTCGTCGCTACTCCATCAGTTCAAACACCTGACTTCCCACTCACCACACCCTAAAATGTAACTATTAGACCATTAGACCACACCCGAATGTCCCTTCCCTTCCCTTCCCTTCCCTTCCCTTCCCTTTTTCTTTCCATTCACAAATTCCTAAATCTAAACACAACCTGTTTGTTTTTATCAAACTAATTTCTATTTTCTGAAGAAAAAAAATTTCGGAAGAATCAACCAAACATGGTGAATCACCAAGTCTAACTCTTAATAATAATAAAACAATAAAAAACAAAACAGAGTAAAATTTTGTATGCAACTGAGATATAACAGTGGCCATTCGAAGGCTAAGAGAACTCAGAAAAAACAAGAAGCACCTCATAGCTAGGCTAGTGCTTTTGCTGATTCATCTTCTTTATCCTCCTAACTGTGGCCATCATGGTCATGAAAATTATGATGCTTCCAAAATCAATTCAACTTCTCCATGTGTTTGTTGTTATGCTTTCACTATTATTATTAGACTACATACCTGTTCTTGGACTCCCCTCAGGTGGAGTTGAAGCTGATAATAAAATCAGGTGCATAGAGAGGGAGAAACAAGCTCTACTCAAGTTTAAAGAAGCTGCCATGGATGATTATGGTATTCTCTCTTCTTGGGGGAATGAACAAGATAAGAAAGACTGTTGCAAATGGAGAGGAGTCCATTGCAACAACCACAGTGGTCATGTAACCATGCTCGATCTTTGTTACTGTTCTTTGAGCGGTAAGATTAGTCCTTCATTGCTTGAATTGCAGCATTTGAAGTATTTAGATCTTGGTGGAAACTTTTTTCGAGGGCGCATCCCAGATTTCATTGCTTCCTTGAGGAGATTACAATTCCTCAGCCTCGAATCGAATGACTTTGGTGGTCCGATTCCTCATCAGCTTGGGAACCTTTCCAATGTAAGGTATCTTTATCTTGGTTGGAATACTTATTTAAATGATGGAAATCTTGAGTGGCTTTCTCAACTTTCTTTACTAACACACCTTGATCTTGAACTGGCAGACCTTAGTAAAGCAGTCAATTGGGTTGAATCTATTAGTAATCTTCCTCTCTTAAAAAACTTGCACTTAAGTCAGTCCCACCTTCCACATGTCATTCCTCCAGCGCATACTTCTAATTCTTCTATGTCTCTTACTGTGCTTCATCTTAGTTACAATGACCTGGCTTCTTCAATATGCAATTGGTTGGTCAACTTCAGTAGCAGCCTTGTCGATCTTCAACTTGTTGGTAACCAGTTAAAAGGTCCAATTCCTGATGCTTTTGGGAACATGATATCCCTTGCACATCTCATTCTCTCTTATAATCAGCTAGATGGTGGCATTCCAAAGTCCTTTTCCAATTTAAGTTGTTTACAATCCTTAGAAGTGGGTTCCAACAATTTAAATGAGGAACTTTTTGCAATTCTTCAGAATTTGTCTGGCTTAGAGAAATCATTACAGGATTTGAATTTTGGGGGCAATCAACTTAGTGGTACATTGCCTGATTTCTCAAGATTTTCATCCTTGGGGGAATTGGATCTCAGTTACAACCAATTGAATGGGCCTTTCCCGGAAAGTTTTGGACAACTTCCTAGTCTTGTTAACCTAGATTTGTCTGGAAACCAAATTACAGGGCTGCTACCTGATCTTTCTGTATTTCCATCATTAACCTATTTAGACCTTAGCGATAATAAGTTAAATTGGGCTATAACGGGAAGTATTGAAAGACTTTCCAAGCTCACATATCTGCATGCCTCTTCAAATTATTTGGAAGGCACAATCTCTGAAGCCCACTTATCAAACCTCTACAGTTTGCAATATTTGGACTTGTCTTTTAACCCACTGGTTTTCAACTTGAGCTCTGATTGGGATCCTCCTTTTCAACTTCAAGAAATAATCTTGTCATTTTGCAAGTTGGGACCGTATTTCCCAAAATGGCTTCGAAAGCAAAATCAATTTTACAAGCTTGATATCTCAAGAACTGGAATTTCAGATACCATCCCCAGTTGGTTTTGGGATGCATCACCTAATTTGGGTTATTTAAATCTTTCTGACAACCAAATAAATGGCATGTTACCAGATTTATCTTCGAAGTTCCGTAATTTTATCGGCATAGATTTAAGTTCTAATCACTTTGCCGGTCAAATACCACCACTTCCCTCCAAAGTAACATTTTTGAATCTCTCCAAAAACAAGTTTTCGGGGTCAATTTCTTTCTTATGTGCAATTTCTGGCTTTGGATTCATCTATCTTGACCTCTCAAGTAACCTATTATCAGGAGAACTTCCAAATTGTTGGGAACCTTTGAAAGAACTACAAATTATTAATTTGGCGAACAATAATTTATCTGGGGCACTTCCTAGCTCAATTGGTTCCCTAAATGTCATCGAAGCATTGCACTTGCGTAACAATAATTTCTCTGCGACATTGCCGACGTCAATGAATAATTGCGTAGAGTTGAGGATTATTGACTTGGGACAAAATAGTTTGACAGGAGAAATACAAGCATGGATAGGGACGCATCTCACAAGGTTAATTGTTCTTAGTCTACAATCCAATAAATTCTATGGAAGCATTCCTCAACATATTTGCCACCTTAACTATATTCAAGTTTTGGACCTCTCTCAAAATGATTTATCGGGAATGCTACCACAGTGCTTCAACAATTTTTCTGCTTTGGTTCAAAGTAATAGTTCAGAAGAAACCATTGATTTCAAATACTCCATAGTCCTTGGATCGGTTGTTTACCTTAATGAAAACTATTATGAGAGCAATGCATTTGTCCAATGGAAAGGACAAGAGAGGGAGTACCGAAAAAATCTGGGACTACTAAAAATCATTGATCTTTCTAGCAATAAATTAAACGGAACAATTCCTCAGCAAGTTGGGAGTCTTGCAGAGTTGGTTTCCTTGAACCTGTCAAGAAACAATTTGACTGGAATAATCATCCAAGATATTGGTCAGATGAAAATGTTGGAAGCGCTAGACCTATCTGCAAATAGACTTTCTGGTGAGATTCCTGCAAGCCTTGCTGATCTAAATTATCTGAGCATGTTGGACTTGTCAAATAACAACTTATCAGGAAAAATCCCATCAAGCACTCAATTGCAAAGCTTTAATGCCTCTGCATATTCCGGAAATACTGAACTTTGTGGGCTTCCACTGCCAAATAAGTGCCCAGGAGAGGAAGTTGTTGTGGAACCTCCAATTTCTACTAAAGGGATTCAAGAAGATGAGGACAGGTTTATTACCTCAGGATTTTATGTTAGCATGGGGATTGGTTTCACACTTGGATTTTGGGTAGTTTTTGGAACCATGCTTTGCAACAGTCCAATGAGACATGCCTATTTCAAATTCTTGGACCGCATTAAAAATTGGTTCTATGTGACAGCAGCATAGATTACAATTTACAGCTAGACTACAAAAAGAAGCTTTACGAGGAATCGGTATGTATCATTTCGGTTTTGTTACTTCTTTTACTCTTCTATGTGGGTATTGTTTGTTAAAATCTTCTTCTTTTTTCAGACCCCATTGTTTCGACATAAAATATTTTACACAAAAAAATATTTTTCTTGTAAATTGATTTTACATAGAAAAAATATTTTTATTTTTGGTTTTCAGCATTTGGTTGACACTTGAAACAAAAATATTTTATGCCCAAAAGAGAAATTTTGATTCAATAAACTATTATTTATGACTTTTTAGTGAGTTAAGATATTTATTTGAAAATGCTAAATATGTTAAAAAAATCGTGAGTGAGAGGCAACTTTGTAAAAATTGAATTACGAAAAGTTTAAAAGTCAGTCATTTTTTAGAAAATGATACAAAAATATTTTTCTTAAAAAATGTTTTACTTATTTTTTGTTCAATCAGATAACAAAAAATGAGTAAAATAAAATATTTTACTTCAAAACAAACGGGAGACAAATAGAATTGTAACCGCGAATTTTTAACTGCAAAGTGCAGACCTTGCTTAAGTTCTTGGGTTTCTTTTAGTTCTATTTTCTAATCACAATATTCAAGTCTTTTTTTAGTACAAGTATCTTTGACTCTGTGGTAAGTTCTATTTCCACATCAATTCATGACCAAACAATGGTTTACATTAACAAATTATATGTTTAAAAAATCTAAAAAAATTTTGAAATTTAACTTTCTGGCCGAAGCCCTTTTTTTTCTCTTTCTGTTGTATCTAACTTTATGATCAGATTCTAAGCATTTGGTTTTTTTTTTCATGATTCTAAATAACTGCTATTTATAAACTATTAATGACTGGCCAATATTTATTTTGTTTTAAGTGATAATTGGCATTGTTTAACTCTTTTTTTTTTTTTTTTTGGCTATATTTTCAAGGGAAGCTGCTACACCTAAGACATGAGCTTGTGATGGTGATTTCGTGGTGGAGTTGCTGGTACCATCATTGCTTAGGCCTTCTATCTATTTCTCGAAGTATATAACTACTTTGGATTATGTGTGTGTTTTGAAGTAGTCCCATATCTTTTGTTTTGGACTATCAGTGTTGTCAATAGTATGAATATCACTGGAAGGTTGGAAGGTTGTCTGTTTTGAGGTTGTCTGTTTTGTTTGTTTTTTGCTCTTTTTTCTCGCCTTTGTTTTGTGCGTTGGTTTCTCACCAACTAGGAGGTTGGAGCTTTGTTTAGCTCCAAGCTCCTCTTTATTGATGTAACTCTCTTTTCCATCAATAAAGTCTTTTTTTGCTGATCAAAAAAAAAAAAAAAAAAAAAGTATGAATATCTCTCATGTTTATTTTCTTATGAAGTTTAATAATTATTGCTATGGATTTAATAGTGAACATGATTACTCATGGGACATGTTGCTATATAGCCTCTTTTGATATGCAATTATGTTTGTTTAGCCTATATATTTCATGCGTGATGATCACTATAAATTTCAGATGGAATTATATGTTTGGATATATAAATTTTAAATAAAGTAGATTTTTTTTCCTAGATTAAAACAGACCCCAAAAAAAAAAAAAAAAAAAAAAAAAAATTGAAAAAACCAACAAAGAAAAGATAGATATACAAATTAAATTACCAATTATTATACCTACTACTCCCATTACGTGCGTAGTTTGTAAAATAGTTAGTAGTTTTGTTTGTAACTGTAGCAAAGCTTTAAAATAATTTTGGATTTGAAAACCAAATAACTTTAAAATTGAAGATAAGTTTTAATTTAGTCATTCTTTTTAAAGTAATAATCAAATTCATTATTTTTCAAGACATGTCACTCATAACCAAATTAACAGTAATTTAGATAGAGGACCCAAATTGAGACTGAATTTGAAATCTAAAATTATCATTGTTTGAGTTGAAACAATAAAACCAAAGTGAATAAGAGTAAAAAATGTAACACATCATAAAATATAGAATTAATTACACTAATACCATTCAACTATTAGTAAATATTTTTTTTTGCAAATCTATACATTATAATTGATAAGATTTACACTCTATTTAGATGGAAGGGTTTAGTGAAAAAAGAAAAGAAATGGTGAAAACTGGAGTCATTTTCACTTATTTTGATGGTTAAGTAGGTGAGAATATAAAATCCTCTCAAAGGGTGTGTACCATATGAATTTTATAATTAAAGAATAAAATAACATAATTTCATACTTTCAAAGTAATAAAAAAATTTCTAACCAAACATTATATAAGGCATAACTAAAGATATCAAGAGTTATAATTAAAATATTATCATTACTAAATAATAAAATTGATTATAACTAAATAAGAAAATGACATAAGTAAAGGTGTATATGATACACCCATTTGAAGAGGATGTATAATAGATTTTTGCCAGGATTTTAAAGTAATATTTGTTAGTAATTGACCCTAAAATATAATGACCCTGAAATATATACATACATAGAGGTTGTTTGGGAACTTGGATTTGTGATTTTTTTTTTGTTAAAATAATTAATAAAGACAAAATAAGTTAAAATAGGTACTAAGAGAAAAAAGTCATATCCAAATCATAATTTTTTTTTTTTTTTTCACAACTATCAAATCAATTACAAAAATAAAAAATGGCAAGTATCATTCGAAACATATTTTTTTTAGCTAACCCTTTTTTTTTTAGGTGAATAAGTCATAAATTTTTAGCTAACTAAAAATTGTCAAATAAAAGATTTTTTTTTTATTTTTTTTTTTGAACTAGTAGCCAGAGTGGGATTGAAAAAAAAAAAAAGAAAGTAAAAAAGTAAAATTCTATTTTTTATTTTAAATTCATTTAGTTTAGACAAACCTAAAAAGTAAAAAATAAGATATCAAAATTTAAGGGAAAAAAAAGGAAAAATGTCCATCATCTAATGGGCACAAAATTTCCTTGAAACCAGAACATATAAATGTGAGATGTTGGCAGGTTACGTCATATACCCTTTTTTTGTTTGAATCTTGAATTTTGTGTTCCTGTTGCAACAGTTGCAATAAATAATGCCACCAATGCTGGCAGTAAGAATGCTCGGTGTTGGCGATGCCGACCTACAGGCAAGCTCAGGCTCTTTCTCTCCCCATCAAGCATTCTCAATTTTTTGGGTAGATATGCAAATGATCCTATAATTTATATGATATATTAATTTGCTCTATATTATTTCAATTTGATCGATTTTATCCCTAATTTAATGGATTGTATTATATTAATCCAATAAATAACGGTAGTTTGGTTTGATGGATGAAAAGTCAAACGTGCTCAAACGATGTGTCAATTTGATCTTTGTAATTTATATGATATGTCAATTTGATCCTTAGTAGCAGGAATCGTGGAAGGGACTCACGCTTCTGAGGAAGAAGCGCGATTTTGCGCTTCCAAGGAAGAATCGCACAAGAATCGCGCTTCTAATACGAGAGAATCGCGCTTCTAATGCGAAAGAATCGCGATTAGGGCTGAGACCTTACCTTCTCTCACGGTCGATCTCGACTGTCTGTGTCTCTCTCTCGTCTGTCAGTCTCGATCTCCTCTTCGTCTCTCTTCGCCTCTGTTTGCTTCGTCTCTCTCTTCGTCTCCCTCTCTCGTCTCTGTTTTCTTCGTCCCTCTCTCTTCGTCTCCCTCTCTCGTCTCTGTTCTCCCTCTCTCTCTCTCGATCTCTGTTCTCCCCCTCCTCTCCCTCTCCGTTTTATATTATATAATATAAATATAATTTATAATATAATATAATATAATATAATATATTTATATATAATAAAATTTATATATATTTATATTTATTTTAATATAATATTTATATTTATATTTATATTTATTATATTATATTTATATATATAATATAATATAATTTATTATATTTAATAATATAAATATATTATATTATATTTATATAATTTATTATATAATTTGTCATAGATAATATAATTCTTCTGTCTAAAATAAAAAATTATTTATTAAAATTTATTATTCCTAACTTTTTAACATATAATAAATAAAATAAATCATCCAATTATTTAAAAGAAATCTATTTAAATCATATATAATAAAAAAAAGTTTAAAAAATTATAAAATAAAAGATCTATTTTTTATTTTTTATTTATTTGAACATAATTTATTATTCATTATTTATTATAATAAATAAAATATAATTAATAAAAATAATATATAAGCGCTCCTAATTTACGACTCCTCTAAGTGGCCACGTTCCCCCGCTCCCGCTCCCGCTCCCGCTCCCGCCCCCTCTCCCGCTCCCGCTTCGTGCAACTAAGATTTGATCTCTATTGTTTTAATTTTCTCAATTTTAACAAGGACCAAATTGACATACCGTGTAAACTACATGGACTAAATTGACACATCGGTTGACTTTTCATCCACCAAACCTAATAGCTGTTATTTATTAGACTAATAAGATATAATTTATTAAATTAAAGGACAAAATCGAATAAATTAAAATAATAAAAACTAAATTGACACATCATATGTAAACTATAGAAACCAATTATATAATTTTCGCCATTTTTTTTAATAGAAAATCCCTATTTCAGTTTTGATCGCCTATTCCTAAGAATAGATGGGGAAAGGAAGCATGCACATCAGATAAAAAGAACAGAAACAAAGAATAAGAAAGAGAGAGAGAGAGAGAGAGAGATAGATAGATAGAGAGCTTGACAATGATTATTAAAATTTTATAATCACACTTCTTAGATTCCGTGTGAGAAGTTGGTTTTGAGGTTTCTTTGCCTAAAATAATCACAAAAAATAAAATAGATTTTTTAATCTAATAAGACAAAACATCACATCAAATTCATAATCATTACATTATTTCTCTCAAAAAAAGTTTAAAAAGTCAAAAAAGCCAAAAGCCTTTCCCAAACTAGGCTTTTCAGTCCCAGGCTAAAATAATCAAAAAAGTCAAAAAGCCAACCCACTTCCCAAACGAAACCTTAATAAGAGTTGGGGGCTAAATAATCATCTTGAACTTTATAAAAAAATATTGAATGGTGGGGGCTATTAAAGCCTTGTTTAGTTTGTTTTTGAAAAATAAATTTTGAAATTTTTTTTTTAAAATTTTGTTTGGTTTAGTGATTTTGGAAAAAAATTTCCAAAATCACTTTCTATCTCTTACACATCAATCAATCACTTTTTCTCTCTCATTTCTCATTCTCAATTACTTTTTCTCTTACACACATCTACTCAACTGCAATAAAATATCAAATCATCCCAAACTCCCACATTCCAAAACTTTTTCTAAAATATGCAACCAAACAAAACAAAAAAATTTCTTAACTTTTTTCTCAAGAATTTTTTTTGAAAATTTGTCTCCTAAAATCAAACCAAACACACCCTAAATTTCTTAAAAATAAAAAAAATAATGGGGCAGAACCTATATAATTTTAAAACATTGATTGGTGAGAAAATTACTATACTTGTACTGGTTTGATTTCATCCTTTTTTGATGATGCTCCATGTTTGTGCAGAATGTCACAATACCTAGAAGATACCAAAAATGATGTCCTGGTGACGGCATAGAAGCTAGAGAAAGATGGTTGGGAATCATATTTAAATCATTAGGTTCTGAAACCACTTCTGGTTCACCTTTGCCCTTCTTACACGGCTTTTTGGACTCTCACCATAGAAAATTGAGCTCAGAGGAATTCATCGAGCACTCGAAAATCGTTACCAACAAGAGACATTGAAAAAGTACACTAAATTCAGAAATCATTATTGATCAAGCATTCCTGAGCTCAGTACAGAGGTGTAGCATTTGGGGCAAGAGGTATATAACAAAACAGAACTGATTGAGAGCCCGAATCCGGGTGGCCCTAATGTCTCGAAACCACGAAACGATGTCGTTTCGTGGTTTTAATTTTTAATTTTTTTTTTTCAGCTGAACCAGGAAGACGAAGACGAAGGAGGAGGGGGAGGGGGAGGGGGAGGGGGAGGAGGAGTGTGAGGGGGACTGGGGGGCCTAAAAAATGGGCTGGAGGTGGAGATCGGCGATGGCAGAGGCTGGAGGCGGAGATCGGCGATGGCAGAGGTGACGAGCAGAGGCGGCGATTGGCGATGGCAGAGGCGGCAATCGGCGATCGGATCGGCGACGGATCGGAGACGATGACTACGGCGACCGCGACCTCTCCCTCTCCCTCTCCCTCTCCCTCTTTCTCTCCCTCTCCCTCTTCTCCCTCTGCAGGTCGACAATGGCAGGAAAAAAAAAAAACCCTAATGCCCAAAACAACGTCGTTTTGGGCATTAGGGGCATTCGGGGCAAAATGATTCGAGACACAAATCATTTTTCATAACAAAATAGCAGAAATCCCGATTGGATGTTCGATGGAAAGAACACTGGATCAAAACTGCTTCATTGATGATGGTATAATTATCAAATCCTCTTTTTTGACTAGTACACTAGCATCAAGGAATATGGTCAACATATTTTTTTTTTTTTTTTTTTTTAACTTTAACATTTATGGGTTTTTTAAAAAAAATAAATAAATATGTTTTGACTATGTTCATGAAAAATTGAATTTTAATTTCAAAATAGCAATATAGATTACATTGGCACCCTTACAACATCCACAGTGGTTGCATTTGTGTGTGCATTTATGTCAAATACTAAAGATTTAAGAGGTGAGTGCATCTCCAATGGTTCATTATAATTTTTACCAAATCTAAATAAATAAAAAAAATTTGATTTTCTCAATCTGATACAAGTAGCTCCAATGGTGTGCATCAAAAGCGAAGCGGTTAGGCTTCTCAATTTTTTTCCCCCTCCCTTTCTGTTCCCAATTCGTTTATTATTTCTTTTTCCCTCCATTACATATTTTTCATTTTTTGTTGCCTCCAACAATGATTTCCTTCCAAAACCTAATATAAACATATTATCCATATGCTATATACCAGACAAGTGATACAATTATATCTAAAAGGCACATAAGTGAAAGAAAACAGAGCATAATGACTATCTTAAATTCCATGATGTTCATTTTCATCATCTTCTTCTTCCTCATCCTTTGATGATGAGTCTAATGATGAATATATGGTTACACTTTTGGGGGCTTATGAGATGAATACTGCTAGATTCGGCAATCAACTGATAGCTCAAAGAAAAGAGGTGGTTCTATTGTAGGCCATAAGTACATACGCTATGATAGAAGGAAGGGTCATGAGCGATTGTTTGCAGATTATTTTGTGGCAAATCCAGTTTATTCACCTACAATATTTCGGAGACGTTTTCGAATGCATTGTCCTTTGTATTTGTGAATTTTGAATGCCATCGAAGCACACAATCCATATTTTGTTCAAAAACAAGATGCAGCTCATATTGTTGGATTGTCTCCCCTACAAAAGATGACTTCAGCTATGAGAATATTGTCATATGGAGTAGCAGCAGATGCAGTTGATAATTATATACGTATTGGGGAAAGCACTGCAATTCAAAGTTTGCAACAATTTTGTAATTCAGTAATTAAAATCTTTGGACCAGAATATCTGAGATCTCCAACACCAACTGATATTGCTAAATTACTTGCTATTGGGGAGGTTCGAGGGTTTCCAAGTATGTTGGGAAGTTTAGATTGCATGCATTAGGAGTGGAAAAATTGTCCAAAGGCATGGTAAGGTCAATACGTAGGCCATCAAAAAAAAGCCAACCATTATTCTTGAAGCAGTAGCTTCTTATGACTTGTGGATTTGGCATGCATTTCTTGAGATGCCTAGATTACACAATGACTCGGATGTGTTGGATCGATCGCCCTTGTTTTCTGATCTTGCTCAAGGTAAAGCTCCCCCTGTCCATTACGCTATTAATGGACATAGTTATAATATGGGTTATTACTTTGCTGATGGTATATACCCTCAATGGGCAATACTGGTTCAAACAATCTCTTCTCCCCAAGGAGCAAAGAAACAACATTTTGCATTGATGCAAGAGTCCGCAAGGAAAGATATAGAGTGGGCATTCGGAGTGCTTCATTCTCGATTTGCAAGTATAGGTGGTGCTGTACGTTTTTGGGATCCGAAAATGTTTGGGAACATAATGAAGAGTTGCGTTATATTACATAATATGATTGTTGAAGATGAGAGGGAGGAGCACCTTGATTTCGATTATGAACTTTCATCAACCAATGCACCAGTACAACTTTCCTGTACTCCTAACAATGACTTCCAATCGTTTCTGTCTCGTCATTTAGGTATTAGAGATAAAGATGCATATCATGCCCTCCGTAATGATTTAATAGAACATATGTGGCATCTTCACGGTGAAAACTAAATTCACCACGTCTACCAAACATGTAATTTTGCTTATATTTTTGGAATGGGAGGTTGTCTTGTTTGTACTCTTTATAATTTTATCAATATTAACCAAGTACTTGAGAAGTTCTGTTATGATGTTCTGTTGTAATAATTCAATCTATAAAGTTGACAATTGATAAATGTTCAATTCATAATTTATTGATGTTATCTTCTTAGATATATCCACATATATTAAATTACCAAAGAATTACAATTTTTAATAACCATGTCTTAATCAGTTACAAAATAATAGAAAAAGGCTTACTGATGTTGGAAGTCTTATATTTAAATATTCATTCATGAATTTGGGAATTCATATATTCAGTACATATATTTATTGATGTTGGAATTCATTTATCCACATATATTTATTGATGTTGGAAGGCTTACTATGTTGGCATTCATTTATCCACATATAGTTAAATATTCATTCATGAATTTGGAGATGTGGCATACGAATTCATTACACACACCACCATCTAATGGGTCAATGCCTCATTACACACACCACCATCCAACTAATTCATTAAACCAATTTACCAACCACATTAATTCCCTCCACCACCTAACTCATTTATTAACCCTCTATATTAGTTCAAGATTGTGGATGAAACAGATATACAAATTCTACTCCACAAACACTACAAATTCGGCATCACCAAATTCTGTTCCCAAACACTACATATTCACTCTATACAAACTCTATATTGGAAGTGTGAATTGACAGAATCAGCAAGGCAAAGCATCTGAAGCAACAAGGCCAACAGCAGCAGGAACAACAAGCCAGCAGGAAAATTTCGTGAGTGTTCAACATGGGTCAACTAGTTGGTCAACTGGTTGGTCAACCGGCCCTACAAATTTTTTATTTTATTTTTATTTCAGTGTGCACTTCCTTGCACTTCTGCACACCACATTTTACACCCAAAAAAAGGCTTCTATAGAAGAAAGATGAAGAGCATAACACCACGTTATTTGATTTTAATCAAGTTTACGGTTTGAGAGTTTTTTTTTAAAAAAAATATTCTAAAAAAAAAACTATTTAGAGAATTGACCCACTTTTAAAACTATTTGAAAAAGTAACCCAGTTTTGAAATCACATTTTGAACATGCATTTTCAAATTGAAATTGCATTTTTAACATGCAACTTTAACTTGAAGTTGCATGTTGAAAATGCGATTTCAAGTCTACATGGACAGATTTGAAGTCTAAGTTAGAAGTCTACATGGACAATGACTTGCTAATGTGGTTTGAAATTGCATGTTGAAACTGCAATTTCAACTATAGATTTCAGAATTCAAAATCGCCTCATTCAGATAAAGTATTTGCAGTCACTTGAAATCGCATGTTCAACATACAACTTCAATTGAAATCGCATCTTTAACATACAACTTCAAATGAAATCGCATCTTCAACACGCAACTTCAATTGAAATCTATCCACCTTTAATTGAACCCCCATTCTCACCATGCAACAATCTTGTGGATTTCAAGTACGATTTGAATACACTCATTTGAATTTCACCAGTCCTGTCCTGTTGATTTCAAGTACGATTTGAATACATTCACTTGAATTTCACCAGTCTTGTGGGATTTCAAGTATGAAATGAATGCACTCACTTGAAATCGTATGTTGAAAACGCAACTTCAATTGAAATTGCATGTTTAACATGCAACTTCAATTCAAATTGCATCCTCAACATGCAACTTCAATTGATGTCCCATTCTGTCACGACCCCATTCCGCCCCTAGTAGAATGGTGCCATGATGGCCAGTAATCCGAGATTACCGAAGGCCTACTTTCAAAATCCACACACAATCAGAGTATAATATATGGGGCTTACATAAGCGGAAGCAATATTTGTAAATCTAATTGGTCCATAAGAGCTGTGCATAAGTCAAATGAAATGGCATACATCTTTACATAGCTTTACAACGGATACAAACAAATGAAGTACAAAAATGCATCTTGACCAAAAGGCTTCTCAAGCCATCATATACAAAAATACAATGAAATGCAAGCTAAGAAGCATGATCTTCAAGATGTTGCAAGACACGAATCCAAAACACATCGGCAAAACATATCTAGGCGCCGCCGCCGTCCTGCTCATCACCTACATATATATAGAGAGGGTGAGCTTGGATACTCAGTGAATGGTATAAATAATAAGGGGTTTGCATGACTGATATTTAAGATTTTGACAAAACAATACATAACATATATCCAGTACAAAGTCAAGGGATGAACCAAGTCCATCTATCAAATCTTTCAAAGCTTCAAGGGATGCTTACTAGCATCAATATAGTATAAGGGATGACATTCCGGACAAACAAACCCACGTGGTAAAACCGTCGGTGGCAAGGCAAGACAAGGCAAGACAAGGGAGATATCTCAAAACAATGGTGTCGTTGCATTATAGTCCCCGGACACTAAGGACTTGTGCTACAAATGCTTAGAGTCCCCTAGCACACACGGACTTCCAAAGGTTGTGCTATAAATGCTTATAGTCCCTTAGCACGTACGGACTTCCAAAGGTTGTGCTACATATGCTTATAGTCCCTTAGCACGTACGGACTTCCAAGAATGTCATCAAAACAAGATAATTTTTATTGCAACTAGGAATAATCATTCATGCTTCCAAATACTTTTCGAACGAGGCAAAACAAGGTTTTATCAAAGCTTTATAACATATCTTTATTAAAAATACCACTCACATAGTTCTTCAAACGTCGGGGTCGAGGCAAGTCCAAGCCCTACAAACACATGTCAAGTTTATTGAATGCACTATTAAACAAGCTTCACATGCATACAAATGATCTCGGCATTCTTCAAAACTAAGTCAAATCGAAACAAACACTGTTTCTCATCTCGGGAAACATGCTGGGCACTAACCAGGTCTTGGCCGAGGTCCCGCACCTCCTCGCCGAGGTGAGGTCCCGATGGCCACATTCAAGGAAATGAAGTCGGGAAAAATCTGGATTTCCCTTTTCTTGAAGAACATGACGAACATGAAGAAGATGAATGCAAAGATCATAACTTCTTTATTACAAAATCTGAGATTTCATGCTATGAGTTCGAAAACGTGGACCTGGGTACCCATACTTAAAGATCATATGAAAACAAACACGAAAACATGCATCTTGATACAAACTTTCGGATCAAAACATGGTTTTCTTCAAGAACACATGAATGTCACTTTCTCTTTCTAAAACCAACTTCAAATTGATGCATGGCATGCAGAACAGATTCGATCATGCAATGCAGCTGGATGATCAGTAAGAACAACGAGAGTAGGTCAAGATTCTAACCTCAAAACACGAATCAAACGGTTTGAACTCTAAGAATCAAGCTTGAAAATCTATTCCTTCCTCAAGAACTTCTCTTCTTCTCCTAGAGCTTCTCTCTCCTCAAGAATAAGGATATGATACAAAATGATACATTTCTAGGCTTGCCGGCTGACTTAATACTCAGCCCGGACACGTGGTAATGGTTGGTTGGTTCAACTCAAAAGGGTGACTGATTGAAAAGACTAGACTATGACAAAGTGTGTTCAACAAGCTAGATGGTAAGGCACTCCGGCAAGTAACAATCTCGGCTAAGAACGAGGCTTCGGCAAGTAAGGTCTCAATGATCTTGGCTAGGAAGGAGAACACTTGGCCTAGCTGTGCCACACTTCGGCCTAGATGTGCCACACCTCGGTCTAGGTCGTACCAGTCCAGGAACAAGATCACTTGGGTTCAAGGATAACATCTCGGCCTAAATAATACACATCTCGGCCTTGGTGACGAACACCTCGGCCTAGATAATGACATCTCAGCCAATATGTCAGGGTGCGAGTGGAGGTCAATCAAAGAAACCTCAAGATGGTTCTAGGTGTAAGAGTATCAAAGGAGCGACCTAGGCTCAAGATGACCTCGGCTGAAACACACACCAAACAAGGAACATAGCATGCAAGTAACACTTATGCAAGACAATTTAGGGTTTGCAATGCAACATATCAAGACAAGATCATGTAATATACGCAAGCATGACTAGAGTAAAGTGAGGGTTGTTACACATTCCCACCATGCGATTTCGCCAAGTATTCACTTGACATCGCATGTTCAAAATGCAACTTCAATTGATGTCTCATTCCCACCATGAGATTTCACCAAGTATTTACTTGAAATCGCATGTTCAAAATGCAACTTCAATTGAAATTGCATCCTCAACATGCGATTTCACCACTCCCGTGAGTGTTACCCACTTGAAATCGCATGTTCAAAATGCAACTTTTCTTGAAATTGCATGTTGAACATGCGATTTCACTTGCCAAGACTGTTACAACGATTTTTAAGTACGGCGTTTGCATTAATATTTCTTTATTTTTTAAAAAAATTCTTATAACTTTTTTTTATCAGTGACAAACTTGAAATCGCATGTTCGAAATCCAACTTGGTTTGAAGTTGCATGTTCAACATGCGATTTCAAGTGAAGTTGCATCTCCAACATGTGATTTCATTAGTAACACCCACCTCTTGTCAATGTCAAATCGTGAGGGATTTTTTGAAAAATGTAAAAAAAAAAATAAAAATAAATTATACAACACTAAAATCATATTCTCTTCATTGGTAACATGCAAGATTCTTGTTAATGTCTATTCAAATATTTTTTTTTATTGCTTATTAAATAATGGTGAATGCCAAACTCAAACTCTTCAGCTCAACATTTTCCTTCTACATATACTATATTTCAACATGTTGAAGATGCGATTTCAATTGAAGTTGGATGTTGAACATGCGATTTCAAGTGACTATAAGTACTTCATCTGAATGAGGCGATTTTGAATTCTGAAATCTGTAGTTGAAATTGCCTTTTCAACATGCAATTTCAAGCCACATCAGCAAGTCATTGTCCATGTAGACTTCAAACTTAGACTTCAAATTTGTCCATGTAGACTTGAAATCGCATTTTCAACATGCAACTTCAAGTTAAAATTGCATGTTGAAAATGCAATTTCAATTTGAAAGTGCATGTTCAAAATGCGATTTCAAAACTGGGTTACTTTCCCAAATAGTTTCAAAAGTGGATCAATTCTCTAAATAGTTTTTTTTTTTTTTGGAATATTTAAAAAAAAAACTCTACGGTTTGATTAATCTTTTGGTGTTTTAATTGTTGAAGAATGTATGAAGGATAATTTAAGTTGGAAGTTTAACCTTGTTCTGAATCAAACTACATTAATGTTTAACCTTGGAAATTCACTTCTCTCATATGAAACAAACAAGTGAATTGCATTAACAGACAAGTGAATGGCATTTCTATCTAATGTTTGTAAATTTCTTTATGGGGGTTTGGTTTGAAGATGGGAACTACCTACTCTCTTTTTCTCTTATTTTATTTTATTATCTTATTATCTTTGATTTGTTGTCATCAAATGCCTTATCTATTCACTACAAGCTCGTCTACTGTATTTTTTAATTTTAAATAATTTCATTTAGAGGTGTATTGGCAAAGAAGAATGGTTATGTGTACAAATTAAAACTTCTATTAAATTAATTTTTAAATTTTTGGTCAACCTACATTACATGATGGCAAACACATAGTTAGGGTTAATGTATAAGTTTAGAGATTGGAAATTTCATTACAGCATCTTATTTAACCTTTGTGAAACTCAGCTCAACTCAACAAAGCTTTGTTCCAACTATTTGAGGTTGGCTACATAAATCCTATTTTGCCATTCTCATTGATATAAGATCATAATTATTTGTTAAACTACAACCTATAACATGCCTTTCCTTCCCATCTCAACCTAATTTTTCATGGTGAAAGCTCATTTCCATTTTAGAGTCAAGTTTTGCACTCTGAATGTCAGCGCTAATTCACCTTTCATATTTAACACATTTCTATTTTAATTTCAGCTCCTATGTAATTCACCATTGATATTTAACACATTTCCGTTAAAATTTAACAGATATTCACATCATGCCTAGAACTAAAAGAGCCAGACCAGAACATGGTGAAAGCTCAAACCCTTCATGACACCAACAACAGCAGCCTCAAAATCACTCTTATCCTACTTCTGATTTTCTCAGTGAAAGTCATGAACAAGCCTTTCAAAGCTTCTCCAGCCGACCTATTGTAACAGGAAGGAGGGTAAATATGCCACCTCAATATGATGCACTATTAGTTAGCAAACTTGACGCAATGGGGTGGCTAAATTTAATTAATTTACCGCAAAAGGTATATCTACGGCTGATGTCTTCATTTTATGTTCACCTAAGAGGTACTAACGAAGAAGATGGAAATTTTACTCTTCTGTCTTATGTGACAGGAAAGGGTATTCAGTTTGATATCCCTAGTTTGGCAGGAATTATTGGAGTTGAGGAAGGTGATATGCATATCCATTTTCAGAGTGAGGTTAACTTAGTTAATATTGTTGGTAATAGTAGTGACGTATATACTACTATTTGTGAGAACAAATTTAGCGGAACTAATCTACAAGCAAAACATTTGAAACCCTATCTTCGGATTCTCCACCAGTGGATTGTAGAAAATGTCACTCCGAAAAGAGGACATTTTGATGTTGTCCTAAATTTTAATGCTTCTTTGTTATACTGTTTTGAAGTTGGCCAGAAAATAGATTTGTGCTACATAATAATGAAAGAAATGATGTATGCAAATCTTGGTCAATTCATGGGGCGGTCATTACTTTTTGGGGCACTCCTAACAAAAATTTTCAAACATTTTAGGATTCACCTTGTAGATGAAACAGAGACCAAAATCTGTTCAGCCATTTATCAGTATACACTGACCCATGCTGGTGGAGTCGACAATTTAATGGGAAGTCTTAATGCATATGACCTAGAAGATGATGTCCCACCAGTTGATGCTCCAGAAGATCCTCATGCCAATGTGATGCCATCAACTGAACAACCTCAATATTGGATTGAGTTTTTGGCCATGGAAGAAGAACGATATAATCAGCGCGTTCAATGGGAACATCAAATGGCTAATCAGGTCAATTCGTTGGGTACTCAGTTTGATGCATTTGCCACTGCGCAGAACTCATTAATTCAACAATTTGGTGAGTTCCGTTTGGACATTGAAAGACATAATGAAGTGGCAAGCAATCGCATAGATAGGATTGAGTATCGCGTAAATGATATTTACCATCACTACTTCCCTCCATCACCACCGGAGAATGACTGTTGATGTGTTTCGCTGACAACTTGGATGACACCATTTTAGTTAGTTTGTTTTTAGAATGTACTTTTACATTACTGTAGACACCCCATTTTTGACCGACCTTAAGACTCAGACGTCACCGTTTGAGCACTCGGTGATATTGCATGTTGTGCTCGTTCAGAAGTCTCAGAGTCGCGGCTATGCGCCCTGCCTCCGGACTTCCGAACCCTCTTCTGTGCCTTGTCTCGGTTTGCGAACCAGACTCGGTTTTCTCTGTTTTCTTTCCTGAGGGAAGGGAGTAGTCCCGTAGACTATCTCCTGGTGGCCGTGAGCTACTTTTTGTGGCCGTAGGCCATTGTGCCCATTTCGGAGCCCGGTTCCTGGTTTTCGGGACCGTCAGGCCGTGTGCCTCGGTTCGGGACCGCCCAACCATCTCCGATTTCTCCGGTTTTCGGCGGGGACCTCTGTTTTATCATTCTGGGGAACACTGGGGCCTTTGATGCCCACTTCGTGGCCGTACGCCACTTTCGGTGCTTACAGCCGGTTTTCGGGACCCCGAACTGCCCGGTTTTGGCCCTGAGCTTTCATTTTGTATCGGTTTTTGTTCAATTTTGGCAAGTACCTCTGTTTTAGCATCAAGAAGATCACTGGAAGGTGGGAGGCCAGCAATTGTTCCAGAAAACCAGTTTCGCTTCTCCGGCGCCCGTTTTGCTCACTTCCGGGCCAATGTTGAACACCCTGGGGATATTTTCTTCCAACCAAAGCTACATATTTGTGATGAGGGGACATGGGAGGACCCTAAAAGTGCATGGTCGGCCAGTAATTGTGAATTTCATTTTTGAGCCTCTCCTTCAAATGCAATGTTGTGACTCCTTCTTCAATGTTGCCAAATTTCAACCTTGGAACCTTGTTCTACACACATGGGAGGACACCAAAAAGTACTGGTCGGCCAGTAATTGTTGCTTTCATTTTTGAGCCTCTCCTTCAAGTTCTATGTTGTGACTCTTGTTTCAGTGTTGCCAGATTCCAACCCTGGGGCCTTATTCTACACACTTGGGAGGACCCTAAAACATGGTGGTCGGCCAGAAATTCTTGACTTCATTTTTGGGCCATGGCCGGCCGGCCAGGGTGAGTGGCTGGCCGACCAGTTGGGGTGGCCGGCCGACCACCTTCTAAAAAGTTACCTGGTCGGCCAGCTTTCTGCTTTTCCACCCTTTACAGCTGTCCGGATATTTTTCAAAATATCCCAGCCCTCCGGGGGATATTTTGGGAGGGAAAGCTTGCCTCCATTTTCCTCCCCTTTTACACCCTTTCTTGCCTATTTAAGGGGCTGGACAGCTCCTTTGCTAGGGTTAGAACATTTGATCTCAAAAGCCTCTCTCCCAAAACCTTCATTTCCATAGCCAAAAATCCTAAAAACCTTCAAGTTCCTAGCTCTTCTCTTCATCAACCCCAAGCCTCACCATCACCACTACCATTCCAGCAGCAAAGGAAGGTTCTTCAAGGGCTAAGAAGCAACAAATTCAAGCCAAGAAGCAACAAAAGACTTGTCTCCAAGGGTAAGCCACTAATTCCCTTTTTCTAGCATAATTTTGAGTCAATTCTTTACCCTATTTGATTTTTGTTTTGGGCTCCGACCCCTACTGGTTTTAGGCTTATTTTGAGCCCCTCTACAACTTTGTAGAAGGGCTCAACTCTGTTTGGTGTCTCCATGATGCACCTCTTTCAATACCACTCTTTAGGCCAATAAATTGCATGCTTTGTTTGGCTTTTTAATGATCTGATTTTGAGTGTGATATAAACTTTTAGTAGGCCTATTTTGATCCCCTCTTCAACATTGAAGAAGGGCTCCATCATGTTTGGTGACTCTATCATGCACTTGCTTTGTAATTCTTCCAATTTACCGTAAAATTGAATGATTTATTTGGCCTATTTGTGATCTGATTTGGAGCATCTCATGAACTAATAATGTGCTTATTTTGAGCCCCTCTTCAACATTTAAGAAGGGATCAACCTTGTTTTCATGCTCTACATGCCACTTGCTTTGAATTCATGTTCTACCCTTGCTTTGCATGCTATTTTTAGCTCACGAGTGATCCATTTTCGAGCATGAAATATACTGTAATTGGGCCTATTTTGGGCCCCTCTTCAACATTGAAGAAGGGCTCAACCATGTTTGGCCCTTCTATCATATACTTGTTTTGTAACTCTTCATATTTTCCGTAAAATTGCATGCTTTGTTAGGCTTGCTTAGCTTCTGTTTTGAGCCTTCATCAGGATTAGAAAGTGTCTTATTTTGGCCCATTCTTCATATCTTGTTAAGGGTCCAAAGCTGTTTGGTGCTTGCTTTTGGTACCTCATGTTATAGCCCATTTTGGCTTCATCTTGCATGCTATGTTTAGCCTATCTACATACTGTTTTGGGGGATGTCATCTCTTGTAAATGTGCATATTTTTGGCCCCTCTTTAATGTTGTAGAACTGTTTTTTTTCAGTTTGAGCATTGTGTATACTACTTGCTTTGTAATTCTCCTCTTTTTCCCCATTTTTGCAAGCTATTTTTGCCATGCTTGTGATCATTGTTTGACCATACTTTGTACTAAAGAAATACTAGTTTAGGGGCTGCCTTGCTACTGTTTTACATGTTATGTCCATATTGTGCATGTTTAGTAGGGCTGTAGGCCATTTCGGGTGCATAACATCGCATTTCGGGCATCGGGTGTAATTTTGTCATAATTCGGGGGCTATTTGTGCATCATTTTAGCTGCTGAAATTTGCATTTCCCATATGCCATATATCGCATCTCATTTGCATGCCATTTCATGCCTGTATGTCACCGCCTCGGTTTGCGTGCCCGTGTGCACGCATTTCGAGGCGCTTCGTTTTCATCCGACGGCATCTTATGTGAGTACGACTGAGGTCCTCTCATGTTAGTGTAAGCCCAATCTGCATTTTCCATGTCATTTGCATTGCGTATGCCACCGCCTCGGTTTGCGTGCCCGTGTGCACGCATTTCGAGGCGCTTCGTTTTCATCCGACGGCAACCTATGTGAATGTGGCTGAGGCCCTCTCATGTTGGCGTAAGCCCATCATTGCATTCCGTATGCCATTTTATGCATTTCTCGGTTCGCGTAACCGTGGGCACGCATTTCGAGGCATCTCTTTTTTATCATTTCGGCATCCTATGTGAGTGTAGCTGAGGCTCCCTCATGTCGGTATAAGCCCATTATTGCATTTTGCATGTCATTCCACATTCCTCGGTTTGCGCGCCCGTGGGCACGCATTTCGAGGCATCTCATTTTAGTCTTATTGCATCCCATTTTCTATGTCATTTCATGCCTGTATGCCATTTTCTCAGTTTGCGTGCCCGTGGGTACGCATTTCGAGGCATCTCATTTTCATAGCATTATGCATGCTATATCACATGTTAGCTGCATTTCATGCATACCATGCATATTGCATCGTGTTCGGGATAGGTGTTAGCCCGGGCACGGGAAACGAGGCACGTTTCATACTCCGAGTGACGGAACGGGTCTCAATTCCCAAGTCACCGAAACTCCGGATTACCCATGATGGAGTTAGGTTCTTGTTATAGCATTCATATGCATTCATCTTATATTGAGTTGTGCAATTCGGCTCCTCGGCCATCATGCATCGACATGCGTGATTGGTGGCACGAGGATCGAGGCATGCATATATTTGTGAAATACATTGCTATGCCCTTTTCCTGCTCTCTGTTGTAGCAAAATCAAGGATCAGCAACTTTTCAGAGTTTGGCACGCATTTCGAGAAACATTGCAAACAGAGGCTAATTGGGGCATCCCAATGGATTTCCGCGAGAAAACAGCCCGTCATTCATCAGTGGAGTCAAGGCAGTCCCTGGCTTGCATGCCAGTTTTACTTTTTTTTTTTTGTAATTAATTTGTCAATTAATTAGGAATCTGTATTATTATTTATTCGGACCCTCTGCGCGAGGGCAAAACTGTAATAAGTGTGGGTGAGTGTGATGTATGTCTTCCAACCCCACGTCTTTCTCCCTTTTATTTACCTGCTTATGATGGTAGATTAGGGCATATTTCAATTAGCATACAGTATGACAGCATGTTTGCATTCATTCATCTGTATTGCATGCACCGGGCTCGGCGCATCATACAAACTGCATTTGTATTTCAATTCCAAATTGAATACATGATAGCTGTAGCATTCCATACGCCATGTTTAGAATAGCCGAGCCTGCTATTAGTTGCATCTTGCATGTGTTGTATTAGGCAATTCTGTGCATCTAGGATCATGCATGATTTCTAATCGGTTTTTGTTTTGGCTTGGAGTACTCGGTGAGTTTTATGCTTTAGCATCCCTGCATGCGTGTGAGTGTTGCCATGATAGCATGCTTGCCATGAGGCTATTTGCTTATGTGATATAACTGCCTTGAATGCCTGTGGGTGGAGGTTGAGTTACCTGAATTGGGACAATTCGTTGACTGTTTGTTTTAAGCCCACTAGATAGTGGCAAAACCATTGTTCTTCTAAGCCCACCTGAGGGTGGCAAAATCTGCATTTTCAGCCTACCTGCGGGTAGCAAACCATTTTCAAACAAACAAACATGAAATGTTTTGTTCCAATTCAGGCGATTCGGTCTATACTTGTATGCTGTGAGCATCACATAGTAACCTAGGCTAATAACCAGAATAAGAACTCACAATGTTTTCAAAAACAGATATCATGGTTAGTAGAGGCCGGTCTTTGACCGGGTGAGCGGGGGTGCTCACGATGTGACCTTCCCCAATCGTACCCAAGTTCCCGAGCCAACTTTGGTGATGACGGACACGTGGCCTTTTGGCACCGAGTCAGGGTTTCCGAAATTTCCCATTTTAAAATATTTAGGTGGCGACTCTGTTATCTGGCAAAGCAGTCCATGTTTGGCACTTCTTTCAAAAAATCTGTTTTTCTCAAAAACGATTTGCCGGATTTGGACTCTTTGGTTCGAGATTTGGAACCACAACAAAAATCGAGTCCGAACTGTAGCGAGGTCCCTCGCGGGCTTGTTACAATTACGTATTTTCGTTGTTTTGTAGTTTGTTAACAACCTTTTGTTATTTTGTTGGGTCAATTTGTTTTATAAATGTAGTGGTTTTGTCTTGTATAATATAGTAGCTTCCTTTATCATATTATCTGATATTAAATCCTCTCTTACTTTTTCACTTCCATTGCTAATCAAAACATCTGCACCATCTTTTGGAGCTTCAGGGATTCCACTGCTCCTTTTCTCTTTGATAATTTTATTTACTAAATCAACCATTTTTCTCTTTGAATGAAAAACAAAATCCCAAGTTCAAACCATTTTACTTGAATTTTTTTAAGAAATTAAAGAATGTAATTTAACTAAAACTTGCTTGTAATGATCTGTGGAGTCTACTTGCAGGGAAATTAATAGGTAGAGACATGAGACTTGCAATGAATTCTTGAAATAGCATGAGCATGTTGTACTAACCACAGAACAATTGAAAAATAAATGTGTGAACTAAAATGTTGTACCAACCACATATTTATGAGCATGTTAAAATCAAATCAATACAATTATATGTTATAAAAAAACAATGAATACAAATAATTCCAATACAACCAATAGAACCCACTATTAATGTTTTTAAATAATAAAACCAATATTACCCACCAATACAGAAACAATCAAGGCAATCTATTACTTGTTCAAAATAAGATTTGTCGTTGAAGATCTTCGTAGTACGCCCTTTGCATAGGATTTAAAATTGTCATTTCCATTGACATTATTTTATGATCTTCATTTCGTTGTTCTCTTTCATTCATCATAGATAGGAGTTTTAGTTGTTCCTCCCTATCCTCGGCCCTTCTTCGACGCTCTGCAGCCTTCTGTTCATGGTCTATCGCCTTTTGTTCATCTCGCTCAATAGTTCTAGCGGAGATACTTGATAACACTTCAACAATTTTGGATTTGTTGGCAGTCATTTCATCAAATCTACTATCGTGAGTTGTTTGATTCTTCAACTTCTCTTTCACTGCCTTAGTACCAATTGGTCATGCTGATGTATTAGTTGGTTGTTGGCGCACCGCATTATTCTGGTTGCGTTGAAAAACCTCATCTTCAATTGGTGGATTCGAACATGGATAAGCATGTTGCGTGGTTTTTTTGGGTTGTGTTCTAAATTCATCTTACAACTTTGGCGCAAAATATCCCAACATGTATCAAATGTGAAGTGTTTTTTCTGTATTGCATGATACATCCGCTTTGCTTTATCAACCTACAAAAACAAAATTACCAAAATTTCAATAACAATATACATTACAAAAGAAAATTGATATTTAATAACAGAAAGAAATTTTACCATGTCTGCCTTAGTTGTTCCACTTTGTTGCCTCGGTTGAATTTGCTCAAGAAAATCACAGAATTTATTAATTGCCTTTTGCATGCCAGACCAACGGTGAGACAAAGAAATACGGTTTCGATTTGATTCATCACTCAATTGTGAATTAAAATAAATAAGTACTCGTTCCCAAAATGTAGCCATGGTCTAACTATTACTAATAATGGGATCTTGAAAGACTGCCAACCAAGATCTACATAAAGTTTATCTTCTATAATTGTGAACGCTTTACCACGAGAAACACAAGAAGTTTCAGAAATAAAAATGAATATTAGTGTTCCGCTCTCGTGAAGTTTCCGACATAAAATTAATATTAGTGTTGTGCTCCGACATTTGTGATTCCTCAAACATTTCAAAATCTTCCATAGTTTGAAGCAAATTCAGCAGGATACAATATCTAACTTAGACAGTGAAAAATATTGGAATGATATACACTCAACCTCAGAATCAGATAATATAAATTGAAGCTCACAAAAAAAAAAAATTGTAATGACACAGAACTAAAAAAATTCACAGCTTGTCTACAACTTCAACAAAATGTAATGCTATTATCAAACTGAAATGCTCTGTCAACCCAACTGAAATTCACAGCATGCTATTATCAAATAGATATATTTTATAGAGCACAACAGCAACGGTAAGTTTTCAAAATACTCTGTCAACCCAACGGTAAATTATTCGAATTGCTGATGCAGAACGGTTACTTCTCAACTCAAAATTTATATGTATATAGGATGTAACTTTTTCATTTGCATTTTCAAGGGAATTTAAATTTATATCAACCTTCAATTTATTCTTAGTCCACAAAATAACCTACTTATTTGAACTAGTTCGCAGATTGAGGGAGCCGGTCGACCGATGGGTCAACCGGTCGGACGTTCGGCTAGTTGACCGGTTGGCCCACCCCCAATGCTATAGCACAGTGAAATGGTAAAATCTCACGTTTGTCCTCAGTTTGATGAAAGTTTTGTTCCGTTCTCAGTTTGATATATATTTAATGAAACAATTGGAGAGAGAAAAAGTGACTTTTTCATCAAATTTGAATTTGATGCTTAATCTGATGCAACGTTGAAGATGGTCTGAGGGATAAAAATTATGCTCAAATGGAGCTGTTAGTATCAGAATATATGTTAAAATGTTGTTTATTGTTGGATAAGATACCGACAAGGATTGAGGTGGGGTTTATAATTGTTTTTTTCTTGCGTAAATTACAAACACACCTCCTAAGATTTACTTAGATTACAAATTATCCCTGTAATTTTAAAAATTACATTATGCGCCTAAGGTTTCTAATTTCATAACAAATAAGCTTTTTTTATTAATAAATCATCAAATTAATTAACAGTTTTTAATGATGTTAAAATTTTATTTCAATTAATAATTCAGATAATTTTATTATTATATAAGTGAACAGTTAGAAATTTCACTTTTTTAATTAATTCTGTTAAATAAAAAATTCTGACAGGGTGGTATTTGTAATTTTTCAAACTACAAGGGCAATTCGTATTTTAAGCAAATCTCAGGGGGTATATTTGTAATTTACCCTTTTTTCTTTTATAGTTATTTTTTCATTTTTTTAGAATTAAGAAAAGTTATTGAGTTTGTTGATTGTTAAAAAGTTTTTTTTTTTTTTTTTTTTTTTTGCTTTTGTGTGAAAAATTACCATATTACACTTATATTGTTATAAAGTCCTTATTAAAATAATTAATTATCGTGTGAGTAAAATTGTCTTTGAAAAATTATGTTTAGATATTTTTTTAAAAAAATATGTTGATTTTTAGACTTATTTTTGTGAAACATAAATAGTTTGATTATTTTTTGTTGATAAATTTTTATTTTTACCCCTATACTTTACCTCGATGATCAATTACACTCCCAAACTTTGAATAATTTCAATTTTACTTTCAAAAGTTTTTGAAATCGTATCAATTTAGCCCCTACCATCAGATTTAAACAGAAAAAGTTAAAAAAATTATATTTTGACCCCAAATGTTAAAAGAAATATGCAAACTCGCCATCTCTTCCTCTCTCTCGTCATTCTCTGAATTACCTAAATCTCACTGCCACCATTCTCCTCTTTACTCCGCCGCCATCACCACCACCACCACCACCACCACCACCACCACCAAGAAGCCTTTTGCTCTCATTACATGCATCAAACCTCTGCTAAAAACCAATAATCTTCTTCCTCAAGAAATCTCTAAAAGTGGATTCCCAAAACCAAACCGTAGATGACCCAGAATCCCAATTAGAAGGCCAAAACTAGTTTGTTCCCACTATACCCTTTGCTTTAATTTCTGTTTCTCTCTCTATAATCCTTTGTAATAAATTGGTGGGTTGGAGTGTCAAAATAGTGAGATACGACTCATAGGTAATGTCAATGGTAGAGAAGAAGGTGCATTTGCATTGAAAGAAGGTGGTGGTGGTGATGCGCAGAATAACATAGCTGCTCATGATGGTGCACAAGTTAGCTACCGTCCTTATGGTAATGGTGAATTGATGGGTCAGTGCCCATCTCTCAGCCCTTGTGCTGTTCACTTACCATTGACGTTCACTCCTCAAGTCAAGAGGAGAAGAAGAGGAGGAAGAAGATGAAGAAGGTGTGGCCGGCGATGGTGGTGGGCGGTGATGGTGTTGGATTTAGATCTAGGGTTAGGGTTTCAAGAGAAGAGAAGAAAAATTAAGAAGAAGAGAAAAAAGAATAGTAGGAGGACGATGACGGCGATAATGGAAAAGTGGGTGGCCGGAGTGGAAAACGGGTGAGGAATGAGGGCTGCTGGAGGAAAAAGTGGAAAATGTGAGGAAAGAGTATGATTTTGGATAGAAGAGTGTGAGCTTGCATAAATTAAATGTGTAATGACCCAAAATATTTTTTTTAAATAGTCAGTGCATAAATTAATTGAGTAAAATTTGGATTGGAGTGTTGTGTAAAGTTATGTGCGAAAATGGCTCAATTTTGTAATAAATTTTTTTTTAAATATAATTTTCGATCTTAGAAATTTTGAAATTTTTATTATATTGTTCTCACAAGAGTCTAGCATGTTGGATAAAAATTTTGGAATTTAATGGTGAGTATTTATTTTTATGAAAATTCGCAGATTGATTTAGTTTAATTTATAGCAGAATTTGAAATTGAGTTTTGGGTGTTTGGACCATGATTTCAGATAAATTGTTGGATCTATTTTGGTATATAATTGGTACATGTATGACTTACGGGTGAGACTCATGATTTGGATTTAATTTAAATTAAGTTTGTTTAATGACTCGTGTTTAACTGTTTGGTCCTTTTAATTAGGTGATTAGTAGTAACCAGCTTAGGAGTTGTTATTATTTATTATATAGAATTATAATAAATATTTGATAGTTGATTTTATGGTGTGTACCATATGGTGAAAATTATATATTTTTATAGTGAATAAAATGTGTATATATTTTCTGGTGAGCTATAACGCTCCGAAAATTGGGTAGGGTATATCTATTTATACAACAAACCCACTTGATAGACAAACACATATATATAGTTAACTATTCCATACATCCATTTCCATTAAATCCCAAATGCCAAATACATGATATTCACATCTCCATGCCCTAGTCCAATCCCAAGCATACATTTTACAACAAGTATGAAATGGAAGCCAAACAGATAACAAGTGCTCTACAGGCTTACAAATTTATCCAAGAACATTCTTGGTTACACAAAATGGAGTTTCAACTCAACGCAAATACAGCCCTGGGCATACATTCAACAAATAACAATAAAATAAAAATGAAGCCTCAGCTCCGAGTCCTTCCAAGTCAATGCCTTGGCGGAGGCATAGCACCTGTACCTAAAATGGTTTCCCTTATAGGGTTAGCCACAGCCCAGTAGAAATATACCACACAACATATGAACCATGGCAAAACTAAAGAGGAGTATGCTTATGCCATGCTCATGATAAAACAATTTATCTTTCTTTTATAAAGCATGCAATACTGAGATGTAACAACAGATATAAAATCATTTCCATTTTAAACCATATATGTTACATGAATACAGGCTCTGTGAATCTCTAGGTGAGTGTCTGCAAGTAGGCCCTAATGCACTACCACTGTCATTTTTACTAGTAAACTGGAAGGCTCGACACCTAACCGTGCGGTTCCACACCTCCTACCCAGATTTACCAAGTATTCATCTTTTTGTAAATAGATACATTTCCTAACATTTCTCAAAAACAAATACATTTCCATTGAAATGAATGTAATGCAATGTCCAATGTAACAAATGAGAAATGTGGTTCAATTTACCTAAGTCTCATGCATTTCTATAACAATCATGGATATCCTTCACCGATAGCCCAAAACAGATATTTCTAAACAGATATTTAAACAATTAAATTCCAAAAAATTTGATAAATACAATCTCTTCAGCATCTCATCAAATATGAACAACTACACTAGTTTTCATATCACAATCACGTCCGGTAACCTCTCAAGGTCCATTTCTAACCGTGTCGATTTTATTCCAACAGATACATTAAGCAAAATAATACCGTTGATGCCCAATAAAATATCATTTTCTTTCCAAACTCATTCTCCAAGCATTATTCAACTATGACATCCTATTTTGATCAAAAGCCCCAAAAGTTAAACGTAATTCTTTTGTTTTCTTTAAAAATGCTCTTTTGGTCTCAAAATGGTAAAAATTTCAAAACCGATTGAATCGAAGTTCGTTTTTGTTCAAATTTAAAACATAGCTCTTTTATAACCTTACAAACATATTCCAAGTTTACACTTTCGCAATTTGGGCATCAACTCTTTATTTTTCGCAAAATTTCTCTTTTAAGCAAATAAATCACAAAATTTTCAAAAATTCTAATTAAATTATATACAACTCTAAACTCCATATAATTAAGTAAAAGTACATAAAGAAGTGTAGGAAAAATCCCTACCTCAAGCCAAGAAACTTTCAAATTTTTGGGCAACAGAAATTAAATTTTTTTGGAGCCAAATGATGCCATCTACGTTTTGATCAAAGCATTAGGGGTCAAAAATGACTTACACTAGATCAAACCCAAGAAAAACCAACTTGGAACCTCTTTTCTCTTGTTTCCTCAGGGCAAGAACTCCAAGAATTGAAAGAAAGATCCTATTTGGTCACTTATATATATAGCATAAACAAATATCTAACCATAAATATCTAACTATATATATACACCTATATATATATCAATCAAAATCACATTTCAACATCTTTAATGAGAAAAGTAAACATAATATTTTCTCACCACAAAATATATTTCGTTTAATGGCACACACCATAAATATTCACAACTCTTTTATGGTAGTCAAATAATAATAATAAAACCACAACACTATTACATGCTTACTAACGGGTCACAATTCAATCAATTGGGTCCAAAATGAATGGAGTTTAATAATTTAAAATAAATACCCAACTGATTTATCTCAAGTCATGGTTCGAACACCCAAAACTCAATTTTAAGTTTTGCTATAAATTAACTGAACACCAATCAGTCCGTAAATTTTCATAAAATAAATACTCATCATTAAATTCTGAAATTTTTATCCAACGTGCTAGACTCATATGGGAACAACATATAAACATTTCATAATTTTTTGAGATCGGGAACTATTTTTAAAAAATACAAAACCGAATGGTTTTCGCACAGAATTTACACAGCAATCAAATTCGAAAATTTGCTCAATTAAATTATGTGCTGGCTATTTAAAAAAAAAATTGGGTCATTACAATCTACCCTCCTTAAAGAAATTTCGTCCTCGAAATTAAACTCAAGTAATGTAATACATTCTACATTCACCTACAAACTTACTCAGGTACTTACTAATGCATCAACAAAATTTCTTTGACTACTACATGAGCCTCAACAAGTCACACCGGTAACAAACCAAATCATGACATTTGCACAACAATTGATTATAAAACCCTTACTAGTATAAACCATTAAGTGATTCTTCTATCCACATCGATAACCCACAACAACAAAATAGGATCTAATCCCTTAAGCATAACAAAATTTTGGCAAAACGACTCCCTAGAATACCAAGACACCATACCTTATTGGTGATAACCTAACTTCAACGAACTGTCTCCATCGCCTAATGCACAATGCATCCCAAGGCCGAAATAACTATCACTACTTCGAGACCTTAACAAAACAAAATAATAACTCTTCAAAAGCACTAACCACTAACTCTTATGAAACATAATGCAATCATGCCAAATACATTACTCGAAAATTCTTAGCCACAACTTTAATTTCCCAACCAAGCAATTTTTGTATTATTTTTCTCTATCTACTCTATTTCTTTCACTCGACGAGCCGACTAACAGTTTATGCAAATTTGTCTACATCCACCTACACAATTTCACTCAAACATAGAATTTACCCAAACGCTTTTGAGTCCACATAAAATTTATCAAGACTAGATACACATTCTAACAATACTAAGGTATTCCCAACATGATTCTCATTCTTTAAAACCCAAGCCATGACACTAACTCCAAAGTTACAACACGATTCTATATCACACTAATATTATGATAACCCACGAGATCAAACGCAAATTGACCAGCTCTTACTATACCAACTCACTTATCGACAAGTATTATTACCGCTATTGAGGCCAATTAACGGAATATTCTATCTCTCACACTAGAAGTATCCCGAACCAATCACAATGAGACACCCGTAAAGATTGACACTGAAACGACTCTAAAATTTCTGAATCGTTAATAAATTGATTAACCTCAAATTACAATAAAATCTCTCCAAAATAAATTCAATGTACATCCCTTGCCAAAAGAAATAATTCTACACTTCTGATTCAGAATTGTAATTAAAATAATCTTTTCAGTACTTCAATCCAATCACTACGAAATATGCTCCACACCTGAAAAATAAACAATTTAACTCGAGAAGTAATTCACCACAGCTTACTAAGGTACAAATAAAATAAAATTGAATCCTCATAACTGCTCATGTCACAAATAATAACACCAATTACCATATCAAACCCACCACGAAAGCCTGCACAACTTAAGACGAAGGATTACACCAACAAATATCTAGTCTTATGGCTACTTCAAAATCTCATCCAATACCTCTAATCAAACTCACCCTTGCACAACTCTAAAAATGTACTACCACTTCCTACAATGCAACATGTTCACTCTAGGAATTTTCTAAGTCAACAATAGTCATTTCATAACAATTTGCAAGACTAACCAAAATAGCAAAAGTACTTCATACCAATTTATTCTCCAACAAGGGGTCCGCCAAATTACTTCTTATAAAATAATACCATCACAAAACACTATGGAATAAAATTAAAATAAGGAATTGCCCTCTATTAGAAAAAACTAAATATCTTTTAATTTAGGAAAACCATTTACCACTCAAGGTCAAATACACCAAAATTAAACCCAATAATAATATTAGATCAACATACCAATAGCACAAATTCTCACCACACTTATAGCAAAACGAAGGATCAATGTAAGTGGTTCACAACTCTTACACCAAGAATACAAAGCAATCTTATAGCTAAAGGACAAGGGATACAAAATAGCCTCCATTTCAATTGCATGAAAATCACCGTCACTACACACGCCAAACTTAACCCAAATGCTCACGTATACTTCTTATATTCACAATTTCTAATCCATAAGTACGATTAACTATAAAAATTAACATCAATCACTCGCGATGGATCAAGCACTAATTTTCATGAAAATGCTCAAATCATAGTCACATCAACCATCTCAAGGCACCTGATCATAATCTCCATAGAATCACAACATCCTCACATGATCATTTCAAAAATTTCTTTAAAGACATTCGTTTGCTAACACAACTCCCGAGACATCAATTACATCATATCCCTAAACACTTATTGCACTTGGGTACAATCAACAACTAACTCTGAGACAATGAACTCCACCAATTTCGAAGGCACTCAAAACTCGCCTACATGTTCTAAAATATCGACTCACGTGTCAATGTTGTTACTACTAATAATCCCATCAAATGGCGTAACCCAAATAAAATTTAATCTCATTCTAATCTATCTCAAAATTATTCATCTCATTTGCCCTCTTAGGATTTGTAGCAAAATTATGAATAAAACAAACTCTCTAAGAAACACATTTCTTACTACATGCTATAATTTCTATCATGCTAAGGCCACGTTTATTCCCAAACACATACAAAATAATTGGCCTAGGGCCTATCACTAACCTCACAAGTAGTCCATCACGCAAGTGAAACAATCCAACTATAACTAATTTCGTCTATCCCAATAAAATTTAGAACTAGTTTTACATGTTCTAATGTCAACAATCCAAAGCATATTATCTTAGATTACTTTAATCATCATTAAAGTCACAACCAAACCATACTATTACAATAAGGTTAATCTCTAACTCATTCTACTTCTAAGATTTTTCATCTAGTCCACTTCTACAAACTTGATATAAAATTGAAAAATAATTAATTCCTCATAACAACAAACCAGTCGCTACACAACACAAACTCTACTATTTTAAGGTCACATTTACACCCACAATCATACAAATCGGTTAACCTCCGCTTTAATACTAATTCCGCAACATCTTGACCAATCATCTCAGCCATATTACTCTAGCTTACACCTTCTTCCTGGGGAAAAGGTATCCTCCTACATGAGAACATCCTGGGCACCACAAGTGCCTCTATTACGGCCTCTCCTGCTTTATGACATCTTATATAAGAGACAGAATTTAGCTCAGAAGTAAGTACTTCACACTAGTTCTAACACGCTGCATACGGATTAAACATAAACTTACACATGTATCTACATGACATAAGGCAAACCACATAAGCACATAGTCACATAGAGCACATACGAGTTACCCCTCCAAGATATTGACTCGTTCCATAAACATTCAAAGACTTCCAACTAGAAATAGCATTGATCAGGTGCTTTTCTAAAAGGACCTCAAAGAATTTCATGGATGCAAATCACATCTCAGAAGTTTAACCCTATACCCACACAGTCACATAAATATGTTATCATATAGCACATAAGATATGCAACATTTCTCACTAACGAAACGAACCCACTGTGGTAAAAACCACTTCCCACGAGCCCCAAGTATTCAAACCCGGTAGCTCTAATACCAAGTTGTAACGCCCCGAAAATTGGGCAGGGTATATCTATTTATACAACAAACCCACCTGATAGACAAACACATATATATAGCTAACTATTCCATACATCCATTTCCATTAAATCCCAAATGCCAAATACATGCTATTCACATCTCAATGCCCAGTCCAATCCCAAGCATACATTTTACAACAAGTATGAAATGGAAGCCAAACAGATAACAAGTGCTCTACAGGCTTACAAATTTATCCAAGAACATTCTTGGTTACACAAAATGGAGTTTCAACTCAACGCAAATACAGCCCTGGGCTTACATTCAACAAATAACAATAAAACAAAAATGAAGCCTTAGCTCCGAGTCCTCCCAAGTCAATGCCTTGGCGGAGGCATAGCACATGTACCTAAAATGGTTTCCCTTATAGGGTGAGCCACAGCCCAGTAGAGATATACTACACAA
Organism: Camellia granthamiana; assembly: GCA_036172215.1. Lineage (NCBI taxonomy): Eukaryota > Viridiplantae > Streptophyta > Magnoliopsida > Ericales > Theaceae > Camellia > Camellia granthamiana. Next base: position 65,636,631 of record CM069911.1, on the reverse strand, counting down.
CATATGAACCATGACAAGACTAAAGAGAAGTATGCTTATGCCATGCTCATGATAAAACAATTTATCTTTCTTTTATAAAGCATGCAATGCTGAGATGCAACAACAGATATAAAATCATTTCCATTTTAAACCATATATGTTACATGAATACAGGCTCTGTGAATCTCTAGGTGAGTGTCTGCAATTAGGCCCCAATGCACTACCACTGTCATTTTTACTAATAAACTGGAAGGCTCGACACCTAACTGCGCGGTTCCACACCTCCTACCCAGATTTACCAAGTATTCATCTTTTCGTAAATAGATACATTTCCTAACATTTCTAAAAAACAAATACATTTCCAATGAAATGAATGTAATGCAATGTCCAATGCAACAAATGAGGAATGTGGTTCAATTTACCTAAGTCTCATGCATTTCTATAACAATCATGGCTATCCTTCACTGATAGTCCAAAACAGATATTTCTAAACAGATATTTAAACAATTAAATTCCAAAAATTTTGATAAATACAATCTCTTCAACATCTCATCAAATATGAACAACTACACTAGTTTTCATATCACAATCACGTCCGGTAACCTCTCAAGGTCCATTTCTAACCGTGTCGATTTTATTCCAATAGATACATTAAGCAAAATAATACCGTTAATGCCCAAGAAAACATCATTTTCTTTCCAAACTCATTTTCCAAGCATTATTCAACTATGACATCTTATTTTGATCAAAAGCCCCAAAAGTTAAACGTAATTCCTTTGTTTTCTTTAAAAATGCTCTTTTGGTCACAAAATGGTAAAAATTTCAAAACCGATCGAATCAAAGTTCATTTTTGTTCAAATTTAAAACATAGCTCTTTCATAACCTGTAACGCCCTCAAAATAAACCCGTAATCATACATTCATGATACAAAAAGAGATATCATATTACCAACATCAGAGTATTCTTACAAGAGATATTACATGTTGACAACAAAAGTAAATGCCCTATAGGCTTACAACTTTCCAAGTCAACACCTGGGTTCAACAAAAGTAAAGTCCTAACTCTTTTTACACAAAAATAAGCCCTTGGCTTGATATACATGTAATACAGAAAGGTAATCACCAAAAAGATCTCTCAGCCTTTAAACCTCCTAAGCTACGTCCTTGGAGGTGGCATGACACCTGAACCTGAAAATGATGTCCCATATAGGGTGAGCCAATGCCCAGTAGAGATATGCTAAACATAATATGAACAATAACTAAAACATTAGCATTTGATATATGGTTGACACTTATAAACCAACTTACAACACTTTTTAATTCAACATCAAGTACATCCATTTTTCATTTCAGTTTCCTTCACATATACAGTTTCGATTCATAATTATGGCTCAGAACCTGGCCAAACAATTGAATGAGGCTATAACACATATTAAAACACTCCCATACTTCACAATTCACATGAGAATATAACTTATATTAGAACACTTCCATACTTCAACACTTTCATAATTCAAATGATACATAGATTTGTTGTATCAGTGGAGTCCATTCCCTATCTCCTCCCAAACAGGTTTGAGAGTCCATTCCCTATCTCCTCTCAAACTATGGAGTACATCCCCTATCTCCTCCCAAACAATATACATATACAATGTATTTAAACACTTATCATACACCATGATCAATCAATACACACATTTGCTGTATTATTCCAACTGTCATATTCAATAACATATTCAATGTGATTAGTTTCAGTTTTCCCTAATCATCATACAATGTCTACAACAATCAAGACTATCCTCCACCGATAGCCCAACGCAATTATTTCTAAACAGATAATAATTACATCCAACAGATAAATTATCAATATTTTTCAAAGGTGAGTGATTAATAAATCTAACTCCACCATTCAATCTCATAATAAGCCAATTTCATTATTTCCATTCATATTTCCATAAGTTTCCCAAATTAATTATACAAATTAATTCATAATAATAATAAATTAGGGCTTTTCTCCCCATTTCTCAACATTTACCCCAAAGGTTCAAATATTAACAACAAACATCAATAACCTCCTTTAAGACCCAAAACACACATGTATTGGTCAAAAGAACAAAACCCCTCTTTTCAATATTTCAAATCTCAAACCCTAACCTCCCAAAATCAAACCATTCATACAAAGTGCCCAACATCTATGTTAAAGCTCATAAAAATGAGTAGTTATCCCTACCTCAAATGGAGAGACCAAATGGAGAAGATGATGAAACTCGAAATGCTCCAAACCCAAAGATTTTCATATTGAAATGTAGCCCACACCAAGCTCTACACTTTACGCAAAGGAACTATGGTAGAAGATCACTCAAACTAGATGATTTCTTAAAGAGAAGTTGTAGTCTAGAGAAGTTGTAGTCTAGAGTGAGAAGCTCTCAAGTTTGGGTTTTGAAAAGTTAGAGAGAGAGAATGGCCCGAAAAAATGATCAAAAAAGCTATTTTTCGGACTGATATACAAACAGGTCCGCTCGAGCGTGGAACTCCCTGCTCGAGTGTCAGACACAGACTCATGCTCGAGCGTGAAAAGCGCCGCTTGAGCGTCAAATGCACACTTCCAAAAGTTTTGCAGATGAAGGTCCCCGCTCGAGCGTGAAAGTGGACGCTCGAGCGTCCAATGACCTGCAGAACAAAATACTGAGAGATAAAAAATCCCGCTCGAGCGTCAAAAGCCCTGCTCGAGCGTGAAGGCCAAAATCTGGGCATCAACCTTTGGTTTCCAAACACAACTAACCAATTTCAAACATGCTCAACACAACCCAAGACATCAAATACAAAGAGTAAATGACGGAAACGGGAATAAGACAACAACACATCCACAGAACCGAGTCCGGAATACAATAAACAAGGAAGGGAAAATCGGGATCGCTATATAACCTTACAAACATATTCCAAGTTTACACTTTTGCAATTTGGGCATCTACTCTTTATTTTTCGCAAAATTTCTCTTTTAAGCAAATAAATCACAAAATTTCCAAAAATTCTAATTAAATTATATACAACTCTAAACTCCATATAATCAAGTAAAAGTACATAAAGAAGTGTAGGAAAAATCCTTACCTCGAGCCAAGAAGCTTTCAATTTTTTTGGCAACAGAAATTAATTTTTTTTTGAGCCAAATAGTGCCATCTACATTTTGATCCAAAGCACTAGGGGTCAAAAATGACTTACACTAGATCAAATCCAAGAAAAACCAACTTGGAACCTCTTTTCTCTTGTTTCCTCACGGCAAGAACTCCAAGAATTGAAAGAAAGATCCTATTTGGTCACTTTTATATATATATATATAGTATAAACAAATATCTAATCAAATATCTAACCATAAATATCTAACTATATATACACCTATATATATATCAATCAAAAATACATTTCAACATCTTTAATGAGAAAAGTAAATATAATATTTTCTCACCATAAAATATATTTCGTTTAATGGTACACACCATAAATATTCACAACTCTTTTAAGGTAGTCAAATAATAATAATAAAACCACAACACTATTATATGCTTACTAACGGGTCACAATTCAATCAATTGGGTCCAAAATGAATGGACACTACTACAAATATAGATAAAGATCACACTTTTTTGGTGTGATGTATGATTTTTAATCACACCTTTTAAATTTTATTAAAGTGTGGTCTTTAGGAGTGTGATTAAAAATGGTCATTTTTAATCACACCTTTTAAGTGTGATTAAAAACATTTAGATCACACCTTTTAAGTGTGATTAAAAACTTTTAGATCACACCTTTTAAGTGTGGTTAAAAACTTTTAGATCACACCTTTTAAGTGTGATTAAAAACTTTAGATCACACCTTTTAAGTGTGGTTAAAAACTTTTAAATCACACCTTTTAAGTGTGATTAAAAACTTTAGATCACACCTTTTAAGTGTGGTTAAAAACTTTTAGATCACACATTTTAAGTGTGGTTAAAAACTTTAGATCACACCTTTTAAGTATGATTAAAAACTTTAGATCACACCTTTTAAGTGTGATTAATAACTAATAAAACCTGTGATTAAAAAAAAAATTGACATATTTGAAGAATAATCAATATTATTTTTGTACGCGCATTTGAAGAATGTATATATACTATATTTTGAATCACAACCATATATTGAATGAAATAACGTCATATATTTCATAAATAAAAGTTAAATGTTTAAAAGTATATACAAAGAAATTAATAAAAAAAAATTTAACTGTGATTACATATATTAAAAAATAAAATAAAAAAACTTGAAAAAACTAAGTTCTTGAATTCTTTGACCATATTTTGCATCTCTCCAAGAAATTTCTGACCTGAAAAATAAAAAAACAAATTAATTTAAAAACCGCTAGAAACATAGGAACAAACTTACTAATTAATTTATAAACTTACATTTAGATCACACCAAAAATAATGTAATTTATCCAGTTGTTAAACTGCCCCCAATCCTTTCCCCACAGCCACCAAAAATGACATAATTATTTTGATTTTTCACACAAATATGAGTAAAACAACACCACAAAAGAAGACAATATGCAACAATGCAGTAAGGATCACATAAATGATAAAATGGAGTATTATATGGACAATCAAAATCATATGATATCAACATATAACCCACTAAAAACTATAAAACAAATAAGGATCAATAAAGCTTATTGGTCTTAAAAGCAGAAACCACATAGCCTGAATAATTACAAATTGGTATGGGAGCAATCCACGTAGAGGAAATAATAAGAGCCCAGCACACTAAAACTCAAGATGTGCACTTGTAGAAAATGACAATATTATTTGAAAAACAAGACATTTAATAAAAGATTAGATACTAAGCACGACACAACAAAGAGAGTAGGGGTAATATGTATACATCCACTCACTTATATATCAATGTATTGTGCTAGTCTAAAACAATACAGTCTACACCATTCAAGTTTTTTCAGTGTCACTTATAGATCCACTCACTTCTCTCAAATTATTTCCCAGCAAAATACACATTAAACTCCCCTAGCTATTTTTTTGCTTCTTCAGAATCTTTGCTAATTGAATCTAGGTGTGAAATGATATACATAAAACTATGACAAACTCTAGTTCTATCAAACCTTATGAACAAAGTTTTCTTATATATGCCTAAAACACAAAATTATGAAACACCAAACATAAGCAAAATTAAAGCAATAAAATTAAAAAAAAAAAAAAAAGAATTATCACAGGCAGATCAATATGCAAATAGAAATCTAGTATATGTCCAAATATTTAATATTTACGTCCCCTAGTGTGTTCCCTAATGTTGGCTATTTTTGTATACATCTCTACATTTACATTTACACATACATGTATTCTTGGATCTTTGTCTTGCTTAATACATGATTTTCTAGCATGTAGTAGCAGGGTTGTGTGACAAATATGCTGCTGTCAAGAATACTTATGGCAAAATGGATTAAATCTGTGTTGCATCATAGACCTGTTTGAAGGTACATTATGCTTCATAAATTATATAGCCTTCATATTTGGGAAGAGAAAACCATTTTTGATAATCATTATGTGCCAGAAAACGAAAGAACTTCTCAACTTACATATAGTTTTTCGATAACAGCACTTACATTCTAATTAAACTGTGGGTTGTTATGTAAGATGTACTTGCATATTCAGGAGAGGTGTACTCTTTTGTGCAAGAAGGGTACCAGTTAATTTATTATTCCCAAGAAACCTGGGCATAAAGAAATTAGTTCAAGCAATAAACAGTAAAATTGTCTAGAACACAACATAGAAGATTGCTTACAAGCTTTTAAGCTTTGACCAATTCCCAATGAATTCATGTATGCTACCAGTGAGTTCATTTTCTGAAGCCCACCTGAGATTCCCAAAATTCTTCCTCAGTAAAATTGATAACAAAAACAATTAATCTGAACACAATTTTTAGTTTCTCAGATATGCAAAAAGGATAGTTCAGAAAGCTCTTACACTGTCTGCAGATTTCGTAGAGCAGCAAACATTGAAGGTATATCACCACTAACTCCAGAGCTACCAAAGTAACTGTACATAACTCCAGAGATACATTTCGTACATGGAAAACCATTCTGCTATTTCACATTTGGATTGTCATCCCCATCATAGAATGAAAGTGATCTATCAGTTCTTACCTTGAAAACAGAAAGTGAACAATTAAAAGTTTGAATGTAAACAACTTTTTCAATTCATCTAAAGAAAATTAATTCAAAAGGAAAAAAATGAGGCATTTTCTAGCATACCACATCTTTATCAATAAGGCCTTTCCTCTCCCTAAATTTTGTAAATCTTTTTGCTTGTTCTGTGGAGATACTCTGAAGAAAAGAATATAAGCATGTTAAGCACGTAAAAAGTTTGTTTGAAAGAAACCACAATGTAAATATACATAAAGATATTGAAATATACATGGGTGAAGATAGTTGTGTTGCAAATCTTTTAAAGACACAGCTATAACCTGAATAAAGAAGAAGTGGGGGTGCTCCTGGAGAGATGGAGGTAACCTCCAAATTTAAGAGTTAAGTAGGTAATATTCTTGCCTTGACTTTAGAAAAATCTATCAGCTCAATCTCAAAATGAAGTTCAGCATCCTTTGGAAAGCTATCAGAAACTGGAACAGGACAATCTTCCTCACCATAGTGCAGTTCAGGTTTCATCTTGAGCTGAAATAAGATGTACATCAAAATATGTTAAAAACCTCAAAAAAAAGAGTAAATAAAATAATAAACAGCATAACTTATAAATATACATAAAGAACCATTACCCACAACACTGATCAAAGTAAGGCAACAGAAAGAGTTCCAAGAACATATTTTCATTCAAATTTTAGATTAGTAGATAAGCTTAGATATACAATGCATAATTAGTACAGCAAATAATTTAAATAAGGTGAACATAAGAATATGCCTCTGTTTATTTATGGATTCCAAGTATCTTTGTCAATAATAGTTCCGTTGAATTGATTAACTGATAGATGAACAAATTAAAACATGGAGTAGATAAGCCACCAAACCTCCAGCATATGATAGGAGTATGACATAGCAAGTAGCAACCATAGAGATTAAAAATCCTTTAAATGACTAGCAAGTTTTAATAAGAGAGCAAAGAAGCACATGGAATTCAACTGATAGATGAACAAATTAAAACATGAAGTATTGTATTTTATCTAACAACTGGATCTTATTTAACTAAACAAGGAATTCAACTGGTCTTGCTTGAGCCTTAATTATTTTATTTATTTTTCTTTAGTGCCAAGATATTGAAATACTGGGTTTCTAATTATGGTAGACCAACCAAACAGAGAGCAATTAAAGAACAAGTTTCAGCCAAAAAACTTCATTACATAATTCTTTTGTGCCATGAGAAGACCAACCCAAGATCCTCAAAGCTCCCAATTTAGAAAGAAACCTGGTTCTGTAATAGAGGCCGATGTTGTGTTGGAGGAGACACTGTCTCAACTCAACTAACTACCAAAACCAACCAACAATCAATAAGTAATCAATATAACTCCAGAAATATAATTGGGAAGATCATTAATGCAATAGATGACTTCTTAGAACAGCAATTAAAGACCTCAAATACTTAGAAAGTGTCAGTTACTCTACACTTTCTGGCCTTAAATGCAGCAAAAGAAGTTTGGCTGTTCTGTGATGTCCCAAGACACAGTTCACCCAAAAAAGCATGACATTTTTAACTCCTTGGAAAAAAGAAAAATCTTTGCAAAGTAAAAATCACATGTTCGTTAACACATCCCAGCAAAAAAGCAAAATTGGGTAGCTTTTCAAAAAGCTTAGATGCATAAATACATATATATATACATATATCGATCCATATATCTGTTGTCTTAATTGGGGAAATTACAATTTAGTGGAGTTTTCACAAAATAATTACATATTCATGAAAAAGTTCAAGACTTTAACCATTAAAATACTAGAAACCAAATATAAGGAATGAAAATCAAAATGGAATTTAAACAAGGCTTACACTAATGAATTATGAACAAACATTTTGGAATGAACTCCAACACTAATGAATTACGAACATACATTGTGGAATGACCTATATATTCCTACAAGGAAAAATGCTAATGCTCCATTAGGCTGCCTAATTACAGCCAGCCAATTATTTTGTCTCAGAGAATCATGTGGTATTGTCCATGTGGCACTCCAGCCAATGAAGCAACAGAAAATTTTATGGATGGTATAATGCTTACCCATGTTTGTTGGGTAGTTGAAAGACAAATGATGACCCACCTAATATGTTTTGTGGTTCTTAATTTGTTGACAGCACACCACATAGGCTAATGGCACATGGTAGTCTGGACAACCTAATAATTTTCCTTCCATGACACAAGAAATAAATAAAACTTGGTATCTCGTAAAAAGTGGGCAGGCAAGTTTGTCTTCTTATCTTCTGTGATTTGTTGGCTTCAAATTAAAAAGGAAAAAAAAAAAAAAAAAAGGATAGAGGGGTGGGGGTAATCATGAAGAACTTCTGGTTACGGCTAAGATTATGAAATTTATCCAACATAGTGATCGTTTCCCAAAATATGATTGTATCGTGCTAAAGATCATTTTAAAGCTATACAGAAACAACCACTTCTCTGCATTTATTTCTCAAAGAAATCTAACAGTTGCCCACTTAGCTTACCGTTCATTTCTATCTTTCAGTCTCAACTTCATTGAAAATGCTTAAGATTCATATTTTGTTTGGGAAAGAAAAAAACAAAGTTCATTCTCGCGTTTGATCAAACACGTAATGCCACAAACAAAGTTCATTCATATTTACATAAATCTTTGATACATGGATGACCAATTTGAACCAAAATGAACACAGAATGGTCTGATAATAATCCGATCAAATAATCTAATATTAAAAATTATGAGAACTTACAGCCACACAAGGAGCAAAAGTAAACTGAGCGCCACAAGCCCTAACTTCAAGAGCAGTTGCAACTCCAATCCTCCTAACCAACTCTGCATCTCTGTCACACAAACTAACACTCTCTCAAGCAATGATTCTATAAATAAGCAACAACAATAGTTACGTATAATACCTAGTAGCTCCAAGGCCAATGTTGTGAGGAAATACAGTGGCACCGTAGATGTTGTTGTTGCCATGAACAGCGTCAGTACCGTAGAGAAGTGGAATCCCGAGGCGAGACTCGAGCGCAGCGTTCTGAAATCTGTCAATCATATCGATCCAATCGGACGATGTTGCTTTCTCGAACGGTCCACCACCACCGGCGCTGAGAATACTCCCTGAGAAATCAATGAATCGAAGATCAAAGGAAAAAAATGCACAAAAACAGAGAGAGAGAGAGAGAGAGAGAGAGACCAATGGAGAGGTCTCGAATGGCGGAACGAGTGGCGACTCGTCAATCGATTTGAGTGATCTAGCCGATCTTCTCGGACAATGTCACGACCCCAAACCGCCCCTAGTAGTTTGGTGCCGAGATGGCCAGTAAATCCGAGATTCACCAAAGGCCTCTTACAAAAGTTCACACACAACAGAGTATATATATATATAGGGGCTCACACATGCGGAAGCGATAAACAAAATACACGTGGTCCTTGAAAGCGGTGCATAGATCAAATGTGATGACATACAGAACATGACTACACTTCGGCAGCTAACAAAACAAACTCCAAGTTACATCCTGATCAAAAGGCTTCTCAGCCGACATATACAAAATACAACGATTACAAGCAAAGAAGCATAATTTTCAAGATCTGCCGACGTAAATACACAATGCCGAGGTAATCACAAAACAAGGCCGATATATGCAAAAATCCCAAAACAAGCTTTACAAGTACTTCTAGGCGTCGCCGCCGTCTTGCTCATCACCTACATATATATAAAGAGGGGTGAGCTTGGGGACTCAGTGAATGGTACTAGAAATAAAAGGTTTGCATGAATAATAGCCGAAGTCTTTCCAAAACAAAGCATACCAAACCATTCAAGCGTTAGCCGAGGTTCCATCCAAAGCAAAACATAGCAAGTTATATCAAATCAAGAGATGAACCGTATTCATCTAGCAAGTCTTACAAGTCAAAGCATCTCCGAGATCATACAAGTAGTAGCCGAGGTCCTCCTCCAGGCAAATCATAACAAGCTGTATCAAATCAAGGGGGTGAACCATATTCCTCAAGCACAATCTCACCAAACCTGTTGCTTATGTGACTTAGGCCCGTAGCCCTTTTTCACTATCTCATGTCACTTAGGCCCGTAGCCCTTTTTGACCATCTTATGTGACTCAGGCCCGCAGCCCTTTTTCACCAAGCGGTGCTGCGAAAGTTTAAAGTCCTCTAGCACAAGGGACTGGTGTTACTTAGGCCCGTAGCCCGCTTTAACACTTATCTTTTCAAGAAAGGACCGTATCCTTTTTAACAAGATGGTACTGCGAAAGTTTAGAGTCCTCCAGTACAAGGGACTTTCTAAGGATATCAAAACAAGGCTCAAACTCATTACCAGGACATCATCAAGACAAGCTCATACTTACCCTTTTTAACTCTTAGTGCTGCGAAAGTTTAACGTCCTCCAGCACAAGGGACTTTCAAGAATACCATCAAACAAGCTCATATTCATCACATCAAAATAGGCTAGTCATTCATGCGTAGCAAATACTTTTATCAAGCGAAACAAGCAAGATTTATCAAAAGCTTTATAACATAGCTTTATTAAAAGCACCACTCACCTCAGTCTTCTTGGGTGAAGGCTCAAAGCAAGGATCAAGGTCCTGACAAGTCACAAGGCAAATCACATCCTTAAAACAAGCTTCACATACATATAATGATCTCGGCACTCTCACCGGATCCAAGTCAAAAGTAAGCAAAACATGTCAAGAGTCAAAATGTTGTTTTCCATCTCATGGAAACATACTGGGTACAATCCAGCCTAGCCGAGGTCCCACACCTCCTCGCCGAGGTGTGAACCCGATGGCCAAGTACAAAACGAAGTCGGGGAAAACCTGGGTTTCCCTTTGAAGAATGCTAAGGACAATTAATCAAGAACATCAAGATCATGCATGCTGGAATCATAACTTATATGCATTCAAAATCTGAGGTCCCATGCAAAGAGCTCAAAACATGGACCTGGGTTCCCGTACAAAAGCATGCAAGAACGAACACAAAAACATAGTTCTCGTTCCAAACTTTCGGATCAAACAAGACTTTATTCAAGAACACATGAATATCATCTTTTTCATTCAAAACCAACTTCAAATCGTTGCATGGCATGCAAAACAAACTCAATCATGCAATGCAGCTTGATAACCAATAAGAACAAATCAAGTAGAGCAAGAATCTCACCTCAAGGCTCAAATCTAACGGTTTGATCTTCCAAGATCAAGCTCGAACTCCACTTCTCTCTCTAGAGTTCTCCCTTCAAACTTGAGAGCTTCTCTCTCTAAGACAAAACAAAGATTGAGACAAAATGATTTGTCTCTAAGGCTGTCGGCTGCTTAAAGCTTCAGCTCAGACACGTGTCGTCACCGGGTTGGCTCAGCCCAAAAGGTGACTGATCGACAAGACAAGTCTCTGACAAAGCGTATTCAGCACGCTTGCTAGCAAAACACATCGGCAAACAAGGACATCGGCCAAGGTCATATCCTCGGCAAACTGGATAACAAAGACGTCGGCTAGGGAGGACGACACTTGACTAAGCTGTACCACACCTTGGCCTGGGTGTGCCACATCTCGGCCTAGGTCATACCTGCCCCAGGTAAGGAGTACTAATGCAAAACATCTCGGCCTAGGCTCTAAGCACTCCGGCCCAAAGGGTGACATCTCGGCAAGCATGCCGAGGTGAAGGTGATGATCAACCAAGGTTCCAAAACGATTCTAAGTATAAAAGTTCAAAAGTGAACTAATGCTCAAGGTGATCTCGGCCACAACCGAGCAAGGATCAAAATCAAGCAAGCAATACTTAAACATGGCAAGTCGTAACAAGATCAATAAGATTCATAACACATCAAGACAAGATCATACATAGATGTATGCAAGTATAGCTAAGTCGAGAATGAGGGTTGTTACAGACAAGGTCATTCGAGAGAGTAAGTCTTTGATTCTGGATTCGATTGGGGAGTTAGGGTTTTTGTAAATGGGATTGTTGTTCATGTTCTTGGCTTTTCTACTACTACTGCTCATTTTGTTCAGCTTGAAGAACCAGGCGCGATGGATTGAGAGGTTGGGTGTGAAGTTGCTTCACTGCACTGGTTGAAGAGATTGGGAATTTTGGGTTTGGGGTGGGGGAAAACCCGAGCGGGAATGGAAGGGGGGGGAAAGAGATTAGGGATTTTTGAGATTGGGGATTTTGGGTTTGGGGTGGGGGAACCGAGCGGGAATGGAAAAGAAAGGAGGGAGAATGAAATTTTTTTTTGATTTTTTTTTTAATTTTTATTATAAATAAATATTTAAAGAATAAAATGACTTTTTTTTTTTTTGTAACAGAGGATGTCATTGCTAAAAAAATTATTTTTTATTAAAATAATTTTTTTATAGTTAATGAATTTTTATTTTTATTTTTTCATTTAGTAAGGTTGAAAATTTATTTGTTTCATATTTATTTTAATGAATAAAAAATTATTATTATTTTTTTATTTGGTAGAAGTAGGGATAATATTTTCTATTAAAATAAAGTTAATTTTTTTTTGTCAATGTGGCATTTGCAGTGGTGGTAGTGGTAATAATGGAATGGCATTTACAGTAGTGGTGAATGTAGTAGAGAAGATGGGTGGTGAGAGAGAGATGAGTGAGAGACAAATAGAGAAGAGAGATAGAGAGAGAGAATAGTGATAAGTGAGAGAGAGACAAAGAGAGAAAGAGATATATAGAGAGATAGAGAGACAGAGAGAGAAACAGATAGAGAGAGAGACATATAGAAAAATAGAGAGAAACAAGAGATGAGCGAGAGATAGACAAAGAAAGAGAGAAAGAGAGCGAAAAGAGATGATCGAGAGAAAGACATAGAAAAAGAGAGAGACGAAGAGAGAAGAAAGATGAGCGAGAGAGACGAAGAGAGAAGAAAGATGAGCGAGAGAGACGAAGAGAGAAGAAAGATGAACGAGAGAGACGGAGAGAGAAATAGAGAGAAGATAAATTAGCAAGAGAGAAGAGAGATAGAGAGATGAGAGATAGAGAGAAGAGAGATGAGCGAGAGACAAAGAGAGAAAGAGAAAGAGAAAGAGACAAAGACAAAGACTGACAGACAGAGAAGAGTGACGAGTGAGAGAGAGAAGAGATGTAATATTTTGTGGTAAAGAAGAGGAACCGACAGTAGTGGTGAAGGTGGTGGATAAGAGATGATGGTGGTGGTGGTGGTGGCGAAGGAGATTAGTGGTGAAGTTGTGGTAGTAGTAGAGTAGATGGAGTAGCAGAGGTGAAAGAGAGGTAATTGTAGTAGTAGTAGTAGTGGCAATAGTGGTAGTGGTGGTAGTGGAGTGGTGGCGATGGTAGTAGTAATGGTAGTCGTAGAGGTGAAATAGCGACCGTGGTAGTAGTGGTGGTAGTGAAATCGCGTTTGCAGTAGTGGTGAAGGTGGTAGAGGAGATGAGTGGTGAGAGAGAGAGAGATGAGTGAGAGGCACAGAGAGAGAGAAAAAAAAAGAGATGAGAGAAGAGATAGATGAATGAGAGACACAGAGAGAGAGAGAGAGAGAGAGAGAGAGAGAGAGAGAGAGAGAGAGAAATAGACAGACAGACAGAGAAGAGTGATGAATGAGAGAGAGAAAGAAAATATAGAGAAAAAGATGAAAAAATTGGTGAAAATATATAGACAAAGAGAGAGACAGAGAGAGAGAGAGAGAAAAAAAACTTATTTTTTGAATTTACATTTTTTCCTCAAATTTACAAACTGAGACAACCATTTATAAACCAAAAAAATTATCAAACAAGTTTTTATAACAGTTTTTTAAATTTTTGTAAATATAAATTGAAAACTGAAAATGAAATGGTGTCTGTTTGGTAACGTTTACGTTTTCAGTTTATATTTATAAAAATTTTATAAACTGGTTTTTGTTTATTATTTTTAGAAAAACATAAACTACAAACGCGTTTGGTAATTGACAAAATGTTTAACAAAATTTAAAAATATAAAAAAGAGTGAGAAATGACAAGTGGTGGCAAGCGGCGGCGGAAGATGGTGGTAGAAAGTGGTGACGGTGGGTGGTGGGTAGCGGGTGGTGGTGGGTGGTGGCGAGTGGGTGGGTGGGTGATGGTGACGAGTGGTGGGTGGTAGCGAGTGGGTGGTGGTGGTGGCGGGTGGTGGGCGATGATGGCAGGTGGGTGGCGGAATGTCGGGTGATGGTAGGTGGTGGCGGCAGGTGGTGGTAGTGGGTGGGTGGGTGGATGACGGTGGCGGATGGTAGCGAGTGGGTAGTGGTGGTGGTGGTGGTGGTGGGTGGTGGGTGGTGGCGGTGGGTGGATGATAGGTGGTTGGTGGGTAGTGGTGGTGGATGGTGGTGGTAGATGGGTGCTGAGTGGTGGTAGCGAGTAGGTGGCGGGCGGTGGATGGTAGTGGCGGGTTGATGGCAAGTGGGTGGTGGTAGTGAGTGGGTGGCAGGTGGGTGATGGTAGCTGGCAGGTGGGTGTTCGTGGAGGGTGGTAGGTGGTGGTGACAGGTGGGTGGTGAGTGGTGAGTGGTGGTGGCAGGTGGTGGTGGGGGATGGGTGGTGAGTGGTGGTGGCGGAAGACCGTGGTGGAAAATGGTGGCAGGTGGTGGCTAGTGTTGGGTGGTAAAAAAAAAAAAAAAACTAAAAACCCAAAACGGAAACACATTTTTTGAGTTTACATTTTTTGGCCAAATTTATAAACTAAGATCACTGATTTATAAATCAAAAATTTACTAAACAAGTTTTTATTTGAGTTTTTAAAATTTTTGTAAATATAAACAAAAAACTGAAAACGTAAAGTGTTACCAAATAGCACCTTAGCAAACAGGTTTTATATGGTAAAAATATTGTAAAATTGACAAATAATTAAATAAGTTACCAACGTAAGAAATGACTTATCAAAAGATTCTTAGGCCATATATGGATTGATTTTTAGAAAAAAAATTTAAAAATTAAAAATTAATTTGGTTAAGAAATAAAAACTAAAAAATAATTATCATTTAAGGGTAAAAAATAATTATAATTTTAATTTTTGAGCTGGTTATATACATACATATGGCTGTTTCAATTTAATTTGTAAAAAATTATTTCTAACCACTCAAAAGATAAAAATTATATAAAAATGATAATTATTTTTTATTTTTTATTTCTTAACCAAATTAATTTTTAATTTTTTTTTCTAAAAATCAAACCATACATAGCCTAAGAATCTTTTGATAAGTCATTTCTTATGTTGGTAACTTATTTATTTATTTATTAATTTTACGACATTTTTACCATCTGAAGCCTGTTTGGTAACCATTTCGTTTTCAGTTTTCAATTTATATTTACAAAAATTTTAAAAATTGTCACAAAAATTTATTTGATATTTTTTTTGATTTATAAATGGTTGTCTTAGTTTGTAAATTTGAGGAAAAAACGTAAATTCAAAAAATAAGTTTATGTTGGTTTTTAAACAGAAATTTAAAAATTTTACTAACAATTTTTTTTTCAATTAATTTTTTTTCCAATTGATTTTTTTTCAATGAATTTTTTTTCCAACTAATACTAACCGAGGGGGCAATTGGTAATGCTACTTTAAACCTTAGGAAGGGGATTGTAATTTCTAAAATGTAAGTGATGTCAATGTAATTTACCCAGTAAAGGCAAAATTAGCATTTAAAAAAATTAAATTGCTAAGGGGGAATCTGTAATGAAACTTTAAACCTCAAGGAGGGAGATGTAATTTCCAAAACGTGAAGAGGGAACTGTAATAAACATAAACCTTAGGAGGTGTCAGTGTAATTTGAGCAATGATTCATCCCCCATTTTCCCCCTACCCCCTTTGACCCCCTCTCTCTCTCTCTCTCATTGGTTACATTTTCTTTTTCTTTTTCTTTCTTTTCATGCTCCTCCAATCACCACCCGCCACGTGGCAAAGGGGTGAGGGGTAACCCCCACAAGGGGGTCCCAAGCATTATTCGTGTAATTTACCCTATATATATATATATAATCGCACTTAATTAGAAAGTGACATAAAAAATAAATAATATCACACTCAATCAGATTAAGTGTGATTAAAATTTTGGGAATTGTATATTTTATATAAAAATCAATTTGAAATATTTTATACAATCACACTTATTTAAAAAGTGTGATTAAAAAGTAGTAATGTATATGTAATCACATTTTAATTACCTTAAAAAATATATAAATAATCACACTTATTTAAAAAGTGTGATTAAAAAGCAATAGTGTATATATAATCACACTTTAATTAGAATGTGTGATTAAAAAATATATATAAATAATCACACTTTAATTAGAATGTGTGATAAAAATATATATATATAATCACACTTATTTAAAAAGTGTGATTAAAAAGTAGTAGTGTATATATAATCACACTTTAATTAGAAAGTGTGATTAAAAAATATATAAATAATCACACTTTAATTAGAATGTGTGATTAAAAATATATATATACAATCACACTTGTTTAAAAAGTGTGATTAAAAAGTAGTACTGTATATATAATCACACTTTAATTAGAAGGTGTGATTAAAAAACATATAAATAATCACACTTTAATTAGAATGTGTGATTAAAAAATATATATACAATCACACTTATTTAAAAAGTGTGATTAAAAAGTAATAGTGTATATATAATCACACTTTAATTAGAAGGTGTGATTAAAAAATATATAAATAATCACACTTTAATTAGAATGTGTGATTAAAAAATATATATACAATCACACTTGTTTAAAAAGTGTGATTAAAAAGTATATAATCACACTTTAATTAGAAGGTGTGATTAAAAATCTATATATATAATCACACTTAATTGAAAAGTGACATAAAAAATAAATATTATCACACTTAATCAAATTAAGTGTGATTAAAACATCAATCTAATTTTTTTTATCACACTTCTAATAAAAGTGAGATCTTTTTTTTTTGTCAAAGTGTGATCTTTAACTATTTTTGTAGTAGTGGGAGTTTAATAATTTAAAATAAATACCCAACTGATTTATCTCAAGTCATGGTCCGAACACCCAAAACTCAATTTTAAGTTCTGCTATAAATTAACTAAACACCAATCAGTCCGTGAATTTTCATAAAATAAATAATCATCATTAAATTTTGAAATTTTTATCCAACGTGCTAGACTCATATGGGAACAACATATAAACATTTCATAATTTTCTGAGATCAGGAACTATTTTTAAAAAATAAAAAACCGAATTATTTTCGCACAGAATTTACACAGCAATCAAATTCGAAAATTTGCTTAATTAAATTATGCGCTAGCTATTTAAAAAAAAATTGGGTCATTACATGAGCAAAAGATTATATTTTATGGTGTATAAAAATTTTATATTTTGTGATAAGAAAAATTATATTATTCTTATAATTTATCATACAAAATTCTGAGATGTTTTATAATATATTTTATATTAATTTATGTATTAAATTGGGCGAGAATTCTTGGGAAGCCACCAAACCCACGTGGGGTTGTCCCCACGCCCCTCTTCCTTTCCTTCCTTCTTCATTTTGTTTTGTTTTGTTGACAGAGGGTTCTGCCTCCGTCTCTCTCTCTCTCCCCCCATTGATGCTCAAACTTTGAGCTTGAAATGAGAGTTTTTAGAGTGAGATTTTGCCGAAGTGTTGTAGATGAAAGCTGGTGAGCTCGTAGTGATCTTCGCAATGGTGATCTCGGATTTATGATCGGGAAAAGTTTGATTTTCGGATTTGCTTTTCTTCATTTTTAAGGTCGGGACTTTCTTTATATTCTTACATTAAAGTTATGTTAGGGTTATTTTGAGAAAATATGTTATTATAAGAGGTATTGCATATATATATATATATTTAGATTTTTGTTTGATAATTTTTTGGAAGAAAAATTAGGTTGAAGTGTTAAGAATATTGTTATTTTGAAATTGATTTGAAAAAAACATCTTGTGTTGGAAATACTTGTTAAATTTCTAAAAATAAAATAAAATAAATAGTTGTATGAGTTGTATCTACCTCATATTATGGTTAAATAATTTATTTTGGGAAAATGATGTTGAAATATTTATCTCATCTTTGAGTTTTGGAATTTATTTTTGAGAAGAAAAATAAATTGATATTGATGAATATGGTGTGTATTGTTAAGTTCAGATTATAGAGTGATTTTGAGATTTAAGACTCTAAAAGTGTGATATTCATGATGTTTCGTAAATGTTAATTTATTAATTTTTGAAAAGTTGTGAAATTGTGGTTGTAGAGATTTGGGAAAATTGGCTAGGCATGAAATGTGGGGGTATTTTGAGTGATGAGTCATGTGAATTTATGTTTGGTGTTATTAATTTGGAAGATGGTGAACTTAATGGATTTACTAATTTGATGAATTAAATTAGTTTGGTTAATATTTAAAATCCTTCGTAATTAAAGGAGTGTTATTGGGTTTAAATTCCTAACTTTTAATATTATGAGATTAAAAGTGATGATGTTGACCAAGAATGAGATTTGGAGAAATAAGCGAGATTAAGTTAGTGTGATATGGTATTTGGTCCATAGTTTTACTAGTTGAGTTATGTTATCATAATAATACCTAAAATTCATATATGAGACATTCAAATTGTTTTGGCGGATTTTGACAATAAAAGAAAAGAATATGATTTTGGCTCGTTTGGAGCAAATGGATGAATTGGATTAAAACAAGAATGAGTTATCAAAACTTTTATTTATTTATTTATTTTTCCTTGGTTTAATTTGATGCGGTTGATGTTAATAATCGGAAAGTGAACACTCACGTTATATGTAACGCCCTCAAAATATAGTATAAAACAACCATTCACAAATGTCATAAACATGGGAGAAACACTGTCTTTTCATTCATCAGAGTTTACTTTACAGAAATATTACATATAATTCTAACTACGAATAACAAAATGAGTGCCCATGGGCTTACATCTTCCCAAGTTAACACTTGGTTACAACAAAAGAAGAGTTATAACTCTTTTATATGTAAAGCCCTCGGCTTGAAATTTTACATTTAACATCAAAGAAAAATATACAAAATATAGTCTTTAGCCCCTAAACCTCCCAATCTAAGTCCTTGGAGGCGACATGTCACCTGTACCTGAAAATGGTGTCCCAAGTAGGGTGAGCCAAAGCCCAGTAGAGATATGCTAAACATTATATGAGAAATAACTAAAACATTAACATTCGATGAATGTTTAACACTTGTAACCCAGCTTACATCCTTCCCATAATCAATCAACATTAACATCCACATTATAATTTACTTGCATTTACTTATCCAAAACAAATCATTGACATAGTTCATTATCATCTAAACAATTCGAAATGAGACTATAACTCATTCATCAACACTTCAATTGTAAACATTATCCACACACTTCCATTCCTTGCCATTTTACGAAACTACATCCGAGGGAACTGGCACCCAAACATATATAAGATTTCGGGACTTTCACCCTGGACACTCTGGCCAACTTAATTATCAATGGAGTCCATCCCCTATCTCCTCCTAAATAATGGAGTACATCCCCTATCTCCTCCCAAGCAAAGCTACATATACAATGTATTTAAATACGTTGTCATATACAATGACCAATTAAATCACATATTCAATGCGCTAATCCAACCGTCACATTCAATGACATAATCCAATTGATTAGTTTCAATTTACCTAATCGTCATGCAGTTTCTACAACAATCATGACTATCCTCCACTGATAGCCCAAAACAGTTATTTCTAAACAAATAAATAAATCTATCGAACAGATAATTTATCAACTTTTCCATAGGTGAGTGATTCATCGATCCAACCACACCATTCAATCACAATTTCCTCCAATTTCATGATTCTCAAACCAATCTCATATATATACTAAATAATTTATTTAATTCCAATTAGGGCAAATCTTCCCCTTTTCAAACATCAAACCTCAAGTCTCAAGTTCATCAATTATACACAAGTGAGCCCAATCTCAAGATCCCACATACATATGGAACCCAAAAATTGAAAACCCCTCTTTTATAATTTCAAACTCAACCCTAACTTCACCCAAACTTCCCATGTCCCACCATTTATACAAAATGACTAATATTTAGGTCAAAACTCATATGAATGAGTAGATTATCCCTATCTCAAATGGAGAAGCTCAAAGGAGAAGAAGAGAAAAACCCAAAATGGTCCAAATCCAAGCTTTTTCGGATCAAAAGATAGCCCATGCAATGCTCAAGCTTTTTAACAAAGAGACTAGGGTAGAAAACCTTTAGAACAAGGTGTATTTGTAGAGAGAGAGAGAGTTGAGAGAAAGAGATAGCCGGATCTAGGGTTTTTAGTGAAAAAAAGATCAAAAAGTGAAGAAGAAAACCTCTGCTGCGAACTGATATAAGCGAGGCTCGCTCGAGCGAAGGAGTTGTCGCTCGAGCGACTAGACACAACAAATACCTCACTCGAGCGCAAGAAGCGTCACTCGAGCGCACAATGCAAGGCTTTAGGTCTGCCACCAACGCAGACGCACGCTCGAGCGCATGAGTGCTCGCTCGAGCAAAGGAACATATAACACATAGCTCGCTCGAGCGCAACAAGGCTTGCTTGGGCAAAAAATATCAACCTTCAAGTATTGCAGAGACGCAGAGGCACGCTCGAGCGCAAGAGTGCTCGCTCAAGCGAAGAGACACACAACACAAGGCTCGCTCGAGCGTAAGAAGGCTCGCTCGAGCAAAAGCTGCATCTAGAAAAAGAAACCTGAGGACCCTCAATCCTCATTTGAGCGCAAGAACCTTCGCTCGAGCGAAGAAGCAATTACTCAAGGCTTGCTCGAGCGCAAAAAGCCTCGCTCGAAGAAGCCAAAACCTGGGCAGCAACCACTTGCAACAACTCACAACCAACCTATTCCAAACTCACCCAACACAACCCAAAACTCAAATACAAGGAGGAAAAGGAAGGAAACAAGACCCACACAACAACAAACAACCATGGAACCCGAGTCCGAAACACAGTAAAGGTCGGGGAGAAACCTGGATCGCTATATTATATTTTATATTTATAGTCAATAGAAGATTTTGATATAATTGATTAAATGTTAGAAAATTCGCTTATGCTTATTGAGAATTATGATTGAACTTGAAGATCTCGAGTTTTCACTTGCACGAGAAATATGAAAATTTGATTCTATTTAATATTTGGAATGGGGATGAGTTTTGAAAAGATTGTAATTACATTTCATTGATAAAGTATGTGAGTTAGAAATCGATGAAAACTTGAACCCACTTTGGTGTCATATGTTATTGCTATTGATGAACCTATTGCTTAGAAGTTTTAGTTTTGATAACTGGTAGGGGATTGCCATGTTGGTGTTTAAATGAGGAGATTTTTGGAAAGGTAAGAAAATGTTTGACTTTGGAAGTTTATTTTATATAAGGAATATTGTTGAATTGTCTTGAAAAGATTAAGCTAGAAGGTGTTGATTTACATGTGATAAATACATGAAAATTGGCATTGTTATATTATCTCTTGAGATTGTACCATGATATTACATTTGTCACGCCCCATATTTTATTACTCGGATAACATTACCAATTTTCATTAACTAAGTCCATTTACAAATGTCAATTCCTCCTTTGATGAAATGATGAATAATTAAATATACATGTTCCCTCTTGTTACACAACAATGTCATTGACATACAAATCAAAGAAATGTCCTGAGGCTTACAATAAAAGAGAGGTCACTACTCTTTACAAAAAAAAATAGCACGCAACCCAAATAAAAAGTAGCAGCACAATCCATCACTACACTATACTTATGAAACGATAAGATCCATTGTTTGATCTTCAAATCTGAAAAGTATTCCCTGTACACATGTACAGGCAGGGGGTGAGCAACCACTAGCTCACCAAACAATCTCATATTAAAACATTAAGAGATATGGGGGTACAAAGATAATCATACATATACTTGAAATCATACCATGTCAAAAACTATACGATTCTATTACATCATCTCTTAAATCTCTTTTATTTAATTAATCACAGCTAGTTAACTTAAATAAATAAACATATTTTAATGGCAACAAGACATCCTTTTTAATTCATTCAATTACCTCATTGTCAATTGAATCAAATAATTAAACAATTCATAATGACATCTAACAAAGCATCAAACACATTTTATATAGTCTTATAAGATAAATGCATATGCCATGTCATGCTCAAAATATTTTTCTCATTTTTTTAAAATCTTATACATAATGCCAATTTGAAAACACATTAATCCAACAATTTCAATAAAATTCCAATGTGGTAAATACGACTCAGGTAATCCCTAAGCTGGTGTCTGTAAGTAGACTATACAAGTACTACCAAATTGTCATTTTTACCGGTATTAACCGGAAGGCTCGACACCTATCCGCGTGGGTTTTTGGTCTTTCACCATGGACACTCAGGCTAACTTAACCAATACCGACTATACCCCCTATCCGGACTCATCAACGTATTTACCAAAAACAAAACAATAGATCTTGTTTCACAAAACAATTTCTCTTTTAAAACCATAACATTCCAATGCAAGATTAAAAATCAATTTCAATAGTGGTTCGATAAAATGATAATGCAAAATGTTCAATCCTTCATATGATTAAATGTTATATTTTGTGATGAGAAAAATTATATCATCTTATAATTTATATTATAAGATTTTGAAATATTATTACAAAATTTATATATATATATATTGGGGAAAAACCAAGCCTTGGAAAGCAAACCCACGTGGATTGCCTCCCACTTTTTCCTTCCCAATCTTTTCATTTTCATTTCATTTCTTTATTGGGTCGGCAGACCCCCTTCCCTATGCGTCCCTCTCTTTCTCTGTCCATCTCTCTCTTCCTTTCTCTTTCCTCCATTGATGCTCAATCTT
Organism: Camellia granthamiana; assembly: GCA_036172215.1. Taxonomy (NCBI): domain Eukaryota; kingdom Viridiplantae; phylum Streptophyta; class Magnoliopsida; order Ericales; family Theaceae; genus Camellia; species Camellia granthamiana. The sequence goes on along the minus strand of CM069911.1, from coordinate 65,613,578 downwards.
TGAGCTTGAAATGAGAGTCTTTAGAGTGAGATTTTGCCAAAATGTTGTAAATGAAAGTTAGAGAGCTCGTCGTGATCTTCGCAATGGTGTTCTCAGATTCATGATTGGGTGATGTTTGCACTTTCGAATTGTTTTTCTTCATATTTGAGGTAGTGACTTTCTTTATATTATTACATTAAAAATATGTTAGGGTTATTTTGAGAAAATATATAAATTCATAGGAGGCATTACATATATATATATTTTCAAATTTTTGTTTGGTAATTTTTGGAAGAGAAACTATATTGAAATGTTAAGAATATTGTTATTTTGAAATTGATTTGGAAAAATCATCTTGTGTTGGAAATACTTATTAAAAATTCAAAAATAAAATAAAATAAATAGTTGTATGAGTTGTATCTACCTCATATTATGGTTAGATAATTTATTTTGGGAAAATAATGTTGAAATATTTATCTCATCTTTGAGTTTTGGAATTTATTTTTGAGAAGAAAAATAAATTGATATTGATGAATGTGGTGTGAATTGTTAAGTTGAGATTATAGAATGATTTTGGGATTTAAGACTCTAAAAATGTGATATTCATGATGTTTCATAAATGTTAATTTATTAATTTTTGAAAAGCTGTGAAATTGTGGTTTGTAGAGATTTGGAAAAATTAGCTAGGCATGAAATGTGGGGGTATTTTGAGTGATGAGTCATGTGAATTTATGTTTGGTGTTATTAATTTGGAAGATGGTGAATTTGATGGATTTACTAATTTGATGAATTAAATTAGTTTGGTTAATATTTAAAATCCTTCGTAATTAAAGGGGTGTTATTGGGTTTAAATTCCTAACTTTTAATATTATGAGATTAAAAGTGATGATGTTGACCAAGAATGAGATTTGGGGAATTAAGCGAGATTAAGTTGATGTGATATGGTATTTGGTCCATAGTTTTACTAGTTGAGTTATGTTATCATAATAATACCTAAAATTCATATATGAGATATTCGAATTGTTTTGGCGGATTTTGATAATAAAAGAGAAGAATATGATTTTAGCTCGTTTGGAGCAAATGGATGAATTGGATTAAAACAAGAATGAGTTATCAAAACTTTTATTTATTTATTTATTTTTCCTTGGTTTAATTTGATGCGGTTGATGTTGATAATCGGAAAGTGAACACTCACGTTATATTTTATGTTTATGGTCAAGAAAAGATTTTGATATAATTGATTAAATGTTAGAATATTCACTTATGCTTATTGAGAATTATGATTGAATTTGAAGATCTCGAGATTTCACTTGCATGAGAAAAATGAGGATTTGATTCTATTTAATGTTTTGGAATGGGGATGAGTTTTGAAAATATTGTAATTACATTTCATTGATAAAGTATGTGAGTTAGAAATCGATGAAAACCTGAACCCACTTTGGTGTCATATGTAATTGCTATTGATGAACCTATTGCTTAAAATTTTTAGTTTTGATAACTGGTAGGGGATTGCCATGTTGGTATTTAAATGAGGAGATTTTTGGAAATGTAAGAAAATGTTTGACTTTGGAAGTTTGTTTTATATAAGGAATACTGTTGAATTTTCTTGAAAAGAGTAAGTTTGAAGTTGTTGATTTACATGTGATAAATACATGAACATTGGCATTATTATATTATCTCTTGGGATTGTATTATGATATTACATCGATAGGAATATAGAAATTGATCACAATGGAGAATTGTGTGGAGGAAATTGGAAATTGTACACTACAAAATATAATATTTTGCTCACTACAAAATATATACACATTTTCATTCTTTATAAAATATATAATTTTCACCATATGGTACACACCATAAAATCAACTACCAAATATTTATTATAATCTTATATAATAAATAATAACAACTCCCAATGTGGTTACTACCAATCACCTAATTAAAAACGACCAAACAGTTAAACAAGAGTCATAAACAAGTTCAAATTAAATTAAATCTAAGTCATGGGCCTCACCCATAAGTCAAACATGATCCAATTATATACCAAAATAGACCCAACAAATTTATCTCAAATCCTGGTCCGAACACCTAAAACTAAATTTCAAATTCTGTTATAAATTAAACTGAACACCAATCAATTCGTGAATTTGCATAAAATAAATACTCATCATTTAATTCTGCAATTTTTATCCAACGTGCTAGACTCATATGAGAACAACATATAAACATTTCATAATTTTCTGAGATCGGGAACTATTTTTAAAAAATACAAAACCGAACTATTTTCACACAGAATTTACACAGCATTCAAATTCGAAAATTTGCTCAATTAAATTATGCATTGGCTATTTTAAAAAAAAATTCTGGGTCATTACAACATTGATAGGGATATGGAAATTGATCACAATGGAAAATTGTGTGGAGGAAATTGGAAATGGAATCATATGAATGATTGTACATTTTGCATTATCATTTTATTGAACCACTATTGAAATTGATTTTTAATCTTGCATTGGAAGGTTATGGTTTTAAAAGAGAAATTATTTTATGAAACAAGATCTATTGTTTTGTTTTTGGTAAATACGTTGGTAAGTTCGGATAAGGGGTATAGTTGGTATTGATTAAGTTGGCCTGAGTGTCCATGGTGAAAGACCAGAAACCCGCGTGGATAGGTGTTGAGTCTTCTGGTTAATACCAGTAAAAATGACAATTTGGTAGTACTTGTATAGTCTACTTGCAGACACCAGCCTAGGAATTACCTGAGTCGTATTTGCCACCTTGAAATTTTATTGAAATTGTTGGATTAATGTGCTTTCAAATTGGCATTGTGCATAAGATTTTCAAAAGATGAGAAGAATATTTTGAGTACGACATGGTATATGCATTCATCTCATAAGACTATATAAAATGTATTAGATGCATTGTTAGATGTCATTATGAATTGTTTAATTATTTGATTCAATTGACAATGAGGTAATTGAATGAATTAAAAAGGATGTCATGTTGCCATTGAAACATGTTTATTTATTTAAGTTAACTAGCTGTGGTTAATTAAATAAATAGGATCGAAGAGATGATGTAATAGAATCGTATAGTTTTTGACATGGTATGATTTCAAGTATATGTATGATTATCTTTGTACCTGCATATCTCTTAATGTTTTAATATAAGATTGTTTGGTGAGCTAGTGGTTGCTCACCCCCTGCCTGTACATGTGTACAGGGAATGCTTTTCGGATTTGAAGATCAAACAATGGGTCTTACCATTCCATAAGTGTAATGTAGTGATGGATTGTACTACTTCATTTGTTTGTTTGGCTGAGTGTTATTTTTGGAAAGAGTAGTGTCCTCTCTTTTATTGTAAGCCTCAAGGCATTTATTTGATTTGTATGTGAATGTCATTGTTGTGCAATGAGAGGGAACATGTATATTTAATTATTCATCATTTCATTCAAGGATGAATTGACATTTGTAAATGGACTTAATTAATGAATATTGGTAATGTTATCCGAGTAATAAAATACGGGGCGTGACAAAATGTAATTTTTTTTAACTTTTTCATTTAAATCTGACAGTAAGGGCTAAATTGATACGATTTCAAAAATTTTGGAGGTAAAATTGAAATTATTCGAAGTCTGGGGGTGTAATTGGTTATAGAGGCAAAGTATAAGGATAACAATGAAATTTTCTCTTTTTTTTGTTTAAACTTAGGGTAAGTTTGGAAAATATTAAAATAGTCAAAAAGTCACTATCAAAAAATTAAAATTTTTTATTTTTCTTTTTTTACACGTATTTTCATTAAAAAAAATCTAAAAATCAAGGGTAAATTTCACTTTACCCCTTTTATGTTTGATCACTTCCTCACTTTGGCCCTTGAAATTTATTTTTTTTCACTTTGGCTCTTAATGTTTTAAGTTTTTTTCCAATTTACTCCTAATGCTAATTTTTGTTCAAAATTAGACAAAAAATACCATAACAATTGTCACATAACATAAAAAATGTATTATTATATTGGAGTTTAAGTTTATGTTAAAGATGTAAGTTATATATAATAAAATATTTTCATGTCACGTGACTGTTAATGTGTCAGACATATGTTGAGAAAACAGATGTTAAGACCCATTTGTGTGTGCATTTGAGAATTAACTTAGTATCTGACACAAATAGGTCTCAACGTCTGTTATCTCAAAATAATCCTTAATTAGAAAACAGATGTTGAAACCCATTTCATAAATCAAATAACATTCAAATGGAAGCATCAGCTCACAATGTGAATAATAACTTGTCATCCAAAGCAAAACACATGGTGGTGGCACTAGTGGATAGGTTGAACACTTGGACTCATACACTTACATTGACGTTGACTTTATAACCCCCACAAACCACTGAAACTCCATCCATCGATCACTGTGTAAGCCTGTAGCCCCCTTTATATAAAGTAAAATTTCAATACAATTCTAATAGTATGTCATTGACTAGTGATACTACTATTTAATAATAAAATGGATAAATTACACTTTAACCCCCTGTTGTTTGCCTAAAAAACACGGAGCACCCCTATAGTTTTATTTGTAACACTTAAACCTTCTATATTTTATACTATAGTGCAATTTCAAACGAAACTATTTATTTAAACGGGGCATGTGTTACACGACTATGAAGGGTGAATAAAGCAGTTTTTCCCTCCAAAAAACACAACACATGACAAAAATACCCTTATTGCTATATATATACAGAAGAAGACTCAAACAACATAGAACCCTAAACCCAAATTTGCCCAAAAACTCTATTTTTCTACCCAAATTGCCCAGATTTTTCGAAAGTAGAATATTTTGAAGATTTTTCAAATTTTGTTGGATGGCTTCTCATTTTCTTTTGAAAGTGGACACTCAAGGACCAATGCTCCAAGACTATGTTATTGTGGAGAGAGATCTCCTGTGAAGACTTCAATGACATCTGGAAATATGGGTAGAAGATTTTATGGTTGTGCAAGATATGGGATAAGCTAAAATTAAATTTTGTTTTTCTAGAAATAAAGATTGAATTTTGTTTGAAAGGAATTTGTGGGTTCATATTTTTTTATTTTAAGTTGATATAACTTGTGGCTACTTTGAATGGGTTGATCCACCCATATACCAACATCGGAGGGAAGTGTTGCCAAAGATAATTACAAAGATGAACGGATTGAAGAAGGAACAAGCAACAAGTCATAGAAAGGAGAAAATGTATTGCAAAGCTCTGTTTAGGACATGGGTTTTTTCTTTATCATAGCAATCTTCTGCTTGAAGTTGATTGGAGGCAAGAAAAATGGGTTATTGTTAGGCCATGGAGTTTGAGAGAAGCAAAACACTGTGCAGGTGTAAAATGAAGAATGAAGAAGGTGTTTCTAATTTCTATTTTGAACAATGAATGTGTAAAATGCTTTGTGAAACAATTATTGTAATGAAAGAATGTTTTGGGTCATGAAATATAAGTATCTGATGAACCAAAAAAAAATGCAATAAAATTGTTGATGACATCTTTCAGATAAAGCATCTTAAAGAGCAGACTTGATACAAGCATGTCACTATAGTTTGCATTACTTCTAAATTAACACACAAATAGCAGAGTTAAACTAAAAAAATGTTTCAAAATTCAAACAAATCACAAAAGAGCACATATGCCAAATAAATCTAAAGACAATAAATCTAGCAATACCAACTCTTAGAACATTAAAGAGTAGAAACTCCAAGAACCCAACAAAGAAAAAAATTAAAAACAATTTAAAAAAAAAAAAGAGAGTAGCATATTGCTTTCCATTGTGCAACGCCCATGTACAAAGGTACACAAACCCGTACATATTTTCTATTTGAAACATGCTTGATTTGCTTCATACAAAACCATTAAAGCACATAAATAATTTCAGCTCACTTTCCTAAGCACATAAACAATTTCACCAAACCATTCAAGCACACAATACACAAAACCCAAGTAAACCTGTTGTCAATAAACAACACAAATAATTGTATAAATCAACTCACAATTGTATAATTTAACTCACAATTGTTTAATACAAGCCACAATTCAACATAGACCTAGTTTAATACAAACCACAATTATTTAATACAAACCATAAAGCAAACATAGTGCTTCTTGCCAAAATAATAAGTAAACAAACCAAGCAACCATTGTGTACTACCCACTAAGTTTTTCAAAACACACTAAACTATTATACTATTGTTTGTTGGCCATTTGCAAATTCAAAAGCAATATTGAACTACCCACTTAATGATTTAACAAGCTAAAAAGTACTCAAAACACAATAATAATAAAAATTGCACAAAAAAAGTTGTCTATTCCATCATGCTTTCCTTTTGCCTTTGTCAATTTGCCTTTGAGTTGCAACTTTTGCAAGCCGACCTCCTCCTCTACCTCTTGCTATAAAGCTACCTCCCAATGCAAATAAGGACATAACTTTACCACTTCTAACTGGCCCACCCATTTTTCTACCATAACTAGTGGGTTGCAACACATACAAGTATGCAATTACATATTGTGGAATAGTAGAAAAGCAAATGAAGTTACATAGGAGGGAGAGAGAGAGAGAGAGTTTACTTGAGATGAAGAAGTATCGCCCATCCCAGTTGGGAAATGTGAAGAATTGCGGGCACCTCCAGTAGGCTGAAATGATTTAACTAGTATGCAATTACATATTGCGGAATAATAGAAAAGAAATTGAAGTTTCATAGGAGAGAGAGAGAGAGAGAGAGAGAGAGAGAGAGAGAGAGAGAGTGGGAAATGTGAAGAATTGCGGGCACCTCCAGTAGGCTGAAATGATTTAACTAGTATGCAATTACATATTGCGGAATAATAGAAAAGAAATTGAAGTTTCATAGGAGAGAGAGAGAGAGAGAGAGAGGGAGAGAGAGAGAGATTACCTGAGATGAAGAGGTGTTGCCCATTCAAGTTGGGAAATGTGGAAAATTGTGGGCAACTCCAGTGGGCTACAATAATGTAACAAGTATGCAATAAAATGTTATGAGTTATGTAGAAAAGCAAATGAATTTGTATAGGAGAGAGAGCTTACCTGAGATGATGATGTGTTGCCTCTCATAGTTGGAAATTCTGGAGAAGTGTGGCTAACTCTAGTGGGCTGTAATGATGTAACAAGTAAGCAATTAAATGTTGTGAATTATGTAAAAAAAGCAAATGAACATGCAAAGGAGAGAGAGCTTACTTGAGATGATGATATGTTGCCTCTCATAGTTGAAAATTCCTAAGATGTGTGGCTAAGTCTAGTAGGCTGCAATGATTTAACAAGTATGCAATTATATATTGTGAGTTATGTAAAAAAGCTAATGAAATTGCAAAGTGGAGAGATCTTACTTGAGCTGAGGATGTATTGGCCCTCCTAGTTGGGAACTCCCTTCTGGGCTGCAATGATTACATCTCTATTAAGTAATTGTTACATAATGCCTTGCAAAATTAAATGAAATTAGAGACAAAGCTTACCTGAGATGTTAAAGCTGTTACTATCGTTGTTGCAGTCATTGCTGTTGCTATTGTTGTTATGGCTGCAAACGAGCCGAGCCAAACTTTGCTGAGCTCGAGCTCGGCTTGTTTGCTTATCGAACTCATTTATTGAGCTGGGGCTCAGCTCGATAAGTTGGACTTAAGCTGTCACGACCCCATTCCACCCCTAGTAGAATGGTGCCATGATGGCCAGTAATCCGAGATTACCAAAGGCCAACTTACAAAGTTTCACACAACCAGAGTATAGATATGGGGCTTACATGTGCAGAAGCAATAAATTTAAATCTAATTAGTCCATAAAAGCTGTGCATAGATTAAATGAAATAACATACATCTTAACATAGTTTACAACTTGGATACAAATAAAATAAAGTACATGTTACATCTTGATCAAAAGGCTTCTCAAGCCGAAATATACAAAAGAAATAAACTACAAAGCTAAGAAGCATATTCTTCAAGATGATACAAAACATGAATCAAAACATCTTGCACATAACATCTTAGGTGTCACCGCCTTCTTGCTCGCCACCTACATATATATAAAGGAGAGGGTGAGCTTGGATACTCAGTGAATGATATAAGTAATAAAGGTTTGAATGAATGATATCCGAGATCTTTATCAAAACAATACATATCATAGCTTAGAACAAAACATGTGATGAATCAAGTTCATCAATCAAATTCTTTCAAAACTTCTTGGGATGTTTAATAACATCTACATATTACAAAGGATGACATTTCTGACAAAACAAACGAATAACCGTCTCAGAATCGAAGCACACCCGTTCATGACCGTCGGTGGCCGACCTGGAATCGGTTAGACAACTCACCCGGAAAACTGTCGGTGGCAAAACAAGGGAATAATCGATCTGGAATCGATTAGACAAACCCACCCGTACAAGACCGTCAATGGCAAGGGAGATATCTCAAACAAGGGTACTAGTTGCATTATAGTCCCCTAGCACTAAAGACTTTCCAAGAATGTCATCAAAATAACATAATACTTGATACAAAAAAATAGAGGATAATAATTCATGCTTGATCAAATACTATTCCAAAACAAAGAAAAGCAAAGCTTTTATCAAAACATTATAACATAGCTTTATTAAAAATACCACTCACTTAGCTCTTCGGGTGTGGGGATTAAACCAAGGATCCAAGGCCTACAAGTACATAATAAATCCATTGAATGCACTTCAAGAAGACAAGAATAGGTGCTTAAAGATGGATATGAAATGCATTCTCAAAATAAACTTTACATGAGTGCAAATGATCCCGGCATTTTTTTCTAAAGCCAAGTCAAGAAAAAGCAAAACATGTACTAGGAGTTAAAACACTGTTTTTCATCTAGGGAAAACATGCTGGGTACCAATCAGGTCTTGGAATTGATGCACAGAGATGATCTAGGCCAAAATGGCCTAGCTGGGTGAACTCAGGGAGTCTTGGTCGAGGTTCCACACCTCTTGGCCGAGGTGTGATCTCCTAGACCTAGGTGTGCAGCTGCCTGTTGAGATGTTACAAGGTGCCGGCAAGGGTGTACCATGGTCGGCCTAGGTGTGTGGTGGTTGGCCTAAGTGTGCATGCAAGATAGACTAAGGTGCAAGTGATCATGCAAGGTAGGCCAAGGTGAGATACGATGCTTGGCCTAGGTGTGAGACCTAGGCAAGAGTGGTCTCAGTGACCACACTTAGGGAAATGAAGTCTGGAAATCTGAGTTTCCCCCTTGAAGAACATGAAGAACATGAATGTTAAAATCATAACTTTTATTCCAAAATTTGAGATTTCATGAGATGAGTTCAAAAACATGGACCTGGGTACCCCATACTTGGAGATTTCATGAAAACAAACACAAAAATATGGATCTTGATACAAACTTTCGAATCAAAACATGGTTTTCTTTTAAGAACACAAGAACATCACTTTTTGTTTCTAAAACAAACTTTAAATCAATGCATGGCTCATGAATCATGCTAGATCATGCAATGCGATCATATCAACATAAAGAACAACAAGAGTAGATCAAGAATCTAACCTCAAAACACGAATCTAACAGTTCAAGGTGTGAAGATCAAGCTTGGAAATCTAATCCCCTCTCTAAGAACCCTTTCTCCTTCTTTCTAGAGCTTCTCTCTCTACAAGGCTAGGATATGACAAAATGATATGGGTTTCTCAACTACAATCTGACTTAACCATCTACTGGGACACGTGGCATCGCCGGATTAGATCTCCTCAAAAAGGTGCTAGAGTGAAAAGACAAGGATGAGGCAAGATGGCATGGGCACTCTGACAAGGCAATGATCTCGGATTAACACATAGGCTTCGGCAAGAAGGTTTCAATGACCTCGGCTAGGAAGGATAACACTTGACCTAGGTGTGCCACACCTCGGCCTAGATGTGCCACACCTCGACCTAGGTCATACCAGTCCGGGAACAAGATCACTAGGTGCAGGGATCAAAGATGTTGGATGCCTAGATGATAACATCTCGACCTAGATGATACACATCTCGGCCTAGATGGTGCACATCTCGGCCAATATGCCTAGGTGACAGGGGAGGTCAACCAAGGTGGTGCCAAGATGGTCCTAGGTGTTGGCGCTCAACGGCTTAGGTGTAAGAGGTTCAAAGGTGTGACCTAGGCTTAAGACAGCAAGGATAGATGACCTAGGCTTGAGATGACCTAGGCTTAAAATGACCTAGGCTTAACACACCAAGCAAGGAACAAAGCATGCATATAACACTTAGGCAAAACATGATAGCATCAAGACAAGACAATGACCTTTACCTAGGCAAAACAAGTCAAAGTCTACAAACGCAAGCTTAACAGGACAAAATCATGCAAATGCACATGAACGTAGCTATGACAAGAATGAGGGTTATTACACAAGCTCAACTCGGCTTGGCTTGGTAAGATTTTTTTTAATATTATTTATATTGTTTAATATATAATATATTTATTATATAATTTAAATAAAGATAACGAGCTGAACTTATTCGAGCTCGAGCTCAAGCTCGACTCATTTACTAAACGAGCCGAGCCTTTAACGAGCCGAGTCGAGTTTGCTTGTGAACATCTTGGTTCATTTGCAGCCCTTGTTGTTGTTCCTGCTAAAGGTGGTTGTTGTTGTTTGCCTCCTTTTTGCTTAAAAAGCTTGGACTTGGGATGGACAAGACCCTTACAAGACCTCTGGTTGTGGCCTTTTTGAAGGCATCTAGCACAAACAATGAACCTATTTTGCCTTGACACTTTGACATGGTTTTTTGGCTCATCTATCCCCTTTTTTTTTTCATTTTTGATGGTCTTCCAGGCTGCTTTCTGTAGCATGGAGGAGCCACTATTGGTAATCCTGTTTCAACCCAATCATGCTAGCTTGAAACAGGGTGAATCATTGAGGCTACAAGATAATGATCCTTATTGTAATAAGATGCACATCGTCTTCAAGCTTTTCTCTTTGAATATATATGGAGCTAATTGTATTTTGCAAGGTATTCCACTCAAATCTCACATTTGACACCTGCATTTCCTTTTCTCCAAATTGAACAATATGTGTGGTATCACCACAATATACTTCAATTTTCTTTCACCATAATAGGTTGCAAAACAATTCCTTGCTTCTACCTTCAATGCTTTCAGATCTTTCAAAATGTTAGAACATATTTGACCAGTGCATTTTGGCATCCCTTCCTTCTTGATTGGGATCCTGTGCATAACTCTCCTCCTAATCCATTCAAGTGTATTGATTATGGGATTGTCCCTGGCTTTCAATATGTTGTTATTGAATGACTCACACATGTTGTTGACCAATGTATCACACCTACTTCTTGGACAGAAATGGGACCTAGTCCATAGAACAAGATCTATCTTCCTTAGCCACTTGTATGCTTTCTCTTTTGGATCCATTTCCTTGAACTTGTTCATGTGAAATTCAAATTTCCTCACAGTCCCAGCTATAACTACCTTCCACAATAGGTCCCTCAATTCAATCCCTTTGAACTTTAGTCTGAAATTTGTGTAAATATGCCTCATACAAAACTTATATTCCACATTTGGCATTACCTTATCAAATGCAGGTACCAACCCCTTTTATCTATTAGAAATGAAGACCCATCCCATGTCACCAACACTACTAATATCATCCATGAGTGGCCTTAAAAACTAGACCCAAGAATCTTTAGTCCCTGTCTCAACAGCTGCCCATAAATTGGAAAGTAGTTATTATTCCTATCCCTTCCAAGTGCACATAACAATTGGCCACCATGGATTCCTTTCAAATGACACCCATCTAATTCTATAATGGGCCTACATCTTCCAATAAAGCATGTTCTAAGGGCTGCAACCCCAACATATAACCTCTGGAAAACTCGGGGCAATTCTAAGTTGGGCCTAAGCATGTTTTCATTGGGTCTATCCACCACTACTTGCATTACACTATTAGAATTATGCAACCGCACAGTTTCACAATAATCACACACCTTTGCATATTGAACCCTTTGATCCCCTTCAATAACTTCTCTTGATCTTTTTAAAATTTACAATTGAGACCTACTGACATCAACCATTTACTCCCTCCAAATTGTCTTCTGTCAAGCCCAACTTTGGTGTCAGGGTCATCTCTTAACTTGTCCATATACTTGTGTACCAAGTAAGTTGAGTTGACCAAGTGATTGTCATATGACCTTCCACATGCATGCTTTAGCTGGAATGATTTTATCTGAAAAGTCCTCTCACCTTGCATGGGAGAATCATGCAATTTCCATCTACATCCATATTTGCATACCATAGTGATCCTATAGTTATCATTCCTTATGTACTTTATGTCATAACTATGTTGGATATTCCACTCTTTCATTACCTGTCTAAAATTTTCAGAGGTGGCAAACTTAATTCCAAGTTTGAGTTATGACTTTTTCATATCTACTTCCTCAATGAACTCAAGATATTTATCTTTACATTCTTCATCTAATGAGTTATGTACAGTGTGTAAATCTTCATCCTCAGGATCAGAATACCACCCTTCATCATCAGTCCTTGTATCACATGAAGGAGGTTGCCTTTTTCTTTTCTTTGTAGTCTCCCTTGGTGCAAAAATATTATCATCTTTTGGCCCCTCTAAACCCTCATTCAACCAACCAGGTTCATCACTTTCATAGTCTTCATCTTCTGAACCACTGTTATCATTCCCATCAACAATGTAATCAGGATCATCACTATTTTCTTCATCTCAATCTCCATTATCCATTTCCTTATTTTTGACATTTTCACCCCCATCTGCATGATCCATTTCTTTATCTCCTGCTCCTTCACCCATATCCCCATAATTCATTTCCTCATCACCTACATCTTGCACTCTATCTCCATAAGCTCCTAAACCTTGTCCTCCTTCTCCGCAATCCATCTCTTGTTTACTTATATTTTCCATTCGATCATGTACCCTTTCATCTGTTGCAACAATATCTATTTCATGCCAAGCCAATGCTTGCTTAGAACTAATTGGTACTCTTAAGGTACTAAATGTTTCCATTTTGGACTTATCACTTGTAATGGTTCCTGACCCTTCTCCACAAACAATTGAATCACATCTAAACCTTCATAATCATATGTCATAGTAAGTACAGTAACATCTTCTTCAATTATTCCCATCATCCAAATTTTTTCTAGGTTTCCTGTACCACAATACTCAAGTACTATAGACATCTATTTTCATCTCCCTCAACATGGTATGAATCTAAAAAAAAGACAGTATGTTAGGATCAACATCATAAATATATTCCAGTTTCTCTTGTTTATAAGCAATATTAGGAGGCTTGCGGAAGTACCCATTGTAATTGATCTCAAAAATCATTTTTTTACCTCACTGCACAAAACAACAAAAGTGAACAATAATACATTACAAAAATCAAAGTGTAGACACCCCATTTTTGACCGCCTTTAAGACTTGGGTGCCACTAATTGATCACTCTATGATGAAAGTTATGCTATACAGTCGTTCGATTTCTTCAACAAGAACTACTTCAAATCCCAACCGTACATCCCATTTTGGACCAAAACTATTTTAGGCCTTAAAACCCTCTCTTTGAAAATATTTTGAAAATGTTTCTACGATGTTCCGAGGCTCGTATTTCATTAAAAATTGCACTTTTCGGTAAACTGAGCAAGGACAAAGTGGAAATAAATGAAAGAGAGGTGAACTCTTTGAAAAATATTTTTAAACATCTTATTGATAGGTTTGGAGTTGAAGAAAATTAGAGGGGAGGGATGAAACCTAGTTGGGAGAGAAGTTGAGTATTAAACCGTTGAGAGAAAACCAGGCAGCCTCACTAAATCAGTCCTATCCTTTTGTACACTTGGACTTTAGATGTGAGGCCACCTCCATTGGAAAGTGGACTTCCGAGGCTTCATTTTAGATTGAAGAATCTCCTAAAGCCGAGTCCGGATGAGGGAGATATGGCTGTTTGAAGTTAGGCATCCATCCGATTAAGACAAAAATGAGTAATCTTCACTAAAATAGGCATATATTTTAGCGCACTTAGAATTTAGATGTGACGCTTCCACCATTGGAAGTAGACTTTCCAGGCTTTAATTTAGACTCAAGAATAACCTAAAATCGAGTCCGGATGAAGGAGATATGCCCATTAAAAGTCGGGTCTGGAAGCAAATTTTTGGTGGTCGGCATGTGGCCAGTCGACCACCATTGGTGGCTGACAATTCCCACTCTTGGCCGGTCGGCCACTAGTGAAAAACCTAAATATTTTTGGCCAACTGTCCCCCAAAAGCTCCAGCTATTCAAGGCTTGATATTTTTGATCTGTCAGGCTGTTTTTCTATATATACCAGGCCAAACTTCTTGGTTTAAGGTTCAAAAAATTTCCAAAAGTTCCAAAACTTGGAATTCTCTCTCTATCTATATCTTACAACCTATACACACCCTCTCTACACTTCCTAAACCAATATTGAAGCTCCCCTTGTTGAGATTATTGAGTCCAAATTTCAGCCTTTGAGAGTAAAAGACTTGTGGTTTGTGAACAAAAGTGTTGTTCCACTTCAAGAGGTATAATTTTGAGCACCTTTGCACTACTTTTTTTCTATCTTTTCTTGTAGATTTTGAACTGTTTTCAACTATTTTTAAGGGCTGAAACTTGTGGTTTAAAGCTACCAAAGGTGGAGGGGTTAACCACCCTTCTTTGAACCTTGTTCTATAAGCTTTTGCCCTTGTGTTTCCCATTCTTTTCTCAACTTTTTTTGAGATTTTTTAGCATTGAATTTCAAAGTTATTTCAATGGCCAAAATCATGTTTTGAAGTCCAAATTTGGAGGGGTTAGCCTACCCTTCTTGTGTCTTGCTTGCTAGCCTAGATAGTTCTATGTGTTAGCTTATTTTTCTAGCCTTTTGTAGCTTAATTTCAGCATGTTTTAACCTCTGTTTTGGGTTGTTTTGCCTCTGTTTTGGACCATTGGTTACATTTGAGCTTTGTTTAGCATGCTTGTAGTGTAATAGTCCTCATGAGCTTGGTGTTTTAGGCCTTAGACCTAGCTTATTTGAGTTTATAGCATTTATTTATGATTTTCTCACTTATTTTCAGCACTAATAATCTCTGCAACCTCCCTCCTTTCTTGGCTTTTGTTTTGCTTTGACAATTGTTTCAAGCCTCTTATTCTTTTAAGCATGAGATTGAGAGGGGTTCATTATCAATGACATGACATCTCTTTAATGTCTTAAGTTAACTCTTGGTTTGGTACTTCACTCCATTAGAGGACTTAAATTCACCTTCTGGACTTAATTTGCTAAGGAATGGTTGGTAAATTAAAATGAAGTAATTAAAATGGGACTAAAATGGTGCAAGATAAAACTAAGCGTTGTGTTCAATCGGGCGTTAATTGAACACATGGACACTTGGGCCATTTCATACTTATTAAGTGACACCACTTTCCTTGATCAATTCATGAAAGGGAGGTTGTATAAGTCTTGTCTTGTTGCATTTATTGAAATTGCACACTTTGGTTCATGAGCCATCATGCAATGAAATTGCTTAAGTTGATGGTTTGTGGACCTAGATTTGTCTCCCTTTGATTTGTTCATGAAAGGGGGGTGAATTGTGAAAACATACCCTTGAAAATGCCCTGTATATGCTCTATTTGCTCTCCGTTACAGCAAGGAAGTCCAGTCAGCAGTGGCCGACCGACCATCAGCAGTGTACTTCTGAGGCAGAACAGAGTTGGCCTGGTAGTGGAAATTAGTGCCAGTGCTTTACTGTGCAACAGAGACATTTAGCAGCAGAAATGAAGGCTTTTTCAAGTGGAAACCGCATTCATGCATGAGTCCATCGATCCTTGAGATCCGAGTTGTAATATATTAGTGTTATGCTTAAATAGTGGCTTTTGTAATTAATTAGGATAGCTAATTCATTTCGTGTTGCTGTAATAATAGCTAATTCGTTCATGCATTAGTTAGAATAGTTAATTAGTTCAATTTGTCGTAATAATTAGTTAAGTCGCTTAGCTAATTATTCATTTATTTTTATTATTCATTTTGTCACGACCCACACCCCGTACCCAAGGGTTAAGCATCGTGATGGTCAGTAATTGACATTACCTCCTGCTAATTCTTAAACAAATTAATAAACGCGAGCGGAAATAATATTTAAGTGAGAGTACCAAAATAAACATCGGAACTTCTATTTTTATAACAAAATTTATTGACCAAAAAGGCCGATATTTACATATAAGAATACCATAAAAATGTTGTATGTGTCTATTATGTCGTCCTGCGTCTAAGACTCTTCTGAATTGTATTGTTTCCTTAAGATTAATCCCAACCTTTACCTTTACCTTTCGTTCACTGTGACCTACTAAATACTCCAAACTAAACTTAAAGTTTTATATATAAAGAAAACACTAAAGAGGAAAGAGAGAGAGACAGGATAAGAGAGCTTGGAAGTGGTGAGATGAATTAATTGATGATCATCTGTATATATAGGCGACAAAGTGTGGGGCACAAGACACTTGCAGGGCATGCATCCTTTTTGTACAGAAAATGGTGTATTTCAGTGTATTTTGGTCCAGGAAAATTATAGAGAAAAATATAATAAAAATATCATAATACTCAGAAAATAATATCGAATAATAATATAAAGTTAAAATTAATTTTTTGAAATCATTTATAATTAAATAATACTAATATAAAATTTAAACGTCTATTTAAATTTTCGGGTTATTACACATTTGTTTTGTAATCATAGGTTTAGCTTTAATTAGTTAGCTAGTTAATTAGTTCATTCGGACTCTCTTTCGTGAGAGAGCAATGTAATAATGTGTATGTCTTCTAATCTGTAGACACCCCATTTTTGACCGACCTTAAGATTCAGACGTCACCGGTTGAGCGCTCGGTGATGACGCATATTGTGCTCGTTCTGAGGTCGCGGAGTCTCGGCTGAGAGCCTTGCCTCCGGACTTCGGGGCTCTTTTGCGCTTTGCCTCGATTTGCGAACCAGGTCCTGTTTTCTCTTCCCGAAGGGAGGGAGAGGTCTCGTAGACCATCTCTCAGTGGCCGTAGGCTACATTTTGTGGTCGTAGGCCATTTTTTCCCGTTTGGAGCCCAGTTTTCGATTTTCGGAGCCGTCAGCCGTGTGCCTCAGTTCGGGACCGCTTAACTACCTCCGTTTGCTCCGATTTTTGGCACACACCTTGTTTCCTCTCTTTTGAGGGACACTGTGGCCCAGGAGACCACCTTCGTGGTCGCATGCCACTTCCGATGGTTTACATGGTGGAGAAAGGTGTGCAGGGCAAAGGTTCAATTTCTTTGGCAAGGAGAGAGTCAAATCTCAACTTCATACCCCTGTTCTAGACCAAAAAAATCTTGATCAGAAGATTTTAGTCTTAAAACCCTCTCTTTCAAAATGTTTTTAAAATAAAGTTTTTACGATGTTCCGAGGCTCGCATTTTGTCAAATGTTGCGCTTTTCGGTAAACCGAGCAAGGACAAAATGGAAATGAATGAAAGAGAGATGAAATCTTTGAAAAATCTTTCAAAACACCTTGTTCGGGGGTTTAGAGTTGAAGAAAAGAGGAGAAGAGAGAAGAAAACTAGTTTGGGAGAAGTTCGGCATGAATCCGGGTAGGACCGAAACTGCGCGGCTTCACCGAAACGGGCATAACTCTTTGCACAGGAGGAATTTTGATGCAAGGTTGGCACCATTGGAAAGCTAACTTCAAGGGCTTCAATGTGGTCACATGGAAAACCATAAAATCAGATGGCCGACCAGCTTTATTTGGTCAAAAGTGGTTCAGCATGAATCCAAGAAGGAGAGAAAACATTGCGCGACTTCACCGAAACGGGCATAACTCTTTGCATACTTGGATTTAAGATATGAGGCCACCACCATTGGAAATCTTACTTCCGGGGCTTCAATTTTCACTCAAGAATCTCCTAAAGCCAAGCCCGGTTGGGGGAGATATGGTTGGTTGAAGTCCAATTGGACCAAATCTACGCGGCTTCATCAAAACTGGCATAACTTTTTGCACAGGAGGAATTTTAATGCAAGGTTTGCGGCATTGGAAAGCTAACTTCAAGGGCTTCATAGATGACCAGATTTGGGGCTTGAACCTTTTGACCCCTGGTCGGCCGACCATGCCAAGTGGTCAACCGACCACCTTGAACCTTTTTAACTGGTCGGCCAGCTTTGTCTCAGTAAGTGTATGCCAGCTATGCCAGCTGTCTGCCATTTGCTGCATCCTCCATACACGTGTATGGAGGATGTTTAACCTAGGTTTTAAGCTTCTAAGAGAAGCTTTAGCCTCTCTTCTCTATAAAAGAAGGGCTCCCCTTCCATTGCAAGGGTTCTGAAATTGCTGGAGCAAAAAACCATACATCTCTCTCTATATCTCTCCCTTTTGGCTTCAAAAGTGTAAAGTCTTTGGCCCTTTGCACACCACCTCACAACCACACACTTCCACCATTGCTTGGAGGTCCTTGGAGCTTGTTTTCAGAGGTTGAAGACTCACTATTTTGGTCGAGGAGCTGCTGGCCTTCTTCTCTTCAAGGGTAACTCTCTATTTCCCCCATTTTGACATCATTTTGCTTCATCTATTAGCTATACTTTCAAGCATTTTCGAGCCTTGGTGTAAACTGAAAGTAGTCTTATTTTGAGCTCCTCTTCATGTTTATTTAAGAGTACTTTCCTGTTTGAGGTCTCCTACCTCCTTGTATGCTTTATCTCTCTTTTAGGGCTTATTTTGCATGATATATTAGCCTTATTTGTGAGGATTTTTGGACCTCAACCTAAACTGAATAAAGTCTTGTTTTGACCTCCTCTTTAAGTTTGATTGAGGTCACTTTTCTGTTTGGAGTCATCTTCTTCCTTGCATGCTTCATTTCCTCATGCTTTGAGCCATTCATTTAAGCATTTGCGTTGGCCTTGTTTTGGCCTCTTAGCCACTGAAATCCAGTGGATTTTCAGTGGCTGAGATGTATTTTTGAAAGCCAAAATCAGAGGGGGGTGACCCCCTCTCTCCTTGTCTTGTTTGGTGGTCCTTTTGGCCTTCCAAAGGGACTCTATTTTGCATGCGTTGAAGTCATGTTTCAGGCCTCATTCTGAGGGTTTTAAGGTCTGCCTAAGCTCTGTCAAGAGCCCATTTTGCCATATTTTATGTCTATGATGCATGTGTAGAGCAATCCCATTCAAGGCCTTTCAAAGGGACCTTTCTTTGCATGTTTCCTAGACTGATTTCAGGGCCTATTTGGTGGTTTTTAGGGCTATCATAACTCATTTTCAGAGTTGTTTTTGCTATGCTAAGTGTCCATCATGCATGTGTGGAACAACCCTCTTTTTGGCTTTCCAAAGGACCTCATAGTTTCATGCTTCTAAGCCTTGTTCCAGGATCTTTTCAGTGGGTTTGAGGACCCCTATAGGCCATTTCCAGAGTTGGTTTGGTCTTGTTGAATGTCCATCATATATGTGTTGAGTAACCCCTTGCATGGCCCTCCAAAGGAGCCCATCATTTTTGCATACATTGGCTGCATTTCAGTGGTTATTTGGGCATATTTTGTCATGTTTTATTCACTGTTTTTGGCTGGTTTGATGAGTTCTCATACGCTTCATATACATGCCATGTAAACCATGCTTGCTAGCCAAATTTGCATGCTATTTTAGTCCATCATGTTAGCATTTTTTTGGCCATGCTTTAAACTAAAAATGTGCATGTTTTGGGATTGCCTTGGCTCTGTCTTTGTGCTTCATGGTCAAATAATGCTTGCTTTGCATAGTTATAATTCAATACATGTGCCTAGCTTTGGTTTCGGGGCTCATTTCATGCATCGGGTGCCATATTTCCATGTTTTGGGACCATTTAGCATCATGTTTCGGTGCTGGAAATTACATGCCTGTATGCCATCTTTCACCCCTTGCCATGCTTTGGTAGAGTGGCATTTGACGCCTTAGGTTCAGTCCTCGGTATGCGTGCATGTGTGCACGCATTTTGGTTGTCTCATTTTCATCTAATGGCCACTGATGTGAGTGTGGCTGAGTTCCACTCATATTGGTGCAAGTCCATCTCGCATTGTGTATGCCATTTTAGTCCATAGCATTGCGTATGCTAGGTTGCATGTTAGTGCATTGTGCATGCCATGTTGTGTCACATGCATTGTGTATGCCATATAGCTTATGTGCATTGTGTATGTCATTTTAGTCCTTAGCATTGCGTATGCTAGGTTGTATGTTAGAGTTGCATTCATGCATATCATGCATATTGCATTGTGTTTGGGATAGGAGTTAGCCCAGGCACGGGAAACGAGGGACGTTTCGTACTCTGAGTGACGGAACGTGTCTCAATTCCCGGTCGCCGACACTCCGCATTACCCATGATGGAGTTTAGGTCTTGTTGTGTTTATATATGCATTCATTTCACATCGAGTCGTGCAATTCGACTCCTCGCCCATCATGCATCGAGATGCGTGATTGGTGGCACGAGGATTGAGGCGTGCATACATATGTGAAAATACTTTGCCATGCCCCTTTCTTGCTCTCTGTTGCAGTAAATCAGAAATCAACAGCCTTTTGGAGCTTCGCACAGCATTCCGGGATTAAGTGTAAACAGAGGTGAATCGGGGAATCGCAATGGATTTCCGCGCGAGGCAACTAAAGCATGCATCATTCATCATTCAGAACAGAGCTGAGGCGGTCCATAGCTTGCATACTAATTTACTTGCTTTCCTAGATTAATTTGTTAATTAATTAGGGTTTTGTATTTATTCAGACTGTATTATTCTTTCGGACCCTCCGAGCGAGGGCACAATTGTAATAAGTGTGTGTGTGTGTGTGTGATGTATGTCTTCCAACCCCACGTCTTTCTCCCTTTTATTTACCAACTTATGATGGTTAGATTAGGGCATGTTTCAATTAGCATACTTATGCTTGCATATTTGCATCATTGATCTGTATTGCATGCACCAGGCTCGGCGCATCATACTAATTGCATTGTATTTCAATTCCGAGTTGAATACATGTTATCTGTTGCATTTCATATGCCATCTTGGAATAGCTGAGCCTATTATAGTTGCATTTTTGCATGTGTTGCATTAGGCATTTCTGTATAGTTAGGATCATGCATGGATTTCTAACATAGTTTCTGTTTTGGGTTGGAGTACTCGGTAAGTGTTTATGCTTTAGCATCCTTGCATGTGTGTGAGTGACTGCCATGATGGCATGCTTACCATGAGGCTAACTGCTTATGTGATATACCTGCCTAAATGCCTGTGGGTGATGGTTGGGTTATTTGGATTGGAACAATTCATCAACTGTGAGTTTTAAGCCCACTTGAGAGTGGCAAATCATCATCTTGTTTTCTAAGCCCACCTGAGGGTGGCAAATCCACATTTTAGCCTACTTGCGAGTAGCAAACCCCTTTTCAAAACAAACATGAGATGTGTTGTTCCAATTCAGGCGATCCAGTCTATACTTGTATGCTGTGCGCATCACATAGTAATTCTAGGCTAATAACCGGAATAAGAACACATAATGTTTTCAAAACTTGATATCATGGTTAGTAGAGGCCGATCTTTGATCGGGCGAGCGGGGGTGCTCACGAAGTGACCTTCCCCAATCGTACCCAAGTTCCTGAGCCGAGGCAACTTTGGTGATGACGGACACGTGGCCTTAGGCAACGAGTCAGGGTTTCCTAAATTCCTCCAAAATAAAATATTTAGGTGGCGACTCTGTATCTGGCAAAGCAGTCCATGTTTGGCACTTCTTTCAAAAAAATCTGTTTTCAAAAACGATTTGCCGTATTTAGACTCTTTGATGATTCATCAGTCTTGCATTGCACTCTGTGAGATTAGATACAGGACCGTGACTTTGAGTCCTGAACTGTAGTGAGCCCAAATGAACAGAACGGGATTTCCCTCCCGGGACGTTCGGGGACGTCTACACAATCCCACGTCTTTCTCCCTTTCATTTACTAGCTTTCTGTAATAACTCCAGCCTCTGATTAACGTTAATCCATGATTAATTATGCCTAATTAGCAATTAAGGTGAATTCTACATTAGACGTAGAAAGATCTATTCACGTTTTAGTTTCGGTTTGCGAATTGAAAGCCTTATCGGCGTCTGAATCAGAAATTGACTTGATTTATGTGCTAATCAGGATTTATAGAATTTTATGGTAGGTTTAATTAAAATTCGGTCCGGAACGATTAAATTAGATTAAAATAATGCCATTTGATTAGTTTGGATTAATTATTACTTAAGGCACCATTTTGAGCCCACTCACTTCTTTTCTTGACTTCACCACATTGGGAGTTCACCCAAGAGAGAGAGAGAGCCAAACGTGAGATAGAGAGAGGGAGAAGAGAGAGTTGAACTCAACAAGGAAATTTCTTGAAGGTGGAGGAAATTGAAGAGAGTTTGGAAGATTAAGCTACCACACTTGAGAATCCAAGACTTCAGGTAGGCATTCACCCTCTTAACTATGAAATTGAATTGCTAGTACAAGAATTCTAGTGAATTAAATGAACTCATGTAAGGATTAAGCTAAGAATTGATGAATTGAAGCTCAATACATACATGCATGTGTAATTCATGGCATTTGAGGTTGTCTTTCTAAAGAATCCTTGCATGCATGTCATAATCCAAGCTTTGTTTTAGAAATTCTTCATGTTCCATGTCATATTGTCATAGTTGATCATGTTTTTGGGTTGAACATTGCATTTGGTCATGTTTTGGAAGACTTGAGTTCAAAGAATTGCATACAAGTCATGTATATGAATTAATTTCAAGTTTCAAGTTGAATGTTGTTCAATTGGCATACTTCTAGGCTTTGATTTTGTAAAATGATCTTCAAAACATGTTGTTTTATGAGTTTTCATGTATTTCCTCAAGTTTTGGGCCCAGAAAATTGAGTTTGTTGCATTTGGGGTTGAATTTCAGCTTGGTGGTCAAATTTGGAAATTCCAAAAATTTGACCCACGCTCGAGCGAGGAATTTCATGCTTGAGCGTGCACTCTGAGTACATGCACCTCCGCTTGAGTGTCAAGTTTTACGCTCGAGTGTGAAATGCATATACCCAAAAGTTTGTGTGTTTTGCAGTCCGCTCGAGCGAGGGAATTCACGCTCGAGCGGAGGTCGAGCATCCGTCGAGCGTGAAAATCTTGCATCCAGTGCTTTTTCAAGAGTTTACAGTCCGCTCGAGTGGGGAAGGTCACGCTCGAGCGGAGCTTCATTGTTTGCATGTCCGCTCAAGCGAGGAAACCCACGCTCGAGCGTGGACCTTATTTTCAGCAAGTTTTAAGAAATGTTTTCCAATGCATTCTTGCATCCTCATTCCATCCTAGGCATTCCTAGGCCATGTTTAAGACTCCATAATGAGGATTGAAGGTTAGAAACACACTAAGAGCCAACGAAGTAAGTTATGTACAATTAGAACGTGTGTTTCAAGTGTGTGTCTGTTATGCGTTATGTAGGTCACGTGCCGCGTACCATTGACCAATCTGCTCCGTCTATCTGTCTCAAGGCCAACTATGAGTAATAACATAGTAAAGCTATGTTTAACTTTACTTATTTTCTGTGTGATGAATTAAGATCTGTTTTCTGAAATGATATGTTCTGTACAATGAATGATTGTCCAATTTTTGATATGTATTCATGACATCCTTAGCATCATGTGATATCTGTTGGCTGTTACCCGGTATCGGAGGTTCCATCATGGAACTTAATCTGTCTACACTCTGTTACCCGTACCGGAGGCTCCATCATGGGGCTCAGCGTGTTTATTCTCTGCTACCTGGATCCGGAGGTTCCTTTATGGAACTGGTTATTCGTAACCCTCACGTGTCTGCATCTGTTCTGTATCTGCTCTGTTAATGCTAATGGATGTATCACGTATACTTAAGCATACCTCATGATTTCTGTATATGATCTGGACAAATTACGAATTTGATACGAAACTGCATTATGATTTCTGAATCTGTATGGACTCATTCATTGAAACCCCTTTACTCTATTATTGTTCACTGAGCTTTCGCTCACAGTTTATATTATGTATGTAGGTGAGCCGGCGCGTGATCAGGGCCAGAGTTGACGGCCTTCATTTCTGTTTTTGTCAGCCAACCATTGTGCCTCCCGAGGAGGTTCCGATCGAAGTCTAGTTACATAGCTATTTTTGTACTTATGCTAGTCTCTGTCTGTTTTGTAAAGTCGGGGTCCTGGGAATTACACTTTTGTAAATGTTTTGTAAATATTGATGTCCTTCGACCGACACGCTTATGTATATATAGGTTTTGAAATATTCTGTCCCATGTATGTTATCACAGCTCATTGGACCTTGTCTATTTTGTATAATTGCTTCCGCAGCCCCTTATTATGTGCTGATCTGTTAAGAGGCCTTTGGTAATTCACGGATTACTGGCCGGTTACGATGCTAAACCTACAGGGGCGGGTTTGTGTCGTGACACTTTCGATGGTTAATTTAAAGACATCACGTTTCGTTTAGCAGTACTCATGCTTGCATTCATTTGTATTACATGCACCGAGGCTCGGTTCATCATTCTAACCTGCATTGCTAGTTTAATATTTCTTTGAATACGTGCTTAGACCGCATCTTGTCAAATTGATTCATATGCCACATTAGTAGCTGAGCCTAAGTAATTGCATATCGCATATGTTGCATTAGTCATATTACATAAAGTTAGAATCATGCATTTTTCTAACTCTTTTGTTCATTTTGGCTTGGAGTACGAGGTGAGCCTTTACTCGTTTTAGCATAATTGCATGAGTGTAATTGTTGCCATGTCTAACATGCTTGCCATGAGGCTAATTGCTTAAATGCTAAATTGTTTGAATGCCTGTGGATGAAGGCTAGTTGCTTGAATTAGAATAATTTGAGCCATGTTCATATGTGATCACTTTTTCAAGTGGCACATATTTTGAAACAATTTTCAAAACAAACATGAATCGAGATGTTCCAATTCTTGCGAATTTAGTCATTACTTGTGTGTGCGTGCATCACATAGTAATGTTAGCCTAATAATCGAAATTAGAACATATAATGTACATAAGATTCATATCATGATTAGTAGAGGCCGATCTTTGATCGGACGAGCAGGGGTGCTCAAATATATTCATGACCTTCCCCTCTCGTACCCATGTTCCTGAGCCGAGACAACTTTGGTGATGACGGACATGTGGCCTTTGGCATGAGTCATGGGTTTCTTAAATTTCCCCAAAACAAAAAATATTTAGGTGGCGACTCTGTATCTGGCAAAGCAGTCCATTTTTGACAATTTGATTCAAAATCAATTTTCTAAAAAATTTGCCGAATTTGGACTATTTGGTGTTTATAAATTTCACATTACACTTGTGAGGTTAGATTTAAAACCGTGAGAGTCCAAACTATGGGGCTTATATTCGACCTTCCGAAATGGGGGTGTGAAAAAGTCGAGCCACAGTTTCTAGCGACTTTGCTGGGGACATTTAGAGAATTTGACTTGAAATTCATGATATGAAATTTTATCTACATCTATATGTTTCTTTGCATTGCATTTGCATTGGTGCGCCTAAGTCATTGTGTTTTCCATCTGCTATTCCTGAACGGTTTACCGGAGGCTTACTTGAAAAGCTTGCCAAAAGGCTGACCGGTCGCAGGCTCGGCCATGATGGGAACATAACTCTTGGATCTGGACTACCGATGTACCGTTTGATCCTCCTTTTACTTCTCAGTGTTAGATGTGAGAGGTATATTAGGTGGTCTTGCTGAGGTACCCTTTTTGACCATTCGGCCTAGTTGCATATTGAAAGCCATAGAGATTGTTCCAAACTAGGACATGATGCTTACCCGAATACAGGATTGCATGAAACCGCATTGTTTGAATAGTGAATCCTAGTTCATGCCAAAGCTAGGACAGGGAAACCCTAACCTCTCATAGGGGTGTTTTGAGTGCTTTTGTGCAAAATGTGAAATCTTCCAAAAGGGGGGCGCGAAAAAGTTGAGCCACACAAAGTCATTGGGACCACATTACAAAAATCAAAGCCCTTGGGACCACACTATGTGATTAATATTTGATTATTAAATAAATTCCCCAATATTTAATTAAAATCTGCTTGGAACCATAACAAAATATTCATTGTTTATAAAGCTATATACGCCACCTTAACCAAAAATTCCAAAAATTAAACCAATATAGGCATGGCATGCATAAAAAATTACAAAATCTCTAAACACAAACAGAAGAGATGAATAAAAATATCCAAAATCAACATCATGATGCCAGCACACAGTTTGATTATTTGTATAAAAAAATAAAAAAAATTACCAAATCTCTAAACTGAAATAAAAATATGAATAATAAATCAACATCATAAAAGATATGAATAAAGCTCTAAACCCCGCTCCACTTTAACTGAAATCCTAAAAAATTAAAGCAATAAAAGGCATGAATACAGAAACTGAAGTATACATAAACAAATATATAAATAAAAAATACCCAAAGTTAACATCATGAAAAACAAATAATAATAAAAAAAAAACCCCATTTTTTATGAAGCTTTATACCCCACCCAACCCTATTTTAACCAAAATCTCCAAAAATTAAAGCAATACAGGCATTCCATGCATAAAAAATTACAAATTTTATAAATCGAAGTAAACACAAACAAAGATATGAATAAAAATTACCCAAAATCAACATCTAAGAATCAAAATAAATTAGGGTAAACAAAACATACCTAAACTAGCGATGGCGTTCGCAATACGATGGATCGATGATGAAATCTAGTTCAATCCAATTAACCACAGTGAGAGAGAATATAGAGAGAGAAAGAAGATAGAGATATGAATACTTATTAGTCAAATGAAACAACTGGGGGTGTAAAATATCTATGAGCATTTATAACTTTTTACAACTTCTGTTACGTCTGTCCAAAATTACATTCTAGTATGAAATTCAAGGGGTTAAAGTATTACAAATAAAATTATAGGAGAATTCTGTGTTTTGTAAGCAAACTACAAGGGGTTAAAATGTAATTTACCCTAATAAAATATTGCATATAAAAGTGAATTTTACTATCTAGAAGTAATCATTTTATTCAATTCATCTCATCTATGGATAGTAAGATTAAAAATGTACTTATAATAGGTTATAATTGGTTGATATGATATGATAGTTTCACTCATTTTTTTCTCCTTTTTATGGAGAGGATATTTTTCTTTTTCTTTTTATTTTTTTATCTTTTGAAATAATATTTCACACTGTTTAATTTATGACTCCAGTTGCTAAAAAAAGACATTAAGGCATGTTTATTGATCCATAAAACTTGTATTCCATTGGTTGGTTGCATTATCCATATTAGATTATGATGAACACTATATCTAACAAAATAGATAATTTTTTTAATCCTACAAGTAATAATACAAAATAAATATATAATTAAATTATTTATTTCTATATTCATTGCAAAACAAATGTGGAGAAGAGGGAATTATATATCCCACTAATCTATAGTTAGATAACCAATACTACACTAATTTATAAATTATTAATTTTCTTACTAATAATTATGCTATTTAATCAAATTGGGCCTAAAGTGATTAGTGTTACTAAGACACCACACCACAGTAGTTCCAAGAATACAAAATAATTTTATTTTTTTAAGTATATATATGAACTAGCGGTTGGTACACGTGATGTGTGTGCGATTAAAATAATTAAAAATAAAACAAAATTTTTATGTATATTATGCAAGTGGTAAGAGTCTTATTTTGTCACGCCCTGAAAATATCCCTCAAAATAAGATGCATTAACCCACATTCTCCAAATAATAATGGCAATCTCCAACCCTTTCATCATAAATCAATAAAGTTTATACAAGTTCTACATGTGAATTATACATTCAACAATATGAGAATACATGAATCTATAGCATGTAGAGCGTCAAATCCCAAGTAAATAAAATGCCCTTAAGGGCTTACATCTTCCAAGGCAATAGCTCGGTTACACAAAATGGCCTCTCAGACCCATACACGTTTAGCCCTGGGCTTACAAAAAATTATAACAAAGTAAAAGAGCAATCTACTCTTCACAAAATGTATCCACGCCCTCAACTCGGCGGGATCATCACATCTTTACCTGCACCAATATCCCATAGGGGTGAGCATAAAGCCCAGTAGATGAAACCTTAACAAAGTATATACATTTATGTAAGATATTGTGGGGAAATATTTTTTGAGTACCAACACGTGGCAAGGTGACGCCGACGTGTCAGCCGAGGTGCCACGTGTCCTGGCCGTTATGCCGAGGTTTTCTCCGAAGATGTCGAAATCCGAGATAAGCGGATAAGGGACAAAAGTCCTAGGATGAGGAAAGACTTCAAGATAAATAAGGATAGTATTCTTAGGGAGTCTATCCTTATCTCTTGTAGAGTCCAAAGTAAGCACTGAATGTGAGTCCATAGAAGTCAGACTTCTAGTAGGACTAGGATTGAGTGAACTATAAAAAGGGAGGCACCCCCGTGGGTCTAAGGTACGCAATTTATGCTTTTGATACTCAAGCTTGTGAGTTTAGCACTTGATTTATCTTTGAGAGATATACTGACTTGATCGTCGGAGTGCCCCCGGGTGGAAGAACCACCACTGGAATCTTCTCTTTCTGTTACAGGTTAGCCAGGTGTCATCTATTCTGCCAGTTCTCTCCAGGTGATCACTGAGTTGGCAGTGTGATCGAAAAATCACTCACACAATTTGGCGCCGTCTGTGGGAAAGATAAGAGAATAGATGGTCAGCAACGGATAGAAGGAAAAGATTGGGGACGACACTCCTGCTGGGAGTGGGAGACCTATTGACCTGGATGTCACAGGAGACGAATACAATGCAGAAACTCGTGACCAGAATCACGGAGTGAAGGACGTCGGCCAGACTAGCGACGCACCAAAGAAAATAGATCGAAGTGGCTATTACAACGAAGATGACCTCCAGGTATGGAACGATAGATGCCTGCGGAGGGACGAAGAGATGAAGGAGATGGCAAACAAATTGGCAGACCTGCAGTCGGTTGTCAATTTCATGATGCAAAATAACGTCATGCAGCTGCCATTCCCGCTGCAGGACATGCTGATTCCAGCAGCCAATGCCCAGAAGGGAGGGCAAAGAGCAATCCCCATAGCCCCTCAGCACAACGGGAGCGAAAGACACTCTCACCGACCTTCCAGGGAGGTCGGACGAAGGGAGCCAAGAAGAGAAGAGTCACGGAGGACGCATCATACAAAGGAAGCAAAAACCAAGGGACATCGGCATGTTCAGGGGCAGGTGTTGTGCTTCGACACAACTCATGGAGAGGGGTCGAAGAGGACTCACCATGAAGCTGAAAGTAGTGCACCAAAAAGACTGAAAGCAGGAGATAGCCGAGCTCCTGTGAGGACAAAAGAGGACTTAAGAGATTACCTCAAGAGGAAGCAACAGAATGCCAAAGCCGAGGTAAATTCCCTAGATAAACCGAGGACACCATTCTCGGTGGAATTGGACATGTTTAAGGCATCGAAGAGATTCAGTATGCTGAGGTTTCAAATATACGATGGGAAGTCAGACCCCAACTTCCACGTCGGATTATATCTGAACTCAATGGCACTGTACAGTGGGAACGAGCCGTTGCTCTGCAAAGTGTTCCCCTCATCCTTCGGGGAGATTGCATCAGACTGGTTCCACAAACTACCGAAGGGAAGCGTGAAGACTTGGGAAGGCCTGGCCGAGATGTTCGTAGCCAGGTTCGTGACAAACAAGCTGCAGCTATTAAGGGTGGACGCATTAATGGCTCTGAAGATCAGTAAGGATGACGGCCTCAGGGCCTATGCAAAATGATACTATGAGGTATTCAACCGAATACCAGAATGTAATCAAGAAGTGGCAGTCGTGTCATTCAAGAACGGCCTGAAAGACAACTGTCCACTATGGAAGTCTTTAGCAAAAACTTTGCCAAAAAGCATGGAAGAGCTCATGGCAAGAATCGAGAAGTATGCCAGAGCCGGGGAAGATACATCGGGGACTAGAGAGATAAAGCCAGAGAAGGGAAACGGCTCGCCAAAGCGAGGCCGAGGTAACAACGGAACGAACAAACATGAAACAGAACTGAGGGCTGCACAGGCGGTGACGATTGTGTTCCGAATCCCAATTCAAAAAGTCCTGGAACAAATTCAGAACTAGCCCTATGAATTCAGAACTAGCCCAATTCATGGGGAATTCATGGGGAGGAACGTTGGCAGGCGTTGTGCCTACCACAATGAAGAGGGGCACATAACTCAGGGTTGCAGAGCCCTGAAAGCACACTTGGAAGACTTGGTAAGGCAAGGCCATCTGAGAGATCTGGTCGACGAGGCCCGAACAAGAGAAGAACATGCAAGATTGCCTCAAGCACTAGCAGCTCCGCCTCCTCCAGTACAACAACCTCAGGCAGGAGGACCTCGGGTAGTCAATGTGATTCACTCAAAGGTCAACGAGAACGAAATCAGAGGGGAGACCCAGAAGGTAAAACACCTACAACATGTCTATCTAGTCGGGGAGAAAAGACATCGGGCAGAAGGATGCCAGGGACCAATGATAACCTTTACTGAAGCCGACCTAAAGATGGTCCAACATCCGCATAATGATGCCTTGGTAGTATCCCTCCAGGTTGGGGAGTGCCAAGTGAAACGCATCCTGATTGACCAAGGCAGCTCTTGTGACATCATGTACGTCCGATGTTACAAGGAGCTCGGCCTTCACCCGGATGACATGGAACAATCCAGTGGCCCAATGGTTGGGTTCAATGGAACGCCGACATGGCCACGGGGAGCAGTAAACTTGGAGGTGCAGGTTGGCACCAGGAAGATCAAGACAGAATTCACCATCATCGACACGCCCTCCCCTTACAATATCATCTTGGGAAGGCCATGGTTGCATGCAATAGGGGCAGTTCCCTCAACATTGCATCAACTATTGCGATTCCCAACAGAGCATGGGATAGAGGAAGTCAGAGGCGATCAGCTGCAGGCGAAGAATTGCTCCAGGGCAGCAATGAAATCAACCTGCAGCATACGAGAGCCAAAAAAGGCAGAAATTGAAGATGATGACGTGGAAGTCCTAGAAGACATCGGCAAGGAGCCAGTAGAGAAGAGTGAAGAGGCACTGAAGAAAATCCTCGTCCAGGATGGGGATGAAGAACGCTTCTTTCTTCTCGGCTCGGGCTTAGCCGAAGAAGAGGAAAGAGAGTTGGAGGCTTTTCTGAGAGCAAATATTGAGGTGTTTGCATGGACACCTTACAAAATGCCTGGCATCGACCCCGAGGTCACTTGCCACAAACTAAATGTTGACAGGTCGGCCAAACCTGTAATTCAACGAGCCAGAAGACCGACATTGACGCACGTCGAAGCAGTAGAAGAAGAAGTAGACAGACTTCTGGAGGCTAGGGCCATTAGAGAAGTTCACTACCCGACATGGCTGTCCAATACAGTGGTGGTAAAGAAGAAGAACGGTAAATGGAGGGTCTGTGTAGACTTTACCAGTTTAAACAAGGCCTGCCCCAAAGACAGCTTCCCTCTACCCAAGATTGACCAGCTAGTGGATGCCACTTCGGGGCATGGAAGGATGAGCTTCCTGGATGCCTACAAGGGGTATCACCAGATAGCTATGGACCTAGCAGATGAAGAAAAGACTACATTTATCACTCCCAAAGGGCTATACTGCTACAGAGTAATGCCCTTTGGATTGAAAAACGCAGGAGCCACCTACCAAAGATTGGTAAGCAAGATGTTCAAGCACCTGATTGGCCGAACAGTAGAAGTCTACATCGACGACATGGTCGTCAAGACCAAAGAGCCTGAGGGACATCTCGCCGATCTAAAAGCAGTCTTCGAAATCCTTAAAACATATCGGCTCCGACTCAATGTATCGAGGTGTGCATTTGGAGTCGGATCTGGTAAGTTTCTAGGATACCTGGTGACCAGGAGGGGCATTGAGGCTAGCCCAGATCAGATCAAGGCCATCCTAGAGCTGAAGAGCCCAACGTCGGCAAAACAGGTGCAGATGCTAACTGGAAGGGCCGCAGCCCTGAACAGGTTTATAAGCAGAAGCTCAGACAAGTGCAAACCCTTATTCAAATTAGTGAAGAAAGCCACAGACTTTCTTTGGACAGAGGAGTGCGACAAAGCATTAGCTGATCTGAAGAAGTACCTAACCACAACTCCAGTTCTTTCAAATCCAGAACCTGGGGAGGAGCTGTTCTTGTACTTAGCAGTTTCAGAACATGCGATTAGTGCAGTACTAATCCGAGAAGAAAAAGGGGAGCAAAAGGCTGTGTACTATGTAAGCAAAACCCTAGCCGACGCAGAAACAAGGTATCTACCCTTAGAGAAATTAGCACTGGCTCTAGTAATGGCTTCAAAGAAGTTGAACCATTACTTCCAGACCCATAAAATTGTGGTACTAACAGAGCATCCATTAAAGTCCCTATTGCAGCAAGGAGACTTGACATGAAGAATAGCAAGATGGGCAGTCGCCCTAGGCCAATATGATCTGGAGTACAGGCCCAGAACTGCAATCAAAGGCTAGGTTTTGGCCGACTTCGTGGCCGAGTTCATGCCAGAGTCTATCGAACATCGGACTCCGTTGAGCCAAGACAGACAATACCCAAACAAGCAAGCAGAAGCCCAGCCAAAGGCTAAAGAACAAAGGAAATAAGAGAAACCCAGACCCTGCAACATTTATATCGGCGACTCCTTTCAATTGTTCGTTGATGGGAGTTCAAACCAACAAGGAGCGGGGGCAGGAGTAGTACTGATATCTCCAGATGGAGAAATATTAGAACAGTCCATTCGATTGGGATTCAAGGCCTCAAACAATGAGGCAGAATATGAAGCATTGATTGCAGGACTGAAGCTAGCAGCAGTACTACAAGCAGATGAGGTAATAGTTTTTTGTGATTCACAATTGATAGTTAACCAGACAACGGGCGAGTTTGCAGCCCGAGATGAAAGAATGTCGGCCTACGCAAAGGAGGTCATCAGGCTGGCAGCCTTATTCCAGAACTGCAGACTGCTTCAAGTCAGCCGAGATGATAACAACCATGCCGATGCATTGGCCAACCTAGCTAGTACAATACAACCAGGAAAAGCAAGGACAATAATGATTGAGTACTTGTCGGGCCCGAGCATTGAACCAGTAACCACAGAGCGTGAAGCAATGTGCATAGACATGGGACCAAGTTGGATGGACACAATTGTTGCATTCCTGAAAGAAGGAAAGCTGCCAGATGACCGCAATGAGGCACACAAGATCAGATTGAAGTCGGCAAGATTCAGTCTGGCAGCAGAAGGACATCTCTACAGAAGGTCCTTCACTAGACCCCTCTTAAGGTGCGTACACCCTCTGCGGGTTGAAGATTTTTTATATGAAATTCATGAAGGAATTTGTGGAAGCCACACTGGGGGCAGATCACTAGCTCACAGGGCCATTACCCAGGGGTATTGGTGGCCCTACATGCAAAAAGATGCCGAAGCCTACGTGAAGAAGTGTGAACAATGCCAAAGGTTTGCACCTTTGATACAATAGCCAGCTGCTGACCTAAACCCTGTATCCAGTCCTTGGCCATTTGCCCAATGGGGAATGGATCTTGTTGGGCAATTGCCCCAAGTAACTGGGCAAAGGAAGTACCTGCTGGTAGCAACAGATTACTTCACAAAGTGGATAGAAGCAGAACCTCTTGCCAAAATCTGAGATGTGGATATCAAGAACTTTTTATGGAGAAACATCATCACCAGATTTGGGATTCCAAGAGCAATTGTTGCAGACAATGGGACTCAATTTGATAGTAAGCTGATCAAAAACTTCTGTGCAAAGTTCAAGATCAAGAACTACTTTTCAACCCCAAGTTTTCCACAAAAGCAATGGACAAGCAGAAGCATCTAACAAAGTAATTCTGGATGGGATAAAGAAGAGGCTGCAGGCAGCAAAAGGGAAGTGGGTAGACGAATTGCCCAATGTACTCTGGGCATATCGGACTATGCCGAGAAGATCAACAGGGGAATCCCCCTTTGCCATGGCTTATGGCACAGAAGCAGTCATTCCATTGAAGGTCGGCATCCTAGGGATCAGAACCCAAGGAGTTGAGAACGGGACTAATGATGTACTCTTAGCTCGAGATCTGGATCTTCTAGAAGAAAGAAGAGAGAAAGCTGCAATACAGCTTGCAGCATACCAGCAACAGCTTGCCAGAACTTATAACAAGAAAGTTAATCCAAGGGAATTTCAAGTTGGCGACCTAGTCCTAAGAAAAATCGTCGGCAACAATAAGGATCCCAGGGAGGGCAAGCTTGGCCCAAACTGGGAAGGACCCTACAGAATCACTTCGGTATTGGGCAATGGGGCATATCGGCTTGAAGATAATGAGGGCAAAGTATTGCCAAGACCCTGGAACACTTGTAATTTGAAGTTTTTCTATCATTAGTTGTTACTTGTTTTTGCCAATGACATTAATAAAATCTTAACAGAATTCTTCAACACTTATGACTGATAAGAATGCATAATATGGTTTCTGGAAAAATATGAATAATGAGAACCCAAGTGGAACTCAGGTTCACATTAGGGGACAGAGAGAAGACAGAATGGTTTAACACTTGTTGAAATTTGTAGCAATTTACAAGTTGAAGTTAAACCGAGATCATTGTTTAACACTTGTTGAAATTTGTAGCAATTTACAAGTTGAAGTTAAACCGAGATCGTTGTTTAACACTTGTTGAAATTTGTAGCAATTTACAAGTTAAAGTTAAACCGAGATCGTTGTTTAACACTTGTTGAAATTTGTAGCAATTTACAAGTTGAAGTTAAACCGAGATCGTTGTTTAACACTTGCTGAAATTTGTAGCAATTTACAAGTTGAAGTTAAACCGAGATCATTATTTAAACACTTGTTGAAATTTGTAGCAATTTACAAGTTATCCCGAGATCATTGTTGACCGAGGTAAGTCACCCCGAGAAGGTTGCACAAAGAAGAAAGAGTATATTAAAGACATGCAGAATATTCTAAGTACAGAATCATGCAAAAGCAATAAAGAGAAGATAAAGATTCAAGCATTCAGGGAAAGCAGATGCATTCATACACAAAAGAGGCACATCGGCCATATACAGAGCTTACATTGTCTGAAAAACAAAAAGTACAAGAGTACAGAAAGACAAGAGAAGAGAAACATCAAAATTAAGGTTCCTCAGCAGCAACCTGGGTTAAGACCTCGGAAGACTGTTGAGAAGCAACATCGGCCACCTTCTCCGCCGCAAGCTCGGCATCAATTTCTACAAGAGTTTCATCTACACTTTTGTCGGCCAGAGGAATGTCGGATGATACCTGCTCAAGGGTGGCTTCCTTGGGAACCTCCTCAACCTCCTCATCTTGAGTCAAGTCAAGGACTTGCTCGTTTTGAGGAGGGGACTTGGTCCCAGCAACATCTTTTGATTTCCTTACCAAAACTTCCTCTTCAGCCTCATCTTCATAATCTGATTCGTTTTCAGATTGACTAGGAGGTGGAGTTGGAGGAAATGGCAGAGGAATAGCATTAGCGTTCCTTAGGGGGGAGTCCTCAGGGACATCAAGCTTTTTCAGCAAAGACATCCAACCAAGGGAGAAACCCTTGTTACATGCTTGCCTGACCTGCTTTTCATAGGCCTCTGTAACATCGGCCATGCCCTAAGCATACGCATTCTCATCAGCATCCTTGATTTCGGCCACTTTGGTGGCCAAAGCATCTTGAAGTTCCTGTTGGGCCTGGGCCACTTTTTCCTCGGCCTCCTTCAGCTGAGCTTGAAGAACTTTATTTATCGCCTCAGCAGCGCCGACCTTTTCTTCGGCAGCATCCTTCTCTTTTATGGCAACCTCGGCCTGATCCTCCAGCATCTTCATCTTTGACTACAGGCTCTTATTGGTTTTCTGGAGTGTGGAAACCTCTTTCTTCTTCTCGGTAAGCTTCTCACGATTCTCAAAAGATTGCATCGAGAAAGAATGGGCGTGCTAGATGGCTGAAAGGAAACAAAAGTATCAGAAAATATTCTAAGTGTGCAATAAAGAGAAAGAAAGAAAAAGTACCAAGCAACAACGCTTACCTGAACAGAGTGTTGAAGCATGAGAGCGTAGTTCTCATACTCACTGTACTCGTCGTTCTGCTCCAGATCGCCTAGAAGAAGCAGAGCGGTACTGAGTGCAACGCCGACGTTGATATCATCGGCGCTATCGCTTGCCATGACAGGCTTGTCTTCCAAAGTAATTACGGGGGCCCAGGGAGCATCAGGTTTTTTTGACCCCGAGGTCGTTCCAGAGGATGACCTCGGCCTTTTGGACTTAGTGGATTCGGAGGAAAGGGTTTCAGCGGACCTCTTCGCGGGGACAGAGGCAGTCTTTTCACTTGGAGCCAGCTTGGAAATTGGCAAAGTGTCTTCAGTCTCAACCTGAGTCACTTTGGCCTTTGGTTGAGCCTTCTTAACTCTTTTTGGCTTGGGTGGAAGCTGGGTTTGTGTTGGAAGTGCATCAACATCAGTTGGAATATTGGCTAAAAGATCTTTGGCGACTGGTTTTGCGCGGCCCATCTCGGCTGCAAGAACAAGTCGTCGACGATGTTTGCGTTGAGATGGTGGGATCAGATATTGAGCCGAAGTAGACGGCTGTTCTGCTGGATCAGAAGTTGAGCCTTGGTCTATCCGAGATGTTGACACGGCCTGTGGAGTTGTGGCAGAGGGAGGAGATAAGCTCTTCTTCTTTTTTCTCTTGGGAATGTCGGGAAGAGCTGACTTATTGTCGGAATAAAATTGAGTAGCAGAGGCGCCTTCCGTTTTTGGACTGGCAAGTCCAAGAGTTTCTTCAAATCCTTGCTGAGAATAAAGGATTGGCGAAAGTTCTTTGGTGGCTGACGGAGAGCTGCAGGGGAAAACAGACATTAGAAAACAGGTAAAGTATTGCAGACTTGGAAAGAAACAACCAAGTATTAACACTGGGCTCTTACCCTTGCCCTCTAAAATTGATCGAGGAAGAGGGTAGAGATGGTGGTCCTCGTCTGGAGCAAACTCCCAATTTCCTAAGGTAATGAAGTAATCATCTCCAGCCCCCTTGTTAGAGTCTGGGAGGTCGGCTACGATTTTGAACTCTGTGGACCTCGGCTTAAGGTAATAAATGTAGCCTTTTTCTTTCAAATTAAGGGCGCACATGGTATAACAGAATTGAATATCGGCTAAGGTGATCCTAGCGTTTTCTTGTTTAGCTAAGGCTATGATACTGTTGATCACTCGATAAGAATTAATAGCAAGTTGCATGGGGTTCAACTTATAATAGTGGAGAATCTCACGAAACAGAATGTTGAGTGGAAACCGAAGTCCACACTCAATAAAGGCAACTACAGGGAAGGGCATGGAGTCATCAGTAGGCATGATGGAGTCATCATCCCCAGCCAACCTTAGATGGACGTCGGCTGGGATTTCAAACTCCTGTCTAAAATATTCTAGTTTGGATGGGGTGTTTACCATATGCCTCCACATACCCATAACGTCGGCCTAAATTAGAAGGACTGAGTTTCAGAAGAGAGATGATCTAAAAAGGTTTTTTTGAACCTCGGCTAAAGACCTAGGTGTATATTGGTGCAAGAATTTGTGAAGATTGTTTTAGTTTTGACGGGTTCTACAGTCAAATCCCAAACCTAAATCTATGAAGACGAAGATTGAAGGCACAAAATCTAGAAAACAGAAAAGCAAGAACGAAGTTTCAGAATCAAGAACAAAGGTAGGGCTATCAAAAGCACAGAGAATACAAGGAGTATAAGGTCAAGAACAGTGACACAAGCGCAAGAAAGTGGTGAAACAGTGCGTGTGTTCAAGATTTGGGCAAAAGCAGAATCATGAAATAAATACATTCAGATATGTGGTTCACAAGATAAATGTTTGAACGAAACAGTAATGACAACAAGTAATGAGGAATATCAAAGGAATTAAAAAACGAAAGGAACAGTTGCTTACCAGAAAAAATGGAGCCGGTATGAAGATTGGCGAAGTCAGATGACAGTTACAGATGTAACAAAATGACAAAAGCTTTACAGGAAGGGAGAAAGGAAGGTAGTTACAGAGCTTGATAATTGGAACAATGGCGTATTCAAGAGCTAGAGAGAGAAAAAGCAAGAAAATCGAATGCAAAGTAAAGAGACGAAAGAAGAGAAAAACAAGTTTTGTCAAAATATTTTTGAAACGGCGGCAAAAGAAGGCATTAAATGCGCCTGGAGCAACGCATACGTCAGACGGCGCACGTAGAGAAGACGGTTCACAAGCGCGTCAGAAACACGATCCAATGAGGGTCAAACGCGTAAGTGAAATAGTTGAAAAGTGATGCTTGACAGCTCACATGCATGAAGAAGTCCATGGGGAAATCTTGTTCACAAGAAGACATGTCAGCCTGAAATGAATGATCTCGGCAGAAGATGTTTTAGCCGACGCACTGGAAAGAAGTACCGATGTAGGTTCCATTACCTTAGAATGCCAAGGTTATAGAACCTAGGGGGCAGTTGTGGGGAAATATTTTTTGAGTACCAACATGTGGCAGGGTGACTCCGACGTGTCAGCCGAGGTGCCACGTGTCCTGGCCGTTATGCCGAGGTAATCTCGGTGTTGCCGAGGTTTTCTCCGAAGATGTCGAAATCTGAGATAAACGGATAAGGGACACGAGTCCTAGGATGAGAAAAGACTTCAAGATAAATAAGGATAGTATTCTTATAGAGTCTATCCTTATCTCTTGTAGAGTCCAAAGTAAGCACTGAATGGGAGTCCATAGAAGTCAGACTTCTAGTAGAACTAGGATTGAGTAAACTATAAAAAGGGAGGCACCCCTGTGGGTCTAAGGTACGTAATTTATGCTTTTGATACTCAAGCTTGTGAGTTTAGCACTTGATTTATCTTTGAGAGATATACTGACTTGATCGTCGGAGTGCCCCCGGGTGGAAGAACCACCGTCGGAATCTTCTCTTTCTGTTACAGGTTAGCCAGGTGTCATCTATTCTGCTAGTTCTCTCCAGCTGATCACTGAGTTGGCAGTGTGATCGGAAAATCACTCACACAGATATCCAACATTAAATGCAATGCGATGCCATGCTATGCCATTAAAAAAAATAATCACATGTCATATTTTGCTTGAAAATTTCCATGCTTTCAATGACATTTTGCAATCTCATAAATTCCAAACTTCCAATTTAATCATAAGGGGCAATAAATACGACTATGATAATCCCTAGGTTGGTGTTTGCAAGTAGGCTCAACAAGCACTACCAATACCCCACTTTACCGGTTGCTAACCGGAAGGGAAGTGGTACCTCCTCCGCTCGTGTTTTCGGTCTTTCATCCTGGACACTCAGGCCAACTTATCAAACTCATCTACACCTCCTAACCAGACTTACCAACATATTTACCCCATAACATTACCATAATTTCAATCACAATGATTCATTCTCAATGAAAGTTCAAGTATCTTTTCAAAACCAATTTTCATGATATGCAAGACTTAAGTAATGCCGATACAACAGTTGCCCATATTACTACATGTCTCTCTACATTGTTCATAACTACAATTAACCTCCCATAGAGGTTCATAATTTACATTTTTCCATTTCCATGCCATTTCATCAATAGCCAAGCATTTATCATCAAACGCCTATGTGCAACAATAAAACCACACTTAATGCTCTTCCAACATTTTAATCATTTCAAACCATAGCAATGTAGGGATGTCACCCCTATGTTCCAAATCTTTCATATGTTAAGGATTTCTTCATCCACGTAATTATATATATATTCATTTGCATACCACCACACATTTCTCATTCTCTTCATCTACCATGGTTTACAACAATACACCCACAAACATGTATATAAACATATATATATATCAACATAATATCAATATGAACTTTCATCCCCTTTCATTTAAGAAAACCCCCAAATTTCTAGGTTTTCACAAAACTCTAACATTTTCCATCTCTTTTGTAAACCTCATTTTACTCCTTAATCTTAACCCATATTTGTCCAAAATTTCAAGAAAACATCTTTTAAAGAAAACAAGATAGAGTTTATTCCACTAAATCATCAATTTGTTGAGCCACCAAAACCCATTTTCGAAATAGTATTAGTAGCCCACCAAAATCAACTAAAAACCTACATAAACATATATATAACTCAAAGGAGACCCTACCTCAATGTTTGATGAAGAAAAAAAAGATGAAACCCTAGCTTCAAAGGAGGATTCTTCAACTTCCACTACACCAAGAGGAGCCCAAGCTTGATCTTCAAGATTAGAGGAAGATGAGGATGATCTCGACCCAATGGATAGCAAGAATCAAAGTGTATTAGGGCTTTGGTGAGAGTTTCTAGAGAGAAGGAGGGGAGAAATGAGGCTTAGAGTGAGAGAAAAATGTTCAAAATGTGATACAACTTAGGCCAAAAAGGTAAAAAAAAGCAGAGATTCAGACTGCCAGAGTGCTGCACGTGCGGCGCCCCTCCCCGCACGTGCGGGGATCCTCTCTTGCACCTCTCTCTACTCATGCTTATCAGACAGAACATAGCCCCAACCTCCCCTACATTCCGCACGTGCGGCCCCTGGTTTCTAGCCCAGAATTTTCCCGCTTCGCTCCCGGGCACTCCGGACTCGGTTGCGCATCCTCCGAAACAAGAGAGATTTAATCCCCGAACAAAACAAAAACAAGAACTATTATTTTGAGAACTATTTTTGAACGTGACAAATCCAACGAAAGTGAAAGGAGAAGGAGCAAAGAAAGAAAAAGAAGGAAAGGAAAGACACGGTCGTCACATATTTATTAAACTTCAAATCCAATGTCTAAGTCTTACTTTTGTCAACTATCTAATTTTTTTTTTTTTAAATAAGAAAATGAGAATGTATGGTATAAGGAGAAGTCACCAAAATTTAGACACCAAATGAGTTGTTCACGTTTAGTAGAAAAATGATGATGTAGGAGATATCATGATGAATTGGTTGATAGATTGAAGAGTCACAAACATTTTTTCTAGTGATCTGACTAGACTAGTTGAGCAGGCCATCCTGGCCTAAAAACCCAAATCTTCTCTTTTTGTTTGCAACCCAAAATCAAACTTGTTTCACAACATGATTTGCATTTGGGGTGTTTTTGGGCATGTTCAATTCTCAAACCAGCTAGTGCAAAGGTCATGGTGGGAGATTGATGTAGGACAAGATTTTAAGAATTTTTATATTTTTAATTTTAATATTTTTGATATATTATGTATTAATTTTATTATTTTAGAATTAGATTTTGACTAGGATTTTAAATAGTTTAGAATTTTAGTTTCCTATTTTCTTTGGTTTCCTTATTTGTATTGATTTAAGTTTCCTAATTTATTTTAGAATTACCTTTCCTACAAGTATTAGGTTTAGTTATTATAAATAGCTATGTAAGCCCCATGGCAAAGACAACTTTTATTCATTCAATCAATAATATTAAGATATTTTCTCTTCCTTGTAGATTCAAGGTTCTATTTTTCTCATGGATTCGAGAGCCCCTTTCGTCTACTAGAACGATATCTAGTCCCCGTGTATTCTGTTGCATCAAGAAAATTGCTCTTAAGTTTAAATAGTTTGTAATTTTAGTTTCCTATTCTCTTAAGTTTCCTTATTTGTATTGATTTAAGTTTCCTAGTTTAAATTGCTCCACACCAAGAAAATCAATGAAGTGTATTTTATGTTGATGTTGGATACTCTCTGAACTCTGCTCTGTCTTAGAATCAGTTAGACATTCAATTATCAATCTTGGAATATCAATTGCATCCTCAATCAACTTCTCTGGTGCACATGTCAACTTTATTATCTCATCTTTTATTTCTTCTTTTTCATTGAGTGCAACTAGATCTCCTTCTTTTGCAATCTCATAACCATGATAATAATCAATAGATGATAGTTCCGTCATTAGAAGCTCTTAGCTAACTTCAACATTTTTCTCTTGCTTCACCTCTTCATCGTCTTCTTCAAACTTCTTGACCAAAGTAATTTCAGTGACCTCTCTTTCATCAATTTCAATGTTCTCACCATTGTTGAAATCAACTTGATTTTCTACTTCAATTGAATGTCTGTTTGGGTCTTCAAAATTTTGAAACATTGAGATACTCAAAATCTTTTCTTTTTCAATGCGTGGTGGAGCGTAACAAATTTGTTAACCTGGAAGACTTGATTGACCCAAACTTGGCATAGCCATATTCATGTTTTTTGAATAATCTGTATCCACAATTGTATAATAATTATTGAGTTGTGAAAAATATTGTGAATCAGAATTACCTTGGAACAATTGTTTCGATTCAAGCTTTCTTTGATGTTGTTGATACAACATTTGCCCATGATTTGATTGAAGGAATCTAGAACTCATCAACTCCTTCATTTTATTCCACGTCCTAATGGATTGTTAGTATTGTCGCCTTCGATCATACTGCAATTGTGTTAAAGATACTGAGCTAAATGCACTGCAGCAGTCCAACTGATTCCAACTGATTCTGTTATAACTGCTTCAGCTCCAACTACATCTTCAAGAAGCTACTGCCACCTCAGCCATTCAGTTGTAACTACCTAGAGCTTATATGCATTGTACATTCGAGTTTATAAATAATGATTGTATACCTCCATCTGTATTATCTTTTGAATAATAAGAAACTGAGTATTGGCTAGTAAGTTTCTTAAGTTTCTTCTTTTCTTCACGGTATAAGAGCCTGTATCTCTTACGAGTTTATCCATGGCTCATTCAACATCAACTTCTTTGTTATCTTCTCTCATGGCTTCAACATTCACGTGCAATCTATTCATCTGTTCTTCATCTTCATAACTGTGCTGAGATCTGGACTGTTTTACATAAGCAATTCACTTCGCTTTCTCGATCTCATGTTCACCAATTGAAGAACAAATTAAACAGCATTTCCAAGAAAATAGATTCGATAGAGGATTATCTCTCCAAGATCAAAGACTTGGTCAGTCAATTGGCTCTTGTTTCTTCATTTATAGATGATGAAGATCTTGTTCTTCTTACCTTGAATGGTCTTCCTGATGAGTATGATGCCTTTAAGACCACCATTCGAGCCAAATCAGAGTCAATTTCCATGGAAAAATTGACTGCTCTTCTTCTTTCTGAAGCCATTCATATTGAATGCAAACTTCATAAGCTTCCTTCTGAACCTACTATTGCTTTCTCTTCTGTTCAAGGTTTTTCCAATTACAATCCCAGAGGTCATTCCTTTGTATTCAGAGGTCAATCTTACAGAGACAATAAAGGTGGTCACTCTTACAGAGGCAATAATAGAGGTGGTGGTAGATCTAGATCCAATTCCTCCAGTTCCAGTTCTTCAAGGAATCCTCATGATCGAGGAGGTTTCTTTTGCGGCTGAGGTAGAGCTATAACTTGTCAGATTTGTGGTGGCTTTGGTCACTCTACATTGGACTGCTGGTATCGGATGGATTCTCAGTATCAATCTCAGTATCAATCTTCTTCTAGTTCTCAGCATCCTTCTGAGTCTCATTAGTCCAACTCTAGAGCCTTTGTTGCTGCAACTCAATCAGTTGCCTCTACTCTCACACTCCTTGGTACTTGAACTCTGCTGCTACAGATCATATCACCCATGATCTTCAAAACCTCAGTTGCTCACAGCCCTATCAGGGGTCTGATCAGATCACCATAGGTAATGGTACTACAATTCCTATTCATAATACTGGTAAGGGACTGCTTCCTACTCCTCATTGTTTCTTTCAATTGAAACATATTTTGCATATTCCTTTTATTTTTTCTAATCTTCTATCTGTTCACAAATTCACCAAGGATAACAATTGTTTTATCACCTTTGATGATTCTAAATTTGTGATTCAGGACAAGGATTCGAGGAGAATTCTTCATTAGGGTTCTAATACCAATGGCCTATACCAGTTCCACTCTACTCCTTCATCTGTGGTGGCTGGTGATTCATCTATCCATCATGCTTACTTTACTACATCATATGCACCTGTCTCTTCCTTTGTTTGGCATAATAGATTAGGTCATCCTTCATTAGTGAAGTATAATCATCTTAAACCTCATTTGAATGTTTCACAAAATAAAATGTCATCTGTTTGTACTGATTGTTGCATAGCTAAGAGTCATCGACTTTGTTTTTAATTGTCTAATGTTACTGTAAATGCTCATCTTTCTCTTATCCATAGTGATTTATGGGGGCCATATTCTTCTACCTCTGGTTATAAATACTACTTGCTTTTTATGGATGATTTTCGTCGGTTTACTTGGCTTTTTCCATTATCTTATAAAAGTGAAGTGTGTGATAA
This sequence comes from Camellia granthamiana, assembly GCA_036172215.1. Lineage (NCBI taxonomy): Eukaryota > Viridiplantae > Streptophyta > Magnoliopsida > Ericales > Theaceae > Camellia > Camellia granthamiana. The sequence continues at coordinate 65,569,258 of CM069911.1, read as the reverse complement.
GTTCATAGAATTTAAGGCTTATATTGAAAAACAATTTCACACTCCACTGCAAATTCTGAGAACTGATGGAGGATCTGAATACTTTACTAATAAAATGCAATCCTTCTTGCGCACCTAAGGTGTTCTTCACCAACATTCTTGTCCCCACACTCCTTCTCATAATGGCACTGTTGAGAGAAAACACAGACATATCACTGAAACTGCCACTGCTCTTCTTCATCACTCATTTGTGCCATTAAAATATTGGTTTGATACTGTTGCTATCTCTACTTTTGTCATTAATAGACTTCCCTCTTCTAAACTTGGTCATAAATCTCCTTTTGAAAAACTTTTTCAGTCCTCTCCAAATTACTCATATTTTCGAGTGTTTGGTTGTCAATGCTTCTCTTGGCTTAAGCCTTATCATCCTCTCAAGTTACACCCTAAATTTGTGTCCTGCGTCTTTCTTGGCTATCATTCTTTTGCTAAAGGCTATTGAAGTCTTGATTCACTCACAGGATGAGTTTATTTGTCTAGACATGTGGTCTTTAATGAGTCATGTGTTTCCTTTTGCTAAATTGTCTTCTTCCTCATCTTCTTCACATTCTTTTATGCCTGCTATTCAATCTTTTTTCTAGCCTTCTTCCTCTTCCTTTTCTTCTGTTGCTTCTCAGTCTTCCTTTAGTCCAGTTTCTCCTCATGCTTCCTCCTTCAATCCTCATTCTTTACCTGTTTCTGCAGTTCCTATTCAGTCCATTTCTATTGAGTTACCTCTTATACCACCTTCTCATCCTTCTAACTAGCATCCCATGATTACCAGGTCCAAATCTACTGCAACTCCTCACTGTTTGGTTGCTTCCATTGCTTCCTACTCAGACTCCAAACCTCCTTCTTACAAAGAAACTTTACTCTCTCTTATTTGGCATAAAGCTATGCTTGAGGAGTTTTCTGCTCTTTAGAAACAACATACTTGGTCTTTGGTTTCTCTCCCATCTGACAAGACTGCCATAGGCTATAAATGGATTTTCAAAGTTAAACAGAATTTTGATGGCACTATTGCAAGGTATAAGGCTCGATTAGTAGCCAAAGGGTACTTGCAATAGGAGGGCATTGACTTTTATGAGACTTTCAGTCCAGTGGCTAAGCAACCCACTATTCGAATCTTACTTTGCCTTGCTCTCCACCACCAATGGTCTCTTAAACAATTAGATATTTCCAATGCTTTTCTTCATGGCCTTCTTGAAGATGAGGTATTCATGCTTCAGCCTCCAGGCTTTGAGGATTCCTTCTCACCTAATCAAGTGTGTAAACTCCACAAGGCCTTATATGGCTTGACACAAGCACCAAGAGCTTGGTATTCAACTTTTTCTCACAACTTGTTGTCTCAAGGCTTCACTAATAGCAAGTGTGATTCCTCTTTGTTCATTTAAAGGACTTCCACTTCAGTCACTTATCTATTGATCTATGTGGATGATATCTTGATCACTAGTGATAATTCTTCTCACAACCAAGCTCTCATAACTCAGATGCATAGTGTTTTCTCCATGAAAGAGTTGGCATAACATGCCCGGGCAGTACCCACACACATTAAACAGTTCAGACTCTCGATTTCTTTGATCTAGTCTCACAAGTGCAATATGAATTAATATAGACGAGAATCCACATTTGGCAAGTTTTAGAAAATCCATTTTATTGCAAAAAAATATTTTACCATAAATGGACTGCGTCATCAGATCTCAAAGTCGCCACATAATATTTTGGGAAATTAGGAAACCCATGACTCGTGCCAAGGCCACTGTTTGTCATAACCAAAGTTGTCTTGGTTCAGAACCTTAGGTATGAGAGGGGAAGGTCATTAATTGAGCACCCTCACTCACCCGATCAAAAGATCGGCCTTTACTAAACCATGATATGAATTTTATTTACTTTATATGTTCATATTTCGATTATTTAATAAATCCTAAAAAAATTAATATTTGAAGTATACAAGTATAGACTATGCCACCCACTTTGGAACAACTTGATTTCATGTAGTTTTGAAAGAATTTTGAAGATGTACAACCCAAATAAATTAAGTTTACAAACATAAAAATCAACATCATTCCAAATTAAGTGACACAACCTCCATCCACTGGCATTCATAAAGTTATATCACATAAGCAAATAGCCTCATGGTAGAATGCTAAACATAGTAAGAAAAACACACACAAACGGGATACTAAAGCATAAAAACTTACATGTTTGACGTCCCGCGAACAAGCTACAAAACAAAGCTAGTAAAACATGCATGATCTTATATACAAAATCCTAATGCAATTCACTCATGAGATGCAACTAAAGATTCGATTTCTAAGATATGACATGTGAATCATCTCAAGAACATGAGGTAGCACACTGTAGACGTCCCCGAACGCCCCAGGAGGGTTAAGTCCCGTTTGGTTCATTTGGGCTCACTACAGTTCAAGGACTCGATGTTACGGTTCTTAATCTTGAACCAAAGAGTCCAAATCTGGCAAATCGTTTTGAGAAAACAGATTTTTTGAAAGAAGTGCCAAACATGGACTGCTTTGCCAGATACAGAGTCGCCACCTAAATATTTTTTTAAAATGGGGGAATTTAGGAAACCTTGACTCGGTGCCAAAGGCCACGTGTCCGTCATCACCAAAGTTGCCTCGGCTCGGGAACTTGGGTATGATTGGGGAAGGTCAGCTATGAGCACCCCCTCTCGCCCGATCCGAAGATCGGCCTCTACTAACTATGATATCCAATTTTGAAAACATTATGTATTCTTATTCCGGTTATTAGCCTAGAATTACTATGTTATGCGCGCAGCAAACAAGTATAGACCAAATCGCCTAAATTGGAATAAAACATTACATGTTTGTTTTGAAAATGGTTTGCTACTCGCAAGTAGGCTAAAATGCAGATTTTGCCACCTTCAAGTGGGCCTTAGAAAAGATGGTTTTGCCACTGTCTAGTGGGCTTAATACTCTCAGTTTTAATGCATTATCCCAATTTAAGCAATTCGACCTCCACCCACAGGCATTCAAACAGTTACATCACATAAGCAGCTAGCCGCATGGTAAGCATACTGTCATGTTAACGTTCACACGCATATGAGATGCTAAAGCGTAAAAACTCACCTAGTACTCCAAGCCAAAACAGAAACCAGTTAGTAATCATATACATGATCCTAGTTCATGTTACGTGACTAATGCAACACAAGCAATGGTGTAATCTAGACAGGCTCGGCTATCCTAAGCATGGCATATGAAATGCTACAAGTAACATGTATTCAATTTGGAAATTGAAGTACAATGCAGTTTGTATGATGTACCGAGCCTGGTGCATGTAAGACAAATGTATGGATGCACGCATGCACAACATAAGGTATGCTAATTTAAATATTCCCTAATCTACCATCATAAGCAGGTAAATGAAAGGGAAGAAAGAAGTGGGGGTTGGAAGACATGCACACACTCACGCACACTTATTACAAAATTTGCCCTCACACGGAGAGACCAAAAGAATATACAGTCCCAAAATAATACAGTCCAAACACATAATAAATTATTACAAAAAATTCTAATTTAAATTAAATTTGATGTAAAAAGAAAGGGGGCCTCAGCCCTGCCCCGGGATGCGCGAATGATGCATGCTCGATCCATCTTGCCTGGAAAACCCGTGTCATGCCACTGTTGCTTCTGTTTTTACTGCCCTGTCTCTCCAAAAATTTCCAAAGCCCCAGAATACCTTCCTTGCATGCTACTGAACACCACCGGCTGGAGGAAATGCTGACCGGCCATCTGTAATTTCCATCGGCTTCTGGGAAGATTATCGGCCGTCCATATAGTGCTGGTCGGCACTCTAAACTGCCGGTCGGCATAAAATTCCTGCAGAGAACAATTTTGACAGCAACAGCAGACAGACAGTGCATGACATGGAGTTTTGAGCATATGTAAGCATAGCCAATGCTTCCTATCATGCATGGGACCCAAGGAAGCATGACTCTTGATTCTTGGGCCATCAGTTATGCATCTTGGTGCATGATAGCCTAAGGAACCAAGATTGCATTTCAATGTCACTATGCATGCAACACACAAGTGAGACCAAGACCCCATCATGTATAGATCAAGGGCCTTAGTGACCAAGAGTTGAGACAAGTTGCACCACTTGTAGTGTGAACTTCTCTCAACCCTTACACTTGGTTTGACACCCCAAACCAAGACATGGAATGCATGTATGCAACATGGTTCGAATGATGCAATATGACATGAAGTGCAAGACATACCAAATGCAATGCAACATGTTATGGCAAAGTGTGCAATACTAGGCATGCAAGATGCAAAGTATGATGCAAACATGGAGGATTCTTGTAAAAGAACTAGCATAACAAGGCTTTGCTAATCAAGCATGCAACAAACATGATTCAAGCAAGCAATAGTAGACCTAAACCACAATGGGACAGACCTCAAACCTCCCCAAAACAGTGGCAAAAGTGCCCAAAATGATGGACCAATTCTCATGCAAACATGCAAGCAAATGGGCCCAAAACCAAGGCATAAACAAGGGGCTTTTCACTACCACCAACATGACCATTCATAGCATGTATTAGGCCACCAAAAACAGATCCTTAGCATGCAAAAATACACACACACATCTTGATATGGCAGCCCCAAAATCCCCTAAGCATACAAGCATGCATAGGGCATGTTCCTAGGCATAAAGGAGTGCATCCTTAAAGCATGAAATAGGTCACATATGCGAACATATAAACATGATTTATGGGCTGAAATATGATCCTAAACGATGCCAAATCATGAGGATGGTCCAAGCTAAGTATATTAGAGGCTAATATGCTTAAGGCTTACAAGCCAAGACACAAAGCAACCACACCAAGCACACTAAACATGGAAAAATCAGTGGCTCACAGCCCTTAAACACGATAAATCATGACCAAAGACTTCAATAAGCTAAGCCAAAACATGAAGATATGCAAGGCTAAACACATGACGTATTTCTAGGAAAAATGGAGGATTACAAAGCAAGTATACAAAGCATGCTAGGGATCACAAAACCACCATTAGACAGAGATGTAACATGCTCCAAAACACCCAAAAAAACTCTGAAATGGCGCCAAGAACAAGCAAGCATGCATGTTCCCTTTTAAGCCAAAGACAAAGGCAAAAGAGGGACAAAGGGGAGAGGGGTGTCCCTCCCCTATACAAGACTTCAAACCACCTTCTTTACCACTAAAAACCCACTGGTTTTCGGTGGTGAAAGGACCCAAAGCAACAAGGCAAATAAGGCTCAAAGTAAAGACACCAAATAGGCCAAAATAAGGCCTAAAAGGGTGAGTTTGCACTCAAACCACAAAATGACCTTAATGAAAGTTCAAAAGCAAGAAAATATAAGACTTTTTTCAGTTATACACAAAGCTCAAAACACAAAGCAAGAAGGGTAAAAACTTGTTGCAAAAATGGGGAATCTAAAGTAAAGTGCTCACCCTTGAAGAACACTTGAAGAACAGGTGGTACAGCCCTCCCCTATTGATCAAAACCAGTCCAAAAACTCAACAAACAACCCTCCAAGCCTCCCAATCTCGAGCTAAGGTGTAATGGTGTGTGTATTGGTGCAAAAGTGAGGTAAAAGTGCACTTTAGGGCCTAAAAACACACACACAAGAGGAGAGAGAGGGAAAATCTAGAGGGAGAGAGATATATGGCAGATATATAGATACATAAGCTCTGGTTTTTGATCAAAAGTGGCCAACCCCTCTCAAAGGGAGAGAGATGGTGCTTATATAGGCCAAGACCAAGTCAAATGACTTAATGGCTAAGCAAAGAGAAAGGTTCAAGGGGGCCAAAAGGGGCTAGGCTTCTTGGGGAAGCCAAGACAGCTGGCCAAGCTTCTCCAAGAAGCTTGGCCAAAGGTTCAAGCTTCTAGAAGCTTTAGGGGTTCAAAGGTGCAAAATGGTCATTCCTGTGCACGGGGATGAGTGATAGTGTATTCCAGCTGGCACAGCTGGCATGCACCATGCCTCAGAGGTTCAAAGGGTGCACGCCGGCCACCAAAAAGATCATCGGCACAAAAAAGTGCCGGTCGGTCACATATAATGCCGACCGGCCAAGGATTTTAACAAAACAGTGCCGGCGGCACACATATGCGGCCGGTGATGGTAGGGAAGGGCTGGTGGTGTGTGGGGATGGCCAACAAGCCGTTTCCTGCCCTCTCCAAAGCAAAACACAAGTGTCTGGTGCGAAACCAGACACAAAACAGTCGAGTTCGGAGATCCTGAGGCAAGGCGCGTAGCCGAGAACTCCGGGAACTCCAAACAAATACAAACATGGATAATCACCGAGTGTTCAAGCGGTGACGTCCAAGCCTTGAGGACGGTCAAAAATGGGGTGTCTTCAGTTGCCCCTCTTTGACAGAACTCGAAAGTCATAACAATGACGGGAGTGAATGTCAAAGCCCAGAGACGACCCATTTTTGACAAGGCCGAAGACTTGGACAAACATGCAAGACAAACAAGGTATGCGCCCGAAGGCAGGGGCAAAATGCAACTGAAAATGCAAGAAGCCGAGCATAACTTATGATCATGCAAAGAGAGCTGTAATGAAGCACACATGCGACAGTTATAAGCTAGCATACACCAGACTACACTACAATGCAGAAAGGATGTAAGAGAATTATGCAATTCTCGATACGTCTCACGCGGAGGATACAATACCTGTGCGGCTCATCCGGTTGCACCGGCCTCAAATGAACCGTACATACAATATCGTGCCTGAAAAGAAAACAAACTTAACAGGTACAATGTCGTTAGCAACATGCGTGACAATGCAATCGAAAGTGCGCGACAACGCATGCAATGTGTATAGTAAGATAGTGGGATCGAACACATGTGAGTAAAGCAATGCACGTATGCACGCAATGTGTATAGTAAGATAGTGGGATCGAACACATGTGAGTAAAGTAATGCACGTATGCACGCAATGTGTATAGAAAGAAACTTGAACACATGTGAGTAAAGCAACGCACGCATGCAAGCAATGTGTATAAAAAAGGGACTTGAACACATATAAGTAAAGAAATGCACACGTGCACGCAATGTGTATATAAAGGAACTTGAACACATATAAGTAAAGTAATGCACACGTGCACGCAATGTGTATATAAAGGAACTTGAACACATATAAGTAAAGCAATGCACACGTGCACGCAATGTGTATATAAAAGGGACTTGAACACATATAAGTAAAGCAATGCACACGTGCACGCAATGTGTATATAAAGGAACTTGAACACATATAAGTAAAGCAATGCACACGTGCACGCAATGTGTATATAAAGGAACTTGAACACATATAAGTAAAGCAATGCACACGTGCACGCAATGTGTATATAAAGGAACTTGAACACATATCAGTAAAGCAATGCACACGTGCACGCAATGTGTATATAAAGGAACTTGAAATCGAACATGGTAAAACATGATGCTGAAATGCAACATACTGCAACACAGTATGATTGAAATGATTTATGGAATTCTCAAGATATAAAAGGATACGGGAAGGAGCGTCCTTCGTATGTACCGAGCGTCGCTCATAAAAGTCATGGCCTGAGGTCAACTCGAAAGTCCATTTGCACTCTGATAGTGCATTTTCTTGTATTGCCTTGAGTGATGAAGATGCCAAACCACACAATTGACCCGAACAAGGGTGCGAAAGGCACAATGACTAATAAGGGGAGGTTACTGGTATCAATCTCGGTACTCTGCTACCCTGTTATTTTCCTGCTTTACTTTCTTTTTTAATTAGGAGTTTAAGCACATTGCACTGCCTTAGGCAGGTCCTGTTGTTTTTGAAATCGCATATTTCCTCTCTCTTTTTTTTTTTTAGAAATACATGATGGAAATGAAACAGCTATTTGTTGAAAAGGTGTTGCATTTGTACGTTCTATGCATCGCATCGCAAGGCATCACATAACAATGTGAATCAAATTGACACTGTAATTTGAAAACGAAGCATCGCATCGTAATAGTCAGGTAGTGAACCAATTACAACTCGATAAGCAAAGCAAAGGATCTCGTTTCAACTAGGTGCAAGTACAACTCGATAAACAGTACAAAGACTCAAAGAGAGTGAAATACAACTCGATAAGCAAATACACAACAACTCGATAAGCAAATGGGCGCGCCCTGGTGAGAATTGATCACTGGGATTCTTCAATACTTAACATGGAAAGCTCAGGGGACCAGGGGGAGAACCACCGGCCCAACAGAAAGTCCACCGGCCGTGAGGAAAGGGCATCGGCCGAAAATGTGATCCATCGGCCAAAACAGGTGGCCGGTCGGCAATAAATTTGGCCGGTCGGCAGTCTATTTGGCCGGTCGGCAAAGAATGGGAGGAACCAGCAGAATGCTGACACCTGTCCTCCATTCAACCTTATCTCCTACAAAAGACCCCAGCTTCGTAGTTTTCTTCATTTCCACTCTGATTTACTCCAAATGGAAGAATTCCTTGCCCAAAATCTCGCAACTTGGATTAACAACTTGGATGGCTCGGAAAAGCTGAATTTCCGAGCCTTCGGCATAAACGCACTATTCACTTTACGTCGTACCCCGCTACATTTTCCATTTCTTCATGCCGCGGCAAGGTTTTGGAATCCGGTGACACACGTCTTCAGTTTTAGCGGGCAAGAGGTGTGTCCTACCTTCGAAGATTTCCAAGCTCTAATGGAATCTGAGCGCGATGAAGAGATTTTGCCCCAACTTCGCTTCGGCCATGCCCAAGCCTTAGGGCCAATGTGTGGGCTCTCAATACACGACGCTCGTTCTCTGATTTGTGATGGGACGCTGGATGTTCCGAGCTTGGTTTGTCATTTTTCTGAGGCTGGTGATCGCAGTGACCATCGCTGGCAAGGCTTTCGGCGATACGCCCTCTGTTTATGTATGCTATCTCATTTTCTGTTTGTCTCAGGTTCCGGAGGGTCTAGTGTCCGGTTGATTAAGGTTGCCCAAGGCTTGAAGGAGGGCAAAAGCTGCATTGCCATGATTCTGGCTGAGACGTTGCTGGGCTTAGACGCTTTTTATCGTCGAGAGACGATCGGATTAGCAGGGAGTCCACTATTACTGCAGGTAATGTTCCCCACCCAATCTCACATATGTGTTTGCTCATATCACTCGGCCCTCAGGCTCGGTTTTTCTCACAAAAACCCTTTTCTTACTTTTCTCTCTCATCGTACATCTCTCTATTCTTTATTCTCTCACTTTTCATCCCTCCCCAGGTGTGGTTGATGGATAAACTGCAGGTTGTGGACTCTTGCCCCGCTTACTCAGCTCGCGGTCACTTCTTCAGGCGGCGCCTACTTGACGCCCTTGATGAGGGTTGGTGGTTCGAATGGATGTGCAGCTTGTCCGCAGACCGCATTGCTTGGCGGTGCCCTTGGCTCAATCTCCCGGTAATGAGCTACAGCATGACCCGTCAACCCGGGATCCAGTTGATTGGCTTGACTCACTGTGTCTTCTACTTTCCATTCCGCATCCTGCGCCAATTCGGTCATGATCAGACTTGTCCGCCGGAAGGGATAGAGTACCCGGCCACATTCCCGATTCGAGGAGCACAGCTGGCCCGATATACCACAGCATGGAGGACGAGAGAACTCCTGGCCCCTGCTCCCACTTTCAGTTGTGCTTTGTCTGACGAGTGCTGGGATTGGCTCAATGAGGAGGCACAAACCGGGCCCAGCTTCGCATCAGAGGCTTCGACCAGCTCTGGGAGGGGGCGCGGGAGCACCTGAATTGACTGTGCCCCGGATTTATTGCTTTATTAGTACTTTCAAGTTTTCATTATGAGTGTAATAAAAAGCAACTTCAATTGTATGCAAGAGTAGGAGAACTCTGTTTCGAAATCAATGAAATTGAAGGTTGTGGTACTGAAAATTTTCCGTTTTGGTCTAGAAATGGTCTTAGTTGTAAAAAGATTTATTTGAACCAAGTCAACTTTTACTAAAACTTTTCAAAACTATTTTCGGTATGGATCAGAACTGGACACGCCTGAGATCTATCACTGAGATGCACAACCCCGGATCCTAGCAACTGGAAAGTTGCCCCTTGTTTGAACGGCCCCACGGCACTGTACAGCAACGGAATGTTACCCCTAGTCTGAATAGCACTGTACTGGAGATTGCGACAAATCCTGATGGACAAAGATGACCGAGATGATCAAATGGACAAAGTTGATCGGGGAAAAGTTTTATGGCTGAACTTCGGGATGAAGCTGCCTACGTATCCCAAAGATGGGAATCAAGCCTTACGTAGTTCAGGCTTGGGTTCACTCGAGTATTTTCACTCTCCTTTTGCACTCTAACTTTTGCCAGGGCCGCCCTTTGCGGGTTTTCAACCTTGCGAGCTCAGTTTTTATATTTTCTAATTTTTTGTGCTCTGAATTTTGCCTAGGTCGCCCTTTCGGGTTTTCGGCCTAGCGAGCCTCTCAGGGGTAATATTTCTTCAACTTGTCCATGTTGATCGGTTGGGAGAACTCTAGGCCATCTAGGTCCATCAGAACCACAGCTCCACCTGACCAAATAGACTTGATGATATAGGGACCGGTCCAATTGGGTCTGAACTTGCCCCTTGGGTCGTGGATGGGAGCTCGGTTGTCCTTGAGCACCAAATCTCCTTCCTTCAAATTCCTGGACTTAACCTTCTTGTTGAAAGCCCGGGCAATTCTGCGTTGATATCCTTGGACATGGTATAGTGCTTTTAATCTCCTCTCATCAAAGAGCATGAGTTCCTCGAATCTGCTCTGCTGCCAATCTGCCTCGGCTATTTGACACTCGGCCAATACTCGTAAAGACGGAACCTCAATCTCTATAGGTAGAACGGCCTCCATCCCATAAACCAAGGAATACGGAGTCGCCCCGGTAGAAGTTCTAATTGAAGTTCGGTAGCCCCACAGAGCAAACGGCAACTTATCTGGCCAATCCCGGTAGGTTTCCACCATCTTCTGCAATAAGTGTTTGATGTTCTTGTTGGCGGCCTCAACTGCTCCGTTGGTCTGCGGCCGATATGTGGACGACTTATGAAAAGCCACATTGTATTTCTCCAACAAATCAATCACCTCTTTCTTGAAGTGGGAACCATTGTCTGAAATGATCTCGTTCGGGACTCCATAATGGCAGATAATGTTGTTTCTGATAAACTTTGCGACATGCGAAGCCTTCAGCACCGCATAAGATTGGGCCTCGACCCACTTCGTAAAGTAATCTATTGCTACCAAGATAAACTCATGCCCATTCGACCCCTTCGGGGTAACAGCCCCAATCACATCAATTCCCCAAACTGAAAATGGCCATGGCGACGTCATGTTGTACAGCTTTGACGGTGGGATATTCATGCGGTTTGCATGGATCTGGCATTTGTGGCATCGCCGAACAAAGCCGATACAATCTTCCTCCATGGTAGACCAGTAGTAACCCTGTCTGAGGATCTTCCGCGCCAGCATTACCCCATTCATATGTGCCCCACATTCTCCTCCATGGATGGCCTCCATCAGGCGCTTCGATTCTTCAGCTTCTACACACAGCTTGTGCATTCCCAGATGACCTCTCTTGTACAATTTACCCCCGCAGATGATAAACTGAACAGCCATTCTTCTGATCGCCTTTTTGTCCTTGGCATTTGCCCCTGGTGGGTACGCCTCCTTTTCCAAGAAGTTCCATATGTCGTAATACCAAGGGTTGTTGTCCTGCACTTCATCGATGGAAGAGATTGACTCGTAGGCAGGTGCAAATTTTTGGTCAATAATGACTGGACGCATCCGGACCCCACACGGGATGTCTATCATGGAAGATAGAGTTGCTAAAGAATCTGCGAACCTGTTGTTCTCTCTTACTAGGTGGGTGAAATTTAGCTTGTCAAACCGAGGGATTAGCAAATCCAAGGTCTGGTGGTAAATTATCATCTTTTCCTCCTTGACTCTCCAGTCTCCTTTCGCTTGAGACACAACAAGGTTCGAGTCCCCAATGACGTCCAGTCGTCTTGCCCCTAGTTCTAGGGCCGCTTCTAGGCCAGCAATGCATGCCTCATATTCTGCTTCATTGTTCGAGACTTTGAATCGGAGTTTGAAGGCTAGGGGAATACGGGAATTGTCGGGTGCTATCAACAGCACTCCTATCCCATACCCGTACTGATTTGATGCTCCGTCGAAGTACATCGTCCAAGTTTCGTCGTCGATATGCAAAATTGCTTCATCTGGGAACAAGTATTCAACTGCTTCATCCCTCTCAACCGGATGGTCGGTAAGGAACTCTGCTACTGCTCTTCCTTTGACTTACTTGCCGGTGACATACTTCAAATCAAGTTCGGAGAGCAACAGCAACCAACGAGCTAGCCTACCCGTAAGTGCTGGTTTCTCGAAAAGATATTTAATGGGATCGAGTCGTGAAACCAACATTACAGAGTGAGCTAACAGGTAGTGCCGCAGCTTCCTAGTAGCCCATACTAAGGCCAAACAAGCCTTCTCCAGCGGAGTGTAGCGGGTCTCGTAACCCAGCATCTTCTTGCTCAGATAGTATATGGCCCTTTCCACTTTATCTTCCGACTCTTGTGCGAGCATGCAGCCCATTGTAGTCTCGGTTACTGACAGATACAATACCAACGGTTTCCCCGGCTTTTGTGGTGACAACACGGGCGGATTCTGTAGATACTCTTTAATCTGTTCAAATGCAGCTTGGCATCGGCCGTCCCATTGGAACTTCTTTCCTTTCTTCAGGAGGCCAAAAAGTGGTTCACAAGTTAAGGTTAGTTTTGAGATAAACCGCCTTATGAATTGCACTTTACCCAGAAAGCCTCGCACCTCCTTTTCAGTCATTGGTGGTGGCATTTCTAAGATGGCCTTGATTTTGGAAGGGTCGACTTCGATGCCCCTTTGTGTAATCAGAAATCCCAACATTTTTCCCGCTGTAACACCAAACGTACACTTCTGAGGATTCAGCCGCAGCCGAAATTCTCTGATCCTTTGAAAAAACTTTTGTAAGGCGGTGTAGTGGCCCTCTCTTTCTTTGGACTTGACAATCATGTCGTCCACGTACACCTCGACCTCTTTATGGATCATGTCATGTAATATTGTGGTTGCAGCCCGTTGATATGTAGCCCCAGCGTTCTTCAACCCAAATGGCATCACTCTGTAGCAATATGTACCCCACGGGGTGGTAAAAGCAGTCTTTTCCCGGTCTTCGGGTGCCATTACTATCTGATTATAACCTGAGAAGCCATCCATAAACAAAAGCAAAGCATGCCCCGCTGTGAAATCTGCCAACTCGTCGATATGTGGTAAGGGAAAGTCATCCTTCGGACTGGCTCTGTTCAAATCCCTGAAATCCACACATACTCGGATTCTGCCATCGTTCTTCGGCACTGGAACAATGTTGGCCAACCAAGTCGGATATTCGGATACCAGCAGGAAGCCTGCGTCGATCTGCTTGGTGACCTCTTCCTTGATCTTAATGGCCCAATCAGGGCGGATCCTTCTGAGTTTCTGTTTGACAGGTCGAACCTCGGGGTCAAGAGGGATCCGGTGCTGTACAATCTCAGGATCGATTCCAGGCATGTCTTCGTAGGACCACGCAAAAACATCTTTGAAATCTTTTAATAATGCGACCAAGCGCTCGCGTTCCTCCGAAGACAACGTGGACCCGATCTGGACCAGCCGCGGGTCCTTCTCAGTACCAATGTTCACGGTAGTGATTTCATCAATTAAGGGTTTAACAAACCTCTCCTGCTCTTGTTCAATTAGTTGTTGCAAAACCGGAGGAATTTCGTCCTCGTCGTTTTCATCAAAATTTTGAAAGTCCTGATTTAAGCAATAAATCAAAGGCACAGAAAAGTACTCGGAAACCACATTCACCTCATTCTCATTATGTACTTCCAAATCGTCCAATTCTTCTGTTACAACAGACTCAAAAGAGAACGAAAAAGACGACCTGGACAGGACTGTGGCATCCGGGTTATCACCCCCAGGAATACTGGACTCAGACTCAGACGAGCTGGAACCTGATTCCGACTCACAAGACTCAGTGGAATCAGATTCCGGCTCACTACCTGACCCGGTGCTGCTTGACAAAAACCCCTCCTCGTACTGCCAGGTGAGGGAGGGTGCGATGGATGCATCCAAAATAGCTGCTGGTAGGCCCGCAGCCATTTCATCTCTGATCATGGACACCGAGGAGTTATCCCCCAAGCACAACTGGTCGATCAAGGGATCTGAAAGTAGACATGCCAGCGCTACCCCAATTTCAAACTCTATGCCCGCAGACTCTAATTCTTTGCTATGCTCATCCTCAACTGTTGGGTCTGTCTGTTCTTCAGCAACATCATCCCCAAGCAACTGCAGGTCAAAGAAAATTTCGAATCCTGGCACGCGCTTCTTCTCTGCGTTCAACCACGGCTCCGGAAAACCACAGAATGGAAAATCCTCCCCCTCCCGGACGAAGCGTCCGTTTAGGGTACCCCGAATGGGCCGATGCATTAATTCAAAGGGTTTCCCCGTCTGTTTTGCTTTGGCTCTTCCAGCCATCTCTTTCCCTTTCCTTACCCAATCTTCCTTGGTGGGCAGATAACCCAAGCCAAAGGTATGGGGGTTGTGTGGCACTTCGGCTAATGCTGCGACGCCTTTGCGGCCGCTCTTCCCTAATCCCATCCCGGGGATGTATTGGAGCTTGTTCATGAGATATACTGCTTGGGCACTAACATAGATCCCTTCGTTAGCAGCCATGATGTTCTGTACAACCTGAGCCTCGGCCAAGGTAAAACCTAATATGAACATATCCTCCATACCATGCTCGATTTCTAGAACAGGCGTAGATACTTCCGGTGGTGGGTGGATTGATGAATTTCCAAAGACAATGGCTACTCCCTTCCCATAGGGGTATTTCACCATTTGATGCAAAGTAGATGACACTGCCTTCACTTGATGTAGCCACGGCCGCCCTAAAAGCAAATTGAAGGTTGCGGGAACTTCTAGGACATGGAAATCTATCTCGTGCTGCCCCGGCCCAACCTTTGTCTGAACTTTTACGGTTCCCATCACTTCCCTACTTGTATTGTCATATGTCCGGATGACTTGGGCTGTTGGTACAAAATCCGCGACTTTCAAGCCGATGGCATACGCTATCCTTGCAGGGCAGACGTTGATGGCAGACCCGGTATCAACAAGAACCACCAGTATCCATTTATCCCTACACTCCACGGAAATGTAGAGTGGCTTATTATGCTCTGCCCCCTCGGGTGGCAACTCCTTGTCGGAAAAAGTTAGCGTCGGGGCAGCTCCTCCCGGAAAGACTAATCCCACCAGTTGCTCTGGCGTGGTGTCTATTGAAAGCTTTGCTTTGTCCATGGCTGTCAAGACAGCCTGTCTATGCACCCGTGATGCCATGAGCAGTCCCCATATAGAGATGTCTGCTTGTATCTTCTTAAGCTGTTTGAGTACAGCCTCTTCTTCAAGTTGCTTCTCTTTTTGCTTCTCAGCCTCTCTATCCTTCCCCGAGGCCTCTGGTTGATCTAGGTGTGGGGGTTTGAAGTACCGCCCACTCCGTGTCATATGATCAATCTCTCCAAGGTACCAGGTGTCATCAGGTTGGTTGTTTCCCCAATCTTCGTCTGTGTGGGCAAGGCATAAATCCTCCTCCTCCCACCACATTCCATCAGCAGCTGACAAACATCTGTTCGGCTCTGGTATAACTGTTCTCGTACTCACGGCACCTTCCATTCGTATGTTCGTAGTATTCTCAGTCCTTGTGCACACAGCAGTTTCAACTCCCACATGGGCCTTCGCCTTCCTGATTCTCTCGGAATCTTCAAAACTTGCTTGTTCCGACATGACTGACTGTTCGATAATCCCTGTACTCAAAATATTCCAGTCTCGGGCGAAATTCTCGACACCGGCGCCCTCCGGCGATGTACTCTGCTCTTCGAGCCTTCCGGTCGTCACTGATATTCTCAACCCTGCTGAGCCCTGTTCTGACTGAAACTCTTCTATCACATCGGGTTGATCGTCCAACCACCCAGTGACTTCTGCTGAATTCCCATAATCGAACCATGCGACTGCTGCACCCCCTGGGTCTTGGTCACTGTAAAACTGGAGATCGGCTAGGTCTTCCCCCACAGCTGTTACACCATCTGTTCCCTGTCCCAAACCATCCCCGTGAATTACACACAACTCTCCCTCTGTCGGCAATTCTATTCCCGGCCCACCTTGGCCTATTGATGAAATGTAGTCACCCGAACTATATGTCTTCTCAACACAAATTCCAGATCCCGCAAACTCTGGCTCAACAATTCTCTCTTCCTTTGGGATCTCCTCTCTCCTATTTTCGGTGGTCACCACCGCTGGCTCAGGTTGGGTCATGGAGATGTCATGGAGATGTCCATCATGCACAAGTCGGTGCAATCGGGAAGAAACACCTCCGGTTTAGGCAGGTGAGCAGGTGTGATATAGATGCTAGGGTCGTAGGACACAGCCCCAGTATGGATGAAATTGAGTCTTTTGGGTGGTGGAACTTGGTTATGTGTGGGGAGGGGATTTGTAGTAACATTGGGCTTCTCGGGAGGCAAAATCACCCCGTTATCGATGAGATCTTGAATCTCATGACGCAACCGGAAGCACAGATCAGTATCATGACCATGTTGTTGGTGAAATGCACAATACTTGGCTGGGTTATGGGTAGGAGGAAGTTTTTCTGGTAGGGGCCGCGGCTCCAGGGGCTTCAGATGCCCTTTTTTGATCAAAACCCCCAGAGCTTTGGATAGGGGCATATAAAGTGGGGCGAAAGTTCTGGTGTTTCTGGGTGGGTATTTAGTTGTTGATGGGTTACTTCCGGACGCACCGGAGAATGGTGCAGCTGCCGCATTTCTTGGAGGGGGGTTAGTGGTGACCATGCTCACTTCGGAGGCTCTCGTAGTTGTAGTGCCGCTCGGGCCTGCGTTGCTACCACGATTGAAAGTTCGTCGGGGTTGCTCTCGGTCGTTATCAATCAAGCCTTGCTTCAAGGCATCTTCAATCTACACCCCCATTTCATGTAGGTCAGAAAAAGTAGGAAAGGGGAGTACTATCATCTTTTGCATCAACTTCGGCTGAAGATTGCGCACAATCATCTGAATTTGGTCTTTGTCCATAGGTCTCAAGGTCATCATCGAAGCCTTGGCCCTCCATCTGGTTACGAACTCTGAAAAACTCTCCTTAGGCTCTTGCCTAGTTGTCTCGAGATCATGGGTCGTAATCTCAATCTGTGTATTGTATGAGTACTGCGCGATGAAGGCCTCAGCCATTTCGTCCCAATTCCGCTTGACGTCATCTTCTAGCTTGGCATACCATATGGCCGCCACGCCCGACAGGGTCCGGCCAAATAGAGACAACTTCTGAAGCCTACTGAGGCCCATTGGCCTTAGGATATCTGAAAATAGTCTCAAGTGCACCATGGGGTCCCCAAACCCGTCAAATCGATCAATATGAGGCATTTTGAATCTGTCGGGCAGCGTCACAGCTGCATCGGTGTATCCATCTTCAATATCGGGGATAGTTTTGACCCCATGGGATCTCTTGAATAGCTTTTCAAGCTTGCTCAACTTCAATGCGGTGGGATCAGTCTCGAACTCAAAGGGAGAGTCCAGTAGGTTGGTGGGTGTTTTTGATAGCTGAGGTTGGATTTGAGGTAGGATTGGAGGTGGGGGTGGTCCTGTAGGAAGTTCTGTATCATTCTAAACATTGGCTGTCTCTCCGAGGTTTGGAATTCCTGGTGGGAGAGGAACTTGATGCGAAGCGGATGCTCCAGTTTGCTGCTCTAGCCTGGCAATTGTCTCTGCCTGTTCCTTCACCAGTGTGGCCTGTTGCCTGGTGAATTCTGCCTGACGGACAGCATCCTGCTGCATTGTTTTCATGCTCTCTTGGAGGTGGCGCACCATCTCCTCCAAACTAGCCATACTATTCTGCTCTGGTTGAGTTACCGGTATATATTCTCTCTCTGTTGGTGACACAGAGTCCTGATCCCTACTGAACACAGGCGGGGTAGATAAGGCCCTCTGAACTGGCTGCTGTACTGATGTCCTTTGCCTAACTGACCTCTGTCTAGTAACCGGGGGTAGTGAGCAGTACACTGGTTGTCCGTCTACCAGATCCTCAGATCGATGGAGTCGACGACCTCTAGTCCAGAGTGCTTGGGGAGTATCTACTGGGTCAGAAGCAATCGTGCTCAACTACCTAGTAAAAAGATAAATAAAGCGTATAAATAAACAGACAATTGGACAGCACAACGGCATAAAATAAACATACCACACACGGTTGGATATCATAACACACTGCTGGTGAACTGGATTACACTGTCCCTCAAATACTGATCACTATTTCTGAATCATTGCCCCCATGGCTGAATCTGGTACCCACAGATAACTGATTCCCCAAAATACTATTACTGGTGCCCTCAGGCCGGATGCCAAAAACTTGCAAACTGATATGCGCATTCCTGTAAAGACACACTCTAAAAGCACATAGCATGTAAAAGAGAGCCAATACACCCCTATGTTGGGGTAGGGTTTCCCTGTCCTATTTTGTCAGGAGCTAGGGTTTCACTACGCACGCAGTGGTTTCAAACAACCTATATCGGGTAAGCAACCTGTCCTAGTTTGGAATGGTCACTATAGATTTCGATATGCACTAGGTCGAATGGTCAAAAAGGGTGCCCCGGTAAAACCGGGGTTTGTGTTCCCATACTGGCAGAGCCCGCAACCGGTTAGCCTTATGGTCATGCCTTGACAAGACAAGCCTCCAGCAAACCGCTCAGGAATAGCAGATGGCCAACACGGTATCCTAGGCGCACCAATGCAAATGCAATGCAAAGAAACACACAAGTGTAGTCAAAACAAGATATCACGAGTTCGAGTCAAGTTCTCTAAATCCCCAGCAGAGTCGCCAGAAACTGTAGACGTCCCTGAACGCCCCGGGAGGGTTAAGTCCCGTTTGGTTCATTTGGGCTCACTACAGTTCAAGGACTCGATGTTACGGTTCTTAATCTTGAACCAAAGAGTCCAAATCTGGCAAATCGTTTTGAGAAAACAGATTTTTTGAAAGAAGTGCCAAACATGGACTGCTTTGCCAGATACAGAGTCGCCACCTAAATATTTTTTTAAAATGGGGGAATTTAGGAAACCCTGACTCGGTGCCAAAGGCCACGTGTCCGTCATCACCAAAGTTGCCTCGGCTCGGGAACTTGGGTACGATTGAGGAAGGTCAGCTATGAGCACCCCCTCTCGCCCGATCCGAAGATCGGCCTCTACTAACCATGATATCCAATTTTGAAAACATTATGTATTCTTATTCCGGTTATTAGCCTAGAATTACTATGTTATGCGCGCAGCAAACAAGTATAGACCAAATCGCCTAAATTGGAATAAAACATTACATGTTTGTTTTGAAAATGGTTTGCTACTCGCAAGTAGGCTAAAATGCAAATTTTGCCACCTTCAAGTGGGCCTTAGAAAAGATGGTTTTGCCACTGCCTAGTGGGCTTAATACTCTCAGTTTTAATGCATTATCCCAATTTAAGCAATTCGACCTCCACCCACAGGCATTCAAACAGTTACATCACATAAGCAGCTAGCCGCATGGTAAGCATACTGTCATGTTAACGTTCACACGCATATGAGATGCTAAAGCGTAAAAACTCACCTAGTACTCCAAGCCAAAACAGAAACCAGTTAGTAATCATATGCATGATCCTAGTTCATGTTACGTGACTAATGCAACACAAGCAATGGTGTAATCTAGACAGGCTCGGCTATCCTAAGCATGGCATATGAAATGCTACAAGTAACATGTATTCAATTTGGAAATTGAAGTACAATGCAGTTTGTATGATGTACCGAGCCTGGTGCATGTAAGACAAATGTATGGATGCACGCATGCACAACATAAGGTATGCTAATTTAAATATGCCCTAATCTACCATCATAAGCAGGTAAATAAAAGGGAAGAAAGAAGTGGGGGTTGGAAGACATGCACACACTCACGCACACTTATTACAAAATTTGCCCTCATACGGAGAGACCAAAAGAATATACAGTCCCAAAATAATACAGTCCAAACACATAATAAATTATTACAAAAAATTCTAATTTAAATTAAATTTGATGTAAAAAGAAAGGGGGCCTCAGCCCTGCCCCGGGATGCGCGAATGATGCACGCTCGATCCATCTTGCCTGGAAAACCCGTGTCATGCCACTGTTGCTTCTGTTTTTACTGCCCTGTCTCTCCAAAAATTTCCAAAGCCCCAGAATACCTTCCTTGCATGCTACTGAACACCACTGGCTGGAGGAAATGCTGACCGGCCATCTGTAATTTCCATCGGCTTCTGGGAAGATTATCGGCCGTCCATATAGTGCCGGTCGGCACTCTAAACTGCCGGTCGGCATAAAATTCCTGCAGAGAACAGTTTTGATAGCAACAGCAGACAGACAGTGCATGACATGGAGTTTTGAGCATATGTAAGCATAGCCAATGCTTCTTATCATGCATGGGACTCAAGGAAGCATGACTCTTGATTCTTGGGCCATCAGTTATGCATCTTGGTGCATGATAGCCTAAGGAACCAAGATTGCATTTCAATGTCACTATGCATGCAACACACAAGTGAGACCAAGACCCCATCATGTATAGATCAAGGGCCTTAGTGACCAAGAGTTGAGACAAGTTGCACCACTTGTAGTGTGAACTTCTCTCAACCCTTACACTTGGTTTGACACCCCAAACCAAGACATGGAATGCATGTATGCAACATTGTTCGAATGATGCAATATGACATGAAGTGCAAGACATACCAAATGCAATGCAACATGTTATGGCAAAGTGTGCAATACTAGGCATGCAAGATGCAAAGTATGATGCAAACATGGAGGATTCTTGTAAAAGAACTAGCATAACAAGGCTTTGCTAATCAAGCATGCAATAAACATGATTCAAGCAAGCAATAGTAGACCTAAACCATAATGGGACAGACCTCAAACCTCCCCAAAACAGTGACAAAAGTGCCCAAAATGATGGACCAATTCTCATGCAAACATGCAAGCAAATGGGCCCAAAACCAAGGCATAAACAAGGGGCTTTTCACTACCACCAACATGACCATTCATAGCATGTATTAGGCCACCAAAAATAGATCCTTAGCATGCAAAAATACACACACACATCTTGATATGGCAGCCCCAAAATCCCCTAAGCATACAGGCATGCATAAGGCATGTTCCTAGGCATAAAGGAGCGCATCCTTAAAGCATGAAATAGGTCACATATGCGAACATATAAACATGATTTATGGGCTGAAATATGATCCTAAACGATGCCAAATCATGAG
Organism: Camellia granthamiana; assembly: GCA_036172215.1. Taxonomy (NCBI): domain Eukaryota; kingdom Viridiplantae; phylum Streptophyta; class Magnoliopsida; order Ericales; family Theaceae; genus Camellia; species Camellia granthamiana. The sequence continues at coordinate 65,547,875 of CM069911.1, read as the reverse complement.
GATGGTCCAAGCTAAGTATATTAGAGGCTAATATGCTTAAGGCTTACAAGCCAAGACACAAAGCAACCACACCAAGCACACCAAACATGGAAAAATCAGTGGCTCACAGCCCTTAAACACGATAAATCATGACCAAAGACTTCAATAAGCTAAGCCAAAACATGAAGATATGCAAGGCTAAACACATGACGTATTTCTAGGAAAAATGAAGGATTACAAAGCAAGTATACAAAGCATGCTAGGGATCACAAAACCACCATTAGACAGAGATGTAACATGCTCCAAAACACCCAAAAAAACTCTGAAATGGCGCCAAGAACAAGCAAGCATGCATGTTCCCTTTTAAGCCAAAGACAAAGGCAAAAGAGGGACAAAGGGGAGAGGGGTGTCCCTCCCCTATACAAGACTTCAAACCACCTTCTTTACCACTAAAAACCCATTGGTTTTCGGTGGTGAAAGGACCCAAAGCAACAAGGCAAATAAGGCTCAAAGTAAAGACACCAAATAGGCCAAAATAAGGCCTAAAAGGGTGAGTTTGCACTCAAACCACAAAATGACCTTAATGAAAGTTCAAAAGCAAGAAAATATAAGACTTTTTTCAGTTATACACAAAGCTCAAAACACAAAGCAAGAAGGGTAAAAACTTGTTGCAAAAATGGGGAATCTAAAGTAAAGTGCTCACCCTTGAAGAACACTTGAAGAACAGGTGGTACAGCCCTCCCCTATTGATCAAAACCAGTCCAAAAACTCAACAAACAACCCTCCAAGCCTCCCAATCTCGAGCTAAGGTGTAATGGTGTGTGTATTGGTGCAAAAGTGAGGTAAAAGTGCACTTTAGGGCCTAAAAACACACACACAAGAGGAGAGAGGGGGAAAATCTAGAGAGAGAGAGAGATATATGGCAGATATATAGATACATAAGCTCTGGTTTTTGATCAAAAGTGGCCAACCCCTCTCAAAGGGAGAGAGATGGTGCTTATATAGGCCAAGACCAAGCCAAATGACTTAATGGCTAAGCAAAGAGAAAGGTTCAAGGGGGCCAGAAGGGGCTAGGCTTCTTGGGGAAGCCAAGACAGCTGGCCAAGCTTCTCCAAGAAGCTTGGCCAAAGGTTCAAGCTTCTAGAAGCTTTAGGGGTTCAAAGGTGCAAAGTGGTCATTCCTGTGCACGGGGATGAGTGATAGTGTATTCCAGCTGGCACAGCTGGCATGCACCATGCCTCAGAGGTTCAAAGGGTGCACGCCGGCCACCAAAAGATCATCGGCACAAAAAAGTGCCGGTCGGTCACATATAATGCCGACCGGCTAAGGATTTTAACAAAACAGTGCCGACGGCACACATATGCGGCCGGTGATGGTAGGGAAGGGTCGGTGGTGTGTGGGGATGGCCAACAAGCCGTTTCCTGCCCTCTCCAAAGCAAAACACAAGTGTCTGGTGCGAAACCAGACACAAAACAGTCGAGTTCGGAGATCCTGAGGCAAGGCGCGTAGCCGAGAACTCCGGGAACTCCAAACAAACACAAACATGGATAATCACCGAGTGTTCAAGCGGTGACGTCCAAGCCTTGAGGACGGTCAAAAATGGGGTGTCTACACACACATAATCACATAGGAATTGATTAAATCCACAAATGCAAAATTAGCCGAATCAAGATGCATGAAACATGGATGCAAAGCATGGATATAATAAAAGACAAAATATGATGCATATTCACAGATAAAGAAAGCAAGTAAAAGAACGGGATAGAAAGAAGCGGGCGGAGAATTATTACAACACTTGAAAGAATAATTACAAACCAAATTAGAGAGGGATGAGGGGAATATTACATCAAAATAAAAACCTCACAAAACACTCAAAATAAAAATAAATAAAATAAAAGCTTCATGTTCCTTGGAAACATCGGCGAAAATTGGTTAACGTTGGGAGATTTCACTATCTTGTCCGAAAGAAGCTAACCGACCGGCCAAATAGGCCGGCCGGCCAACTAGGCTGAGCAAAACCTGTCTTGTTGCGAAACCAAGAAAAAGAACAAACAAGAAATATGTAGGTGACTTAACTAACCACTACTGGTTAGCTTATAGCACAACTAATATGAAACAAGAGCAAGCAAATAAGTAAAAAAATAATAATAATTATGAGCTAAACAAACCACTTGGATTACAACAACGCACTATGAAATATAAAGTATGAAAATAAATATGAGATAAACAAACCACTTGGATTATAACAAAACACTATGAAATAAGAAGTAAGAAAATAAATATGAGACAAACAAACCACTTGGATTATAACAAAACACTATGAAATATAAAGTAAGAAAATAAATATGAAAAAAACAAACCACTTAGATTATAACAAAACACTACGAAATATAAAGTAAAAAATAAATATGCGATAAACAAAACACTTGGATTATAACAAAACACTATGAAATAAGAAGCAAGAAAATAAATATGAGATAAACAAACCACTTAGATTATAACAAAACACAATGAAATAAGAAGTAAGAAAATAAATATGAGATCGAAAATATAAGAAAATGAAAGACTAGAAATTCACCTTGCAAAGAAATATTGAACTTTTTGATTTCCAAACTTCCTTTTGCTCACCCTCAAGTTTAGGAAGTGTGTTCTCAATCTTCAATTCAAAACTAGAATGGAACTCTGGGTATGTATGGTGGAAAAATGGCTGACTCTTTTTTTTTTTTTCTCACTTTCAACAACACTCACTCTTTCCTTTGATCAATCACTACTGAAATTTAGCTATTTCAGAATTTTTAGAGGAGTTTTGGGTGTAGGAAAGATGAAATTTCAGTTTTTATGGAAGATATGGGGTGTATATGGAAAAAAAGAGTGTTTTTTGCTTAAAAACTCAATTTGTCACTCTTTTTTCACCCTTTTTCTCACTATTTTCTCTTCAATTTCGTGGTCCTCCCTCTCTCTTACAATATGATTATTCTATATAGGCAATGAGGGAGAGTGAAGGTCAAAAAGAAGGTGGGAGACAAGGTGAGAGATAAGAATGTGATAGGAGGGCAAATTTTCAAGGTGGTTGCATGGGATACTCCTTTATGAATGCAAACAAAACCTCTTTTTGACAATAAGGGATGATTAAGTAATGGAGGATGAGTGGGTGCACTTGAATGGATCAAAAAATAAGTAAATGGGGTGTCCCAACCGAACCAAAATCAAGAAAAATGGGGTTGCTGTTGTTTTGGGCCGAGTTAACAAAATCTGCTATTAAGCCCAACTTCAAATGGGCATATCTCCCTTATATGGACTTGGTTTTACGTGGTTCTTGGGTCTAAATTGAAGTGCCAGAAGTTTAATTTCCAATGGTGGTGGCCTTACATCTAAATTCTATGTGTACAAAGAGATATGCCTAATTTAATGAAGGTTGTTCATTTCCCTCGGGCCAGGTCAACAAAATCTGCTCTTAAGCCCAACTTCAAATGGGCATATCTCCCTTATCCGGACTTGGTTTTAGGTGGTTCTTGGGTCTAAATTGAAAGCTCAGAAGTCTACTTTCCAATGGTGATGGCCTCATATATAATTTCCAAGTGTACAAAGAGATATGCCTAATTTAGTGAATGTTGTTCATTACCTTCTTAATGATTTGATGCTCATTCTTTTCCTAAACCAGTTTTCTTCCATCCCCTCCTGTTTCCTTCAAATCCAAACATATCCAAACTTGTAAAGAAGATGTTTTTAAATTTTTTTTTTTAAAGAGTTCTCCTCCCTTTCATTTATTTCCACTTTGTCATTATTCGGTTTACTAAAAAGTGCAATATTTTAATTGAAATGGGAGTCTCGAAACATCGTAGAAACATTTGAAAAAATATTTTGAAAAAAGGGTTTTAAAGTCTAAAATAGTTTGGCCAAAAATGTGTGAAGGTTGGGATTAAAGCTCAAATTCCATTTTTCTTGTTGAGGATTGATGGGGAACACATTCTGATTGTCATCATCGGGTAATCAACAGAAAGTGCCCAAGTCTTAGGGCTAGTCAAAATGGGGTGTCTACAGTTGGGTGACATTGCTTACTGTAGACACCCCATTTTTGACCGTCCTCAAGACCTGGACGTCACCGCTTGAACACTCGGTGATTATCCATGTTCGTGTTCGTTTGGAGTTCCTGGAGTTCTCAGCTACGCACCTTGCCTCAGGACCTCCGAACTTGACCGTTTTGTGTCTGGTTTTGCACCAAACACTTGTGCTTTGCCTTGGAGGGGCAGGGAATGCCTTGTGAGGCATCCCCACACACCACCGGCAGTGGCTAGAGGCCACCGGCTGGTTGGTGTTGCCATCGGCACTATATTGTGCCGGTCGGCACTATTTTGTGCCGGTCGGCAGTCAATTTTGTCAAAATGACAATTTTGCCCTGCCGACTACTGTTTAGTCGCTTTTTGAGATATTTTGAAGCAGCTGTATAGCATTTGTTTCCCCTCCATACACGTGTATGGAGGGATGAGCCTTTGGTTTGCTTAGCTTGTAAGCTTTGTTGCCTATAAGAGAGGGCTCTCTTCTCTTGGCTCAAGAGTTAGAAAAATTAGAGATTTTTAGGGAGAAAAGACAGAGAAGAAGCTCTGGTTCTAGATTAGAACTTGTGTATCTATCCTATCTCTCTTTTCCTCTCTTGTTTCTACACTAGGTGCTTTAATCCATATTATTGCACACAAGCACCTAGTGTTTCACCTTCCTTTGGTTACTGAGATTCTAAGGGCTGGTTCTTGAAGTTTTTGGTTGGATTTGAGCTTAAGGAAGCAACAACATCAACCTTTGTGAAGGTGGTCTTCAAGGGTAAGAAACTACCCATTTTTACCCCATTTTTGCACTCCATTTTTGCATAGATTAGAACTATTTTTGTGCTTAGCATTTAATACAAAAAAGTTCTGTTTTTTAGTCCTCTTTATTGTTGGTTAAGAGTGTTTTGTGATTTGGGGAGGTTTGACCACCCTTAGGCCTTGAAAAGGCCTCATTTTGTGCTATTTTGTGAGAGCTCCGGGATTTTGGTGTTGGGGTCTCTTCACCATTGAAATCTTGAGGGATTTCAGTGGTGAAGATGATGCCTTGAAGTCCCAAGAAGGAGAGGGTCATCCCCTCTCCTTGTTGTCCTTGAAAAGGACCTATTTTGCCTCTTGAGGGAGCCTCATGTTTGGTTGTTTGTTGGTTATGCCATGGCTGTATTTTGTGCTCATATTGCCATATTATAACTTTGTATCATGTTGGTTTTAGTACTCCTTGCATGTTTTGCATAGATGCTTTGTAATGCCTCTTTAGTCCTTTAACATGCATTAGGTGGTGTGCCTCTATTCTAACATGTTTTAGGCTTAGATTCATGAAGCTTGTATACTTATTTTTCCATGAATAAGGTCTGTCCATGGTTACTTTGGTCGATCTTAGCTTGCATCACATAGCCTCTTTGCATTTGGCTTGTTGGCCTTAAGAGCATGAAAGCATAGCATGCCTTGTTTGCATTATTTTCAATGGTTTGGAACCATTTAGCATGCCATTTCAGTCCCTTAGACATGCTTGAATGATTGCCTTGCATGCCTCTTCGAAGTTTTGAAAGCATATGTTGCATGCCTAATGATTTGGTCATTGTGTGTGCCTTGCTCTAGTGCCACTTAGATGCCATCTAGGAGGTCCCTTTTGTATGGTCTAGGGCTGCCTTAGACCTGTTTTAAGTCTTCTTGGCCTTGTGAGGCTTGGTTGGCTTAGCCATGGTTTAGGTCTCCTTTGGCTTGCCTTGGATGCTTGGACCATTTGTTGCATGCTTAGTCTATTTTGTTGCTTGGTTTGGCACCATGTCCAACATGATTTTAAAGCTTATATATGCATGTTAATATGTCCATGTTAGCCTCTTTTAAGTGTTCTTAAGAGTTGCTTGTTTATGCCTAAGTGTTGGATTATGTATGCTTGCATGTGTGCATGTATTGCATATATCTTAGCCTTCACTTCTATGGCATTTGGCCACTGATTTTAGGCTTATTTAGAGCTGTCTAACCTATGTGCAAGTCCATCCTCTTGTTGCTTGCATATGCTCCTTGAGTGTTGTAGTGTATTGGTAAGTAAATGCATGTTAGGACTAACATGATTGAATGAAGTCACATGCTTGTTTGCACGCTTGGACACCCACATTACACCTTGCATACTTGATGGTTGACATTGGTGTTTCATGCCTTGTATGTTTGTTAGCTTGTATGCTCCTTTGCATTGGCATGATTGCATACTAGTTGACATGTCTAGGATTGCATCACATAAACATGCATGCTCTACCTCTTGACCAAGTCATGATAGAGGCTTAGCACCCTTGTGTGTTTGTTTGGTTTGCATGCATTTGAAATAGAAGTTGCACGTTTGGTTCTTTGGGCCATCATGCATGGAAATGCGTGATTGGTGGCCCGAGAATCGAGGCACATGCCCCTTTGAGTCACAAATATGATAAGGGGCATGATTGGTGCACACATTGTTGGAATTACATTGCCATGCAAGTTTTTGCCCTCTGCTGCTGTGAGTTGCAGGTTCTGCAGACATTCAGTGCCGACCGGCAGTATTTAGTGCCGACCGGCAGTCTATTGATGGCCGATGGATGAATTTTGTGCCGGTGACCTCATGCTAATGCCGGTGGAAGTCCTACTCAGCCGATGATGTCCCTCAGTGTCCTGGGAGGCACTCCTAAGACTTTGGCAGTCTTCTGAGATGCAAAGCAGGGAAAACAGAGGCAATCTAAGCATGGCAGTGCAATTCCGAGCAAGTCCCGAGCATGCGTTGCATCCGGCCCTCATCTCGAGGCGGTTTACTGCTTTAATTAGATTAATTAATTTATTTGATTAATTTAGTTGGACTGTAATATTTTAATTAGCTTGCGTAATTAATTAATCTGTATTATTATTTCGGTCCCTCCGAGCGAGGGCATATCTGTAATAAGTGTGGGTGAGTGGTGTGTATGTCTTCCAACCCCCACTTCTTTCTCCCTTTTACTTACCTGCTTTTAATGGTTAGTATTAGGGCACGTTTATTTTAGCATACCTTATGCTATGCATGTGTGCATCCATGCATTTGCTAACATGCATCAGGCTCGGTACATCATACAAACTGCATTGTATTTTCAATTCCAAATTGAATACGTGCATTGAATAAAGTGCATTTCACATGCCATCTTTAGGGTTAGCCGAGCCTACTCTAAATTGCATCTTCGCCCGTGTTGCATTAGCCATTTAACATGAACTAGGTCATGCATATTTTGCTAACTAGTTTATTGTTTTGGCACGGAGTACGATGTAAGTATTTTACGCTTTAGCATACCACATGCGTGTGAATGTTGCCATGACAGTATGCTTACCATGCGGCTAAGTGCTTATATGAGATAAACTGTTTGAATGCCTGTGGGTGGAGGTTGGATTGCTTGAGTTGGGAAAACTCATTGAAATCTGTGTTTTAGCCTACTTGCGAGTAGCAAATTCCAAAGCATTTTCAAAACGAACGGATATGCAATGTTTATTTCCGAATTAGGCAATCTAGTCTATACTTGTTTGCTGTGTGCATAACATAGTAATTCTAGGCTAATAACCGGTATAAGAACACATAAAGTTTTCAAAATTGGATATCACGGTTAGTAGAGGCCGGTCTTCGGACCGGGCGAAAGGGGGTGCTCATAGCTGACCTTCCCCGATCGTACCCAAGCTCCCGAGCCAAGACTACTTTGGTGATGACGGACACGTGGCCTTCGGCACCGAGTCAGGGTTTCCTAAATTTGCCATTTTAAAATATTTAGGTGGCGACTCTGTAATCTGGCAAAGCAGTCCATGTTTGGCACTACTTTTCAAAAAATCTGTTTTTCTTCAAAACGATTTGCCAGAGTTGGACTATTTGGTTTAGATTTAGAACCGCAACAAACAAAAAAGGAGAGTCCGAACTGTAGTAGCGAGGTCCCCCGCGGGCGCCGTCTACAGTTTCTGGCGACTCTGCTGGGGAGTTTAGAGAGCTTGACTCGAACTCGTGATATCCGTTTTTGACTACACTTATGTGTTTCTTTGCATTGCATGTGCATTGGTGCGCCTAGGACACCGTGTTGGCCATCTGCTATTCCTGAGCGGTTTGCCGGAGGCTTGTCTTGTCAAGGCATGTCCATAAGGCTGACCGGTTGCGGGCTCTACCAGTATGGGAACACAAACCCCGGTTTTACCGGGGCACCCTTTTCGACCATTCGACCTAGTGCATATTCGGATCCATAGTGACCATCCCAAACTAAGACAGGTTGCTTACCCGATATAGGTTGTTTGAAACCGCTGTGTGCGTAGTGAAACCCTAGCTCCTGACAAAATAGGACAGGGAAACCCCACCCCAACATAGGGGTGTATTGGCTCTCTTTTACCTGTTATGTGCTTTTAGAGTATATCTCTGCAGGGAACGCATATATCAGTTTGCAAGTTTGAGTATCCGGCCTGAGGGCACCAGTATCAGTGTTGTTGAGAATCAGTTGTGTCTGCGGGTATCAGTTCAGTTTTGAATAGTGATTCTGGGGAACAGTGTTTAGTAGTAAAGTACAGTTGTCCGGCTACACCCGTGTTTGATCCGTTTGGGGCTGAAATGCTGCTTGTTTTCCGTTTCAGTTCAGAAATCCAGAGGGTCGATCTAGAACAGCTAGTGTCTTCTCCTTGATGAGGCAGGACTGAGCATGACGCAGAATTCAGAAGAGGTCGTGGTCATGACGGCCGCATTGAGTCAAGGAATCACCCCGCAAGGTGAGGCTAATATTGATCTGCCACATCCACCTAGGTCGCCTCCTGCACACCCAGTTTGGACCCCTCAACTATATCAAGCTCGCGAGCCTACTACTTTCGAACTAATGGGAATGATAGGTGATCTTCAAAGATCCGTGGCGGATCTCGCCTATGGAATGCCTGTTTCGCCACCAGCTGCACCATATGCCGGAGGCTTTATACCCCAGGAGCCCCCACTACTGGGACGAATTGTAATTGAACTCAGCCAACCGGAGATGACCTCCAGCTATGGCAACGACGCAGCAAACCAAACTCTAGATTAGGCCGAGGCCAGAGATAAAGGCAAGATGAAGACAGATGCCGACCCCATCGAACAACTGCTGTGGGCAGTAGAGGCTTTGAAAGCCGGGGGAATGAACAAGCAACAAATATCCGCAGTTATGTCAAAAGCTGTGGAGGATGCTTTCCCCACTCCGCCCGAGGGCAATTCCAGTCAATCAGAGACTCGGGATAGGCCCCGTCATGCCAGAACAGTTCTTCCCCCTCCTAGCCTTACATCCGGAAAGGATCAGAAATCCAAGGCTGCACCCGCCGACCCGTTCGCTAGTGCATCTAGCAAGAGTGCTCAAGCTCCAAAGTACCTGCCCCGAGGGCGCAGGGTCGTCCATGCTCTCTACATGCCATTGTCCAAGGCACTTCAAATCCTTGCCGAGAGGGGACACCTTAAACCCCTGGAGCCTCGGCCTCTCCCGAAGAATCTCCCTGATACTCATGACCCTACTCAGTACTGTGCGTACCACCAGCAGACTGGCCATGCTACCGACAATTGTTTCCGCCTCCGGCACGAGGTGCAAGATTTGATTGACAACGAGGTTATCCTCCCCCCCACCTCAGCAAAGTCCGTCACCACTCAGTTGTTGGATTTTGAGGATACAGACACTGCAAGTATGTAATCAGAAGGTGGACCGCCTGTGGGCGAGGTCTGACACGTTTTTGGATGTGGCGTTTGGCACGCATTTTTGAGCACCTGCCAACGCTAGTTTTGTAAATCCTGACTGGGGTGTCGAGTCAGTCTTTTATTTTGTTTTGAGTCTGTCTCTCTGTATTGAGTCAGTCTTTTTGCTTACAAGATCTGTCTTGTTGTAATGAGTCAGTCCCTCTTGTATAGTATACCAGGTGATTTCGGGGTTGTTGCCTCAAACACCGTTTTGTCTTGTAATTAGTTGCTTTTGCTTTTTGAGCCTGTTTGCTGCCGAGGAGCCGGTTATACCAGCAAATCTGAATGAAACAGCTGCGGCTATCATGTGCCGTATTTGTTGCTATTTGAGTTAACCGTGCCAGAAGATGTGAATGGGACGACAGTGCATTTCGCCTACTCTCCTGTGCCATAAACATCGTCGTAATGACCTAAGCTTTTCATAAAACCCCTTTTTCGGACACTGTGGTGATGAAAACGAAGAGGAAGTAATTCCTCGGGTTTTGTAAAATTTTGATCATTTTGAGAGAAAGAGAGGCCTGCTAAGCTTTTAATGAAATCATGCTCGTCGGCGTGAGTACTGAGAAGGATCCTGGTCCGATCCAGACTAGTTCCACGCTATCTTCAACGCGAATGATTTGTCGCTTTCTTAAAAACTTTCAAAACGAAATGTCTTGTGCAGTCTTGCAAGGACCGGTGTGGAACCGCTCTTGAGATTGCGCAGCCCAGGATCGCTCTCGGTCTCCAGTTTCAATTCATCTGTTTCAAACCTGGGATCCGTTCAAAACATTCAGTACCGTGAAACGCCTGTGTGGCCCATTTTGAGGCAGCCCTCGAGCAAGAGGCGTCAAAGTCAGATCAAGGAGATCAGATCCCACCAAGCAAAGCTCGAGAAGCAACCGTGATGGACTTTTCCTGCAAATCAATACAACAGTCGCTCTCTTGGATACGGAGAGGCTTCAGTCTCAAAACCATTTGGCATGGACAAAGCTACACTTTTACCCTTTGAGAGGCTCGCTGGGCCGAAAACCCGGAAGGGCGGCCCAGGCAAAAGTTAGAGCAAAGAAAAAAGAAAAGAAAAAAAGAAAAATACAAAAGAAGCAAAAAAAGAAAAGAAAAGAACAAAGAATAGCAAAAGAAAAGAAAGGAAAAAAATGTAAAAGAAGAGAAAAGAAAAAGAATGGAAAAGAAAAACATAGCTCGCAAGGTCGAAAACCCGCATTGGGCACCTTGGCAAAAGTTAGAGCCTAAACAGTGAAGGTTAAAATACCCGAGTGTACCTTAACCGGAACTACGTAAGGCTTGATTCCCATGTTTGGGATACGTAGGCAACTTCATTCTGAAGTCCAGCCCCCAACGCTTCCATAGCGTCTCAGCCCATGTCATGGTTTTGATTACTTTTGCCTCCTCCGAATCCAATGTCTCGATTGCAGCAACCTGGAAGTACGTGACCAACTCCCTCTTGAAGTCAAACCACCAACACCTTCCAGGTGACTGTGTCCATATATTGGTTCAAACCGTCTTCGTCTCCTCCGCGTCCGAGGGTCCGATCGTCATCAACAAGGACTGGCTTGCAATATGCCGCGGCATTATCCAAACAAGGGGCAACTTTCCGTTGCCATACATTGCCACAAGTTGCCCTAAGTTACCGTCCAAACCAGGGGCAACTTCCCGTTGCCTTTATCCCCCTTTAAGCCAGGGGCAATTTTCCATTGCCTCCGATCCGAGGTTGCATATCTCGAGGGTAAGTTCTACGCTCGTTTGAGCATTGACTGTTTGCAAAAATAGTTTTTGAAAATTTTCACTGAGGTTGACTTATTTTCTCGAAAACTGTTTTATTTTCAAAATTGGACCATGTTTGGACCCAAAAAGGAGAATTTTCAGTGCTCACAGCCTGATTCACATGATTTTCAAATCAAGAATCGAATAAGTGTGTTAATCCAACTCTCATTTTTGATCAAAACTGTTTTAGGAAGAAAACAAAAAAATGGTCAAAATGACGAACTAGGGGCACGATTGAGTCAGGTCTTCTGTCTTTCCCCCACTAACATGCTTGTCAACAAGGTACTCTATTCACCAGAAGGAATAGCCGTGAGCTAACAGTGTTGGGCGTGAATCTGCGATTTCCTATTCATCCATTAATCACCCTGGGGAGGGATTGAAAAATGAGAGATTAAAGAATAGAGAGGAGCAAGTTGAGAGAAAAGTGAAGAAAAGGGTTTTTGAGAAGAAAAACCGAGTCTGAGGGCCGAGCGATGCGAGTATCACAAATCAGAAAGGGTAGGAAATAATACCCGGAGGAACTGGCTTCTCGAGATCTGAAGTCTTTTTGTAAACATGTCTGTGTGTCGTGTCTTTTGATTTGTCGACCTTGATTTTGGCTTTGAGTCTTTTCCGAGCATGTCTCATTATGTCAGGTCGTGTGCCTTTCGTTTCTTTGTTTGAGTCTGTCTCGTCGTGTTCTGTGGTAGGCTCGATACCCCGGTTGAAAACCCATCCTTTTCCAAAAAGTAATCGCTTGTGCTTAGAATGCTGTGCCATTCTCTGCAATCATGCGAGGCACGAGAAGAGAAGAGAAAATTTGGGACATCCAAGTGTGTTTCAACCTCAACCGTTTCAGTTTTCGTAGTCCATCTTGTCAGATCGGGGCTGTTTGTTCAGGGTTTGCTATGTGCAGGATGAACCGAGTGCTGTGTTATGGGTTATATGCAGATCGATCCCCAGTAGAGTATGGGCTATATATTCAGTTTGAGCAGTGGTTTGTATGAGTTGTTTTGCTGTTAATTGGTTGGTTATCCGATTATCATAGTACAATTGCTCAATTTGCAGACAACAAATCAATATCATTTACATTTAAGGTGTAACATGACGCAATGTAGTGCAAAGTATGAAAGATGCAGCTATGTACAGATATAACATTCTTTTCAGACAAAAAGTTTGTTTCATTTCATATCATCCTTTTCAAGTACATAGTTTTGGAAACAAAATCTGCCTACGGCAGTACAAAGTACTCTATCTACCAACAAAAGAGAAAAGTACAAGAAAAGAAATAAAAGAAACAGCAAAAGTCTGAGTCATCAGCATCATCAATGGCCTCGCGCCGGGGGATCTGTCCTCGCCCTCTTCCTGGGCAGAAGTCCAGGAGCATCACCAGAAGTGTCACTGTCTGAGTCTGAGCCCGAGCTGCCCCCGGCCTCCTCCTCGGATGACTCCGCCCCCTCCTCAGACTCGTCGTCTGGAACTGGAGCCTGCGAGCTGCTCCCGGCATAAGTACGCCCTCCTCTGGTGCGGGGGAATCTCCTGCCATCCCGAGTAGAAATGGGAGGTCCAGATGGAGCGCCACCACCCACTGGAGGAATCGGGAAGGGAGGCTGAAAAGTACAAAAGGCAAATGCATCAGTATACATGAAGCAGTTTATCAGTGCAGAATGCAGTGTATGAATACAGAGTATGAATGCCGTGAGCAAGTTTATCAGTGCAGAATGCAGTGTATGAATACAGAGTATGAATGCCGTGAGCAGTTTATCAGTGCAGAATGCAGTGAATGAGTACAGTTTGTGAGTGCCGTGAGCAGTTTATCAGTACAGAATGCAGTGTATGAATACAGTGTATCAAGTGCCGTGAGGACTGGGTATCCAGTGTTGTGTTATGCATCAGATTATGCGAAGCAGGTTGTGTATGGTTTGAAGCTATGACAGAGATAACATACCGGAAGGCCGTAAAAGGCTAGGAACTCGAAGGTCCGCTGCAGCATCCTCGTCATGGAGGCATTCATCTCCAGTAACTGCCGGGTGTATCCAGAAGACGCCTGCAAGGGAATCAGATGTATCAATATTCTGTGGAATATCAAATAAACTAAAATGAAACGACTGTACAGAAATGCAGTAATACCTACCGGAGGCAAGTCGGGGACATCGACAAACTCGTGATCAGCCGGCGGAGGGGCGAAGGGAATCTGATAGGTCGCCCCATCCGACCCTCGGAAAGTCAGTGAAGTAGGCAGAGCGGGCCAACTAGCCTCCCGTCCTCTCTGAACTCCGCCCCTGCCGCGGACTTGAGCCCTCCTCGGCGCTCCTCCTCCTACTCCTGCCCCGGCCGCTGGCTCCGCAGGTCTCTCTCTCTCAGCTCGGCGACCACCGCTCAGAGGCTGCATGATGAAGGTCCGGACGTACTCCGAGTAATCGCCCTCACCTCTGTAGCCACTCGCCTCCCAGCCAAGGGTATAGTCCGCCATCTGCTCAGCAGTGAAACGCTCGGTGTCCCTCATATGCTCAGGAGGGTGCACCGGGACTATCTGCTCAGGTAAGCCCAGGATCTGACGCAAGTAGCGCTCGCCCAGGTACCAAGCCCGACAGACCGGGCCCTCCAGCAGAATCTGGTAACGCGAGGTCTCGACGGCGCCGGCAAACCGATCCCGCATCATCGCTGGCAAAGGAGCCCACGGCTGCCAGGTGATCTGAAATTGAAATACAGTTTGTTACCTACTGGTATTGCAAATATACCATGGAAAAGCGAAGCTTGAATGAACTGCAAGTAAAACATACCTCTGCGGGAGTGATGGTGTCGAAGTAGCGGCGGAAGAAGCTGAACGTCTCCCGCGGCCGCCGTGTGCACCTCCCGTCATAGCGGCGTGAAAAGGGGATGACTAGAGGAGTCTCCGTCTCTGGCACTGGCTCCAGCTTGGGAAAGTAGGCATAGACCCACAACTACAAGACAGATGTCAGTATGACTATCGGATCAAGCAGAATACAGAATAAAGCAGAAATAATAGAGCCGTGTGTTGTGTAGTGTATTGTGCGGAGTGTACAGTGTGAGTAGTGTACAGTCAGTGTAAAGCAGAGTATGTGTGTGCCGTGTGTACAGTATACAGTCCGTGTGAAACAGACTACAGTGTGTGCAGTGTGCAGAGTACAGAAAATGTAAAGCAGAAATGTAAAGCGGAAAAGGAAATGTACCTCCCAAGCACGCCAGTAACCCTCGAGCAACTGTCCGCTTCCGCGGGAGACTGAGCTCATATAGCCGTAGAGGGTGGCCAGAGCCGCACTGTCACGCCCCACTTTTTATTACTCGAAGTCATTACCAAATTCATTAACTTAATTCAATTTCATGGATAACATGTTGAAATAAACTCATACATTCAATCTGTATAAGGGATTAACAATACTCTCATTCGTATGCAAAGTAAATATTACATGAACATACTTTAACAAACTGCCTTTGGGCTTACATCACTTAAGATACAAGAAGAAGGGTGTAACCCTTTCACAACAATGGCATTCCGCCAACATAACAGAGGCCCCGTGGCCAATAAATAAGTAGATCCAAATCTTGCAGCTCAACCTGCTTAACACCTGAAAAAGATTCAACAACGTGGGATGAACATATAGTCCAGTAGGGAACTCAACATGATCCTTAACAATAACAACTTACAGATAGCTATGATCATGAACACTCATTCGCGTACTAGAATAGTAATGTGACAGTTTATACAAAATATATATATGTATGAACTTTTCTCGAAAACAACCATTTCATTCAATGTTCCAAATGATTTCCCTTCCCGTTTTCCTTTCACTAATTCCCATTCCCAATCTTTCATAACATTAGCAATCACTTAGGAAATAACCTCACTAAGCTCGACACTCTCTTCCCTTTCTATACATACACAGATGTACCCCTCTCAAACATGTTTATCTCTAAAACATTCATTCTCCTTTACACTCTTCAAAGGACAAAAAGATATTTTGGTTCGTTTTCGCTACTAACATAACTATACATGCATAACTTGTAAAAATGTAAATTTACAACCCTCCAACATGTATACAATCAATCAATGGAATAACTCAGTCCTTCGAACGATAACCAATCAAGTATATGATATTTTTAGTTACAACGAAACAACAACCATTCCACTTTGCTCTACTAACCATGTACTTAGTAAGCCAAAGATATACTGAAACAACTACAACCAACTTCACTCTACTAGCCATATGCGTAGTAAGTCAAACTGCCAGTTTACCAGGCGCTCGCTGGAAGGGTATGACACCTTTTATTATTAGCGCATACAGTTCTCCAGGCGCTGGCTGGAAGGTAACGGTACCTTTGATTATAAGCGCGGCACATAACGCCATCCACAATCATGCACACAAGGCATATCCACGGCATATAACGCCATCCACAATCATGCACACAAGGCATATCCAACATGCGTACCACATACATACACATAACTACTAAGAATCCAACAATCCAATTCTCAAACTTATTTCGAAAGTACTTTCTTCCTTTTCACAAAAACAATTCCATTTCCTTTTCTTTTCACAAAACCAATCTTAACCCTTTTGTTTTCACAAAATCAATTCCATTATTCTTATTTCCATAAAACCAATTCCCAAGCCATGGTTAATCCTTTAAACATTAAACACCATTACCCAACTCATTTTGATAAAAGAGATTTACACACAATAGTCAACAAAACCCCCAATTTGATTTACCCAACCTAAATATAATTTAGGGCTTTTCTCTCTTTCAACTACAACATGCTAATCTACATACTAATTAGCCAAAATAACAATTAATGAAGCCAAATCCATTCTCGACTCAACCAACCCTAGGTTTTACCCATGATTTTCAAACAATTCCAACATGATACCATTTTCATGCAATACAAAAAATTACCACATGTCTATCTATAGACGAAGTATTGAAAAAGAACAAGGAGAATCCCTACCTCAAACGTAGAACCCAAATAGAGAAGATGACCCAAAACCAAAATGTTCCAAACACCAAACTATTCGGATCAAAACGAAGCCCTCGATGATCAACACCCTTTTTGTGAAGACCAAAGGTGAGCAAAACACCCTAGCTAGATCAATACTTAGAGAGAAGTTATGGTTTTTGAGTGAGAAGCTCCGAAAATGGCGTTTTTGGTAAAGTAGGAGAAAGAAAGATAAGTCAAAAAGTGATTTAAAATGCCCAGTCCCACTCAATTATACGACAGGTCCGCTCGAGCGTAAGACACTCCGCTCGAGCATAAAGACACATAAAACAGGTTCCGCTCGAGCGCAAACATTGTCCGCTCGAGCGCCAAGGACACAGACACAAAGTTCGTCCGCTCGAGCGTAGATCCCAGCCCGCTCGAGCGCAGGTCTCCCCCTCCCAGAACTCTCGCCAAAAAACACACTGTCCGCTTCGAGCGCAACATCCCTGCTCGAGCTCAACCCGCTCGAGCGCACCAAACCCGCTCGAGCGTAGAAACCATACTTGCAGAAGTTTTGCAGGAGTCACGAGATACTGGATGGGTGCATTCTCCGCTCGAGCGCCCAAAACCCCCGCTCGAGCGTACAAGCAACAACAACCTCTCCGCTCGAGCGTAAACATCTCTGCTCGAGCGGGACCAGCCAAAAACCTGGGCAACTAGACTTGGTTCCTAAGCTCGACCAACCTGCCCAACACATCCTATAACTCAAAAACAAAGTAGGAAAGGATGTAAACAAGACAATACTCAACTACCAACGTCCACGGACACATGTCCGGATCACTGTACAACAAGGGGTAAACCCGGGGACCGCTATACGCACCACCCCAGGTCGAAACGCAAGATATCCTCTGACATCCACCAGTGTGCTGAGAAGGCAGAGAGGCACTGTGTTCGCCCGATCGGCGAAAATCGTCGTCCCAAAACAGGAACATGAGGAAGCCGCGTGCGTATCTATCCACGGCCTCCTGAGTCATCAGGGCTGCATCAGCGAGGGCAGGCTGGACCCCTGAACTGCACCTCGAACCAGGAGTAGCGGACGAAAACCTGGACGCGCAAGAGGTGGCGCCTCGCCAAGCAAATAGATCTGGGGCGGCGGTCCACTCATCCATATCGATGTCGAAGGGGATCGGATCACCCCCTAACCCCGATGCCTGTGAGCATCGAGAAGTCGTAGGGAGGTCATCGTCATGTCTCCCGCCACGGATAGGTGGGAACGAATCGGTGGTGTCCCACCACCTCTCTTCCAGGGGCAGCTAGAAGAGGCCTACAAGCAGTAAGCCGGGTCAGACCCCCTGCAGAAAGCGCCGAAGCCGGCCTGGTCCACGATACGTCGAACCGCCTCGGGAAGCTCCGCGTACCAATCTCGAGCCGTGACGTTCCCATACCCGCGGATGGTATGGGAATCTCCCTGTTTTTCAAACAAATAGCAGCAAAGCAATATGAAATGTACAATCTTGAAGAAAACAGTGGTTCAGTGGCCAATCTAGCATGTGTGCAGTTTTTCAGATTCAAGCAGATACTGGGGTGCCGGTGTGCTTACGGTGAACTACAACGTGTGATGCGTCAGCGTGTTTTGAGGGGTTCAGTGCAAATATGGCATGTGTGCAAGCTTTTTAGATTCAAATAAGTGCTGGGTGTCGGTGTGCTTACAGTAAATTACAACGTGTGATGTGTCAGTATGTTTGCGTGGTTCAAGATAGATATGGCATGCGTGCATATTTTCAGATTCAAGCAGATGCTGGGTGTTGGTGAGTTTGTAGTGAAATGCGGTTGTGTGCTGTGTGTTTGGGTGATTTGAGGCTAGTGCAGTGTGTGCGCATGTGTCCGTCTTAAACAGATATCAATTGTAAACATGATTGCAATCGACTACAGTGAACAGTGTATCAGAATCAAGCAGTTAAAGAACGAAAACAACTTTGACAGTTAACAGTTCTACATTGCAGAAAGTAAAACAGGGAAGAGTGTTACCTCGGAAGCACCAAAGGATAGGTGAGAGGTCGGCTCGCGTAGGAGAAGCTCCGGGTCCAGTGCTCGGTCAAAGCTGCGAAAATGGCGGAGTCCATCCGGTGGTAGCACATGAATCGCTGGGCGGTATGTCACCGGGTCGAAAGGACGCTCGCTCAACGGGAGAAGCTCGACCCCGGGATCCATCTCATGATCCGGGGGAGTCCCGACGTGTGGAATGTCGTCAGCCATGGTAATGGTAATGAGAAAATGGCCGGAAAATTCGGAATGCGGAAAGCCAGCCGAAAAAGTCAACCCCCGGGAGGGTCGGAAATGGCCGGAAAGGCCGGAAGATGAAAAGGCACGGAAATGAAGAGCGGAAATAGCAAAAGAGGCACCGAAACAAAGATTTGTTCGGTTGAAAATGTGCGAAACGTGATGAACTTCGCGAATCGAACGACGAAAATGGCGCGAAAACACAAAGAAATGGCGAAATGAAGAGAGAAAAAGGCTCTAGAGAGAGAGAGTTGATTTTCGGCGGTGGAGAAGTGAGAAAATAGGGTTGGGAACCCTATTTTAAATGACCCATTGCAAAAAGTCGAAACTGTCCCCGATCAGCAACTTTTGGCCGGTCGGCACTATTTTGTGCCGGTCGGCACAATATTGTGCCGGTGGAACTTTTATGCAGCCGGTGGCCAGCTGGTGGCCACCTAGTCCAGCCGGTGATGTTCCCACAGCCTTGTTTAGGCCATGTGGGTAGTTTCTGGTCTTCATAGCTCAAGAAAGTGCAAGAAAGTGAATCCCCGATGCTCAACCGGCCTCCGTTTTGACCTCGGATCGTGTCTTCTGTACGTGGCACTCAGATTCAAGCAAAGATTGTATCCTTTTGTATCCTTTTGTCTTTTACAAGATTCAAAAGTTGCCCCGTGTGCGTTGCACGCATCCATCACATTGTCCGGTGCGTCGCATCGCGCCGTCTTGCACGTCCCTTGCGACTTGCACCATTTTGCATTTTTGTGTGGCATGCGTGTCATACTTGCATTTCATTTTCCATTCAATGAGGTATGCGTGCCTCATTTTGCATTTCATTGCATCTCGAGGTACGCGTACCTCGTTTTGCATTTCATTTTCCATTCAATGAGGTATGCGTGCCTCATTTTGCATTTCATTGCATCTCGAGGTACACGTACCTCGTTTTGCATTCAATGAGGTATGCGTGCCTCATTTTGCATTTCATTGCATCCTGAGGTATGCGTGCCTCACTTTGCATTTCATTTGCATTTCGTTTTGCATTTTGCATCTTGAGGTATGCGTGCCTCATCTTGCATCTCATTTTGCATTTCATCGCGCTATTTTGCGCACCTCATTGTTTTTCGCCCCAGTCTGGCGAGACCTTAAACACGCACGGTCTAGGAGACCTTAAATCCTTGGGAGGTGCAAGACCTTCAATCGCGTCGTCTGAACGCATCACGCTGTTTAGCGCATCGCATTAGCTTGTGCATTGCGTCCCATTCGCGCTATCTTGTGCGCCTCATCGGCACTTGTTAGTGCATTGTATATCCTTCGCACGGTTTAGCGCATCTCATTGCATTTTGCATGCATTCCATCGCGCTATTCTGCGCATCTCATTGCATTTTACATGCATTCAATTGCACTTTTTTGCACATCGCATCGTTCTGTGCATCACGGTCTAGGAGACCTTAAATCCTCTGAAGGTGTGATTCCTTTGGCGTTTGTCGTGCCCGGACGACTTTCGGTGGTCGGGTAAAGCCACCTGCCTGTTTTTGCGGTGAGTTCCTAGAAGACCAACTGGGACGGTGAAAACTAGAGTTTGAAAGGCTTATGCCTAGAACACAAAGGTTCGGGATTTCCGAGACTAAAGTCTGGTTTAAATACCCAGTGGGTGTACCCTCGGCTTGAAATCTGTATGGAAGCCCCATAGGTTGAGGCGGCATGTCTACGCCTCAATCCTGGATACTGAACCAACCTAGTATATCGCCCTATTGGTAAGATAGGGAAAGCTGCAATCATAGTCGTTGCATCATAGTGCATTGTCATGCATCATTTGTAAATACTGCATATGTCATGCATTTCAAAAAAATCCAAAAACAAAAACACATGCATATGTCATGCATCATTGTAAACATGCATATGTCATGCATCATTCTAAATATTGCATATGTCATGCATTTCAAAAAAACATGCATATGTCATGCATCATCGTATATAGTGCATATGTCATGCATTTCAAAACAAAAAAAAAAACCTGCATATGTCATGCATCATCATTGTAGTATAGTGCATATGTCATGCATTTTCTGTAAATATCCATTTCCATTGCATTGTAGTTGCATGCATCCACTGCATCATCCTCCATCCATGGCTTGCGCCTTTCCTTGTTGAGCTTGGTCTGGTATGTGCTCATACTTTTCACGTCAAAACACAGTTCTGCATGTGTACGCGCCTATTCCACGTTGGTATGTTGGTTTCAGGGTAGCGGCACCTTTTCTGTGCTAGGCATGGCTTGTACGTGTACATGCCCTTCCTAGGCAAAACTTGGTTTGGCCTGCGTGCCATATCCATTGTATCCATTTCTTTTGCATGCATCCACTGCATCCCCTTCCATTTATGGCTCGCACCTTTCCTTGTTGAGCTTGGTCTGGTATGTGTCCATACTTTTCATGTCAAAGCACAGTTCTGCATGTGCATCGCGCCTACTCCACGCTGGTATGTTGGTTTGAGGTTGCGGCACCTTTTCTGTGTTAGACATGGTTTGTATGGGTGCATGCCTTTCCTAAGCGAGATACGGTTTGGCCCGCGCGCCATAATCGCATATTACATTGTAGTGTAATTGTTGCATCCGGCATTCGGATCATTGTTCTTTCCTCAGCGGGTCGTCACCCCACTTATGTCAATCCACCCAATACTTGTCCTTGTGTCCGTCTACATTACTCATAGTTCTGCATGTGTATCGCGCCTACTCCACGCTGGTATGTTGGTTTGAGGTTGCGACACCTTTTCTATGGTAGATGGACTTGTTACTTCCATCAACCTATTTGACATTTGTGTGGTTTCGAATCGCTCACGATTGAATCATGATTCAATTGCTTTGCATGTAGTTTGCATAGTTTCAATTGCATTGCATTATCATTTGCATTGTTCATACATCATTTTGTATATATTGCATATCATCTTGCATTCATTTCGCATTGTCATGCATATTGCTAACAATATTGTACCTGTTAAGTTTGCTTTCTTTGCAGGCACGATATTGTATGTACGGCTCATTTGAGGCCGGTGCAACCGGACGAGCCGCACAGGTATTGTATCCTCCGAGTGAGACGTATTGAGAATTGCATAATTCTCTTACATCCTTTCTGCAATGTAGTGTAGTTTGGTGCATGCTAGCTTAAAACTGTCGCATGCGTGCTTCGTTACAGCTTTCTTTGCATGATCATTAAGTTATGCTCGGCTTCGTGCATTTTCAGTTGCATTTTGCCCCTGCCTTCGGGCGCATATCTTGCTTGTCTTGCATGTTTGTCTAAGTCTTCGGCCTGGTCAAAAATGGGTCGTCTTTGGGCTTTGACATTCACTCCCGTCATTGTTATGACTTCCGAGTTCTGTCAAAGAGGGGCAACTGTAGACACCCCATTTTTGACCGTCCTCAAGACCTGGACGTCACCGCTTGAACACTCGGTGATTATCCATGTTCGTGTTCGTTTGGAGTTCCCGGAGTTCTCAGCTACGCGCCTTGCCTCAGGACCTCCGAACTTGACCGTTTTGTGTCTGGTTTTGCACCAAACACTTGTGCTTTGCCTTGGAGGGGCAGGGAATGCCTTGTGAGGCATCCCCACACACCACCGGCAGTGGCTAGAGGCCACCGGCTGGTTGGTGTTGCCATCGGCACTATTTTGTGCCGGTCGGCAGTCAATTTTGTCAAAATGACAATTTTGCCCTGCCGACTACTGTTCAGTTACTTTTTGAGATATTTTGAAGCAGCTGTATAGCATTTGTTTCCCCTCCATACACGTGTATGGAGGGATGAGCCTTTGGTTTGCTTAGCTTGTAAGCTTTGTTGCCTATAAGAGAGGGCTCTCTTCTCTTGGCTCAAGAGTTAGAAAAATTAGAGATTTTTAGGGAGAAAAGACAGAGAAGAAGCTCTGGTTCTAGGTTAGAACTTGTGTATCTATCCTATCTCTCTTTTCCTCTCTTGTTTCTACACTAGGTGCTTTAATCCATATTATTGCACACAAGCACCTAGTGTTTCACCTTCCTTTGGTTACTGAGGTTCTAAGGGCTGGTTCTTGAAGTGTTTGGTTGGATTTGAGCTTAAGGAAGCAACAACATCAACCTTTGTGAAGGTGGTCTTCAAGGGTAAGAAACTACCCCTTTTTACCCCATTTTTGCACTCCATTTTTGCATAGATTAGAACTGTTTTTGTGCTTAGCATTTAATACAAAAAAGTTCTGTTTTTTAGTCCTCTTTATTGTTGGTTAAGAGTGTTTTGTGATTTGGGGAGGTTTGACCACCCTTAGGCCTTGAAAAGGCCTCATTTTGTGCTATTTTGTGAGAGCTCCGGGATTTTGGTGTTGGGGTCTCTTCACCATTGAAATCTTGAGGGATTTCAGTGGTGAAGATGATGCCTTGAAGTCCCAAGAAGGAGAGGGTCATCCCCTCTCCTTGTTGTCCTTGAAAAGGACCTATTTTGCCTCTTGAGGGAGCCTCATGTTTGGTTGTTTGTTGGTTATGCCATGGCTGTATTTTGTGCTCATATTGCCATATTATAACTTTGTATCATGTTGGTTTTAGTACTCCTTGCATGTTTTGCATAGATGCTTTGTAATGCCTCTTTAGTCCTTTAACATGCATTAGGTGGTGTGCCTCTATTCTAACATGTTTTAGGCTTAGATTCATGAAGCTTGTATGCTTATTTTTCCATGAATAAGGTCTGTCCATGGTTACTTTGGTCGATCTTAGCTTGCATCACATAGCCTCTTTGCATTTGGCTTGTTGGCCTTAAGAGCATGAAAGCATAGCATGCCTTGTTTGCATTATTTTCAATGGTTTGGAACCATTTAGCATGCCATTTCAGTCCCTTAGACATGCTTGAATGATTGCCTTGCATGCCTCTTCGAAGTTTTGAAAGCATATGTTGCATGCCTAATGATTTGGTCATTGTGTGTGCCTTGCTCTAGTGCCACTTAGATGCCATCTAGGAGGTCCCTTTTGTATGGTCTAGGGCTGCCTTAGACCTGTTTTAAGTCTTCTTGGCCTTGTGAGGCTTGGTTGGCTTAGCCATGGTTTAGGTCTCCTTTGGCTTGCCTTGGATGCTTGGACCATTTGTTGCATGCTTAGTCTATTTTGTTGCTTGGTTTGGCACCATGTCCAACATGATTTTAAAGCTTATATATGCATGTTAATATGTCCATGTTAGCCTCTTTTAAGTGTTCTTAAGAGTTGCTTGTTTATGCCTAAGTGTTGGATTATGTATGCTTGCATGTGTGCATGTATTGCATATATCTTAGCCTTCACTTCTATGGCATTTGGCCACTGATTTTAGGCTTATTTAGAGCTGTCTAACCTATGTGCAAGTCCATCCTCTTGTTGCTTGCATATGCTCCTTGAGTGTTGTAGTGTATTGGTAAGTAAATGCATGTTAGGACTAACATGATTGAATGAAGTCACATGCTTGTTTGCACGCTTGGACACCCACATTACACCTTGCATACTTGATGGTTGACATTGGTGTTTCATGCCTTGTATGTTTGTTAGCTTGTATGCTCCTTTGCATTGGCATGATTGCATACTAGTTGACATGTCTAGGATTGCATCACATAAACATGCATGCTCTACCTCTTGACCAAGTCATGATAGAGGCTTAGCACCCTTGTGTGTTTGTTTGGTTTGCATGCATTTGAAATAGAAGTTGCACGTTTGGTTCTTTGGGCCATCATGCATGGAAATGCGTGATTGGTGGCCCGAGAATCGAGGCACATGCCCCTTTGAGTCACAAATATGATAAGGGGCATGATTGGTGCACACATTGTTGGAATTACATTGCCATGCAAGTTTTTGCCCTCTGCTGCTATGAGTTGCAGGTTCTGCAGACATTCAGTGCCGACCGGCAGTATTTAGTGCCGACCGGCAGTCTATTGATGGCCGATGGATGAATTTTGTGCCGGTGACCTCATGCTAATGCCGGTGGAAGTCCTACTCAGCCGATGATGTCCCTCAG
This sequence comes from Camellia granthamiana, assembly GCA_036172215.1. Lineage (NCBI taxonomy): Eukaryota > Viridiplantae > Streptophyta > Magnoliopsida > Ericales > Theaceae > Camellia > Camellia granthamiana. The sequence goes on along the minus strand of CM069911.1, from coordinate 65,523,240 downwards.
TGTCCTGGGAGGCACTCCTAAGACTTTGGCAGTCTTCTGAGATGCAAAGCAGGGAAAACAGAGGCAATCTAAGCATGGCAGTGCAATTCCGAGCAAGTCCCGAGCATGCGTTGCATCCGGCCCTCATCTCGAGGCGGTTTACTGCTTTAATTAGATTAATTAATTTATTTGATTAATTTAGTTGGACTGTAATATTTTAATTAGCTTGCGTAATTAATTAATCTGTATTATTATTTCGGTCCCTCCGAGCGAGGGCATATCTATAATAAGTGTGGGTGATTGGTGTGTATGTCTTCCAACCCCCACTTCTTTCTCCCTTTTACTTACCTGCTTTTAATGGTTAGTATTAGGGCACGTTTATTTTAGCATACCTTATGCTATGCATGCGTGCATCCATGCATTTGCTAACATGCATCAGGCTCGGTACATCATACAAACTGCATTGTATTTTCAATTCCAAATTGAATACGTGCATTGAATAAAGTGCATTTCACATGCCATCTTTAGGGTTAGCCGAGCCTACTCTAAATTGCATCTTTGCCCGTGTTGCATTAGCCATTTAACATGAACTAGGTCATGCATATTTTGCTAACTAGTTTATTGTTTTGGCACGGAGTACGATGTAAGTATTTTACGCTTTAGCATACCACATGCGTGTGAATGTTGCCATGACAGTATGCTTACCATGCGGCTAAGTGCTTATATGAGATAAACTGTTTGAATGCCTGTGGGTGGAGGTTGGATTGCTTGAGTTGGGAAAACTCATTGAAATCTGTGTTTTAGCCTACTTGCGAGTAGCAAATTCCAAAGCATTTTCAAAACGAACGGATATGCAATGTTTATTTCCGAATTAGGCAATCTAGTCTATACTTGTTTGCTGTGCGCATAACATAGTAATTCTAGGCTAATAACGGGTATAAGAACACATAAAGTTTTCAAAATTGGATATCACGGTTAGTAGAGGCCGGTCTTCGGACCGGGCGAAAGGGGGTGCTCATAGCTGACCTTCCCCGATCGTACCCAAGCTCCCGAGCCAAGACTACTTTGGTGATAACGGACACGTGGCCTTCGGCACCGAGTCAGGGTTTCCTAAATTTCCCATTTTAAAATATTTAGGTGGCGACTCTGTAATCTGGCAAAGCAGTCCATGTTTGGCACTACTTTTCAAAAAATCTGTTTTTCTTCAAAACGATTTGCCAGAGTTGGACTCTTTGGTTCAGATTTAGAACCGCAACAAACAAAAAAGGAGAGTCCGAACTGTAGTAGCGAGGTCCCCCGCGGGCGCCGTCTACACTTACTTTCTTGGCATTTCGGTTCAACCTACCTGTTCAGGATATCTTTTATCCCAGGCCAAATATGCCAAAGAAATTCTTCTGAAGGCTGGCTTGTCCTCTTGTAAGCCTTGCTTTTCACCTATCTCTGTCAAGCCTAGTGCTTCTCCTAATGCTTCCCTGCCATTTAATCCGGCTCTCTATAGAAGTATTGTTGGTGCTTTACAATATCTCACCATCACAAGACCAGACCTTTCTCTCTCTGTCAACCAAGCTTGTCAATATATGCATGCCCCTAACATTGGCCATTTTGCTACTGTTAAGAGCATTCTTAGATTTGTTCAAGGAACTCTCACTCATGGCTTGTTCTTTTCTTCCAGTACTTTTGATGTTCATGGATATTTAGATTCTAATTGGGCAGGAGATGTTCATGACAGAAAGTCAACCTCTAGTTATTGTGTCTTCTTAGGCTCTAATCTGGTCTCTTGGTCTGCGAAGAAACAAGCCACTGTGTCTCGCTCCTCCACTGAAGCTGAATATAGAGCCTTAGCAAATGTTGCTGCTGAGTTGAGTTGGATTTCCAAGCTACTTACTGAAATGGGTATTTCCTCACCTACCACACCCATTCTCTAGTGTGATAACCTCTTTGCAATAGCACTGGCTTCCAATCCTGTCTTTCACTCACATTCCAAACACATCGAAATTGATTGTCATTTTGTCCGAGATAAGGTTCTTGCTAAGCAATTTTAGTTAAAATACATTCCTACCATTGATCAAATTGCTGATCTGTTTACCAAACCTTTAAGTGTCTCTCGGTTTCAATATCTCAAATCCAAGCTCATGGTTCTTGATCGCCCGATCAACTTGTAGGGGAATGTTGAAGATACTGAGCTGAATGCACTGCAGCAGCCCAATTGATTCCAACTGATTCTGTTATAACTGCTTTTGCTCCAACTACATCTTCAAGAAGCTACTGCCACCTCAACCATTCAGTTGTAACTACCTAGAGCTTATATGCATTGTACATTCGAGTCTATAAATAGTGATTGTATACCTCCATCTGTATTATCTTTTGAATAATAAGAAACTGAGTATTGTCTATTAAGGTTCTTAAGTTTCTTCATTTCTTCAAATTGTTTCCACCATGTAGAAACATAACCTTGTAACTTACGTGCGACATATTTGGCTTACTTTTCTTCAGAGATTTCCATACACTCAAGGAATTTGTCAACTTTGCGAAACCAATAAATAAAATCCTCGGTATGACAAGAAGTATTAAAATAAGAAATTTCTGGTGGTACTTGATAATTTGAAAAGTCATTATTGATGCAATCATTGCTATTGAACCCATTACTAAATCTTCTTTGTCGTCTTACCGACTGGTATTCACCATAATCCTTGAATAACTCATCTTCAGATTCGTCCTCACTATCGTATTGATAACAAGATGATCGTCTCAAGATGTTGTGGTTAATAGGATGGCCTTGGGCAAATCCCATAGCGTGCTTCCTATTAATGTTGTGACTAACAGATTGGCCTTGGGCAAGTCCTTTGACTCGAATCCTATTAGATCTTTTTCTATGATCATCGTCAATAGAGCTTGTGTTTCCTCTTTCGATGAATGACATCGAGCCAGGAGAAACCTTGCTCTGATACCACTTGATGCAGCAGAATACACGGGGACTAGATATCGTTCTAGTAGACAAAAGGAGCTCTCGAATCCACGAGAAAAATAGAACCTTGAATCCACAAGGAAGAGAAAATATTTTAATATTATTGATTGAATGAATAAAAATTATCTTTGCCATGAGACTTACATAGCTATTTATAATAAACTAAACCTAATACTTGTAGAAAAAGTAATTCTAAAATAATAAAATTAATAAATAATATATCAAAAATATTAAAACTAAAAATATAAAAACTCTTAAAATCTTATCCTACATCAGAGATTTGGACAAATCAAGCTCATAATTTTATTTTTTTTTTATGAGTGCAAAAATAAATTACATAATACTCACAACGATGTGGGTTTTACTTTTTGCGAGTATTCTACGATTCATTTATGTATAAATATTACACAAAATGTATGTATATATAATAATATTATTCCCCTCCTCCCCCTCCCAAAAAAAAAAAAAACCTTGTAAAGATTACAATATGATCTAGACATGTTTAGATTCTCTACATTTTATGGATGAAATGAAAAATCTCCAATTCATTATTAATGAATATGAAAAATCCTCATTTATCAAATATTTATTTAAACTAAAAGTTATTTTGAAACTGATTTTAAATTTTTTAATGTGTTCTATTTTTTTTTTAAATCAATAATATATATATATAAGAATTTATTAAAATATATTTTTAAAACACGTATTAAGAAATTTAAAATATTATATATTCTGTTTTAAATTACATGAAATAAAATTGGTACACATTTTAAAAATTTTAACATATGACAAATAAAGGGGTAATGAGAAAAGAACATTAACATCGGCATTGGCAACATAAATAAATAAAATAATAAAAAAAATTATATTAAAAAAAATGGTAGAAAAAAGAACTTCATTCCATAATATTGCATAAAGGATATTATATTAAAAGCATTAACAAAGTCTGCTAAACACTAAACAGTTCAAGAAGGCCAATAATGAAAATCCCTAGCAAACACCTAGCAGTACAAAAGATTAGAAAGACAAAGAGATGAAAAAACTACTCAAACCTACAAAACCATCACCTGCAAATATTAGAAGGATAGAGAAATGAAATAAACTACTCAAACCGTAACATTCTGTGTGTGTCAATTTCCGACCACACTGCCAACTTAGTATTTAGCTGCAGAGTACTGGCAGAATAGATGACACCTGGCTAACCTACAACAGAAAGAGAAGATTCTGGCGGTAGTTCGTCCACCCGGGGGCACTCCGACGATCAAGTCAGTATATCTCTCAAAGATAATCAATAGTGCTAATCTCACTGTTCAGTATATAAATTGCGTACCTTAGACCCATGGGGGTGCCTCCCTTTTATAGCCAACACAATCCTAGTCCCATTAAGAGCCTAGCTCTAATGGACTTAGGACTATTGCTCATCTTGGATTCCCAGTAAGATTGGGATAAACTCCCTAAGAGTCTTATCCTTATCCAACTGAAGTCTTCCTCCATTTTAGAACTCTTGTGCCTTATCCGCTTGAGAGGGTAATTTATGAGTAAATTGGGCCAAGCTGGGTAATAGGCCGTTCTATGGGCCATAGTAAGAAGGGCTTAGTAAGTGGACCGAAGTCCAGCTGTTAGCACGGTCCAAGTATGGAAGTAACCTAGCAAGGGTTAGCTCGGTCTAGGAATAATCATGGTCACCACACTCAGAGCGGTAACAGTTAGCTCGGTCATACCATATTGAGCTGAAGTATGTTGGGCTTTCCTCAAAACCTTGCTATTGGTTAGCTCGGTCTTGGCTCGTTGTGGTTAGTGCGGTCTCAGACAACCCAGTTGGAATATGTCAAACCGAGGTACACGCAGTAAAAGGAAGAACCGAGCTAGTGGGAGCTCGGTCTAGTCTGCGGCTTTAGCATGGCCATGTTATCTCGGTCGTATTGACATCCAACCATGGTAAAACCATCTCACTTGGTTTAAGCAATGAGGGGGGTGGTGAAGGATAAGCATTGTCTTTCAGGAATGTGATTCCTAGGAGGATTTTACATGGAGGAGTGAGATTCCTACTAGGATTGTGCCACACGGAACCTATAAAAGCTCATAGCATCACCTATGGAGAGGTAACACAACTTTGATTCTCGAATACACAGAGCTTTTTGTCTATTTGTCTATTTTGCTGACTTAGGCATCGGAGAGGTATCCGGCACAAACCCGCCAGCTAGCTCACGTTTGTGTTTTCAGGGAATAAAGCGACGTCATACGGAAGAGCGCAATCTTGATCAACAGAATTATACGAGGACAATATTTCGTGCTCGTACAATTGGCGCTGTCTGTGGGAACATCAGACAAAGAACAAAACCTCTTGATCAAGTTTCTCTCACTAATTAGGAGCAATGGCGCACAACGAAGATTTGCCGCAGTCCGCTATCGACGGACAAACCCCAGAGGGGGGTGGGAGGCGCGAAGGTCTGCCTTCCATCCCTCCCATGGCAGACTTAGAGCCCTCGCGACAGAACCCCCGAAGGGATGCAAGGAGGAGGCAGAACAACAGCCCCCGTCGCTCTCGTTCACAAAGTCTTGAAAGGCAGAGGCGAAGAATCGACCCTCAAGCTCTTGAGGATCGCGTAAAAGAGCAGGATGAACTAATAAGGAAGATGGCGGCGGATATGGAGGTCATGAAGTGCCAGATCAAGGGAAAATGGGTGGCGACAGGAGAGGGGCGTAAAGGCAACACGCCCCCTCGCCACTCAGAAGATCGCAATTGGCATACCACGCCATCACAAGCAGAGAGTAGGAGCCTCAGAACAGGCGACACTCAATCCAGGACTTCTAGAACTCGTCACTCCAAGTCTGAGAGGACGAGATCTGAGAGGTCAAACACAGAGGGAAGCACCTACCGGCCCTCACACACGCACCAGACATCATCCAAGCAGACAGAGTTACCTAGATTGTCTGACTTACGAACTGTGCTAGAAGAAAGGGCACGATGGAAGGAGGATGCCAGGGCGCGCGACCCACACAAAGTTTCTGCCCTTCAGCGGTTGGCTCCTCGGACACATAGAAGCGTCGAGGTAGGAATGCCAATACCGCACCCTGCTTACGAACCTACGAACAAAGCATTAGCAAGGCTACAGACCTCGCCGTTCGTTCCGGCAATTGAGAACGCGCCCTTACCTTCCAGCTTCCTGCAGGCCAAATTCACCACGTATGAGGAGAAGACGGACCCCTACTCGTACTTGAGCCACTTTCGCCAGGTTATGGCTATATATCGACGAAACGAGGCTTTGATGTGCATCCTATTCCCATCCAGCCTTGGCGACCTAGGATTAACCTGGTTTGAAAGGCTACCAGAATGCAGCATCGCCTCCTAGGCATAATTAGCAGAGGCGTTCGTGACAAGGTTCAGGACGAACACCAAAACGCCAGTGGAGATCGACCAGCTTCTCTCCATTGACATGGGCGACAAGGAGACATTAAGATCCTACAATAGTCGCTACTGGGAGACCTTCAACCAGATTGGGGATTGCCCTACCAATCTCGCCATCGCGCAATACAAAAGAGGTCTTCCAGTCGGGAATAGGTTGAGGGACTCAATCACCATGACGCCACCCCTCACAATGGAGGGCTTAATGAAGAGGGTACACCAGCACATTCGGGTGGAGGAGGATGGCGCCTGTGCTAAAACAAAGTCTGGTACAACTGCAGTACCAGACAAAAAGACCACGGCGAAAGTCAATACGGTAGAACGTCCAAGCAGAAACGGACGAGGCAGGCGAGACAATAGAGAGGACCAGGATAAAAGATGGTTGAGAGTTCGTACTACCATTGCCACGGTATTCAAAAAACCGATCTATCGGATTCTAAGCGAGATACGTGATGAACCTTTCGTCAGATGGCCAGCTAAGCTGGGAGAAGGGCAAAAGGACTACGACGAAAGATCCCGGTGCACCTTCCATAAGGAAAAGGGGCACCGCACTGAAAATTGCACACCATTGAGGCAGCATCTGGAGGAGTTGGTGGCAGCCAGTCTTCTGGACAAGTACATAGAAGGAGGGACGCAGCCAGCCCTCCAGGACCACAACAACCCAAACGGAATGCCAATCGACCCCCACCTTAAGGCGTGATCAACGTAATCCATGGGGTATTCGAACCTGAGCGTGTATGCGAGCTCAGGGGCATGATCAAGAAGGCTGAACACTTAAGGGAGGTACTAAGCGCCCAACCTACCATCAACAAGGGGAGAACAGAAGCCACAAACGTCATAGCTTTTTCAGATAGAGACTTGGCAAGGATATACTGCCCTCACAATGATGCACTGGTCGTCACTCTCCGAGTCAATAATTTTGACGTCAAGCAGATTTTGATTGACCAAGGGAGCTCATGTGAGATAATGTATTATGAAACATTCAAACAATTGAAACTAGAAGACAAAGACTTGGCACCTGCTGTATCTCCCCTGATCGGGTTCAACTCAATGCCAGAGTGGCCAGTCGGCAAGATAATCCTCCCAGTTAGAGCAGGAAGCATGACGAAACAAGTGGAATTCTGGGTATTGAAAGTGCCCTCCACTTACAACATAATCTTGGGAAAGACATGGCTGCATGCCATGAAAGCGGTAGCTTCAACCTACTATCAAGTAATGCGATTCCCCAACGAAGCCAGGGTAATTGAAGAGGTCTATGGAGACCAAATTGGTTAGCGCTGCCAAGGGGTTTGTTCAGATGGTGGAAGAACCAGAGAGCAATGAATTGTTCGTGGATGTTGGCAAAGCCGCTGAACAGAAGGCAGTGGAAGACTTGGTACAGGTAAGAATAGATGAAAAGAACCCGGATAAGTTCTTTTTGCTTGGCTCATCTATGTCCAGCACTGAGAGAATAAAGGTCATGGAATTCTTCACCTCTAACATCGAAGTGTTTGCCTGGACGCCGTATGATATGCCTGGCATTGACCTAAGCTTCATCTGTCACGGCGGGGCACAACCAACTTAGCTTTCTTGATGCGTATAGAGGCTACCATCAGATCATTATGTATGAACCAGACCAGGAGGTCACATCTTTTACAACGCCAAGAGGACTGTACTGCTACAAGGTCATGCCCTTTGGCCAAAAGAACGCAGGAGCAATATTCCAACGGATGGTCACCAAGATGTTTGAACCATTGTTAGGCAGAACAATGGAGGCTTACATCGACGACATGGTGGTCAAGAGCAAGGATAAGAATGACCATCTCAAGGACCTAGGTGAGATGTTTCAGATCCTGAAGAAGCACAAGCTGCACCTCAATGCGTCCAAATGTGCATTCGTTGTAGGATTTGGCAAATTCCTGGGCTTCTTGGCGACCAACCGAGGTATTGAGGCAGACCCCTCTCAGATCAAAGCAATTCAGGATCTGGAGAGGCCCAACTCAGTGAAAGAAGTGCAGCATCTCACCAGCATGGCAGCTGCACTCAACCGATTCATAAGTCGATCGTCGGACAAATGTCGACCATTTTTTCAAGCATTAAAAGCCAAGTTCGAGTAGGACGAAGAATGCGACCGCGCTCTAGAAAGCTTGAAAGAATATATGTCTTCTCCACCACTGCTTGTAACCCCAATACCTGGAAAAGAACTCTTTCTGTACCTGGCAGTTTCACAACACGTAATTAGCGCAGTGTTGGTCCGAGCGGAAGGAATCCAACATCTGCCCATCTTTTATGTCAGCAAGACATTATTAGGCGCAGAAACAAGGTACTTACCATTGGAAAAATTGGCCCTAGCCTTGATGATGGCCTCAAGAAAGTTGTCGCATTACTTTCACGCCCACACCATAGTCGTCCTCACAGCCTTTCCATTAAAAGCTTTGATTGAGAGGGCAAACTTTTCTGGGCAGATCCTAAAATGTGCAGTAGAGTTGGGACAGTTCGACATCAAGTTCCAACCCAGAATCGTGGTAAAAGCCCAAGCCTTGGTAGACTTTGTCGCAGAATTTACCCCAGGAAGTCATCATATCTGCCCAGTCGACGTGACTGATACAACCGAACTAGGGTTGGAAGTTGACGCCGGAATAGCACAACCCCTGGTGCAGGATACCCTTTCAGACCCTAAGGCAGACCAGAGTAAAGTAAGGGAGGAAGAAGCAAACCATGCTACACCAAGCCAAGACTCACCAGCAAATAAAGACTTGGTACAATCAGATAGCGAGGGGCAAACAGCAAGCATGGACATTGAAGAAAACACCAGCAACACTCTTGATCCCAAGGTATCATCTGATCCCTCCACTTGCTAGAAACTGTTCGTTGGAGAGATATGGAAGCTCTTCGTGGATGGAGCGTCTAACAGGCACGGTGCAGGACTAGGCATAGTCCTCATCTCACCAGATGGCCTAGTGGTGGAGCAAGCAATCAACCTTGGCTTCCCAGCATCTGTAGACACCTCATTTTTGACCGTCCTCAAGACCTGGACGTCACCGCTTGAACACTCGGTGATTATCCATGTTCGTGTTCGTTTGCAGTTCCCAGAGTTCTCGGCTACGCGCCTTGCCTCAGGACCTCCGAACTTGACCGTTTTGTGTCTGGTTTTGCACCAAACACTTGTGCTTTGCCTTGGAGGGGTAGGGAATGCCTTGTGAGGCATCCCCACACACCACCGGCAGTGGCTAGAGGCCACCGGCTGGTTGGTGTTGCCATCGGCACTATATTGTGCCGGTCGGCACTCTTTTGTGCCGGTCGGCAGTCAATTTTGTCAAAATAACAATTTTGCCTTGCCGACTACTGTGTAGTTGCTTTTTCAGATATTTTGAGGCGGCTGTATGCCATTGGCTTCTCCTCCATACACGTGTATGGAGGGATGCCTCTCTTGTTTGGCTTAGTGACTTGTCACGACCCAAACCCGGCCCTATGGGTTTAGTACCGTAACCGGCCAGTAATCCGAGATTACCGAAGGCCTGCTGAACAGTAATACAGTTGAAACAAAGTACAGGGCCTGGCGGAAGCCAATACAGTAAACAACTAGTGTCCATTGAGCTGTGAAAATCTGTATGCCAAAAACATTTTTATGCATTCATACAGTTCCAAACAGTACGGTCTATACAATCATATACAGTCATACAGTACAGGGATTAAACCCCTCTCTCAACAGTACAGTAAAACAGGTAAACAGTAAACAGTCTGAACAAAACAGTAGGAGACAAGTGGGGAAGACAAAAACACCCCAAGCCATGGCATGGCGTCTCGGAACCTCACAGTGAGGCACATTGGCTGGCTTGACAAAACTGGGGACTAACCCACGCTCCTAGCTCCGGTCTGGCTGCTGAGAACCTACATATATATATAACAGTGAGCTAAAGCCCAGTGAATAACATGAAGCGTAAAGAGGTTATGAATGAATGTCCTTACAGTACAGTAATGAAAACAGTTCATTAAACAGTAGTTCAGTCTTTCAGTATTTCAGTCAAACAGTCATATGTGGTACATCCAATAGCCTATAACAGTAGGTCCAAAAGGACCGGGCCTTGACAGACCCAACAGTAGTGATGGCCATCAATCAGTAAACAGTACGGTTCCACAAGGGAACCTACAGAGCTCTGTACCAGTATCAGTAAACAGTCTGCTAAGGATGCCACAGTACAGTTCACAATTCAGAACATACATTCATTCAGTAAATAATATCAGTTCGATAAACAGTTCAGTAAACAGTTTAGTTCAGTATTCAAAAGATAACCATTTTGAACATATCTTTACACATCTGTTACTCACAGAGATTGGACTAATAGCAGCTAGAGCGCGTCCCCGAGAGCCAACCCTAAACAGTTAACAAATGAACACACTCTAAGTTTAACAGTTGGGAAAGTACAATAATCAACTTCCTATTATGCCTCAGTGTGTTCTACATCTATATCCTCATTAAGATGCCTTAAACTAGGCCTAGGAATGCCTAGGATGGGATGAGGATGCAAAGATGTGCACAGAAAACAGTTTTAGAACTTTTTCAGAAAACAGAGTCCCGCTCGAGCGCACACTTCCCCGCTCGAGCGGACAGGCAAAAACGTTACCCGCTCGAGCGTGATTTCCTCCGCTCGAGCGGTCTGCAAAATATACTGGATGCATGAAAAACCCGCTCGAGCGTGAATATATCCGCTCGAGCGCACTGTACAAAGTATGCAACAAATACTGGGAGTTTGATTTCTCCGCTCGAGCGCAGATACCTCCGCTCGAGCGGACAACAGAAATCTAGAAAATCCAGAATTGTGTTTTAAATTCAAAACCAAGGTTTCAACCACCAAAATCGATCCTCTTGGGCCCATTTTCTGGAAAACTCTTTTAAACACATAGGATAACAAGTTTTTAAACCTCAATTTAAGAAATCAAAGCCCAAGGGTGTTTAATCAAACTCCAAAATCAAACCAATTTCATGAACCATGCTCAATCATGACATGCATGAGTTTCAAACCAAATTCAATCTTCAATCCTTGCTCAATTGAGCTCAAAAGACGGAAAACAAAGTGAAAACATGTACTAAAGCTTAGACATGAACATGCATGTACAATCAACCATGAATTCAACTCCAAACACACCAAAATGGCCATGCATGCAACAATTCTAGCATAATCCAACCTCTATGCACTAAATCATGGTTTAATCCTACAATGGAGCATGAACCATGCAAGATGAAGCTTAAGGGCAACAAGAAGATGGTGAATTTCCTTACCTAAGCCTCAATTTTTTGTCTAGAAGTTCAATTCATGCAAATACACTTCAATTTTCTTCAAGTCTTCAAACAAATCAACAAGAACAAGTCCCTCTCTCTCTAACTCTCTTCTTGGTCGGCTAACAACAAGAATAAGGGCTGATGAAGATGTTGGTCTAAGTGTGATAAGGTCAATATAATTAATAAACAATGTCCACTAATCATGGCAATATGGTAAATAAGCCTAAGTTCGTAATTAACTCAATTTAATTCAATTTAATCATTCCTAATCAATTTTCAGATAAATATATCATAAAATCACAATTATTATACCGATTCCAAAACATCAAACGGTTTCTAATTCGGCCGCCGATAAGGCCTTCAATTAGCAGTTTAAACATATAACTCAAACAGATAGTCAATAAATCAAACAGATAGGAATGCAATACAATAGGTTAACTCATTCAATTTCAGTTTCAGTTTCATTCAGTCTGTTCAGTAGTTCATCCAGTTCACTTATCAGTCATTATCAGTTCAGTTTAGCAGTAATCAGTAGATGATTCAGTGCTTTAACGGTAATCAGTACGAGGGTTGTTACAGTCTCCCCTCCTTATAAGGAGTTTAGTCCTCTAAACTCAAGTTACCTCCAGTCTGGAAGAAAACAGGATTCAGTGGAAACAGTTCTGGGTATCTCTTGGCCATGTCATCTTCCCTTTCCCAAGTGGCATACACACCACCATGGTTCTGCCAGTCAACTTTCACTAGCGGGATCTCTTTGTTCCTCAGTTTCTTGATCCGTCGGTTTACAATCTGTATAGGCCGTTCCTCGTAAGTGTAGTCATCACTCAACACTACTCGAGTAGGCTCAATCACATGGAATGGATCCCGAAGATAGTCTCTCAACATAGAAATGTGGAAGACGTTATGCATATGCTCCATTTCAGGAGGAAGTGCAACTTGATACGCCACCGGATTGATTTTCTCAATAATCTGATACGGCCCGACATACCGCGGCGCTAACTTGCCTTTGACTCCAAAACGAGTCTGGCCTTTCATTGGTGTCACTTTCACAAAAACGTGATCACCCACTTCATATTCTCGGTCTCGTCTTCTAACATCTGCATAACTCTTCTGTCTACTCTGTGCAGTTTTCAGTCTTTGCTGTATCAGTTTTATCTTTTCAGTTGTTTCATACACAATCTCGGGCCCAAGTAACGGCCCATCTCCAACTTCTGCCCAGCAAATCGGAGACCTACACTTTCTGCCATACAATGCCTCGAAAGGCGCCATACCAATACTTGAATGGTAGCTGTTGTTGTAGGTGAATTCAGCCAATGGCAAATGGTTTTCCCAGTTTCCCTGAAAATCAAGGACACACATTCTCAGTAGATCCTCTAAAGTTTGGATAGTCATTTCTGACTGTCCGTCTGTCTGAGGATGATAGGCACTACTCAGCCTCAATTCAGTACCCAATGCAGTCTGTAGGCTTTGCCAGAACCTCGATGTAAACTTCGAATCCCTGTCAGAAACAATAGACACAGGCACTCCGTGCAGTCTAACAATTTCATCAATATAGATAACAGCCAATTTGTCCGCATTATAAATTGTCTTGACAGGTAAGAAGTGAGCAGATTTGGTCAGTCTATCAACAATAACCCAAATAGAATCCATACCTTTTCTGGAGCGGGGCAATCCAACGATAAAATCCATCGTGATATGCTCCCATTTCCACTCCAATATGGGTAAAGGTTGCAGTAAGCCTGCGGGTCGCTGATGTTCCGCTTTCACTTGTTGGCAATGAAGACATTTTGACACAAAGTCGGCAATTTCTTTCTTCATTCCTGGCCACCAAAAATTCTGTTTCAAGTCTTGATACATTTTCGTATTCCCCGGGTGAATCGAAAACTTCGAATTATGGCTTTCATGCAGAACTCTTCTTTTCAGTTCAGTGTCACTTGGTACACACAGTCTATCTTGAAATTTCAGTACATTGTTGTCAAATTTGAATCCCGGTTTCGGTTTTGAATCCCTTTCTTCAATGATTTTCTTCAAGTAATCATCCGGTGGCTGTTTCTCCTTAATTTCTTCAATCAAGGCTGGTTGAGCAGAAATAGCAGCTAAGGTTCCACATTGTTCTTTCAAAACAACTTAAATCTCAGACTTTTCAAGGTCACAAAGCAGCTCTTTTTGTTCAGTCAGCAAACAAGCTAGATTGGCAATTGACTTTCGGCTCAAGGCATCGGCAACGGTGTTGGCTTTTCCCGGATGGTACAAAATCTGTAAGTCATAATCTTTGATCAGTTTAAGCCATCTCCGCTGTCTCATATTCAGTTCTTTCTGTGTGAAAAAGTACTTTAGGCTCTTGTGGTCGGTGTAGACTTCACATGTTGCTCCATACAAATAGTGACGCCAGATTTTTAATGCAAATACTACTGCGGCAAGTTCAAGATCATGGGTTGGGTAATTCTTTTCATGTGGTCTCAACTGTCGGGAAGCATAAGCAATAACTCTCCCATTCTGCATTAAAACACATCCCAAACCCTTATGAGAAGCATCACTAAAAATAGTATAACCATCCGTACCTGTAGGCAAGGTAAGAATTGGTGCAGTCACGAGTCTAGTTTTCAACTCTTGGAATGCTGATTCCCTGTGGTCAGTCCAGTCAAATGATATCCCCTTTTGTGTCAACTGAGTCAATGGTAAGGCAATTTTGGAGAAATCTTTGACAAATCTTCTGTAATATCCAGCCAGTCCCAAAAAGCTTCGGACTTCAGTCACATTGGTTGGTCTAGGCCAGTTCACTACAGCTTCAATTTTCTGCGGATCAACAGAAATTCCATCTTTGCCAACAACATGCCCCAAAAACATCACATGATCAAGCCAAAATTCACATTTAGACAGTTTAGCATATAGTTTCTGTTCTCTTAAGGTTTGTAGGGCAAGTCTCAGATGCTGTTCATGTTCTTTTACAGTCTTAGAATATATCAATATGTCATCAATGAATACCACAATGAAATCATCAAGGTATGGTTTGAAAATTCTGTTCATGAGGTCCATAAATGCAGCAGGGGCATTTGTGACTCCGAACGACATAACTAAAAATTCATAATGGCCATACCTCGTTCTGAAAGCAGTTTTCTCAATGTCCTCTGGTTTAACTTTCAGTTGGTGATACCCTGATCTGAGATAAATCTTGGAAAACACTTGTGCACCCTGTAATTGATCAAACAGGTCATCAATGCGCGGTAAAGGATATTTATTCTTTACAGTTACCTTGTTCAATTCGCGGTAATCAATGCACAGTCTCAATGAGCCATCTTTCTTCTTCACAAATAAAACAGGCGCACCCCACGGTGAAGTACTAGGCCTGATAAACTTCTTGTCCAGCAGTTCCTGCAATTGTACCTTCAGTTCTTTCAGTTCGGTTGGAGCCATTCTGTAGAGAGCTTTAGATAATGGCTGTGTACCCGGTACTACATCAACAGTAAACTCAATCTCCCTGTCAATCAAATCCCCTGGTAGATCATCTGGAAATACATCTGGGAATTCTCTAACTATAGGAATGCAATTCACATCAGTTTTAACATTATCAGTAGCAGATACAGTTAGTACAGAACACAGATATCCTTTACACCCCTTTCTAATCAGTTTGACAGCCTTTACAGAAGAAATCAGATATGGAGGAGGTACTACTCCAACTCCACTAAACACAAATTTGGGTAAACCCGGTGGACGAAAAACAACTTGCTTGGTCACACAATCGATAGTCACATGATATTTTTGTAACCAGTCCATCTCCAATATCACATCAAAATGATCTATATTCAACGGTAGCAAATCAATAAACAGATGCATATCCCCAACAATAATCTCACAAGCAGGATACATATATGCACATGTCATGGATCCCCCAATAGGTGATGATACAGCTAACAAGTAATTCATAGGTTCTAAGGGTCTATTCAATTTACGCGAAAAAGCATGCGACACATAAGAATGTGTAGACCCCGAATCAATCAATACATATGCATTCTGAGTACAAATAGAGAGGATACCTGACACAACAGTTTCAGTATTCTGAACATCTCTCGGTACTAGGGCAAATACTCGGCCCTGCCTCATAGGCTCTTTCCCGGTGGCTTTGGGGTTAGGCTTTGGTACTACATTTGATGCTGCTGCGCTTGGTGCAGCTTTACTACTAGCTGGTGGAGCAGAAGGGCAGTCTTTAATCCTGTGGCCCACCTTGCCACACCTGAAACAAGCTCCTAAAATCTGGTAGCAAACCCCTTTGTGCTTATTGCCACATACGGAGCAGGGTGAAGTAAATCCACTCCCTTGGCTGGGGCTAGTTATTGACCCCGTATTCTGTTTCTTGGTTGCAGGGTTGTGCTTGCCTTTCTTGAATTTGAAACCCTGTCTTTTACTGTGCCATTCAGTTGTTGGTGGTTCGGTTTGCTTCAGTGCTTCAATATTTGACTCAGCCATTAAGGCTCGATCAAGAACACCCACATAAGTTGGCAGTTTCAACATGTTTACTCTGTCAAGGATAGCAACATTCAGGCCGCCTTCGAACTTCCTGGCCTTTTTGTAATCGGTGTCCACCATATGCGGTGCATACCTAGCAAGCTCGGTGAACTTTGTTTCATATTCGGTGATAGACATTGTTCCCTGTCTCAGTTGTTCAAATTCTGTTACTTTTCTATCCCTGACACATTGGGGAAAGTATTTTTCAAAGAAGGACTCCTTGAACTGAGCCCAAGTCATCACAGTGTTTGTGTCACGGATCGACATCCACCACCTTCTGGCTTCTTCCTGCAATGTAAAGGTGGCTAACAAAACTTTGTGTGCTTCTGAGCACGGAAAAACTTCAAACAACTTTTCTGTTTCAAGGACCCATGCTTCAGCCTTTAGCGGTTCTAAGCCTCCTTGAAAGGATGGCGGTTTCATCTTGCTGAATTTATGAGTCAGTGCAATGATGTCCACCTCATTAGCATTCACATTCTGTACATTTGGTGCATTCTGTTCCGGTTGAACCGGAGGAGGAGGAGGTGGTTGTTGGTTCTGTTGTCGATCCAGTCTTTCAATTACCAGTCCCATCATTTGTTCAAGTCTGGCCATTCTGGCCTCAGAGGATGATGATTCAGTTTCATTTGCGGTGTTTGCATTATCCATTTCACTATAAACAGTTATGACAGTTATCATTATAAGCAGTTATACATTTAAACAGTTTAACATTTTCACATATATTCAGTCAATCATAAGCACACACTTTTCAAGTTCATGAGATGCCCTAATTACTTTTCTAGGACACCCTATAGCTCGTTTGGACACGTGCGTGCGGTATAACTCGTGGTTAAGTATCGCTCTGATACCACTCTGTCACGACCCAAACCCGGCCCTATGGGTTTAGTACCGTAACCGGCCAGTAATCCGAGATTACCAAAGGCCTGCTGAACAGTAATACAGTTGAAACAGAGTACAGGGCCTGGCGGAAGCCAATACAGTAAACAACTAGTGTCCATTGAGCTGTGAAAATCTGTATGCCAAAAACATTTTTATGCATTCATACAGTTCCAAACAGTACGGTCTATACAATCATATACAGTCATACAGTACAAGGATTAAACCCCTCTCTCAACAGTACAGTAAAACAGGTAAACAGTAAACAGTCTGAACAAAACAGTAGGAGACAAGTGGGGAAGACAAAAACACCCCAAGCCATGGCATGGCGTCTCGGAACCTCACAGTGAGGCACATTGGCTGGCTTGACAAAACTGGGGACTAACCCACGCTCCTAGCTCCGGTCTGGCTGCTGAGAACCTACATATATATATAACAGTGAACTAAAGCCCAGTGAATAACATGAAGCGTAAAGAGGTTATGAATGAATGTCCTTACAGTACAGTAATGAAAACAGTTCATTAAACAGTAGTTCAGTCTTTCAGTATTTCAGTCAAACAGTCATATGTGGTACTTCCAATAGCCTATAACAGTAGGTCCAAAAGGACCGGGCCTTGACAGACCCAACAGTAGTGATGGCCATCAATCAGTAAACAGTACGGTTCCACAAGGGAACCTACAGAGCTCTGTAACAGTATCAGTAAACAGTTTGCTCAGGATGCCACAGTACAGTTCACAATTCAGGACATACATTCATTCAGTAAATAATATCAGTTCGATAAACAGTTCAGTAAACAGTTTAGTTCAGTATTCAAAAGATAACCATTTTGAACATATCTTTACACATCTGTTACTCACAGAGATTGGGCTAATAGCAGCTAGAGCGCGTCCCCGAGAGCCAACCCTAAACAGTTAACAAATGAACACACTCTAAGTTTAACAGTTGGGAAAGTACAATAATCAACTTCCTATTATGCCTCAGTGAGTTCTACATCTATATCCTCATTAAGATGCCTTAAACTAGGCCTAGGAATGCCTAGGATGGGATGAGGATGCAAAGATGTGCACAGAAAACAGTTTTAGAACTTTTTCAGAAAACAGAGTCCCGCTCGAGCGCACACTTCCCCGCTCGAGCGGACAGGCAAAAACGTTACCCGCTCGAGCGTGATTTCCTCCGCTCGAGCGGTCTGCAAAATATACTAGATGCATGAAAAACCCGCTCGAGCGTGAATATATCCGCTCGAGCGCACTGTACAAAGTATGCAACAAATACTGGGAGTTTGATTTCTCCGCTCGAGCGCAGATACCTCCGCTCGAGCGGACAACAGAAATCTGGAAAATCCAGAATTGTGTTCTAAATTCAAAACCAAGGTTTCAACCACCAAAATCGATCCTCTTGGGCCCATTTTCTGGAAAACTCTTTTAAACACATAGGATAACAAGTTTTTAAACCTCAATTTAAGAAATCAAAGCCCAAGGGTGTTTAATCAAACTCCAAAATCAAACTAATTTCATGAACCATGCTCAATCATGACATGTATGAGTTTCAAACCAAATTCAATCTTCAATCCTTGCTCAATTGAGCTCAAAAGATGGAAAACAAAGTGAAAACATGGACTAAAGCTTAGACATGAACATGCATGTACAATCAACCATGAATTCAACTCCAAACACACCAAAATGGCCATGCATGCAACAATTCTAGCATAATCCAACCTCTATGCACTAAATCATGGTTTAATCCTACAATGGAGCATGAACCATGCAAGATGAAGCTTAAGGGCAACAAGAAGATGGTGAATTTCCTTACCTAAGCCTCAATTTCTTGTCTAGAAGTTCAATTCATGCAAATACACTTCAATTTTCTTCAAGTCTTCAAACAAATCAACAAGAACAAGTCCCTCTCTCTCTAACTCTCTTCTTGGTCGGCTAACAACAAGAATAAGGGCTGATGAAGATGTTGGTCTAAGTGTGATAAGGTCAATATAATTAATAAACAATGTCCACTAATCATGGCAATATGGTAAATAAGCCTAAGTTTGTAATTAACTCAATTTAATTCAATTTAATCATTCCTAATCAATTTTCAGATAAATATATCATAAAATCACAATTATTATACCGATTCCAAAACATCAAACGGTTTCTAATTCGGCCGCCGATAAGGCCTTCAATTAGCAGTTTAAACATATAACTCAAACAGATAGTCAATAAATCAAACAGATAGGAATGCAATACAATAGGTTAACTCATTCAATTTCAGTTTCAGTTTCATTCAGTCTGTTCAGTAGTTCATCCAGTTCACTTATCAGTCATTATCAGTTCAGTTTAGCAGTAATCAGTAGATAATTCAGTGGTTTAACGGTAATCAGTACGAGGGTTGTTACATGACTAAGCTTACAAGATTGCCTCCTCTATAAGAGGAGGCCTTGTCTCCCTTGCTTCAAGGTTAGAAAGATTGGAGAGGAGAAGGAAGAGCTCTGGTTTTTAGGGTTTGCTTTGGTGTATTTAACCTATATCTATATCTGTTCTTCTCTTACCCTTGTGTGTGTTTGTGTCTCATTATTGCACACAAGCACATAGTATTTCACCTTCCCTTGGCTACTGAGGTTCCAAGAGGTTGTCTTGGAGGTTTTTGGCTGGATTTGAGCTCAAGGAAGCAACAACATCAACTCTTGTGAAGGTGGTCAACAAGGGTGAGAAACTCCCCCTTTTTACCCCATTTTGCACTCCATTTTTGCATAGCTTAGAACTGTTTTTGTGCTTAGTGATTAACACATAAAAGTTCTATTTTTTAGTCCTCTTTATTGTCTATTAAGAGTATTTTGTGCTTTGGGGAAGTTTGGCTACCCTTAGGCCTTGAAAAGGCCCATTTTTGTGCTATTTTGTTGAGATCCGGGAT
Organism: Camellia granthamiana; assembly: GCA_036172215.1. Classification (NCBI taxonomy): domain Eukaryota; kingdom Viridiplantae; phylum Streptophyta; class Magnoliopsida; order Ericales; family Theaceae; genus Camellia; species Camellia granthamiana. The sequence continues at coordinate 65,503,349 of CM069911.1, read as the reverse complement.
TTTGGTGTTTGGGTCTCTTTACCACTGAAATCTTGAGGGATTTCAGTGGTGGAGATGATGCCTTGAAGTCCCAAGAAGGAGAGGGCCACCCCTTCTCCTTGATGTCCTTGAAAAGGGCAAGTTTTGCCTCTTGAGGGAGCATTGTGCTTGAGTGTGTATTGAGCATGTATGGACTGTTATTCATGCTTAGGATATCATGATTTAACATTGCTATGTGTTGGTTTTGGTCCCTTATGCATGCCTAGCATACTTGCCATGTAATGCCTTGTATTGCCTTAACATGCCTTAGGTTGTTAGCCCTAATTCGAGCATACTTTAGGCTTAGACTTATGAATGTTTTGTGCTTATTTTGACATGTTTTAGTTCTGTCCATAGTCATTTGGGTTGATCTTGGCATGCATTATATAGCCCCTTTGCATTTTAGGCTTGCTAGCCTTTGAGCATGCATGTGTAGCATGTGTTGCTTACCTCATTTTGATGGTTTGGAACCATCTAGCATGTCATTTCAGTCCCTTTGGTGTGCTTGTATGCTTGCCTTAGTCGCTTCTTTAATGCTTTAAAAGCATGTATTGAATGCTCCATGTTTTGGTCATTGTACATGCCTTTGGTTTCAAGCCTCTTAGATGCCATCTAAGTAGCCTTTTGGCTTTGTTTTAACATGCTAAAAACCTGTTTTTAGTTGTTTAATGCATGCCATAATTGTCTTGCATAAGTATAGTTCAATGCCTCATTGACTTGCTTTAAGTCTTGGACCATTTGCATGCTTTGTTTGGTCTATTTTGAGTTGGTTTAGCACCATACTTTGACATGATTTTAGAGCTCATGTTGCATGCTAATCATCCATGTTGTCTCCTTTCAAGTGTGCTTGAGAGTGGTTTGTTTAATGCCTAAGTTGTGTGCCTTAACATGTGTACATGTGCATGTGTGTTTAGCTCTCATACTTAGCATTTTGGCTACTGATTTTAGGCCTAGTTAGAGTTGCCTAGGTCATGTTTAAGTCCATCTTTTATTTGGTTTGCATGCTTGCCTTGCATGTTTGCTTGTATGCTTACATAAGCGCTTTGCATTGTCCATATTGCATGCTAGCCAACATGCTTAGGATTCCATTGCATTGACATGCATGCTAGGCCTCTTGAGATAAACATGATAGAGGTTCGGCACCCTTGTTTGTTTATATGGTTTGCATGCATTTGAAATTGAAAGTGTACATTTGGTTCTTTGGGCCATCATGCATGGAAATGCGTGATTGGTGGCCCGAGAATCGAGGCACATCCTCCTTTGAGTCATTAACATGATAAGGAATGTGTTTGATGCATAAATTTCTGGAATTACATTGCCATGCAAGTTTTTGCCCTCTGCTGCTGTGAGTTGCAGGTTCTGCAGACATTCAGTGCCGACCGGCAGTATTTAGTGCCGACCGGCAGTCAATAGATGGCCGGTGGATGAATTCAGTGCCGATGAGCTCAATTCACTACCGATGGAAGTTCCATTCAGCCGGTAATGATCCCCAGTGTTCAGAAAGGCATCCCTGAGACTTTGGCAGTTTTCAGAGGAGTAGAGCAGGGAAAACAGAGGCAATCTAAGCATGGCAGTGCAATTCCGAGCAAGTTCCGAGCATGCGTTGCATCTGGCCCTCATCTCGAGGCAGTTTACTGCTTTAATTAGATTAATTAATTTATTTGATTAATTTAATGGGTTTGTAATATTTAATTAGCTTGCGTAGTTAATTAATTTGTATATTCTTTTGGTCCCTCCGAGCGAGGGCAAGTCTGTAATAAGTGTGGGTGAGTGGTGTGTATGTCTTCCAACCCCCACTTCTTTCTCCCTTTTATTTACCTGCTTTGAGGTAGATTAGGGCACGTTTATTTTAGCATACCTTATGCTATGCATGCGTGCATCCATGCATTTGTTTACATGCACCGGGCTCGGTACATCATGCTAACTGCATCGCTATTTCAAACCTAACTTGAATACGTGCATCAAGTGATTGCATCTCACATGCCAGTTCTAGATTAGCCGAGCCTACTCTAGGTTGCATCTTTGCATGTGTTGCATTAGCCATTTTCAACATGAACTAGGTCATACATGTTTGCTAACTAGTTTCTTGTTTTGGCACGGAGTACTAGGTAAGCTTTTATGCTTTAGCATATCGCATGCGTGTGAATGTTGCCATGACAGCATGCTTACCATGTGGCTAGATGCTTAGATGATATAACTGTTTGAATGCCTGTGGATGGAGGCTGGATTGCTTGAGTTGGGAAAACTCGTTGAAACCCGTGTTTTAGCCTACTTGCGAGTAGCAAATTCCAAAGCGTTTTCCAAACAAACGGATATGCAATGTTTATTTCCAAATTAGGCAATCTAGTCTATACTTGTTTGCTGTGCGCATAACATAGTAATTCTAGGCCAATAACCGGAATAAGAACGCATAACGTTTTCAAAATTGGATATCACGGTTAGTAGAGGCCGGTCTTCAAACCGGGCGAGAGGGGGTGCTCATAGCTGACCTTCCCCGATCGTACCCAAGTTCCCGAGCCAAGACCACTTTGGTGATGACGGACACGTGGCCTTCGGCACTGAGTCAGGGTTTCCTAAATTTCCCATTTTAAAAAAATATTTAGGTGGCGACTCTGTATCTGGCAAAGCAGTCCATGTTTGGCACTTCTTTCAAAAAAAATCTGTTTTTCTCAAAACGATTTGCCGGATTTGGACTCTTTGGTTCAAGATTAAGAACCGTGACACAAATCGAGTCCGAACTGTAGCGAGGTCCCCCGCAGACGTGCTACAGTTTCTGGCGACTCTGCTGGGGATTTTAGAGAGCTTGACTCGAACTCGTGATATCCTGTTTTGACTACACTTATGTGTTTCTTTACATTGCATGTGCATTGGTGCGCCTAGGACACCGTGTTGGCCATCTGCTATTCCTGAGCGGTTTGCCGGAGGCTTGTCTTGTCAAGGCATGTCCATAAGGCTGACCGGTTGCGGGCTCTGCCAGTATGGGAACACAAACCCCGGTTTTACCGGGGCACCCTTTTCGACCATTCGACCTAGTGCATATCGGAATCCATAGTGACCATTCCAAACTAGGACAGGTTGCTTACCCGATCATAGGTTGTTTGAGACCGCTGCGTGCGTAGTGAAACCCTAGCTCTTGACAAAATAGGACAGGGAAACCCTATCCCAACATAGGGGTGTATTGGCTCTCATTTATTTGCTATGTGCTTTTAGAGTGTATCTCTACAGGGAATGCATATACCAGTTTGCAAGTTTGAGTATCCGGCCTGAGGGCACCAGCATCAGTGTTGTTGAGAATCAGTTATGCTTGCGGGTATCAGTTCAGTGTTGAACAGTGATTCTGGGGAACAGTGATCAGTAGTAGAGTGCAATTGTCCAGCTACACCCGTGTTTGATCTGTTTGGGGCTGAAATACTGCTTGTTTCCCGTTCAGTTCAGAAAATCAGAAAGTTGATCCAGGATAGCTAGTGTCTCAGCATGACGCAGAATTCAGAAGAGATTGTGGTCATGGCGGCCGCATTGGATCAGGGGATCACCCTACACAGCGAAACTACTGTTGATATGCCACATCCACCCAGATCGCCGGTTGCGCACCCGGTTTGGGCCCCTCAGCTATATCAGGCTCGTGAGCCTACTACTTTTGAACTAATGGGGATGATAGGAGATCTCCAGAGGTCTGTGGCGGATCTCGCCTATGGGATGTCAGCTTCACCGCCAGTCGCACCATATGCCGGGAGCTTTGTACCTCAGGAGCCCCCCGCTGTTGGGGCGAATTGTGATTGAACTGAGTCAACCGGAGATGGCCTCCAACCATGGCAACGATGCACCAATATCCACCCAAACCCTCAACCAGGCCGAGGCCAGGAGTAAAGATAAGATGAAGGCAGATGCCGACCCTATCGAACAGCTGTTGTGGGCGGTCGAGGCTTTGAAAGCCGGGGGGATAAACAAGCAACAGGTATCTGCAGTTGTGACAAAAGCTGTGGAAGACGCTTTCCCCACCCCGCCTGAGGGCAGTTCCAGTCAATCGGAGAACCGGGATAGGCCCCGTCATGCCAAAAAAGTTCTTCCCGCTCCCAACCTTGCATCCGGGAAGGATCAGAAATCCAAGGCCGCGCCCGCCGATCCGTTCGCTAGTGCATCTAACAAGAGTGCTCAGGCTCCGAAGTACCTGCCCCGAGGGCACAGGGTCTTCCATCCTCTCTACATGCCTTTGTCTAGGGCACTTCTGATCTTGGCCAAAAAGGGGCATCTTACACCCCTCGATCCCAGGCCCCTCCCCAAACCCCTTCCAGCAGGCCATGATGCCACTCAGTACTGTGCGTACCATCAGCAGATTGGTCATGCTACTGATAATTGCTTCCGCCTCCGTCATGAGGTACAGGATTTGATTGACAACAAGGTTATCCTCCCGCCTACCTCGGTGAAATCAGTCACTACAGAATTCTTGGATTTTGAGGACACAGATACCGAGGACACAGATACCGCGAGTGTGTGATTAGAAAGGTGAACCGCCTGCGGGCAGTGTTTGGAGCATTTTTGGATGTAGCGTTTGGCACGCATTTTTGAGCATCGACCAATACTAGTTTTGTAAATTCTGACTTGGGTGTCGAGTCAGTCTGTTGTTTTGTTTTGAGTCTGTCTCTCTGTATTGAGTCAGTCTTTTTGCTTACAGGGTCTGTCCTGTTGTAATGAGTCAATCCCTTTTGTATAGAATACCAGGTGATTCCGGGGTTGTTGCCTCGAGCACCGCTTTACTTTGTAATTACCTGTTTTGTTTTCCCTTTGAGTCTGTCTTAGTTAAGGAGCCGGTTGCAATCAGGGTTTTGGAATGAAACAGCTGCGGCTATCCCATTTTCGTGCTTGCTTTCAGTTTGAGCTAATTGTGCCGGGAGATGTGAATGGAACGACAGTACATTCTACCTACTCTCTTGTGCCTTGAACTCGTTGTAACGACCTAAGTTTTTCAAAAAACTTTTTTTCGTACACTGCGGTGATAAAAACGAAGAGGAAGGAATTCCTCGGGTTTCGCAAAACTTTGATCAAAATTGAGAGAAAGAGAAACATGTTGAGCTTTTAATGAATGAAATCATGCATGTCAACGTGAGTACTGAGAAGGACCCTGGCTTGATCCAGACTGGTTCCACACTATCTTTAGCGTAGGCGACGTGTCGCTTTCTTAAAAACTTTCAAAAATAAAATGTTTTGCGCAGTCCTGTGAAGACCTGTGTGGAATCGCTCTTGAGATTGTGCAGCCTAGGACCGCTCTCAGCCTCAAGGTTCCATCTATCTGTTTCGAACCTGGAATCCGTTCAGAATGTCCAAGCAGTCAAATGCCCGTGTGGCCCAATTTGAAGCAGCCCTCGAGCAAGAGGCATCAAAGTCAGATCAAGAAGATCAGATCCCACCAGGCGAGGCTTGTGAAGCAACCGTGATGGACCTTTCTGCAAGTCAACACAACAGTCACTCTCTTGGATATAGAGGGCTTCGATTTCAAAACCATTTGGCATGGACTTGCTACACTTTTACCCTTTGAGAGTCTTGCTGGGTCGAAAACCCAGAAGGGCGATCCAGGCAAAAGTTAGAGCAAAGAAAAGAAAAGAAAGCAAAAAAATACAAAATACAAAAAATGCAAAAGAAAAAAAGAAAAAGAGCAAAAGAAAAAAAAGAAGAAAAAGAAATAAAAAATCAAAAAATTGAAAAAGAAAAGAAAACATAGCTCGCAAGGTCGAAAACCTGCAACAGGCACCTTGGCAAAAATTAGAGCCTAAACAGTGAAGGTTAAAATACCCGAGTGTACCTTAACCGGAACTACGTAAGGCTTGATTCCCATGTTTGGGATACGTAGGCAACTTCATCTTGAAGTCCAGCCCCCAACGCTTTCATAGCGTCTCGGTCCATGCAATGGTTTTGATCACCTTCGCCTCCTGTGAATTCGATAGTTCGGTTGTGACAATCGAAATTATGCAGCCAGCTTCCTCTTGAAGTCCAACCACCAACACCTTCCAGGTGACTGTGTCCATATATTGATTCAGACCGTCTTCGTCTCCTCCGTGTCCGAGGATCCGATCGTCATCAACAAGGACTGGCTTACAGCATGCTGCAGCATCATCCAAACAAGGGGCAACGTTCCGTTGCCATGCATTGTCATAAGTTGCCCTAAGTTGTCATCCAAACTAGGGGCAACTTTCAGTTGCCTTGCCCCTCCTTTAAGCAAGGGGCAATTTTCCATTGCTTCTGATCCGAGGTTGCGCATCTCGAGGGTGAGTTCGTGCTCGTTGGGCATTGATTGCTTGCAAAAATAGTTTTTGAAAATTTTTACTGAGGTTGACTATTTTCTCGAAAACTATTTCATTTTCCAAAACTGGACCATTTTCTTAGACTCAAAAAGGAGGATTTTCAGTGCTCAAGGCCTGATTGGCATGATTTTCAAATCAAAAACTGAACAAGTGTGTTAATCCGACCCTCACTTTTGGTCAAAACTGTTTTAGGAAGAAAACAAAAAAATGGTCAAAGTAACGAACTAGGGGCACAGTTGAGTCAGGTCTTCTATCTTTCCCCTGCCAACACACTTGCCCGAGAGGCACCCTATCTACCAGAAGAAGTGGCTGGGAGCTAGCTGTATCGGGCGTGAACCCGCAACCTCTCATTTACCCGTCAACCATGCCTGGGGAGGGATTGAAAAATGAGAGAATAAAGAATAGAGAGGTGTAAGTCGAGAGAAAAAGTGAGCAAAAAGGGTTTTGTGAGAAAAACCGAGCCTGAGGGCCGAGTGATGTGAGTATCGCAAATCAGAAAGGGTGGGAATAATACCCGGAGGAACTGGCTCCTCGAGATCTGAGGTCTTTTGTAAGCACGTCCGTGTGTCGTGTCTTTTGATTTGTCGGTCTTGCTTTTGGCTTCGAGTCTTTTCCGAGCATGTCTCGTTATGTCAGGTCGTGTGCCTTTGTTTCTTTGTTTGAGTCTGTCTCGCCGTGTCCTGTGGTAGGCTCGATACCGCCGGTCGTGAAACCCTTCCTTACTTCGAAAAGATCATTTGTGCTCTGAATGCTGTGTCATTCTCTACATTTGTGTGAGGCAGGAGAAGGAAAGGGATGATTTGGGACATCCGGATGTGTTTCAACTATAACTGTTTCAGCTTTCGTGTCCGTCTTGTCAGATTGGGCTGTTGATTCAGAATTTGTTGTATGCAGAATGGGCCGAATGCTGCGTTCCGGGTTGCGTAGAGATCAATCCCCAGCAGATTAGTCCCTAGCAGAGTATGGGCTGTGTGTCCAGTTTTGAGCAGTGGTTCGTATGTGTTGTGTTGCTGTTTAGTCAGTTGGTTATCTGATTATTACAGTGCAAGTGTTCAATTGTCAGACAACAAATCATTTTCATTTACATTTGAGGTGTAATATGAGGCAATGCAGTGCAAAGTATGAAATATGCAGATATATACAAATGTAACACTTTTTCAGACAAAAAGTTTGTTCCATTTCATATCATCTCTTCAAGTACACAGTTTTAGAAACAAAAATCTGCTCTGGGCAGTACAAGGTAATCTAACTACCAAAAGAAAAGAGAAAAAAAGAAAAGCAAAAAATCTGCAACAGCATCCATGGCCTCGCGCCTAAGGATCCGTTCCTCGCCCTCTTCCTGGGCAGAAGCCCAGGAGCATCATCAGGAGCATCGCTGTCTGAGTCTGAGCCCGAGCTGTCCCCGGTCTCCTCCGACGACGACCCCGCCTCCGCCTCCGTCTCTGCCTCAGACTCGTCGTCTGGAACTAGAGCCTGTGAGCTGCTCCCGACGTAAGTGCGCCCCCCTCTGGTACGGGGATATATCCTGCCATCCCGAGTAGAAACGGGAGGTCCAGCTGGAGCACCGCCCACCGGAGGAATTTGGAAGGGAGGCTGAAAAAAGCATGAAAGGCAGATGCATCAGTACATGCCGTGAGCAGTTAATCAGCGCAGAATGCAGTGTATGAGTACAGTATATGCGTGCCGTGAGCAGTGAATCAGTGTAGAATGCAGTGTATGAGTACAGTGTATGGATGCCGTGAGCAGTTTATCAGTGCAGAAGGCAGTGTATGAGTACAGTATATGCATGCCGTGAACAGTGTATCAGATGTGGTGTTGTGCATCGGATTATGTAAAGCAGACTGTGTATGGTTTGAGGCTGCGGTCAGAAAGAACATACCGGAATGCTGTAAAAGGCTAAGAGGTCGAAGGTCCGCTGCAGCATCCCCGTCATGGAGGCATTCATCTCCAGTAACTGCCGGGTGTACTCAGAAGACGCCTGCAAGAGAATCAGATGCATCAGTATTCTGTGGAATATCAAATAAACTGAAATGAAATGACTGTACAGAAATGCAGTAATACATACCGGAGGCAAGTCGGGGACACCGACGAACTCATGATCAGCCGGTGGAGGGGCGAAGGGGATCTGATAGGTCGCCCCACCCTGCCCTCGGAAAGTCAATGAAGCGGGCAGAGCAGGCCAACCTGTCCCTCGCCCCCGCTAAACTCCGCCCCTACCGCGGACTCGAGCCCTCCTCGGCGCTCCTCCTCCAGCTCCTGCTCCAGCCGCTGGCGCCGCTGGTCTCTCTCTCTCTGCTCGGCGACCACCGCTCAGAGGCCGCATGATGAAGGTCCGGACGTACTCCGAGTAATCGCCCTCGCCTCTGTAGCTGTCTGCCTCCCAGCCGATGGTGTAGTCCGCCATCTGCTCAGCAGTGAAACGCTCGGTATCCCGCATGTGCTCAGGAGGGTGCACCGGGACTATCTGCTCAGGTAAGCCCAGGGTCTGGCGCAAGAAGCGCTCACCCAGGTACCAAGCCCGACAGACCGGGCCCTCCAGCAAAATTCGATAACGCGAGGTGTCAACGGCACCGGCAAACCGATCCCGTATCATCGCTGGCAGAGCAGCCCAAGGCTGCCAGGTGATCTGAAATTGAAATACAGTTGGTTATCTACTGGTATTGCAAATATACAGCGGAAAAACGAAGCTTAAATGAACTGTAAGTAAAAACATACCTCGGTAGGGGTGATGGTGTCGAAATAGCGGCGGAAAAAGCTGAATGTGTCGCGAGGCCGCCGAGTGCACCTCCCATCGTAGCGGCGCGAGAAGGGAACGACTAGAGGAGTCTCCGTCTCCGGCACTGGCTCCAATCTGGGGAAGTAGGCATAAACCCACAACTGCAAGGTGAATACCAGTACATTTATCAGATAAAGCAGAATACAGAGTAAAGCAGAAATAGCAGAGCCGTGTGTTGTGCAGTATATTTTGCAGAATGTACAGTGTGTGCAGTCAGTGTAAAGCAGAGTATGTGTGTGCCGTGTGTACAGTATACAGCAGGTGTAAAGCAGACTACAGTGTGTGCAGTGTGCAGAATACAGAAAGTATAGAGCAGAAATGTAAAGCAGAGGAGAAGACGTACCTCCCAAGCTCGCCAGTAGCCTCTGAGCAACTGCCTGCTACCACGGGAGACCGAGCTCATGTACCCGTAAAGAGTGGCCAGAGCGGCGCCACCCCAGTCATAATGCAAGATGTGTCGGACGTCCACCAGTGCGCTGAGTAGGCAGAGAGGCACAGTGTTCGCCCGGTCGGCGAAGAGGGTGGTCCCTAGCAAACACATCAAAAAGCCGCGCACATACTGCTCTACGGCCGCCTCGGTCATCGGAGCCGCCGCCACCAACGCAGGCTGCACTCTGAACTGCACCTCGAACCAAGAGTAGCGGACAAAGCCTGGACGAGCAAGAGGTGGCGCCTCGCCAAGCAAATAGATCTGAGCGGCGGTCCACTCGTCCATATCGGTGTCAAAGGGGATCGGATCACCCCCCACCCCGATGCCTGTGAGCATCGAGAAGTCGTAGGGAGTCATCGTCATGTCTCCCGCCACGGATAGGTGGAACGAATCGGTGGTGTCCCACCACCTCTCTGCCAGGGCAGCTAGAAGAGGCCTGCAGGCAGTAAGTCGGGTCAGCCCCCTGCAGAAAGCGCCGAAGCCGGCATGGTCCACGATACGTCGAACCGCCTCGGGAAGCTCCGCGTACCAATCTCGAGCAGCGACGTTCCCATACCCACGGATGGTATGGGAGTCTCCCTGTTTTCAAACAAATAGTTGCAAAGCAATGTGAAATGTACAGTTCTAAGGAAACGTGTTAAATTCGATACAAATCTAGCATGCGTGCAAGTTTTTCAGATTCAAACAGATACCGGGTGCCGGTGCGCCTACGGTGGACTATAGTGTTTGATGCGTCAGCCTGTTTTGAGTAAGTGCAATGTAAACATGGTGCACGTGTGCACATTTTTCAGATCCAAGCAGATATCAGGTTTCAGTGTACTACGGTAGACTTCGGCCTGTGATGTGTCAGTATGTTTGTGAGGATCAGCATACAGATATGGTGCATGTGTGCACATTTTTTAGATTCAAGCAGATATCGGGTTATAGTGTGCTAGTAGGTGAACTACAACGTATGATGTGTCAGCGTGTTTTGTGTGGTTCAGTGTAAATACAGCATACAACATGTTTTCAGATTCAAATAAGTACCGGGTGTCGGTGAGTTTGCAGTAAAATACAGGGTGTGCTGTGTGTTTGGGTGGTTAAGGCTAGTGTAGTGTGTGTACATGTATCCGTCTTAAACAGATATCAGTTGCAAGTATGATTGCGATCAACTACAGTGCACAGCATATCAGAACGAAGCAGTTAAAGAACAGATTCAGCTATGGCAGTTAACAGTTCTACATTGCAGAAAGTAAAACAGAGAAAAAAATGTTACCTCGGAAGCGCCGAAGGATAGGTGAGAGGTCGGCTCGCGCAGGAGAAGCTCCGGGTCCAGAGCCCTGTCGAAGCCGCGGAAATGGCGAAGACCATCCGGAGGTAGGACGTGGATCACCGGGCGGTAGGTCACCGGGTCGAAAGGACGCTCGCTCAACGGGAGGAGCTCGACCCCGGGATCCATCTCGTGATCCGGGGGAGTCCCGACGTGTGGAACATCGTCAGCCATGGCAATGGTAGTGAAAAAGTAGCCGGAAAAGGAAAATCGGGCCGGAATGTGAAGGGTCAACCAAAAAGTCAACCCCGAGAGGGTCGAGAAAGGCCGGGAAGGTCGGAATGTGAAAAGGCACCGAAATGAAGAGGAAATCGAGGGGAACAAGTCCCGAAAAAGCGGAAATAGCAAAAGATGCTCCGAAATGAAATTTCGATCGGTCGAAAATGTCCGAAACGCGAAGGAAATCGCGAATCCGACGACGAACCGAGCCTAAAACGCGAGAAAATGCGAGGATCGAGGGCCGAAAATACTCTAGAGAGAAGGGGGAGGGATTTTCGGCGCAAGGGAAGTGAAAGAATAGGGTTTAGGAACCCTATTTTAAAAAGCCCGAGGTGAAATGTCAAAACTGTCCCCGATCAGCAACTTTCGGCCGGTCGGCACAATATTGTGCCGGTGGAGTGATTCTGCAGCCGGTGGCCAGCCGGTGGCCACCTAGTCCAGCCGGTGGTGTTCCCACAGCCTTGTTTAGGCCATATGAGTAGTTTTGGGTCTCCATAGCTCGAGAAAGTGCAAGAAAGTGCATCTCCGATGCTCAACCGGCCTCCGTTTTGACCTCGGACCGTGTCTTCTGTGCGTGGCACTCAGATTCAAGCAAAGATTGTATCTTTTTGTATCCTTTTGTCTTTTACAAGATTCAAAAGTTGCCCCGTGTGCGTTGTACACATTCATCACATTGTCTAGTGCGTTGCACCGTGCCGTCTTGCACGTCCCTTGCGACTAGCACCGTTCTGCACTTTCGTGTGGCATGCGTGTCATACTCGCATGATTATCATTTTTGTACTCATGAGGTATGCGTGCCTCATGTCCACATCATTTTGCATCTTGACGTATGCGTGCCTCGCTTTGCATTTCATTTTCCATCCGATGAGGTATGCGCGCCTCATCTTGCATCCCATTTTTGCACTTCATCGCGCTATTTTGCGCATCTCATTATTTTCAATCCTGGTCTGGCGAGACCTTAAACACGCACGGTCTAGGAGACCTTAAATCCTCGGGAGGTGCAAGACCTTCGGTGCATTAAGGTGCACACCTCATTGCATTTGGCATGCATTCCATCGCACTGTTTTGTGCACTCGCGTTGTCTAACGCATCGCGCTGTGTTGCGCATCGCACTGTTTTGTGCACTCGCGTTGTCTAGCGCATCGCGCTGTTTCGCACAGCGCACTATCTTGTGCATTACATGTCGTTCGCGCTATTTTGCGCATCGCGCTGTTTTGCGCATCGCGCTGTTTTGCGCATCGCGCTGTTTTGCGCATCCCATTTGCATTGTCTTGTATCCTTTGAGGCATGCGTGCCTCATTTGCATTTCATTTTCGCATCCCCTGTGACTTGCGTGGTTTCGCTCGTCGCCTGTGTTGCTTCCCTCTCTTGCGTATACTACGCTGAGAGGTTTCCTTTTGTTTCCCTCTCTCGCGTGTACTACGCTGAGAGGTTTCCTTTCCCTCTCTTGCGTGTACTACGCTGAGAGGTTTCTTTTTGTTTCCCTCTCTCGCGTGTACTACGCTGAGAGGCTTTTCCTTTTTCCCTCTCACGTGTACTACGTTGAGAAACTTACCGGGTCCGGCGGAACCGAAAACACGCGCGGTCCGGCGGGACCGAAAACACGCACGGTCTGGCGAGACCTTAAACATGCATGGTCTAGGAGACCTTAAATCCTCGGGAGGCACAAGACCTTCGGTGCATTAAGATGCATCTCATTGCATTTGGCATGCATTTCATCGCGCTATTTCGCGCACCTCGCTGTCTTGTGCACCGCATCTCAATTCATGCATTGCCCCAAACCGGGTCTGGCGAGACCTTAAACACGCACGGTCTAGGAGACCTTAAATCCTTGGAGGGTGCGAAACCTTCACATGCACATGTCATGCATCGCATTTGTAAATACTGCACATGTCATGCATCATTTGTATATACTGCACATGTCATGCATTTCAAAAAACAAAAAAAAAAACCATGCATATGTCATGCATTCCATTGTAAATAGTGCATTTCATGCATCTTTTGTAAACATCCATCCAGGTTGCATTATAGTTTGCATGCACCCACCGCATTATCCACCTGCATTGTTGTGCATTCTTCACATGCGTTGACGCGCACGTTCCGCTTCCACCCGCACTGTTGTGCATTCTTCACGTGCGTTGACGCGCACGTTCCACTTCCACCCGCACCGTCGTGCATTCTTCACTTGCGTCGAAGCGCATGTTTCGCTTTCACTTATCCATTGCATATGCATCCCATTGCATTTTCCCCAGCAGATCGCATCACTTGCATCATTTATCCATTGTAAATATCCATTCCATTGCATATTGCATATTGCATTTTAGTTGCATGCATCCACTGCATCACCTTCCATCCATGGCTTGCGCCTTTCCTTGTTGAGCTTGGTCTGGTATGTGCTCATACTTTTCACGTTGAAGCACAGTTCTGCATGTGTACGGGCCTATTCCACGTTGGTATGTTGGTTTGAGGGTTGCGGCACCTTTTCTGTGTTAGACATGGCTTGTACGTGTACATGCCTTTCCTAGGGAAGACTTGGTTTGGCCCGCGTGCCATATCCATTGTATCATTTATCCATTTCTATTACATTGTAGTGTAATTGTTGCATCCGGCATTAGGATCATTATTCTTTCCTCAGCGGGTCGTTACCCCACTTATGTCATTCCACCCAATACTTGTTCTTGTGTCCGTCTGCATCACTCATAGTTCAGACATCGTTCTATGGTAGACGGACTTGTTACCTCCATCAATCTATTTGACATTTGTGTGGTTTTGAACCGCTCATGATTGAGTCATGATTCAATTGCTTCGCATTTAGTTTGCATAGTTTCAATTGTATTGCATATCATTTGCATTGTTTATACATTGTTTTGTATATATTGTATCTCATTTTGCATTCATTTTGCATGACATGCATGTTGCTAACAATATTGTACCTGTTAAGTTTGCTTTCTTTGCAGGCACGATATTGTATGTACGGTTCATTCGAGGCCGGTGAAACCGGACGAGCCGCACAGGTATTGTATCTCCCGAGTGAGACGTATTGAGGATTGCATAATTCTCTTACACCCTTTCTACATTGTAGTGTAGTTTGGTGTACCTAGCTTAAAACTGTTGCATGCGTGCTTCATTACAGCTTTCTTCGCATGATCATAAGTTATGCTCGGCTTCTTGCATTTGTCTTGTATTTTGCCCCTGCCTTCGGGCGCATATCTTGCTTGTCTTGCATGTTTGTCTAAGTCTTCGGCCTTGTCAAAAATGGGTCGTCTCTGGGCTTTGACATTCACTCCCGTCATTGTTATGACTTCCAAGTTCTGTCAAAGAGGGGCAACTGTAGACACCCCATTTTTGACCGTCCTCAAGACCTGGACGTCACCGCTTGAACACTCGGTGATTATCCATGTTCGTGTTCGTTTGGAGTTCCCAGAGTTCTCGGCTACGCGCCTTGCCTCAGGACCTCCGAACTTGACCGTTTTGTGTCTGGTTTTGCACCAAACACTTGTGCTTTGCCTTGGAGGGGTAGGGAATGCCTTGTGAGGCATCCCCACACACCACCGGCAGTGGCTAGAGGCCACCGGCTGGTTGGTGTTGCCATCGGCCCTATATTGTGCCGGTCGGCACTCTTTTGTGCCGGTCGGCAGTCAATTTTGTCAAAATGACAATTTTGCCCTGCCGACTACTGTGCAGTTGCTTTTTCAGATATTTTGAGGCAGCTGTATGGCATTGGCTTCTCCTCCATACACGTGTATGGAGGGATGCCTCTCTTGTTTGGCTTAGTGACTAAGCTTACAAGATTGCCTCCTCTATAAGAGGAGGCCTTGTCTCCCTTGCTTCAAGGTTAGAAAGATTGGAGAGGAGAAGGAAGAGCTCTGGTTTTGAGGGTTTGCTTTGGTGTATCTAACCTATATCTATATCTCTTCTTCTTTTACCCTTGTGTGTGTTTGTGTCTCATTATTGCACACAAGCACATAGTATTTCACCTTCCCTTGGCTACTGAGGTTCCAAGAGGTTGTCTTGGAGGTTTTTGGCTGGATTTGAGCTCAAGGAAGCAACAACATCAACTCTTGTGAAGGTGGTCAACAAGGGTGAGAAACTCCCCCTTTTTACCCCATTTTTGCACTCCATTTTTGCATAGCTTAGAACTGTTTTTGTGCTTAGTGATTAACACATAAAAGTTCTGTTTTTTAGTCCTCTTTATTGTCTATTAAGAGTATTTTGTGCTTTGGGGAAGTTTGGCTACCCTTAGGCCTTGAAAAGGCCCATTTTTGTGCTATTTTGTTGAGATCCGGGATTTTGGTGTTTGGGTCTCTTTACCACTGAAATCTTGAGGGATTTCAGTGGTGGAGATGATGCCTTGAAGTCCCAAGAAGGAGAGGGCCACCCCTTCTCCTTGATGTCCTTGAAAAGGGCAAGTTTTGCCTCTTGAGGGAGCATTGTGCTTGAGTGTGTGTTGAGCATGTATGGACTGTTATTCATGCTTAGGATATCATGATTTAACATTGCTATGTGTTGGTTTTGGTCCCTTATGCATGCCTAGCATACTTGCCATGTAATGCCTTGTATTGCCTTAACACGCCTTAGGTTGTTAGCCCTAATTCGAGCATACTTTAGGCTTAGACTTATGAATGTTTTGTGCTTATTTTGACATGTTTTAGTTCTGTCCATAGTCATTTGGGTTGATCTTGGCATGCATTATATAGCCCCTTTGCATTTTAGGCTTGCTAGCCTTTGAGCATGCATGTGTAGCATGTGTTGCTTACCTCATTTTGATGGTTTGGAACCATCTAGCATGTCATTTCAGTCCCTTTGGTGTGCTTGTATGCTTGCCTTAGTCGCTTCTTTAATGCTTTAAAAGCATGTATTGAATGCTCCATGTTTTGGTCATTGTACATGCCTTTGGTTTCAAGCCTCTTAGATGCCATCTAAGTAGCCTTTTGGCTTTGTTTTAACATGCTAAAAACCTGTTTTTAGTTGTTTAATGCATGCCATAATTGTCTTGCATAAGTATAGTTCAATGCCTCATTGACTTGCTTTAAGTCTTGGACCATTTGCATGCTTTGTTTGGTCTATTTTGAGTTGGTTTAGCACCATACTTTGACATGATTTTAGAGCTCATGTTGCATGCTAATCATCCATGTTGTCTCCTTTCAAGTGTGCTTGAGAGTGGTTTGTTTAATGCCTAAGTTGTGTGCCTTAACATGTGTACATGTGCATGTGTGTTTAGCTCTCATACTTAGCATTTTGGCTACTGATTTTAGGCCTAGTTAGAGTTGCCTAGGTCATGTTTAAGTCCATCTTTTATTTGGTTTGCATGCTTGCCTTGCATGTTTGCTTGTATGCTTACATAAGCGCTTTGCATTGTCCATATTGCATGCTAGCCAACATGCTTAGGATTCCATTGCATTGACATGCATGCTAGGCCTCTTGAGATAAACATGATAGAGGTTCGGCACCCTTGTTTGTTTATATGGTTTGCATGCATTTGAAATTGAAAGTGTACATTTGGTTCTTTGGGCCATCATGCATGGAAATGCGTGATTGGTGGCCCGAGAATCGAGGCACATCCTCCTTTGAGTCATTAACATGATAAGGAATGTGTTTGATGCATAAATTTCTGGAATTACATTGCCATGCAAGTTTTTGCCCTCTGCTGCTGTGAGTTGCAGGTTCTGCAGACATTCAGTGCCGACCGGCAATATTTAGTGCCGACCGGCAGTCAATAGATGGCCGGTGGATGAATTCAGTGCCGATGAGCTAAATTCACTGCCGATGGAAGTTCCATTCAGCCGGTAATGATCACCAGTGTTCAGAAAGGCATCCCTGAGACTTTGGCAGTTTTCAGAGGAGTAGAGCAGGGAAAACAGAGGCAATCTAAGCATGGCAGTGCAATTCCGAGCAAGTTCCGAGCATGCGTTGCATCCGGCCCTCATCTCGAGGCAGTTTACTGCTTTAATTAGATTAATTAATTTATTTGATTAATTTAATGGGTTTGTAATATTTAATTAGCTTGCGTAGTTAATTAATTTGTATATTCTTTTGGTCCCTCCAAGCGAGGGCAAGTCTGTAATAAGTGTGGGTGAGTGGTGTGTATGTCTTCCAACCCCCACTTCTTTCTCCCTTTTATTTACCTGCTTTGAGGGTAGATTAGGGCACGTTTATTTTAGCATACCTTATGCTATGCATGAGTGCATCCATGCATTTGTTTACATGCACCGGGCTCGGTACATCATGCTAACTGCATCGCTATTTCAAACCTAACTTGAATACGTGCATCAAGTGATTGCATCTCACATGCCAGTTCTAGATTAGCCGAGCCTACTCTAGGTTGCATCTTTGCATGTGTTGCATTAGCCATTTTCAACATGAACTAGGTCATGCATGTTTGCTAACTAGTTTCTTGTTTTGGCACGGAGTACTAGGTAAGCTTTTATGCTTTAGCATATCGCATGCGTGTGAATGTTGCCATGACATCATGCTTACCATGTGGCTAGATGCTTAGATGATATAACTGTTTGAATGCCTGTGGATGGAGGCTGGATTGCTTGAGTAGGGAAAACTCGTTGAAACCCGTGTTTTAGCCTACTTGCGAGTAGCAAATTCCAAAGCGTTTTCCAAACAAACGGATATGCAATGTTTATTTCCAAATTAGGCAATCTAGTCTATACTTGTTTGCTGTGCGCATAACATAGTAATTCTAGGCCAATAACCGGAATAAGAACGCATAACGTTTTCAAAATTGGATATCACGGTTAGTAGAGGCCGGTCTTCAGACCGGGCGAGAGGGGGTGCTCATAGCTGACCTTCCCCGATCGTACCCAAGTTCCCGAGCCAAGACCACTTTGGTGATGACGGACACGTGGCCTTCGGCACCGAGTCAGGGTTTCCTAAATTTCCCATTTTAAAAAAATATTTATGTGGCGACTCTGTATCTGGCAAAGCAGTCCATGTTTGGCACTTCTTTCAAAAAAAATCTGTTTTTCTCAAAACGATTTGCCGGATTTGGACTCTTTGGTTCAAGATTAAGAACCGTGACACAAATCGAGTCCGAACTGTAGCGAGGTCCCCCGCGGACGTGCTACAGTTTCTGGCGACTCTGCTGGGGATTTTAGAGAGCTTGACTCGAACTCGTGATATCCTGTTTTGACTACACTTATGTGTTTCTTTACATTGCATGTGCATTGGTGCGCCTAGGACACCATGTTGGCCATCTGCTATTCCTGAGCGGTTTGCCGGAGGCTTGTCTTGTCAAGGCATGTCCATAAGGCTGACCGGTTGCGGGCTCTGCCAGTATGGGAACACAAACCCCGGTTTTACCGGGGCACCCTTTTCGACCATTCGACCTAGTGCATATCGGAATCCATAGTGACCATTCCAAACTAGGACAGGTTGCTTACCCGATCATAGGTTGTTTGAGACCGCTGCGTGCGTAGTGAAACCCTAGCTCCTGACAAAATAGGACAGGGAAACCCTATCCCAACATAGGGGTGTATTGGCTCTCATTTATTTGCTATGTGCTTTTAGAGTGTATCTCTACAGGGAATGCATATACCAGTTTGCAAGTTTGAGTATCCGGCCTGAGGGCACCAGCATCAGTGTTGTTGAGAATCAGTTATGCTTGCGGGTATCAGTTCAGTGTTGAACAGTGATTCTGGGGAACAGTGATCAGTAGTAGAGTGCAGTTGTCCAGCTACACCCGTGTTTGATCTGTTTGGGGCTGAAATACTGCTTGTTTCCCGTTCAGTTCAGAAAATCAGAAAGTTGATCCAGGATAGCTAGTGTCTCAGCATGACGCAGAATTCAGAAGAGATTGTGGTCATGGCGGCCGCATTGGATCAGGGGATCACCCTACACAGCGAAACTACTGTTGATATGCCACATCCACCCAGATCGCCGGTTGCGCACCCGGTTTGGGCCCCTCAGCTATATCAGGCTCGTGAGCCTACTACTTTTGAACTAATGGGGATGATAGGAGATCTCCAGAGGTCTGTGGCGGATCTCGCCTATGGGATGTCAGCTTCACCGCCAGTCGCACCATATGCCGGGAGCTTTGTACCTCAGGAGCCCCCGCTGTTGGGGTGAATTGTGATTGAACTGAGTCAACCGGAGATGGCCTCCAACCATGGCAACGATGCACCAATATCCACCCAAACCCTCAACCAGGCCGAGGCCAGGAGTAAAGATAAGATGAAGGCAGATGCCGACCCTATCGAACAGCTGCTGTGGGCGGTCGAGGCTTTGAAAGCCGGGGGGATAAACAAGCAACAGGTATCTGCAGTTGTGACAAAAGCTGTGGAAGACGCTTTCCCCACCCCGCCTGAGGGCAGTTCCAGTCAATCGGAGAACCGGGATAGGCCCCGTCATGCCAAAAAAGTTCTTCCCGCTCCCAACCTTGCATCCGGGAAGGATCAGAAATCCAAGGCCGCGCCCGCCGATCCGTTCGCTAGTGCATCTAACAAGAGTGCTCAGGCTCCGAAGTACCTGCCCCGAGGGCACAGGGTCTTCCATCCTCTCTACATGCCTTTGTCTAGGGCACTTCTGATCTTGGCCAAAAAGGGGCATCTTACACCCCTCGATCCCAGGCCCCTCCCCAAACCCCTTCCAGCAGGCCATGATGCCACTCAGTACTGTGCGTACCATCAGCAGATTGGTCATGCTACTGATAATTGCTTCCGCCTCCGTCATGAGGTACAGGATTTGATTGAAAACAAGGTTATCCTCCCGCCTACCTCGGTGAAATCAGTCACTACAGAATTCTTGGATTTTGAGGACACAGATACCGAGGACACAGATACCGCGAGTGTGTGATTAGAAAGGTGAACCGCCTGCAGGCAGTGTTTGGAGCATTTTTGGATGTAGCATTTGGCACGCATTTTTGAGCATCGACCAATACTAGTTTTGTAAATTCTGACTTGGGTGTCGAGTCAGTCTGTTGTTTTGTTTTGAGTCTGTCTCTCTGTATTGAGTCAGTCTTTTTGCTTACAGGGTCTGTCCTGTTGTAATGAGTCAGTCCCTTTTGTATAGAATACCAGGTGATTCCGGGGTTGTTGCCTCGAGCACCGCTTTACCTTGTAATTACCTGTTTTGTTTTCCCTTTGAGTCTGTCTCAGTTAAGGAGCCGGTTGCAATCAGGGTTTTGGAATGAAACAGCTGCGGCTATCCCGTTTTCGTGCTTGCTTTTAGTTTGAGCTAATTCTGCCGGGAGATGTGAATGGAACGACAGTACATTCTACCTACTCTCTTGTGCCTTGAACTCGTTGTAACGACCTAAGTTTTTCAAAAAACTTTTTTTCGTACACTGCGGTGATAAAAACGAAGAGGAAGGAATTCTTCGGGTTTCGCAAAACTTTGATCAAAATTGAGAGAAAGAGAAACATGTTGAGCTTTTAATGAATGAAATCATGCCTGTCAACGTGAGTACTGAGAAGGACCCTGGCTTGATCCAGACTGGTTCCACACTATCTTTAGCGTAGGCGACGTGTCGCTTTCTTAAAAACTTTCAAAAATAAAATGTTTTGCGCAGTCCTGTGAAGACCTGTGTGGAATCGCTCTTGAGATTGTGCAGCCTAGGATCGCTCTCAGCCTCAAGGTTCCATCTATCTGTTTCGAACCTGGAATCCGTTCAGAATGTCCAAGCAGTCAAATGCCCGTGTGGCCCAATTTGAAGCAGCCCTCGAGCAAGAGGCATCAAAGTCAGATCAAGAAGATCAGATCCCACCAGGCGAGGCTTGTGAAGCAACCGTGATGGACCTTTCTGCAAGTTAACACAACAGTCACTCTCTTGGATATAGAGGGCTTCGATTTCAAAACCATTTGGCATGGACTTGCTACACTTTTACCCTTTGAGAGTCTCGCTGGGTCGAAAACCCAGAAGGGCGATCCAGGCAAAAGTTAGAGCAAAGAAAAGAAAAGAAAGCAAAAAAATACAAAATACAAAAAATGCAAAAGAAAAAAAGAAAAAGAGCAAAAGAAAAAAAAAGAAGAAAAAGAAATAAAAAATCAAAAAATTGAAAAAGAAAAGAAAACATAGCTCGCAAGGTCGAAAACCTGCAACAGGCGCCTTGGCAAAAATTAGAGCCTAAACAGTGAAGGTTAAAATACCCGAGTGTACCTTAACCGGAACTACGTAAGGCTTGATTCCCATGTTTGGGATACGTAGGCAACTTCATCTTGAAGTCCAGCCCCCAACGCTTTCATAGCGTCTCGGTCCATGCAATGGTTTTGATCACCTTCGCCTCCTGTGAATTCGATAGTTCGGTTGTGACAATCGAAATTATGTAGCCAGCTTCCTCTTGAAGTCCAACCACCAACACCTTCCAGGTGACTGTGTCCATATATTGATTCAGACCGTCTTCGTCTCCTCCGTGTCCGAGGATCCGATCGTCATCAACAAGGACTGGCTTACAGCATGCTGCAGCATCATCCAAACAAGGGGCAACGTTCCGTTGCCATGCATTGTCATAAGTTGCCCTAAGTTGTCATCCAAACTAGGGGCAACTTTCAGTTGCCTTGCCCCTCCTTTAAGCAAGGGGCAATTTTCCATTGCTTCTGATCCGAGGTTGCGCATCTCGAGGGTGAGTTCGTGCTCGTTGGGCATTGATTGCTTGCAAAAATAGTTTTTGAAAATTTTTACTGAGGTTGACTATTTTCTCGAAAACTATTTCATTTTCCAAAACTGGACCATTTTCTTGGACTCAAAAAGGAGAATTTTCAGTGCTCAAGGCCTGATTGGCATGATTTTCAAATCAAAAACTGAACAAGTGTGTTAATCCGACCCTCACTTTTGGTCAAAACTGTTTTAGGAAGAAAACAAAAAAATGGTCAAAGTAACGAACTAGGGGCACAGTTGAGTCAGGTCTTCTGTCCTTCCCCTGCCAACACACTTGCCCGAGAGGCACCCTATCTACCAGAAGAAGTGGCTGCGAGCTAGCTGTATCGGGCGTGAACCCGCAACCTCTCATTTACCCGTCAACCATGCCTGGGGAGGGATTGAAAAATGAGAGAATAAAGAATAGAGAGGTGTAAGTCGAGAGAAAAAGTGAGTAAAAAGGGTTTTGTGAGAAAAACCGAGCCTGAGGGCCGAGTGATGTGAGTATCGCAAATCAGAAAGGGTGGGAATAATACCCGGAGGAACTGGCTCCTCGAGATCTGAGGTCTTTTGTAAGCACGTCCGTGTGTCGTGTCTTTTGATTTGTCGGTCTTGCTTTTGGCTTCGAGTCTTTTCCGAGCATGTCTCGTTATGTCAGGTCGTGTGCCTTTGTTTCTTTGTTTGAGTCTGTCTCGCCATGTCCTGTGGTAGGCTCGATACCCCGGTCGTGAAACCCTTCCTTACTTCTAAAAGATCGTTTGTGCTCTGAATGCTGTGTCATTCTCTACATTTGTGTGAGGCAGGAGAAGGAAAGGGATGATTTGGGACATCCGGATGTGTTTCAACTATAACTGTTTCAGCTTTCGTGGTCCGTCTTGTCAGATTGGGCTGTTGATTCAGAATTTGTTGTATGCAGAATGGGCCGAATGCTGCGTTCCGGGTTGCGTAGAGATCAATCCCCAGCAGATTAGTCCCTAGCAGAGTATGGGCTGTGTGTCCAGTTTTGAGCAGTGGTTCGTATGTGTTGTGTTGCTGTTTAGTCAGTTGGTTATCTGATTATTAAAGTGCAAGTGTTCAATTGTCAGACAACAAATCATTTTCATTTACATTTAAGGTGTAATATGAGGCAATGCAGTCCAAAGTATGAAATATGCTGATATATACAAATGTAACACTTTTTCAGACAAAAAGTTTGTTCCATTTCATATCATCTCTTTCAAGTACACAGTTTTAGAAACAAAAATCTGCTCTGGGCAGTACAAGGTAATCTAACTACCAAAAGAAAAGAGAAGAAAAGAAAAGCAAAAAATATGCAACAGCATCCATGGCCTCGCGCCTAAGGATCCGTCCTCGCCCTCTTCCTGGGCAAAAGCCCAGGAGCATCATCAGGAGCATCGCTGTCTGAGTCTGAGCCCGAGCTGTCCCCGGTCTCCTCCGACGACGACCCCGCCTCCGCCTCCGTCTCTGCCTCAGACTCGTCGTCTGGAACTGGAGCCTGTGAGCTGCTCCCGACGTAAGTGCGCCCCCCTCTGGTACGGGGATATATCCTGCCATCCCGAGTAGAAACGGGAGGTCCAGCTGGAGCACCGCCCACCGGAGGAATTTGGAAGGGAGGCTGAAAAAAGCATGAAAGGCAGATGCATCAGTACATGCCGTGAGCAGTTAATCAGCGCAGAATGCAGTGTATGAGTACAGTATATGCGTGCCGTGAGCAGTGAATCAGTGTAGAATGCAGTGTATGAGTACAGTGTATGGATGCCGTGAGCAGTTTATCAGTGCAGAAGGCAGTGTATGAGTACAGTATATGCATGCCGTGAACAGTGTATCAGATGTGGTGTTGTGCATCGGATTATGTAAAGCAGATTGTGTATGGTTTGAGGCTGCGGTCAGAAATAACATACCGGAATGCTGTAAAAGGCTAAGAGGTCGAAGGTCCGTTGCAGCATCCCCGTCATGGAGGCATTCATCTCCAGTAACTGCCGGGTGTACTCAGAAGACGCCTGCAAGAGAATCAGATGCATCAGTATTCTGTGGAATATCAAATAAACTGAAATGAAATGACTGTACAGAAATGCAGTAATACATACCGGAGGCAAGTCAGGGACACCGACGAACTCATGATCAGCCGGTGGAGGGGCGAAGGGGATCTGATAGGTCGCCCCACCCTGCCCTCGGAAAGTCAATGAAGCGGGCAGAGCAGGCCAACCTGTCCCTCGCCCCCGCTAAACTCCGCCCCTACCGCGGACTCGAGCCCTCCTCGGCGCTCCTCCTCCAGCTCCTGCTCCAGCCGCTGGCGCCGCTGGTCTCTCTCTCTCTGCTCGGCGACCACCGCTCAGAGGCCGCATGATGAAGGTCCGGACGTACTCCGAGTAATCGCCCTCGCCTCTGTAGCTGTCTGCCTCCCAGCCGATGGTGTAGTCCGCCATCTGCTCAGCGGTGAAACGCTCGGTATCCCGCATGTGCTCAGGAGGGTGCACCGGGACTATCTGCTCAGGTAAGCCCAGGGTCTGGCGCAAGAAGCGCTCGCCCAGGTACCAAGCCCGACAGACCGGGCCCTCCAGCAAAATTCGGTAACGCGATGTGTCAACGGCACCGGCAAACCGATCCCGCATCATCGCTGGCAAAGCAGCCCAAGGCTGCCAGGTGATCTGAAATTGAAATACAGTTGGTTATCTACTGGTATTGCAAATATACAGCGGAAAAACGAAGCTTAAATGAACTGTAAGTAAAAACATACCTCGGCAGGGGTGATGGTGTCGAAATAGCGGCGGAAAAAGCTGAATGTGTCGCGGGGCCGCCGAGTGCACCTCCCATCGTAGCGGCGCGAGAAGGGAACGACTAGAGGAGTCTCCGTCTCCGGCACTGGCTCCAATCTGGGGAAGTAGGCATAAACCCACAACTGCAAGGTGAATACCAGTACATTTATCAGATAAAGCAGAATACAGAAAGTATAGAGCATAAATGTAAAGCAGAGGAGAAGACGTACCTCCCAAGCTCGCCAGTAGCCTCCGAGCAACTGCCCGCTGCCACGGGAGACCGAGCTCATGTACCCGTAAAGAGTGGCCAGAGCGGCGCCACCCCAGTCATAATGCAAGATGTGTCGGACGTCCACCAGTGCGCTGAGTAAGCAGAGAGGCACGGTGTTCGCCCGGTCGGCGAAGAGGGTGGTCCCTAGCAAAAACATCAAAAAGTCGCGCGCGTACTGCTCTACGGCCGCCTCGGTCATCGGAGCCGCCGCCACCAACGCAGGCTGCACTCTGAACTGCACCTCGAACCAAGAGTAGCGGACAAAGCCTGGACGAGCAAGAGGTGGCGCCTCGCCAAGAAAATAGATCTGAGCAGCGGTCCACTCGTCCATATCGGTGTCAAAGGGGATCGGATCACCCCCCACCCCGATGCCTGTGAGCATCGAGAAGTCGTAGGGAGTCATTGTCATGTCTCCCGCCACGGATATGTGGAACGAATCGGTGGTGTCCCACCACCTCTCTGCCAGGGCAGCTAGAAGAGGCCTGCAGGCAGTAAGTCGGGTCAGCCCCCTGCAGAAAGCGCCGAAGCCGGCATGGTCCACGATACGTCGAACCGCCTCGGGAAGCTCCGCGTACCAATCTCGAGCAGCGACGTTCCCATACCCACGGATGGTATGGGAGTCTCCCTGTTTTCAAACAAATAGTTGCGAAGCAATGTGAAATGTACAGTTCTAAGGAAACGTGTTAAATTCGATACAAATCTAGCATGCGTGCAAGTTTTTCAGATTCAAACAGATACCGGGTGCCGGTGCGCCTACGGTGGACTATAGTGTTTGATGCGTCACCCTGTTTTGAGTAAGTGCAATGTAAACATGGTGCACGTGTGCACATTTTTCAGATCCAAGCAGATATCAGGTTTCAGTGTACTACGGTAGACTACGGCCTGTGATGTGTCAGTATGTTTGTGAGGATCAGCATACAGATATGGTGCATGTGTGCACATTTTTTAGATTCAAGCAGATATCGGGTTATAGTGTGCTAGTAGGTGTACT
The DNA here is from genome assembly GCA_036172215.1 of Camellia granthamiana. NCBI lineage: Eukaryota > Viridiplantae > Streptophyta > Magnoliopsida > Ericales > Theaceae > Camellia > Camellia granthamiana. Next base: position 65,477,701 of record CM069911.1, on the reverse strand, counting down.
ACAACGTATGATGTGTCAGCGTGTTTTGTGTGGTTCAGTGTAAATACAGCATACAACATGTTTTCAGATTCAAATAAGTACCGGGTGTCGGTGAGTTTGCAGTAAAGTACAGGGTGTGCTGTGTGTTTGGGTGGTTAAGGCTAGTGCAGTGTGTGTGCATGTATCCGTCTTAAGCAGATATCAGTTGCAAGTATGATTGTGATCAACTACAGTGCACAGCATATCAGAACGAAGCAGTTAAAGAACAAATTCAGCTATGGCAGTTAACAGTTCTACATTGCAGAAAGTAAAACAGAGAAAAAAATGTTACCTCGGAAGCGCCGAAGGATAGGTGAGAGGTCGGCTCGCGCAGGAGAAGCTCCGGGTCCAGAGCCCTGTCGAAGCCGCGGAAATGGCGAAGACCATCCGGAGGTAGGACGTGGATCGCCGGGCGGTAGGTCGCCGGGTCGAAAGGACGCTCGCTCAACAGGAGGAGCTCGACCCCGGGATCCATCTCGTGATCCGGGGGAGTCCCGACGTGTGGAACATCGTCAGCCATGGCAATGGTAGTGAAAAAGTAGCCGGAAAAGGAAAATCGGGCCGGAATGTGAAGGGTCAACCAAAAAGTCAACCCCGAGAGGGTCGGGAAAGGCCTGGAAGGTCGGAATGTGAAAAGGCACTGAAATGAAGAGGAAATCGAGGGGAACAAGTCCCAAAAAAGCGGAAATAGCAAAAGATGCTCCGAAATGAAATTTCGATCGGTCGAAAATGTCCGAAACGCGAAGGAAATCGCGAATCCGACGACGAACCGAGCCTAAAACGCGAGAAAATGCGAGGATCGAGGGCCGAAAATACTCTAGAGAGAAGGGGGAGGGATTTTCGGCGCAAGGGAAATGAAAGAATAGGGTTTAGGAACCCTATTTTAAAAAACCCGAGGTGAAATGTCAAAACTGTCCCCGATCAGCAACTTTCGGCCGGTCGGCACAATATTGTGCCGGTGGAGTGATTCTGCAGCCGGTGGCCAGCCGGTGGCCACCTAGTCCAGCCGGTGGTGTTCCCACAGCCTTGTTTAGGCCATATGAGTAGTTTTGGGTCTCCATAGCTCGAGAAAGTGCAAGAAAGTGCATCTCCGATGCTCAACCGGCCTCCGTTTTGACCTCGGACCGTGTCTTCTGTACGTGGCACTCAGATTCAAGCAAAGATTGTATCTTTTTGTATCCTTTTGTCTTTTACAAGATTCAAAAGTTGCCCCGTGTGCGTTGTACACATTCATCACATTGTCTAGTGCGTTGCACCGTGCCGTCTTGCACATCCCTTGCGACTAGCACCGTTCTGCACTTTCGTGTGGCATGCGTGTCATACTCGCATGATTATCATTTTTGTACTCATGAGGTATGCGTGCCTCATGTCCACATCATTTTGCATCTTGAGGTATGCGTGCCTCGCTTTGCATTTCATTTTCCATCCGATGAGGTATGCGTGCCTCATCTTGCATCCCATTTTTGCACTTCATCGCGCTATTTTGCGCATCTCATTATTTTCAATCCCGGTCTGGCGAGACCTTAAACACGCACGGTCTAGGAGACCTTAAATCCTCGGGAGGTGCAAGACCTTCGGTGCATTAAGGTGCACACCTCATTGCATTTGGCATGCATTCCATCGCACTGTTTTGTGCACTCGCGTTGTCTAACGCATCGCGCTGTCTTGCGCATTGCACTGTTTTGTGCACTCGCGTTGTCTAACGCATCGCGCTGTTTCGCGCAGCGCACTATCTTGTGCATTACATGTCGTTCGCGCTATTTTGCGCATCGCGCTGTTTTGCGCATCCCATTTGCATTGTCTTGCATCCTTTGAGGCATGCGTGCCTCATTTGCATTTCATTTTCGCATCCCCTGTGACTTGCGTGGTTTCGCTCGTCGCCTGTGTTGCTTCCCTCTCTTGCGTATACTACGCTGAGAGGTTTCCTTTTGTTTCCCTCTCTCGCGTGTACTACGCTGAGAGGTTTCCTTTCCCTCTCTTGCGTGTACTACGCTGAGAGGTTTCTTTTTGTTTCCCTCTCTCGCGTGTACTACGCTGAGAGGCTTTTTCTTTTTCCCTCTCACGTGTACTACGTTGAGAAACTTACCGGGTCCGGCGGGACCGAAAACACGCGCGGTCCGGCGGGACCGAAAACACGCACGGTCTGGCGAGACCTTAAACACGCATGGTCTAGGAGACCTTAAATCCTCGGGAGGCGCAAGACCTTCGGTGCATTAAGATGCACCTCATTGCATTTGGCATGCATTTCATCGCGCTATTTCGCGCACCTCGCTGTCTTGTGCACCGCATCTCAATTCATGCATTGCCCCAAACCGGGTCTGGCGAGACCTTAAACACGCACGGTCTAGGAGACCTTAAATCCTTGGAGGGTGCGAAACCTTCACATGCACATGTCATGCATCGCATTTGTAAATACTGTACATGTCATGCATCATTTGTATATACTGCACATGTCATGCATTTCAAAAAACAAAAAAAAAACCATGCATATGTCATGCATTCCATTGTAAATAGTGCATTTCATGCATCTTTTGTAAACATCCATCCAGGTTGCATTATAGTTTGCATGCACCCACCGCATTATCCACCTGCATTGTTGTGCATTCTTCACATGCGTTGACGCGCACGTTCCGCTTCCACCCGCACTGTTGTGCATTCTTCACGTGCGTTGACGCGCACGTTCCACTTCCACCCGCACCGTCGTGCATTCTTCACTTGCGTCGAAGCGCATGTTTCGCTTTCACTTATCCATTGCATATGCATCCCATTGCATTTTCCCCAGCAGATCGCATCACTTGCATCATTTATCCATTGTAAATATCCATTCCATTGCATATTGCATATTGCATTTTAGTTGCATGCATCCACTGCATCACCTTCCATCCATGGCTTGCGCCTTTCCTTGTTGAGCTTGGTCTGGTATGTGCTCATACTTTTCACGTTGAAGCACAGTTCTGCATGTGTACGCGCCTATTCCACGTTGGTATGTTGGTTTGAGGGTTGCGGCACCTTTTCTGTGTTAGACATGGCTTGTACGTGTACATGCCTTTCCTAGGCAAGACTTGGTTTGGCCCGCGTGCCATATCCATTGTATCATTTATCCATTTCTATTACATTGTAGTGTAATTGTTGCATCCGGCATTAGGATCATTATTCTTTCCTCAGCGGGTCGTTACCCCACTTATGTCATTCCACCCAATACTTGTTCTTGTGTCCGTCTGCATCACTCATAGTTCAGACATCGTTCTATGGTAGGCGGACTTGTTACCTCCATCAATCTATTTGACATTTGTGTGGTTTTGAACCGCTCATGATTGAGTCATGATTCAATTGCTTCGCATTTAGTTTGCATAGTTTCAATTGTATTGCATATCATTTGCATTGTTTATACATTGTTTTGTATATATTGTATCTCATTTTGCATTCATTTTGCATGACATGCATGTTGCTAACAATATTGTACCTGTTAAGTTTGCTTTCTTTGCAGGCACGATATTGTATGTACGGTTCATTCGAGGCCGGTGAAACCGGACGAGCCGCACAGGTATTGTATCTCCCGAGTGAGACGTATTGAGGATTGCATAATTCTCTTACACCCTTTCTACATTGTAGTGTAGTTTGGTGTATCTAGCTTAAAACTGTTGCATGCGTGCTTCATTACAGCTTTCTTCGCATGATCATAAGTTATGCTCGGCTTCTTGCATTTGTCTTGCATTTTGCCCCTGCCTTCGGGCGCATATCTTGCTTGTCTTGCATGTTTGTCTAAGTCTTCGGCCTTGTCAAAAATGGGTCGTCTCTGGGCTTTGACATTCACTCCCGTCATTGTTATGACTTCCAAGTTCTGTCAAAGAGGGGCAACTGTAGACACCCCATTTTTGACCGTCCTCAAGACCTGGACGTCACCGCTTGAACACTCGGTGATTATCCATGTTCGTGTTCGTTTGGAGTTCCCGGAGTTCTCAGCTACGCGCCTTGCCTCAGGACCTCCGAACTTGACCATTTTGTGTCTGGTTTTGCACCAAACACTTGTGCTTTGCCTTGGAGGGGTAGGGAATGCCTTGTGAGGCATCCCCACACACCACCGGCAGTGGCTAGAGGCCACCGGCTGGTTGGTGTTGCCATCGGCACTATATTGTGCCGGTCGGCACTCTTTTGTGCCGGTCGGCAGTCAATTTTGTCAAAATGACAATTTTGCCCTGCCGACTACTGTGCAGTTGCTTTTTCAGATATTTTGAGGCAGCTGTATGGCATTGGCTTCTCCTCCATATGGAGGGATGCCTCTCTTGTTTGGCTTAGTGACTAAGCTTACAAGATTGCCTCCTCTATAAGAGGAGGCCTTGTCTCCCTTGCTTCAAGGTTAGAAAGATTGGAGAGGAGAAGGAAGAGCTCTGGTTTTGAGGGTTTGCTTTGGTGTATCTAACCTATATCTATATCTCTTCTTCTCTTACCCTTGTGTGTGTTTGTGTCTCATTATTGCACACAAGCACATAGTATTTCACCTTCCCTTGGCTACTGAGGTTCCAAGAGGTTGTCTTGGAGGTTTTTGGCTGGATTTGAGCTCAAGGAAGCAACAACATCAACTCTTGTGAAGGTGGTCAACAAGGGTGAGAAACTCCCCCTTTTTACCCCATTTTTGCACTCCATTTTTGCATAGCTTAGAACTGTTTTTGTGCTTAGTGATTAACACATAAAAGTTCTGTTTTTTAGTCCTCTTTATTGTCTATTAAGAGTATTTTGTGCTTTGGGGAAGTTTGGCTACCCTTAGGCCTTGAAAAGGCCCATTTTTGTGCTATTTTGTTGAGATCCGGGATTTTGGTGTTTGGGTCTCTTTACCACTGAAATCTTGAGGGATTTCAGTGGTGGAGATGATGCCTTGAAGTCCCAAGAAGGAGAGGGCCACCCCTTCTCCTTGATGTCCTTGAAAAGGGCAAGTTTTGCCTCTTGAGGGAGCATTGTGCTTGAGTGTGTGTTGAGCATGTATGGACTGTTATTCATGCTTAGGATATCATGATTTAACATTGCTATGTGTTGGTTTTGGTCCCTTATGCATGCCTAGCATACTTGCCATGTAATGCCTTGTATTGCCTTAACACGCCTTAGGTTGTTAGCCCTAATTCGAGCATACTTTAGGCTTAGACTTATGAATGTTTTGTGCTTATTTTGACATGTTTTAGTTCTGTCCATAGTCATTTGGGTTGATCTTGGCATGCATTATATAGCCCCTTTGCATTTTAGGCTTGCTAGCCTTTGAGCATGCATGTGTAGCATGTGTTGCTTACCTCATTTTGATGGTTTGGAACCATCTAGCATGTCATTTCAGTCCCTTTGGTGTGCTTGTATGCTTGCCTTAGTCGCTTCTTTAATGCTTTAAAAGCATGTATTGAATGCTCCATGTTTTGGTCATTGTACATGCCTTTGGTTTCAAGCCTCTTAGATGCCATCTAAGTAGCCTTTTGGCTTTGTTTTAACATGCTAAAAACCTGTTTTTAGTTGTTTAATGCATGCCATAATTGTCTTGCATAAGTATAGTTCAATGCCTCATTGACTTGCTTTAAGTCTTGGACCATTTGCATGCTTTGTTTGGTCTATTTTGAGTTGGTTTAGCACCATACTTTGACATGATTTTAGAGCTCATGTTGCATGCTAATCATCCATGTTGTCTCCTTTCAAGTGTGCTTGAGAGTGGTTTGTTTAATGCCTAAGTTGTGTGCCTTAACATGTGTACATGTGCATGTGTGTTTAGCTCTCATACTTAGCATTTTGGCTACTGATTTTAGGCCTAGTTAGAGTTGCCTAGGTCATGTTTAAGTCCATCTTTTATTTGGTTTGCATGCTTGCCTTGCATGTTTGCTTGTATGCTTACATAAGCGCTTTGCATTGTCCATATTGCATGCTAGCCAACATGCTTAGGATTCCATTGCATTGACATGCATGCTAGGCCTCTTGAGATAAACATGATAGAGGTTCGGCACCCTTGTTTGTTTATATGGTTTGCATGCATTTGAAATTGAAAGTGTACATTTGGTTCTTTGGGCCATCATGCATGGAAATGCGTGATTGGTGGCCCGAGAATCGAGGCACATCCTCCTTTGAGTCATTAACATGATAAGGAATGTGTTTGATGCATAAATTTCTGGAATTACATTGCCATGCAAGTTTTTGCCCTCTGCTGCTGTGAGTTGCAGGTTCTGCAGACATTCAGTGCCGACCGGCAGTATTTAGTGCCGACCGGCAGTCAATAGATGGCCGGTGGATGAATTCAGTGCCGATGAGCTCAATTCACTGCCGATGGAAGTTCCATTCAGCCGGTAATGATCCCCAGTGTTCAGAAAGGCATCCCTGAGACTTTGGCAGTTTTCAGAGGAGTAGAGCAGGGAAAACAGAGGCAATCTAAGCATGGCAGTGCAATTCCGAGCAAGTTCCGAGCATGCGTTGCATCCGGCCCTCATCTCGAGGCAGTTTACTGCTTTAATTAGATTAATTAATTTATTTGATTAATTTAATGGGTTTGTAATATTTAATTAGCTTGTGTAGTTAATTAATTTGTATATTCTTTTGGTCCCTCCGAGCGAGGGCAAGTCTGTAATAAGTGTGGGTGAGTGGTGTGTATGTCTTCCAACCCCCACTTCTTTCTCCCTTTTATTTACCTGCTTTGAGGGTAGATTAGGGCACGTTTATTTTAGCATACCTTATGCTATGCATGAGTGCATCCATGCATTTGTTTACATGCACCGGGCTCGGTACATCATGCTAACTGCATCGCTATTTCAAACCTAACTTGAATACGTGCATCAAGTGATTGCATCTCACATGCCAGTTCTAGATTAGCCGAGCCTACTCTAGGTTGCATCTTTGCATGTGTTGCATTAGCCATTTTCAACATGAACTAGGTCATGCATGTTTGCTAACTAGTTTCTTGTTTTGGCACGGAGTACTAGGTAAGCTTTTATGCTTTAGCATATCGCATGCGTGTGAATGTTGCCATGACATCATGCTTACCATGTGGCTAGATGCTTAGATGATATAACTGTTTGAATGCCTGTGGATGGAGGCTGGATTGCTTGAGTTGGGAAAACTCGTTGAAACCCGTGTTTTAGCCTACTTGCGAGTAGCAAATTCCAAAGCGTTTTCCAAACAAACGGATATGCAATGTTTATTTCCAAATTAGGCAATCTAGTTTATACTTGTTTGCTGTGCGCATAACATAGTAATTCTAGGCCAATAACCGGAATAAGAACGCATAACGTTTTCAAAATTGGATATCACGGTTAGTAGAGGCCGGTCTTCAGACCGGGCGAGAGGGGGTGCTCATAGCTGACCTTCCCCGATCGTACCCAAGTTCCCGAGCCAAGACCACTTTGGTGATGACGGACACGTGGCCTTCGGCACCGAGTCAGGGTTTCCTAAATTTCCCATTTTAAAAAAATATTTATGTGGCGACTCTGTATCTGGCAAAGCAGTCCATGTTTGGCACTTCTTTCAAAAAAAATTTGTTTTTCTCAAAACGATTTGCCGGATTTGGACTCTTTGGTTCAAGATTAAGAACCGTGACACAAATCGAATCCAAACTGTAGTGAGGTCCCCCGCGGACGTGCTACCGCATCAAACAACGAAGCGGAATATGAAGCGCTTCTGGCAGGCTTAAAATCAGCATCCTACATGAAGGCCACCGAGCTAATGGTTTATAGTGACTCACAGCTGGTGGTAAACCAAATTTCAGGTGACTACGAGGCAAAGGATGACAGGATGGCTAAGTACCAAGAGTTAGTCAGAAAAGAGATCAAGAAATTTGAAGTAGTGCGGATAGAGCAGATCGGCAGGGAAGAAAACAGTAGAGCGGACAAACTAGCAGGCTTTGCTTCAATGGCAGATACCTCCATCCCTCATCCATTGCTGATTGACTACCTACCAAGACCAAGCATTGAAGAACCCGAAGTAGAAGAGGTATGTTGTGCCGAACTGGGCCCTTCGTGGATGGATCCCATCATACTGTTCCTAAAAGACGGCGTCTTACTGGAAGAAAAGAAAGAGGCCAACAAAATAAGAGCAAAGTCACAGCGATTTTGGCTCTCCCCATCAATGGCCTTGTACAAGAAGTCATTCACAGGACCTTACCTAAAGTGTGTCCACCCCAGCAAAATTGAAGCATTCTTGTTCGAGATACACGAAGGCGTATGCGGAAGCCATCAAGGAGGAAGATCATTAGCTTACAGAGCCATTTCGCAAGGATATTGGTGGCCTTACATGCAAGCAAATTCAGAGAAGTATGTCAAGAAGTGCGAGAAATGTTAGAAATTCGCACACCAAATACATCAGCCAGCCAGAGAACTCCTACCATTAATAAGCCCATGGCCCTTTGCAATGTGGGGCTTGGACATAGTAGGACCACTTCCAACGGCACCCAACAACAGAAAGTTCTTCCTTGTAACAACAGACTACTTCACAAACTGGGTGGAGGCAGAAGCATTGGCATCAATAAAGGAGAAGGATGTGAAAAAGTTCATCTGTCAGAATATCATCACTCGGTTCGGCATACCAAAAGCTCTAATATCGGACAACGGCACTCAGTTCGATGGCAGAATCTTTAGAGGCTTTTGTGCATAATACAAGATAGAATTCTACAAATCTACACCGGCATACCCACAAGCAAATGGCCAAGCAGAAGTATCAAACAAAGTGGTCTTGGACAGATTGAAGAAAAGATTAGAGAAAGCAAAGGGCAAGTAGGCTGAGGAGGTTCCCCACGTTTTATGGGCTTACCGTACCACACCTCGGCGGTCTACTGGCGAAACACCCTTTTCCTTGGCCTATGGCATGGAAATAGTAATCCCACTGGAAATTGGCCTCCCCATAATTCGAAGTGAAAATTTTGATCCAGACTTAAATGGAGAAGCCATAGCATTGGAGCTCGATCTTGCAGAAGAAAGAAGAGAAAAAGCACTGGTTCACATTGCCTCGTACCAGCTAGAGTTGTCTAGAAAGTATAACAAAACAGTACATCCAAGACAATTCAAAATCGGAGATTGGGTACTGTGCAAAGTGATGGGAAATACCTTTGTACCCGGAGATGGCAAGTTAGGGCCCAATTGGGAAGGACCTTACAAAGTGGTTGGGTTAGCCGGAAAAGGGGCATACCAATTGGAAGACAAGGACGGCAAAGCCATTCCCAGGCCATGGAACACTGCCAATCTCAAACTATTTTATTTTTAGCTTTTCAGTCCTTGTAATTTTTCTTTTTCTCAATAAAACAAGTAGTTTTCTTTTCAGCATAATTGTTTTATTCTGTAAAAGTTGTTTTAGTAAGCTAGGGGCAACAAAAACAGAGTTGGCTGGAATAACCAACTTTGTCCTCTCCTAAGCCCAGGATAAGGATCCAGGCTGCAGGACGTTTGGTCGCAATAACCAAACACTTTACTCTAGGTTGGTAGGAATAACCAACTTAGAGGTTGGCTGGAAAAACCAACACATCTCCTAAGCCCAGGATAAGGATCCACGCTGCAGGACGTTTGGTCAGAATCACCAAACACTTTACTCCAGGTTGGCAGGAAAAACCAACTTAGAGGTTGGCTGGAAAAACCAACACCCCTCCTAAGCCCAGGATAAGGATCCAGGCTGCAGGAAGTTTGGCAGGAAAAACCAAACACTTTACTCTAGGTTGGCAGGAAAAACCAACTTAGAGGTTGGCTGGAAAAACCAACACCCCTCCTAAGCCCAGGATAAAGATCCAGGCTGCAGGAAATTTGGCAGGAAAAACCAAACACTTTACTCTAGGTTGGCAAGAAAAACCAACTTAGAGGTTGGCTGGACAAAACCACTTAGTACTCTTCAACCGAGACAAAGATCAAGGCTAAAGAGTGGTTGGCTGGAAAAACCAACACTTAGTACTCTTCAACCGAGATAAGGACTCAGGCTGAAGAGTGGTTGGCTGAAAAAACCAACACTGTGTAAGAATGTAATGACCAAAAAAAAATAAAAATACAGTAAATCCAACCTTTAAAGAAGAAGAATAATAGAAAAAAAAAATTATTCACCCAAAAAAGAATAATAGAAATAATATGCTTTCATTCATCAGAGTTCGTTACAAAAGTTAACATATGCGATATACATTCACCAATATTCATCTTGAATCCATAGCATGTGCTACAATGTTGAAAGAAATGAAACTAAACATATAGTCAGATGCCCTATAGGCTTACATCTTTCCAAGTCATTGCTTGGTTACACAAAAGTGAGCCTAACTCAATACAATTAAAGCCCTTGGCTATACAGAAGAATGAAAACAAAATAAAAAAGCTCTTGCTTCCTAAAGGTCCCTCCAAGCTATTGTCTCGATAGAGGCATGTCACCAGCACCTGAAAATGTTTTTCCCAAATAGGATGAGTCAAAGCCTAATAGAAATAATCTAACACAGTATATGAGATTTAGCAAAGATATAAATACAATGTGCACACACCATGCTTGTGACACAACATTCATATTTTCATAAGATCGTAAAGTACCAAAGTTCGTATTTCAATTCATTTTCCTTCAATTCATTTCAAGTTAATTTATCATTTTCAATTCATGAGCCAATTTTGTTATCCTTCAACAACCCAATTGAGACTACAACTCAATGGTTTTTCAAGTCAATACAATACTACACAAACACTTCAATCTGCCATTTTACGAAAATTTCATCCGTGGGATCGGCACCCATGTATACACAAGATTTCGGAACTTTCACCCTGGACACTTCGGCCAACTTAATTTCAATGGAGTCCATCCATATCTCCTCACAAACAATGGAGTACATCCCCTTTATCCTTCCAAACGTCATACATATACAATGTATTTAAAGCATAGTCACATTCAATGACAACCACCATTAGAATAGTTTCAATTTACCTAATCCTCATGTAATTTTTACAACAATCATAGTTATTCTCCACCGATAGCCCAATACAGATATTTATAAATAGATATACAATCTTTTTAATAGATAAATTATTCAAATTTTCATGAGTGAGAGACAACACGTGTCCAACTCCGCTATTTACATCAATACTCATCCAATTTCACATTACCAATGCCAATTTCAGTTATTTATACAAAATAACAATTTGATCCAATTAGGGCAAAACTCCCTCTTTTCCAAACATCAACCCAAGTACCAACATTAACAATTTTGACACAATATAATCTCATATTCAAACTCCATATCCACTTATTTTTTCCTTTCACCAAAAACCATCTTCTTAGTTCACACCCAAATCCTAGGTTTGTTCAAACTACTCCTAAATCTCACCATTGTTACACAACGGCAAATAACCATGCTAAAGACCATATGTGCAACACCGGCATCCTTTAATCCTTTGGGGAGTGTGTTTAATATCCTTATTTTTATCTTGGGAGTCTTTGGAGTTGTTGTCTATTAGTTTTGAAGGAGTACAATCCGATTTAAACTCGTTGGGTTTGTTCATTCGCGTTTGTTCTTGTCAAAAGTTCCTTGGAAACTTAGAAAATTTTCCTTAGAGTCGACAGCCTTCCTAAGGGTCGACCCTTGCATGTTGTCATGTTTCTGGAAGTGTTGCTGGAAAATAGGGTAGACACCAACCTTCCTAAGGGTCGATCATTACCTGTTGGTGAAGTTTCTGGAAGTGTCACTAGAAAATAAGGTAGACACCAGTCTAGGGAGGGTCAACCCTCTTATGTTGCAGAATTTGTGTGTTAGTTGCTAGAAAATAAAGTCGACCCCCTCGTGTCTAAGGGTTGACCCCCTTGCTTGTACCAGATTGCCTTTTCTACATAAAGGGTCGACCCCCCTATCCAAAGGGTCGGCCCTTACGTGTTTTTTTTTAGATTTTTGGGCTGGTTTAGGCCCTACCTTTGAGGGGTTTTGGGCCTATTATTTTATTGACCTTAGGGCTACTTTCCTACTACTATAAATAGGCTCCAAACATGGTTTCATTTCACTTTTCTCCTCTTTCTTCTCTCTCAAACCGTGAGTTCTCCTCTCTCTCTCTCTCTCTCTTTAAACTCAAGTTTTTGGCACTAAGATCTCTAGATCTACTCACCTAGAGTGGTCTTTTCACCATGGTCCTTTGAGAAAAAGTGTAGATCCGTCAAGGGCATCCTTTTGGTCCAAATGGTTCATGGTTTCATCGCCTTTGATTTTTGGGTCATCATCTCTTGGCTTCAAGAGGTAGGGGTTTCTAGTTCTCTTTCAATACCCTCGTTTATGGATAGATTTGTGGTATTTTCTTTATACAAATACAAAAGTTTATATTTTTATGCATATTGTGATAAATCACGAGATTGAGGGTTAGGGTTTGAAGAGAGTTGGGTTTATTTGTTGGGTTATGATCTTGGGTCATGACTTTGGGTGTAGAAGTAATAAAAGGGTTGGAATAAAATGTGTTTTTGTCAAAAGTTTTAACTTCTATTAAAAACCCTAGTTTGGCCCATGAAGATGGTTAATGGTTTTGCTTCAATTAATAGTAGAATCATGAAATTGAGGTGTTAAATTACATATGTACAAGTTTTATTGAAATTTTAAAGAATTTGAAAAATGTATGTAAAAGTTGCGATTGAACTCATAATGTTGATGTCTTAAATTATGTTATAATGTGAACCAAGCTTGGGGGAAAGAAAATTACTACCAGTATAGATGATATGAGCCTTTATTAAAATGGTTGTGTTGAATCTTATTGTGTGTTATGTGAATTGTATTGGGTTATGTTGTGTTGAGTTGGTTGAATTGTGTTGTGTGGAATTGAGTTGTGTTGGGTTGAATTGAGTTGTGTTGGGTTGAGTTGAGTTGTGTTGGGTTGTGTTGTGATTGGTACCCGTGCGGGGGAGTTGAAAAATGGTTTTCGGTGCCCACGACCGTCCGTATCATAGTCGGTAAATGTGGGGGATTGTTTTAAAAATTAAAAAAAATGGTTTTTCGGTGCCCACAACCGTCTGTATAATAGCCGGTAAATGTGGGGGTGGTTTGAATTCAAGGTGCCCAAGGCCCTGTCTAGGCTTATCGTTGGACGAATGTGGGAAAAGTGTTTTTGGGTGTCCACATAGTCCTGCCGTATTATAGCCGGCGAAAGTGGAAAAATGATTTTTGGATGTCCACACAGTCCTGCCGTATTGTAGCCGACAAAAATGGAAAAACGGATGGTTTTTGAAAATGTTTTGGGTGCCCACGTCCTGCCGTATAATAGCTGGCAAATGTGGGGATGGTTTTTAAAAGGTTGAAAACGGTTTTCGGAAAAGACATGGTTTTTGAGAAAATAATTTTTGGGAGTTCACTTCCCGCCATATAATAGCCGGCAAAAGGTGGAATGTGCTATGAATGGGGTGCCTGCTATCCCGCCGTATCAAGTCAGCAAAAGGTGGAATGTGTTGTGACGTGTGTGTTGAGGTCGGTGATGATATATGTGACTTGTGATGAACTTGTGAAATTACCATTTGATGTATAAACTGGTATGGAATAGAAATGCTTATGGGAATTATTTGAAAAGAATGAATAATGAAATGGTAATTGGATGAGGGGTTAGTGATAAAGAACTCACCGGATTATTTGCATCTATAAGGAAAAATTAAAAGTTTTGTTTTATAATTAATTGAGAAATTGAATTAAAAGAATCTATTAGCCTGGGATATGTTGAATTATGATTGATAACGCACATGTGGATATAATGTAGTTGTGATATGTTGAATTATAATTGATAATGCAAGTGTGGATGTGATGTAGTTGTTAGATAAGTAGGAGTTGAGTATAAGATAACAATTATTGACTATAAAAGAGATATGGATTTTTGTATTGAGGAGTTACAGCAAATATGAATAGATGGGTAAGAATAGCACGTATGTGGGATGTTTTTGAAGTATTAAGGGAATTTGAACTTGAGGTTATGGCGTTATAATAAATGTAACTAGAAAATGGGAGAATGGGAAATAAAAGAGGAATATTTTGGAATGTGTTAATAAATACAAAATGATGTGGTTCCTTAAACATATTTGTTTCCAAAAAGGATTTTTGGTTTTCTAATAAAAAGGATAGTTTTTTATGGTTAAAGGTTTTCCTTAAATGTTCAAATAAATTTTGAGAAAAATGTACTCTACGAATGATATTTTGAAATTACAAAACGTCACCTACTATATGGTATCACCCTGCATACATGATCATTTCTATCAATAGGATGGTTATTGTTTTAGAACTATGAGATTCCTACTGGGCAATTGTGCTCACCCCTTGTTGTTTTCATTTTTTTTACAGGAAGAGAATTCAGATTGATTGGTTGAAGGATTAGGAAGTTCATGTAGATCTTGTGTGCAATCTCCTTGTATTTTGATGTTTGTAATTATTTATTTGTAACTCCGTAGTGGGAGCTTGGCATGTATTATTATTGTTGTATTCATCATGAGGGAGACATGTACTATTATGTTTCTATTACTCAAGGGTAATAAATCTTTTTTAAAAAAAAAATGGACCTAAATTTCAGGCTCTTGGTAATGTTTTCGAGTAATTAAAATTCGAGACGTGACAATATGAAAGGGTGGAAAACTCCTACCTTAAGAGAGAAGATGAGCCAAGCGAGAGTGAAACTCCAAGGACACCGAAACCCACTTCTACTCGCATCAAAATGAAGCTCTTGAGACGCTTTACCTTTTCTCAAAGGCACTAGGGTGAAGATCCCAATGGATCTAGGTGAAATAATAGAGAGAAGATGAATTTTAGAGAGAAGAACACAAGATCTAGGTTTTTGAAAAGTTTTAGAGAGAGAGAGGAATGAAAAAGTGATGAGAAATGTCATCTTCATGGACTGTTATACATGCAATCCGCTTGAGCATGAAAAGTGACGCTCAAGCGTTAGACACAATGTTCCGCTCGAGCGCAAGAAGTGATGCTCGAGCGTAGAATATACACTTTTAGAAGTTTTGCAGACGAAGGACATTGCTCGAGCGCAAGACTGGACGTTCGAGCGTCCACTCGCTCGAGCGTAGGAAACACCGCAGTGTAGAACACACTCTTCCAGTATTTGCAGGTCTGCAAAAATACTGAGAGTTTGCAAATCCCGCTCGAGCGGAGGAGCAAAAATCTGGGCAATAAAGGTTTAGAAAAACAAGCAACCAACCTGTCGCACAACTACAATCCAATAACCAAATTTAAGGGGATTAAGGGAAAAAACGACAATGAACAACATTCAGAAACTATAAGCTTGAGTCCGGAATGCCACAAAAGTTGGGTCAAAACCGGAATCGCTATAAAGAATCAATTCTAACATGCCTTTGTGCATAAATTTAGGAGTGATGTTTTAAGAGTTTCTAACATCACTCATAAAAATGTATATACTATTTAATTTTTAAAATTAAAAAAAGTAACGTGTATCTTATATTAATAAAATTGACTTGATGAAATTGGCTAGTATGTGAAATCATTATGGTTCTACGTATCATTTAGGCAAACAAATTAAAAATTTAAATATTAATATTAAAATTGATTATGTAAAAAAATTTCAATAGATATCTAGCTAGGCAAAATGTTACAATTGTATTAATATGCAGAAATGATAGAGATCTCATTTTTCCTTAACCCCTATAACTCTCACAGGCACATGCCAATGAGTGATAGGAGGAAAAAAAAAAAAATACAAAAAAGTAAAAAGTTAGCCAATCTCAATACATTGGGAATGATGGGGGTTAAAGAAAAAAGGGGTCTCAGCCTTTTTCCATTAACATATTTGGGTCCAACTTCTCTCCAATTGAGGAAGACTATGCTTTGTTGTTAGCTTACCATAGGATTTATTTTGATGATTCCTTTGTTCATTTTTAATGTTATGTATATCTATGGAGGGGGAAAAAATTTGTAACTGTACAATTTTATTACATTTTTGTATTAAAAAATACAAGCATATATTAATTTGGATAAATTATGTAAACGATCTCTGTAGTTTATACGGTATGTCAATTTAGTCTTTGTTATTTTAATTTGCTCGATTTTGCTCTTTAATTTAACAGCTTGTGTCATATTAGTCTAATAAATAATGGCTGTTAGGTTTGGTGAACGAAAAGTTTTCACGTGTTCAAACAATGTGTCAATTTAGTCATTGTAGTTTATACAATGTGTCAATTTGGTCCATGTTATTTTAATTTGCTCGACTTTGATAGGGACCAAATTAACACATCTTGTAATCTATCTGGACCAAATTGACACATCGTTTGACTTTCCATCCACCAAACCTAATAGCCGTTATTTATTGAATTAACATGACATAATCCGTTAAATTAAGGTATAAAATCGAGCAAATTGAAACAATAAGGACTAAATTGACACACTGTCTAAACTATACAGATCATTTGCATAATTTACCCTTTTATTTTTTAAATATACTATTTACACTCACTTATTTTTTTCATTTTTCCACTCATAAATAAAAAAAGTTAAATGTAAATTTAGGAAATTGTATATTAATTTGTTTTGTCTCCATCCAAACAAATTTAGTCGTTAATCAATATATATTTTCAAATTTTGTTTTTTGAAAATCTAATAATAAATAATTTAGTTTAATAGTTCTCTTCTCCGTTCTAAAAAATCAATGATTTTTCCCTTTAAATACATAAGTGATATGTGTAATTTGCTGAAATAAAATGAAAAAAGTACTAACAATTTTATGAAATGTGTTCATTCTATTTAGAAATTAAAAATATTATTTAAATGATCACAATTAAATAAAATTTGAAAATTATTATATTGAAAATATATATGGAATTTATGAGTAAATTTTCCTAGAGTTTAAGAAATTTTAAAAGAACAAATAATAGTATAAGACATTTCTTTTTGAATTTTATTGGTAAGTTTGTAATCGATTTAAGGATATCTATTATGAAAAATTTTAGTTTTAAATATTTAAGGTTTAATGGCTTAGACAGTGGAGTTTTTAAAAAATTTGTAGTTTGAAACCTTAAAGTTCTAAAAACACTTAGTAAAAAAAGTCTATTTACAATACTATGTACTACGCTATATTGGGTGATGTCATTTTATTTTTAAGTTATAGCAAATTTGAATTTTTGAGTTTTGTAATGGTTAAAAGTGGTCATATTATTTGGTAAAGTTTTTATTTTTATTTTTTAAACTTTTTTATAACTTACATTTAGGATGACTTTTTTCTTTTTCTTTTTTTGTGTGGCTAATTTTCTTCTTCGATAAACTTAAAAAAAAAAATTTAGTAAATATATATTTTTTATTTTGTGTAACTTTGATGACCCTAAATTTTTATTAAAAAATAGGACAGATTTTTAAAAATTTCCAAACTGAAAAATTAAGTAAAGATGCAAAAGGAATAAACTCTTTTCCCGGGAGGACATCCGGGCGGATATCATGGAGGTCGTCCGGACATGAACAAAAAAAGCTGTCAAAATTGCTCTTGATGGACATCCGGGTGGATATCTGGGTGGATGTTTGGCCCAACAGTAAATTTAAATTTGATGAAAGATGAAAGGCTGCTTTCATTTGATTAAAACTATGATTTTGTCTCTATTTGATATGACTTTGATGAAAGGATTGGAGTGTCTCGTTTGGTGCTTCTCATCAAATTTCAAATTTGATGAAGTATTTGATATTAGATTAGAGATGATCTAACAAGTTTGTTAATAATATATATATATATTAGAACAACATCAATCAAAACAAGAAAAATATATAATGTTAAATAAATTAGGAATTATAAATTACTTCACAAAAAAAAAAAATGATATAAAAGTCTATCTAGACCTATTTTAAGATATATAGTGATGTGCAATCTATTATTTTTATATTTAAAATTTTTGTAGTCCAACAGCTCAAAACAACCAAAGATTATTTTGGGACCACTGATTGATTTTTCCCTTTCAAACGGAAATCCTATAGTACTACCAGGTGCAACGGTAGTAAGGATCTGATGGGATCCCATTCACCGATCAAGTTGTCAAGAAGTGTTGAAAAAAAAATTTTAGTAAAAAATTTATTTGGCAATCAATTGATCATATTAGAAAAACCAAAGAGACTCCATTAGGAACTTGAGAAATGTATGAAATTTTGAATTTTGTATCTATAAATTTATGATGTGGTAAAAGAGTTAGACGTTGGACCTACGTATTTGAATATGTGACAAATCAAAAATTGATACTTATAATGCAAAGAGTTTTTTTTTAGAATTTCAAACATTTTTTTTATGAACCTAATCTCTCTCTCTCTCTCTCTCTCTCTCTCTCTCTATTACATTTCTCTTCTCAAAATACTCAAAATCAAATGAGATATCAAATGTAGAATAAAATGGTTGAATGATTGCTTGATTATATACATAATAAAAAATGACACTATTGAAGATTAGATTATCATGCAACGATTAAAAAAAAATAAAAAATTTGCTCGAATGCAATTGTAAAAATTTATGTATTTTTTTTTCGATTTTGTTAAGATAATAGTAATTTATTACAAGTATATTCTACTTAAGGTGAGAAAATTCAAATGTTAATTAGTAGATATTTCTAAAAAAAAAAATTATAAAATTTGTGGAACTTAAATTTTTTAAGTCATCCTATCTAAAAAAACCTTCTAAAGTCGTCACTGTATAGTACACACCCCTCCACTTTATTACGTGTCTTTGTTGTGTGTTACATATTTTTATGGTAGAAGTTACAATAATTTGTAATTAAGAAATGAAGTTATATATTTTTGTGATAATATTATGTATTTTATGGTATTGACACACATTTTGTGGTTAAAAAATATTTAGATAAAATAATGTATAACATTACCATAAAAATGCAGAATACTACTACAAAATATATAACTTTATTTTTGAATCACAAATAATCGTAATTCCTAGAAAAAGATACATAAAATACATGATATTTATCACAAAATACTTAATAGATCCACGTGATACACATTTTTTTCAAATAGATGTGTATATAGTGTTTCTCGTTTTCAAAAAGTAATGCCGAGATTTCTCAGTAGTCATGTCAGACTTCTTCATTGCCTTCGTTTGGCATAAGCTAAAATGGGACTTTTTGGTTAAAATAGTCATAAAAAGACAAAATAAGCTTTTTTAGTCTAATAAGACAAAGTGTCACATCCAAACCATAATCAGTTTAATTTTTTTCTCACAAAAGTCAAAAAAATCAAAAAGTCTATCACAAACGAAGCTTTTTAGCCCTAGAATAAAATATTCAAAAAGTTAAAAAGCCAAAAAATCAACCCACATCTCAATCAAACCCTCCTAAGTCATTCTCTTCAAAAAAAAAAAAAATTTATGTAATTTTTTTTTGTAATGCAAACTAAGATATAAAAAGTGGCCATTCGATGGCAACCAGAACTCAGAAAAACAACAAACAAAATCTTCATTGTTGGCCTGTGTTTTTGCTGATTCATCATCTTATTTATCCTTCAAATTGTGGCCATTCATCATGGTCACAAAAAATATTATTATGCTACCAAAATCAATTCGACTTCTCCATGTGTTTGTGGTTGTGCTTTCACTATTATTGTTAGACTACATACCTGTTATTGGACTCTCCTCAGGAGGAGTTGAAGCTGCTAATAAAATCAGGTGCATAGAGAGGGAGAAACTGTTAGAACAATCTTCTGTGTAAATAAAATAAATTGAAATAAAGCCAAACAAATAAATAACGTACCGTATTTATTTATCGAACTGAATTAAAAAATTCAAGACCAAGTCGAGTGTGTGACACTCTGTCCTTAAGACAGATTCGCCCCGCTACGGTGCTTACAGTTGAGTGGCGTCTATCTTCCAGGATACAATGATCTTCACAAATCTGTAGAAGCGCTTCAAACAAATTTGTTCGGCGAATCAAACCTGTGATCTATGCTCTCTTTAATTTATTCTAAAACTAAATATGAAGAATAAATGCACTAAAGAAAAATTGGACAGCAATGAGACTAAATAACAGACTGAATTTTCCGACTGTTTTTTTCCCGACCCCAAAGACTGATGGAAATAGGTATGTATATATAGCCCACTTGGTAACCTTTAAAACTTACCCGAACGCGTATTGTTTGAAAAGAACAAGTGCACCACTTATTCAAACATTGATTTTGACCGTTGCAACTTTTGAACATATTTTTCAAATAATGAAAAGTGATCCGTTAGTCAAACACAATAACTGTTTGGAACTTCATTTAATAACTATTTCAAATATATATATATATATATATTTATAATATATATATATATTAGACTATTTGAATAGTATAATAAACAAAGGAAGATGTACAAACTTTAGGAAACTTCTTAGGAACCTAAAATTTAAATTTAGAATTAAATTAAATTCTCACAATTATAAATTTTAGGAAACCACTCAGGAAACCAAAATTTAAATTTAGAATTAACTTAAATTCCCACAATAATTTTTATTGAAAAAATTCAAATGAATTTTATCTAAAAAATTAATGTTAGACTCGAAACACGATGTCAACTTCTCATTCACTCATAAATAGTTTGACGTTCTGTCTTCACCTCTTCGGACCCACTCCAAACAACGTTTGTGGCCCACTCAAATTTGGGCTAAAAAATATGCCTATATTAAACAATTTTTCCAACAATCCACCACATGAATGGAATTTGACGGAGAGAAAATGCAACAACATGATCTAATTACAGGGAGTACAGAAATTGGAAATATTCTGCAAAGGATAGGTAGCTTTTGGTTTTGAACCTTCCTTTGTGAGACACTATCGGATTTACTAGCTAACCAGTGAACATGATGTCTTGAACTGTTCAGCCATTTGTGTAAACCAAGACAATAGAACTCACACAGTATATCCCCAGACACAGTTTAGTTCTCACTACTGTGTTCATTTTGGCCCTGAACAACCTGGCCTTTCATGAGTGCTCTAAAGACTTGTAGCCCTTTACAAATCTTATAGAACCAGCCCAGTTCACACTCACATAGGTAATTCTTATGAAGAGTATCCTACCGTACTCCACTAGGTTTACCTAGATATAAGAATCATTAAAAGTATTACTTAACCTAAACTGCTGCAGACATCACTATTTCATCAAAGAAATGGGTAGGAGTTAGACTCCCTAATGATCCTTCTGAGTCATTCACAACTCGGTTGTCCCTTTGAACCTAGATCTCGGGATCTCCAGTCAACTAGGTTGGGTTGCCGTTGTGGTAACTCTTATTTCATAGGCTTTAGTCCCATTCCCCTTGATGAATTCTCAACTAACTCTCTTGCTAACCCTTTGGTTAGTGGATCCGCTATGTTGTCTTTAGACTTAACATATTCTGTGGAAATAATTCCATTAGAGAGTAGTTGTCTCACGGTGTTATGTCGACGACGAATATGTCGAGACTTACCGTTATATATATGACTCTGTGCTCTACCTATTGCTGATTGACTATCGCAATGTATACATATAGCAGACACCGGTTTTGGCCATATTGGAATATCTTCAAGGAAGTGGCGAAGCCATTTTGCCTCTTCCCCTGCTTTGTCTAAGGCTATGAATTCTGATTCCATAGTAGACCTAGCAATGCAAGTCTGTTTGGAAGATTTCCAAGATACAGCCGCCCCACCAAGAGTAAAGACATATCCACTAGTGGACTTTGAGTCTCTTGTATCCGATATCCAATTTGCATCACAGTATCCTTCAAGTACTGCTGGATATCTAGTATAATTTAACCCAATGTTACGAGTAAATCGGAGATATCTTAGAACCCTTAAAATTGCTTTCCAGCGTTCTACTCCCGGATTACTCGTATATCTACTTAATTTACTTACTGCATAAGCTATATCTGGGCGAGTGCAGTTCATCAAGTACATTAAGCTTTCAATAATTTGGGCATACTCTAATTGAGAAATACTTTCTTGTACATTCTTAGAAAGATACAAATTAACATCTACAGGAGTTCTAACAAGATGATCATCATCTTTGCTGAATTTGTCAAGTATTTTCTCAATGTAATGAGATTGTGACAAAGCATATCCTTCTGATGTTTTGGTAATTTTCATACCAAGTATTACATCAGCAATGCCCATGTCCTTCATGTCAAAATGTTTATTCAACATTTTCTTGATAGTTTTAATAATGTCATTATTACTACCAATGATGAGCATATCATCTACATAAAGACATACAATGACATAACCTTTATCTGTGTTTTTAATATAAACACATTTGTCACACTCATTAATTTTAAATCCATTTGACATCATTGCCTTGTCAAATTTCTCATGCCATTGCTTTGGCGCTTGTTTTAAACCATATAAAGATTTAACCAATTTACACACTTTCTTTTCTTTCCCTGGAACAGAAAACCCTTCTGGTTGTTCCATGTAAATTTCTTCCTCTAACTCACCATTTAAGAAAGCTGTTTTAACATCCATTTGATGAATTTCTAGATTGTATAGAGATGCAATGGCAATTAGCATTCTAATGGATGTTATTCTAGTAACCGGTGAGTATGTGTCAAAGTAATCAAGACCTTCTTTTTGTCTAAAACCTTTGACCACAAGTCTTGCCTTGTATTTGTCAATTGATCCATCCGCTTTCATTTTCCTTTTGAAAATCCACTTGTACCAAAGAGGTTTACAACCTGGTGGCAAGTCCACTAATTCCCAAGTGTGATTCTACAAGATGGATTCAACTTCACTGTTGACAGCTTCTTTCCATAAAGGAGCTTCAGGACTAGACATAGCCTCTTTAAAAGTTAAAAGCTCATTTTCTAACAAATATGTTAGAAAATCTGGGCCAAAAGATTTTGAGGTTCTAGCACGTCTACTACGCCTAAGTTCCTCTTCCTCATTTTGATCTAACTCTTGTTCTTGATCATGTTCTTGATCCTGACTAGTAATAGTATTATGAGATCTTTTATTGTTACTAGTCTCTTGTCCAGTCTTATTTGGAAATACATGTTCAAAGAAAGATGCATTCTGAGATTCAATAATAGTATTTACATGCATTTCAGAATGTTCTGATTTATGAATCAAAAACCGATATGCACTACTATTCTTGGCATAACCAATGAAAATGCAATCAATGGTCTTAGGACCTATCTTAGTCTTTTTAGGACTAGGAATGGCTACTTTAGCCAAACACCCCCACACTTTTAAATATTTGTAGGATGATACTCTTCCATGCCACAATTCATAAGGTGTTTGATTCACTTTCTTTCGGGGTACTTTATTTAAAATATAATTTGCAGAAAGTATTGTTTCCCCCCACAAGTTCTGAGGTAATCGAGAACTTATTAACATGGCATTCATTATTTCTTTTAAAGTCCTATTTTTCTTTTCAGCAATTCCATTTTGCTAAGGTGAGTAAGGTACGGTGGTTTGATGAATTATTCCATATTCTTTACAAAACTCACCAAAAGGTGATTCATATTCACCACCTCTATCACTTCTAAGTTTCTTGATTTTTTTACCAAGTTGATTTTCAACTTCATTCTTAAATTGAATGAAAGTTTCCAAAGCTTCATCCTTGGTTCGAATTAAATAAACATAACTATATCTAGTATAGTCATCTATAAAAGTGATAAAATATTTTTCCCACCTCTAGTTTGAATTGATTTAAAATCACAAATGTCACTATAAATTAATTCAAGTGGTTCTGTACTTCTTTCAATTGAATGAAAAGGAGTTTTAGATAATTTTGCCTCAACACAAATTTCACATTTATGATTTGAATCAATATTAAATTTAGGTAAACATTCCATATTAATTAATCTACGCAAAGATCCATAATTAACATGTCATAGTCTACCATGCCATAAATTAGAAGACTCAAGCAAGTAAGAAGAAGATGTATTATTATTAATAACTGATGGTACAATAGTCATTACATTTAACTTGAAAAGGCCATCAGACATGTAACCTTTTCCTACATACATCCCATTCTTAGTAAGTACAAATTTATCACTCTCAAATACTAGCCTAAACCCATTCTTACTCAACAAAGATCCGGAAACAAGTTTCTTGCGAATGTCCGGCACATGCAGCACATTGTTGAGAGTGAGTTCCTTTCCTGATGTCATCTTGAGTACAATCTTTCCTTGTCCTTCAACTTTGGAAGTTGAGGAGTTGCCCATAAAAAGTTGTTCACCATTGTCCACTGTAGAATAAGATGTAAACATCATTTTGTCGGTACAAATATGGCGAGTAGCACCAGTGTCCACCCACCATTCTTTAGGTTTCCGACAAGATTTGCCTCGGAAACAACTGCAGAAAGATTGATGTCTTCGACACCATTGGAAATATTGTTCACTTCGGTCATATGGGTTTGAGCAGGCTTCTTGCTTGTTCTTCTTTTGCTTTTGCCTTTGCTACGGCAATCTTTGGCCCAATGTCCCACTTTGTCACAGATATAACATTTGCCATTAAATTTGTACTTTTTATTATCCCCCCCCCCTTAGAGCCTTGTGATGAACTTTCTCCAGAAGACTTTCGTTTCTTGGTTTTTGAAGTATGTTCCACCACATTTGCCTTAGACTTCATAGGATGCTTACCAGCCCACTTTTCAGAATTGCGGTTGTCCTCCTCAATTCTCAAACGCACAATTAATTCATCCATAGAAATTTCTTTGCGCTTGTGTTTGAGGTAGTTCTTGAATTCCTTCCAGCCTTTTGGTAATTTTTCAATTAAGGCTGCAACTTGGAAGGATTCACTGAGTGACATGCCTTCTGCGTGAATGTCATGCATAATGAGTTGGAAATCTTGAGTTTGGCTGATCACAGTTTTTGAATCAACCATTACAAAATCCAAGAATCTGCCAACCACAAATTTCTTTGAGCCGGCATCTTCCGTTTTGTACTTTTTCTCCAACGATTCCCAAAGTTCCTTTGCTGTCTTGATTGGACTGTAGACGTTGTATAATGGGTTGTCAAGTCCGTTCAAGATGTAATTCCGGCAAAGGAAATCGGCATGTTTCCAAGCATCAACCGTAGCAACCACTTGCCGGTCAGTTTCATCCTCTTTCAGGATAGAAGCATCTTCACGGAGGAAACGAGCCAGGTTTAGAGTTGTAAGATAGAATAACATTTTCTGTTGCCATCTTTTAAAGTCAGTTCCTGAGAACTTCTCTGTCTTTTCACCGTGATTTACCGGTACTGTTACAACAGGAGAGGGGGTTGGCGTCATTGCAGCCGCCACAGTAGTACTTGTTTGGACATTAGTTTTAGTAGCCATCAATTCTAATTTATAAAACAAAATTATAATTAGAATTTACACTACACAGAAAATTAAACCAAACTCACAGAATTAAATTCTGTAAAAAATAAAAGAAACAAGAATGTAACTTTTACTTCCAATTAATTTGAAAATAAAATAAAATTTTATTTAAACAAATTAATTCTACACAGAAAATTAAATTCTGTAAAATAAAAGAAATAAAAAATATAATTTTTATTTTTTCAATTAATTTGGAAATAAAATAAAATTTTATTTAACCAAAATAATTCCACACAGAAAATTAAATTCTGTAAAATAAAAGAAATAAGAATATAACTTTTATTTTTTTCAATTAATTTGGAAATAAAATAAAATTTTATTTAACCAAATTAATTCCACATAAGAAATTAAATTCTGTAAAATAAAAGAAATAAGAATATAAATTTTATTTTTCAATTAATTTGGAAATAAAATAAAATTTTATTTAACCAAATTAATTTCACACAGAAATTTAAATCTCTTGTTACACTCCAATAATTAAAATACTGAAATAGAATTTTAATTAATGAAAACTCAGAAAATAAATTCTAAAAACCAAAATTAATTTTCTGACAAAATTCCACAAAAATATATTCTGAATTGTTAATGACACCAGTATCGTACTACTAGCTGTCAAAGAAAAGAGACAGTATATTACTACTATCTGTCAAATAGCATATAATCACTATTTGTTTTTCCAACCAGAATATTATTTTGTAAATCCACAGAAAACAATTTTCTTAAAAAAAGAAAGAGAAAAGGAAACAAACGAAAAATTCTGTAAACAGAATAATTCGAATCTGTCTTAAGATTGTTGGAACAATCTTCTGTGTAAATAAAATAAATTGAAATAAATCCAAACAAATAAATAAATAACGTACCGTATTTATTTATCGAACTGAATTAAAAAATTCAAGACCAAGTCGAGTGTGTGACACTCTATCCTTAAGACAGATTCGCCCCGCTACGGTGCTTACGGTTGAGTGGCGTCTATCTCCCAAGATACAATGATCTTCACAAATCTGAAGAAGCATTTCAAACAAATTTGTTCGGCGAATCAAACCTGTGATCTATACTCTCTTTAATTTATTCTAAAACTAAATATGAAGAATAAATGCACTAAAGAAAAATTGGACAGCAATGAGACTAAATAACAGACTGAATTTTCCGACTGTTTTTTTCCCAACCCCAAAGGCTGTTGGAAATAGGTATGTATATATAGCCCACTTGGTAACCTTTAAAACTTACCCGAACAGGTATTGTTTGAAAAGAACAAGTGCACCACTTATTCAAACATTGATTTTGACCATTGCAACTTTTGAACATATTTTTCAAATAATGAAAAGTGATCCGTTGGTCAAACACAATAACTGTTTGGAACTTCATTTAATAACTATTTCAAATATATATATATATATTAAACTAATTGAATATATATATATATATTAAACTATTTGAATAGTATAATAAACAAAGGAAGAGGTACAAACTTTAGAAAACTTCTTAGAAACCTAAAATTTAAATTTAGAATTAAATTAAATTCCCACAATACCACTCAGGAAACCAAAATTTGAATTTAGAATTAACTTAAATTCCCACAATAATTTTTATTGAAAAAATTCAAATGAATTTTATCTAAAAAATTAATGTTAGACTAGAAACACGACGTCAACTTTCCATTCACTCATAAATGGTTTGACGTTATGTCTTCACCTCTTCGGACCCACTCCAAACAACGTTTGGGGCCCACTCAAATTTGGGCTAAAACATATGCCTATATTAAACCATTTTTCCAACAGAAACAAGCTCTCCTCAAGTTTAAAGAAGCTGCCATAGATGATTATGGTATTCTCTCTTCTTGGGGGAATGAAGAAGATAAGAAAGACTATTGCAAATGGAGAGGAGTCCATTGCAACAATAACAGTGGTCATGTAACCATGCTCGATCTTCATGTACCAGGGAATCCTTTTTATTCCGATCGTCTGAGAGGTGAGATTAGTCCTTCATTGCTTGAATTGCAGCATTTGAAGTATTTAGACCTTAATAACAATCAATTTGAGAATGGCATCCCAAAGTTCATTACTTCCTTGAGCAAATTACAATACCTGAATCTTGGATGGAATGGGTTTCACTGTCCAATTCCTCATCATCTTGGGAACCTTTCCAACTTAAGGTATCTTGATCTTGGTGGGAATTTTTATTTAAATGGTGGAAATCTTGAGTGGCTTTCTCAACTTTCTTTACTAAGACACCTTTATCTTGAACATGTAGACCTTAGTAAAGCAATCAATTGGGTCGAATCTATTAATAATCTTCCTCTCTTAAAAAACTTGCAGTTATGTTGGTCCCATCTTCCGGATGTCATTCCTCCTGCGCATTCTTTCAATTCTTCTCCACCTCTTGTTGTGCTTGATCTCAGTGCAAATCACCTATCTTCTTCAATATGCAATTGGTTGGTCAACTTTAGTAGCAGCCTTGTTGATCTTGAACTTTATGGTAACCAACTAAAAGGTCCGATTCCTAATACTTTCGGTAACATGATATCCCTTGTACATCTGATGCTATATGAGAATCAGCTTGAAGGTGGTATTCCAAAGTCCTTCGCCAATTTAAGTCATTTACAATCATTAGATATGATGGCCAACAATTTCAATGAAGTACTTTCCAAGATTGTTCATGAGTCATCTCATTTAGAGAACTCATTACAGACTTTGGATTTAGGGGGGAATCAACTTAGAGGTACATTACCTGATTTCACAAGATTTTCATTCTTGAGGGAATTAAATCTCAGAGGAAACCAACTAAATGGACCTTTCCCAGAAAGTCTTTGACAACTTCATAGTCTTGTTCACCTAGATTTGTCTAGAAACCAAATTACAAGGCTGTTACATAATTTTTCCGGAAGTATTCAAAGATTTTTCAAAGCTCAAATATCTGGATCTGTCTTCGAATCCTCTGGAAGGCATGATCTCTGAAGCCCACTTCTCAAACCTCTATAGTTTGCAACATTTGGACCTGTCTTTTACCCAACTAGTTCTGAACTTTAGCTCTAATTGGGATCCTCGTTTTCAACTTCGTGAAATAAGCTTGTCATTTTGCAAGTTGGGGGACTTATTTCCCAAAATGGCTTCAAAAGCAAAATAAATTTTATGAGCTTGATATCTCTGGAGTTGGAATTTCAGATACTGTCCCTAGTTGGTTTGGGGATCTATCACCCAACTTAAATGCTTTAAATCTTTCTTGCAACCAAATAAATGGCTTGTTACCAGATTTATCTTCTAAGTTTACTGATTTTATCGGCATAGATTTAAGTTCTAATCGCTTCACAGGTCAAATACCACCACTTCCATCCAATTTAACATTTTTGAATCTCTCCAAAAACTTGTTTTCGGGGTCAATTTCTTTCTTATGTGCAATTTCTAGCATTGAAGTTTTCTCCTATCTTGACCCCTCAAGTAACCTATTATCAGGAGGACTTCCAAATTGTTGGGAACATTTGAAAGCACTTACAGTTATCAATTTGGCCAACAATAATTTTTCTGAAGCACTTCCTAGCTCAATAGGTTCCCTAAATGCCATTCAAGCATTGCAGTTGCGCAACAATAGTTTCTCTGGGAGATTGCCAAAGTCTTTGAATAAATGCATACAGTTGAAAATTATTGACTTGGAGCAAAACAGATTCACAGGAAAAATACAAGCATGGATAGGGATGCATCTCACAAGGTTAGTCATTCTTAGTCTACGATCCAACAAATTCTATGGAAGCATGCCTCAAGATATCTGCTACCTTAACTATATTCAAGTTTTGGACCTCTCTCAAAATCATTTATCAGGAAAACTGCCACAATGTTTCAGCTATTTTTCTGTTTTGGTTCAAAGTAATAGTTCAGAAGGAACCATGGCTTTCCCCTACACTACATATGAAGATGGTGTGTTTTTCTCAAATTTATATGACTATGAGAGCAATGCATTGGTTCAATGGAAAGGGCAAGAGAGGGAGTGCGGAAAAAAACTAGGACTACTTAAAATGATTGATCTTTCTAGCAACAAATTGACTGGAAAACTTCCTCAGCAAGTTGCAAGTCTTGCAGGGTTGGTTTCCTTGAACCTGTCAGGAAACAATTTGGCTGGAAGAATCATCCAAGAGATTGGTCAGATGAAGATGTTGGTAGCTCTTGACCTATCTGAAAATAGACTTTCTGGTGAGATTCCTAGAAGCCTTGCTAATCTAAATTTTCTTAGTGTATTGAACTTGTCAAATAACAATGTCGGGAAAAATTCCATCAAGCACTCAATTGCAAAGCTTTGATGCCTCTGAATATTCTGAGAATTCTAGACCCTGTGGGCATCCCCTATGCAATAAGTGTCCTGGAGAGGAAATGGTTGTGGAACCTCCAATTTCTACTCATGGAAAATACAAAGGGATTCAAGAAGATGAGGACAGGTTTATTACCTCAGGATTTTACGTTAGCATGGGGATTGGTTTCACCATTGGATTTTGGGGAGTTTTTGGCACTATGCTTTTTAACAGTCCATCAAGATATGCCTACTTCAAATTCTTGAACTGCATACAAAATTGGTTCTATGTGACTGTAGTATCGAATATGGCTAGACTACAAAGGAATCTTTAAGGAAAATCGGTATGTCTCACTTCGATTCTGTTACTTCTTGTATTCTTTTGTGTGGGCATTGTTTGTAGGCCACCCTTGTTTAGATGTTAAAATCTTCTTTTTAAATTGTAACCAAGATCTTTTAATTGCAAAATGCAAACCTTGCATAAGTTCTTGGTTTTCTTTTAGTTCTATGTTCTAATCAAAATATTCGAGTCGTATTTTAGTACAAGTACCTTTGGCACTGTGGTAAGTTCTATTTCCACATCAATTCATAACCAAACAATGGTCTGATATTTAGTTACATTAACCAATTAGATGTTTAAAAAACTCAACTTGTTTTCAAATTTAATTTTCTAGTCAAAGCCCTTTTTTCTTTTTTTACTATTTCTATTTCTGTTCATAAGTTCTCCACTTCTATTGTAATTTTACAAAATCAACTAATCATGTGACAATGTGTTCAACGAAATGGTCGTGTATGCTTCTTTCTTTTCTTTTCTTTTTTTTTCTTTTTTTTTCAAGCCTAATAACTGAACTTCAGGTACACAATGATTTTGCAGCTCTTCTATGAGCATAAAATTCAATCACAGAATAAGATACAACCTTTTTATGTGGGATGATGAGATAAGCATTTTTAATGGATTCATCTCATGGTTGTATCTAATTTTATGATCAGATTCTAAGCATTTAGATTTTTCCATGATTCTAAATAACTCCTATTCAGAAACTATTAATGGCTGCCCAATATTTATTTTGCTTTAAGTGATAGTTGAGGTTGTTTGACCTTTCTATTTTTTATTTTTTTGGGTTGCTATATTTTCAAGGGAAGCTGCTACACCTAAGACATGAGCTTGTGATGGTGAGTTCGTGGTATACGAAGTGGAGTTGCTGGTACCATCTTTGCTTAGGCTCTCTATTTCTTTCTCGAAGGATATAGCTACTTAAATAAATAATTCAAGTCTGTAATTTGATTATTTTGGATTAAGTGTGTGTTTTGAAGGACTCAAATGTTTTGTTTTCGACTATCAGTGTCGTCAATAGTTATGGCATTGGCATGCATGGAATAATATGCATCACAGTATGACTATCTCATGCTTGTTTTCTTATGAAGTCTAATTATTGTTATGGATTAATAGTAAACATGATTACACCATGTTAATGGCTTAAGAATTAATATTGAAAATTAACAATACATCTTTGCCGTGTCAAAGAATAATGCAACCTACATGATTAGCTGTAGGTAATTTCGGGCACCCTTTTCTACTCGGTTTTGTTTAGCGCTTATGATTGAGAAAGAATGATGTTATGATTGAGCTTCAGCATTGATGATTTTTTGTTTAATATGGAAGGAGTAATTAGTTTGAAAATGAAAATGAGAAAAACTAAAAAGGAATGGATGATAATTGCGTTTTCGCAACTATGGTGAGTTGTGAAGAATTTGAAGAAAACTTTCAATTTTTTTAGAAAGATGGACTTAATTAACAAAGGAGTTCTGTTTTATTCTAGGCAACAGAGCATGATGACTTTTATTCTAGTTGCTGTTTTATAAAAAATAGTTTTGGGGGTTCTTGCTGCTATAATTGGTTTTATGTTATTTATTTATTTTTTTTTTAATCTTCGAGGGCTTTATTGGGGTGATTTTGTTAGTTGGTCCATTGCTGTTGCAACTTTAATATTGCAATTCCAAGCGTAAGATGTCGCAAAGTAACATATTTTGATGAGTCTGAGATCAAATTAGTTCAAAAAAATAACTGAAAACTCAAATAAAATATATAAAAAAAAGTTGATTTTAAATTTTGGAAGTGATTGGATATTCTAGGAAAAATTAATTAGCTAAAAGGTGAATTGAGGTGATAATAATAATAAAATGTGCTAAGGCACACTACAAGAAATGTCACTTTTGGCTACCAAAATATTGGTCGCCAAAAGTCCAATATTTGGTCGCTGAAACGATTTAGCGACTAAAATATTTTGTCGCCAAGCTTGTCGCCTTTACCCTGTCAGCGATAGTATTGGCGACTAAACTTTGTTTGGTCGCTGAAAGTGACTACATTTGGCTACTAAATTTAGTTTAGTCGGCAAATGTTATGTTTCAGCCACTAAAACCTTTAGTCGCCGAATGAGGATTTTTGGCTACTAAGTTGTTGTGGTCAAGGAAGGTGTCACTTTTAGCTACTAAATAATTCGTCGCCGAAAGTCCACATTTGGCTACGAAACATTATTTAGTCGGCAAAAGGTGAATTCGGCGACTAAAGTGTTAGTCACTAAAAGTGCTACCATAATTTGAGAATGACTATTATAGACCAAACATTTTTGTCACCAATAGAATACATATTTTTAGCGACTAAGTAATTTTTGTCGTTGTTACTTTTGCCCACTAAAAGTTTCGTAGCCAAAAGCCTCCTCACATTCACTTCTTCACTTTTTGCCACCAAATGTTTTAGTCGCCAAATGATACCATTTTTTTTCCGTGACTAAAAAATTTAGTGGCCAATAGTTTCTTTCTCTCATTCTCAATTGTTTTAGCTACTAATTATTTGGTCGCAAAAACTTTTTGGGTTATGTTTTTGCTACTAAATTTTTTGTCACCAAAACATTTGATTACGTATTTGGCTACCAAAATATTTGGTAGCCAAATACTTTAACGTGTTTTTTTTTTTTTTTTTTTTTTAAATTCTAAACAACCTGTATCCATTATGAATACAACCTGTACCCTGTATAAACAATATAATCCATCAACACTAAATATGTTATCAAGCATTCAACAACGTGCACACATTTCAGTTCCAACCATCCAAATAATTAATATTGAACGTCCAATTATATATATATTACAAATTCCATAAGAGCCAAGTCTAATCCAACGTCAATAATTTAATTCCATACATAATACAATAATAACCAAATTAATTGTACACCTAGAACTTCTGTACCACAACAAAAATTATATTATGTACTGCCCCAAAACTATTTTGTACCATGTGCTATGTTAATTTCTACCATGCCAACTTAGCTGATATTTACCACACCAAAAAAATAATTTGTACAAACCATTATACATATGGATAGAGATATAAAAACAATGCCCTCCCGTACTTGTCAAAAAGAACATATCCACATTTGTATGTCCAAAAACATCTGCAAAAAAACAAATTTTAATCATTAGTTTGGTGCGTATAGAGGCACTTCTGGATGACATATATATTGTAATAATTTCAAACATTAAAAGACAAGGAGAGTAATAGCTATTAACTAATGAAAGACATCCAAAAATGGACCCATCATGAGTTCTTGTTTTAGCTTTTTAATCTCTAAATCTATCTAAGTAACTTTTAGTAGTTAAATGTGAAAGTAAACTGTGTAGGTATTACCAAATCTTGAGGCCATGTTATATATATGAACTGTCTACTATT
Source organism: Camellia granthamiana (assembly GCA_036172215.1). Lineage (NCBI taxonomy): Eukaryota > Viridiplantae > Streptophyta > Magnoliopsida > Ericales > Theaceae > Camellia > Camellia granthamiana. Next base: position 65,444,471 of record CM069911.1, on the reverse strand, counting down.
CAATTGTCACAACCCAAACCCACCCCTATGGGTTTAGCACCGTAACCGGCCAGTCATCCGAGATTACCAAAGGCCTGCTTAACAGTAATACAGTAATACAGAGTACAGGGGCATGGCGGAAGCCAATACAGTAAATAAACAATGTCCAATGAGCTGTGACAGTCTGCATGCAAAAAGACTTTTCATACATTCATACATTCAGTACAGAACAGTATGCACAATAATTAAAGTCAGTTAGAACAGGGACCTAATCCCTCCTAAACAGTACAGTAAACGGTACAGTACAGTGCTATCAGTCTATACAGTAGTACGAAACAGACACAGAGATAGACGGGGGAAGCTAAAACACCCCCAAGCCGTAACTTGACGGGCTTGGAACCTCGTAGTGAGGCACAGTGGTTGGCTTGACAAAACTGGAGTTTACCCCGACGCTTCTAGCAACGGTCCGGTGCCTGTACACCTACATATATATATATATGAGCAGTGAGCTAAAGCCCAGTGAATAACATAATGCATAAAGGGGTTAAGAATAAATGTCCTTTCAGTATTGAAAACAGTCATTTCAATCAGTTCATCAGTCATTCAGTTTGTGGCTCATATTTCAGGCCAAAACAGTCATTCAGTCAAAACAGTGATATGTGATACATCCATTAGCATAACAGTACAATAAACAGTAGGTCTTAAAAGACCGGGTCTTAACAGACCAAACAGTGAATGATGGCCATCATAACAGTAAACAGTAGTGGTTCCAACATGGGAACCGACAGAGATCTCTGTAACAGTAGCAGTAACAGTAAACAGTAGTTGCTAAGGATGCCATAATACAGTTCAGAATATAGGACATACATTCATTCAGTTAATAGTAACAGTTCAGTAAACAGTACAGTTCAGTTGTTCAGAAGATAATCATTTTTGAACATATCTTTACACAATTGTTACTCGTAGAGTTCTGGGCTACAGTAAGCTAGAGCGTCTCCTCAGAAGCCAACCCTACACAGTTATAGATTGAACACACACTAAGCTATACAGTTGGGAAAATAATAACTTAGTCCCTAATTTGCCGTGGTGTGGTTCTACATCTATATCGTCATTAAGATGTCTTAAACTAGGCCAAAGAATGCATAGAATGGGATGAGGATGCAAAGATATACTCAGAAAACAATTTCAGAATTTCAGAAAATCAGAGGTCCCGCTCGAGCATGGGTTTCCCCGCTCGAGCGGACATGCAACAAAGGTCCCCGCTCGAGCGGCAACTCCCCCGCTCGAGTGGACTGTAAAATAGTGAGAGATGCTGGGAGCTCAATTTCCCCGCTCGAGCGACACTTCCCCTGCTCGAGCGGACAACCAAAATCTGGAAATTCCAGATTTGAACTCCAAGTTCAAAATCAAGTTTCAAAGCATCAAAAGCGATCCTCTTGGGCTGAATTTCTGGAAAACTCTTGTAAACTCATAATATTACATGATTCCAAGCTCAATTTATAAAATCAAAGCCCAAGGGTAGTTTAATTAAACTCATTTTCAAATCAATTCTTAAGAACATGATGAACATGCAAGATCCATAAATTCAATCAACTTCAAAGCTCCAAAGCAAGTTCAAATGAGTCTAAACTTCCAAAAACATGATGAATCCATGATCTACTCTCAAAACATGAACATGCATGTGAGGAATTATGAACTACATCCTCAAAACTTAACAATATAACATGCATGCATGGATTCTAACTCAATTTGAAACCAATTTCATGAACATGATGTTAATTGAACATGCATGTACTTCAAACAACCTTCAAGCCTCGAATTCATGCTCTAATGAGCCAATTCTTCATAAGACATGGTGAAATCATGGACTTAAACATAATCATGAGCATGCATGCAACATTTTGCCATGAAAACAACTTTAAATTCCTCAATACATGCATGCATGCAAGAGATAAGCTTCAATTCAACATTATAAGCCATATCTTGGATCTAATCTTTAATAATCCTCTAACCCATGCAAGGAGTAATTCAATTCATAAACAAGAAGGTAATTACTCTACCTTAGGTCCTCAATCACAAGACTAGAAGCTCAATTTAGCAATCTACACTTCAATTCTTCAAGTATACAAGTCAATTTCAAGATGAAACCAAACTCTCTCCCAATCTCTCTCTCTAGCCGGTTTTTGCTCTCAAAATGGGCTGATGAAATGTTGGCTAAATGTATACTAAGGCTTCAATATATTATATGGAGTGGGCCACTAAGTGGCAAAACGGTAAATAAACCAACTCTTGCAATTAACCATTATTTAATCTAATTTAATCATACTAAATCAATTTTCAGATAAATATGCCATAAAATCACATTAATTATGATGAACACAGAACATCAATCAATTTCATATTTGGCCGCCGATAAGGCCTTCAATTTGCAGTTTAATGCATATGACGAGAACAGATAATTTGGCAGTCAAACAGATAGATTATGCATTTAAACAGTTACAGTCAATCAATCAGTCTCGGATCTCAGTCAGTCAGTACAGTATTTCAATCAATGCAATTATCAATCATAATTAGTCTCAATTTAGCAGTAATCAGTGCTTGATCAGTAATCAGTGATGAGGGTTATTACAGTCTCCCATTCTTATAAAGAGTTTGGTCCTCCAAACTCGAATTAACAAAGAGAACGGAGATGATGCTTAGCATAAAGGTAACTTTTACTCTTTAACAGGAGCATAATCATATTCATAACAGGTTCATGGCCCAATCTCAACCTTAGCAATGCACAGAAACGGAATCAGAAATCACGTATAAGGATCGGGGTTCATATTAAAACAGAATCTTATGCACATTCAGTTTTCAGTCAAGGACAGATTCGGATACATGTTCATTTCCATATTCTTGTCCAGAGCATACGTAGATGCACAATTCTTGCTTATGTATACATGGTGCATTCATTAGCACTACTAGAGCAGATACAGAACATATACAGTTACGTGATGGTTATGAATAACCAGTTCCATAAAGGAATCCCGAATCCGGGTAACAGAACAGAACAGAAGCTGAGCCCCCGCGATGAGGCATCCGGTACGGGTAACAGAGTGAAGACAGATATAAGTTCCATAAAGGAACTTCCAATACCGGGCAGCTAACATATTTCACGAATACTTATCAGAGCTTAAACAGTCAACTCAGTACACAGTATATAGCATTTCAGAAAATAAAACTTATTTCGTGACACAGAATGTGAATACAGTTACATAGTAATACATAACAGATACAGTAGTAATAGCAGTGTCAGTATAGTGACAGTACAGTAACAGTAACGGTAGCAATACAGTAACAGTACAGTAGCAGTATAGTAGTATTCACACTACTTACATCAAGTACTTATCGGGGTTATAGATTTGCACTGGTCTCAGTTTCATAAGTAATTTCCCCCTTTAAGTTACAGAGTTTCGATTCATTCTCTTCCAAGTTGTTCACCCGGTCTTCATTCAATTTGGTTCTCAATTTGGTAATCCAACACAGTCAGTCCAGTTCATTCGAGAGTTATTGGGGACATAAGGCAAATTTGTACATTACTCCCATAGCAGTAGGCAGAGTTCTGAAGTAATCATTCATATACTATTCATCAGTTCCAGTCCTCATAGCTTCAGTCATAGCACATGTCAAAACGAAAGTAGTCATACAAATTACATATACTTCCAGACAGTCAGAGTTTATGATCAAAACCAGTCTGTTGTCAACAGATCCCATCAGTTCTGGACTACATTAATCACCAAAACAATCATTTCCTAGTCAAACAAATTCATGGTTATAACGGTAATACCGGGTAAGTAATCCCATGGCATGTACCCAGTTTTCCCTATATTGTAAGCAAATCAGGTAATAGCTCTCAATAAGAGTTTTCTTAAGTCAAATCGATGAAGGTTCGACTAGGTCATTTCAGATGCAAGTTCTGTCCAATCATAACAAGTAAAACTTCAAAGCACAACCATCAAACAGAAATTCTATTAGTTACACAAAGGGTTCCATCAACCCACGGTTCCGTCAGATTAGATCAGATCAAAGATCCATTCTTATCATTTCCGGATCAATTAACATTAGTTCATACTCCATTCGTTAGGTACATAGTCAATAGTTTCACAATTTGTCAACCGACATCAGAGTCTTGTAACATCGAAACAGTACAACGTGTTCCCCCCAATAAGTTTACAGGCAAATGCACAGGCATACAGTTATTCACATTGAGAGGTAAGCATCACAGTCAATATAGCAATTTCTCAAACAAGTCTTTCGTAAAGGCATATGGTATACAGTAATACATCACACAAGGTTCTTGGTGACACATAATAGTGAGTAGCCCTACGAGGGTTCCAAATCAGTCATACAGTCATTAAAGCATAGGCTCGCAAGTTTAATCAAACAGTCATGTCAATTTTCCACAATCAGGATTCCCAGTCAAGAGTTTATCAGTTGGGGTCTTTATTTAGTCACACAATCCCGGAGTCATAACCCCAACAGTTAAATCATTGAACAAATAACATAACAATCATTCCGAGCAAAGGTATCATCATATATGTGCATGTTCAGAGTCTACTAACATTCCCAATACGGATTTCACGAGTTCAGTGTACAATACAAAATAGTTTCTCCGGATACGATAGTTAAGGTAACCAGTCATACATCTATTCAGTCTAATAACATCCTTAAGCAAAGGTAAGCAGATATGTACATAAGTCTAAGCAGTCTTCATAGTATAGATAATCGTTAACATGAGGTTTTACAGTGTTGTACATATAGTTCGCATCAACAGTAGATTTCAAGAGATTCATTATTCACAGTCCATTCCTCTCAGTCTTAACAGTATTACAAGCATGGGAACATATATACAAGTGTGAGTTCAAAATCAGTTTTCATGTAGGCATTCGTTCACAAATTCATAAGCAGAAGTTCATCTTTACAAACCAATATGGGTTCTTAGTTTCAGCAGTCTCACACACAAACAGTTCGCGTGTATAATTCGAGTTCAAGGGTCTGTTCATTCCATAATGTCAGTCAATACGTAACAGTTCAGTACAAATCATAGTCATACAAATTTCTCGAATTACAGTCAATCATCAGGTATTCCCATGTTCAACAGTTCTAGTACAGTTCAAAAGGCCATACCTAACAGTTCACATTCAGTTGTTGCAATACGATACAAGGACCTAACTCAGCAAGTTCTCGCTGTTCACAAGTCCTAACAGTTCTCATAGTGTATGGTTCATAATTCCAGCAATTCAATTGGTTCAGTCAATATGCTCTTAGTCTATACCAAATTACGGAATATATGATTCCCACACAAACGTTCGTATAAGCAATTTCATCTATTTAAGGTAATACATGCGTCAGTCATTTCAGCGTTCCGAGCATTCTCTGGAACTAGGGTCTAGATTTAGACTCATTATCGTTCGGTTGAGTTCGTGGGCAAGATTTAGGCAGATGTCCTTCATGTCCACGTATAAAATAAGTTTCGGATAGGCGGCGGCAACGCCCCAGTGGTATTTCCCACATACGGTACAGATAGATATATCATTGTTCACATTGCTTCTTCGACCTTCATTGGTCAAAGCTATTGCCCGAGATTTTCCATTCGCGGAGGTCATTGATTTACCGGTCATTTTCACTTTCTGTTACTTCTGTTTCATTCTTTCTGATTCAGTTGACGATGTTTATTTGGATATTTCAATGCTGCTACGTTTTCTCAGGCATTATACTCTATCTAGGACATCTACACACTTTGACGGTTTTAAAACGTCGATTCAGTCAAACACATCTAGGTCATGCCCACCTTCAGTTCTTTTCTAGTCTTTTGCAGTCAGTATCTATCATGTGGGGTGCCTATCAAACTAGCTAGGTAAATTTTACCTCATATTCGACCACAGTCTTATCACCTTACTCAAGTTGTTCAAACTTAGGTACTTTCCTATCTCGGATGCATTGGGGAAAGTATTTTTCGAAGAAAACTTCACATATTTTCTCAGTTTCTAAACCCAAGTCTCAGTTTTCAGTGGTTCGGTACCTCTCAAAAATTCCGGTGGTTTCAGTTTATTGGGTTTCTGTATCGGTGTCATCAGATCATATGCAGTTGGTTTAGGCACCTATGTCGGTCTTTATTATCCCAGATTTTCAGTTAAGGCGTCAACCATTCCTTCTAGCCTGTTAACTCTAACATCAGAAGATTCGGTTTCGCCTACATTCCTCGTCCTTTCCTTTGTTTACACACAAACAGGGTGATTAGCAATATAGGAGAGGTTCTTACTGATTTCACATTTCATTCCATATCAGACGTGTGTATGCTTTCATTTCAACTCAGGTACAGTCACATGACCATTTACTTTCACATGTTCATTTTTCTTTTACATAGATTCCGCATTCGGTAATCAAATTCACATTACGTGTTATTCCACTTAACTTCGTCAATTGTGCATATAGGTTTCGTTCGTTTCACCATAGGCAGTACAGTAATCATAAACATAGACAGTTGCATAATTAAACACATTAATCACTTTAGCATATAATTTTCATATCATAGCCACACACACTTTTCATACTCATGCAATGCCCTAATTTCTTCTCTAGGAAATCATATAGCTCACTTGGACACGTGTGTGCGGTATAACTCGTGGTAAGTATCGCTCTGATACCACTCTGTCACGACCCAAACCCGCCCCTATGGGTTTAGCACCGTAACCGGCCAGTAATCCGAGATTACCAAAGGCCTACTTAACAGTAATACAGTAATACAGAGTACAGGGGCATGGCGAAAGCCAATACAGTAAATAAACAATGTCCAATGAACTGTGACAATCTGTATGCAAAAAGACTTTTCATACATTCATACATTTAGTACAGAACAGTATGTACAATACTTACAGTCAGTCAGAACAGGAACCTAATCCCTCCTAGACAGTACAGTTAACGGTACAGTATAGTGCTATCAGTCTATACAGTAGTACGAAACAGATACAGAGATAGATGGGGGAAGCTAAAACACCCCCAAGCTATAACTTGACAGGCTCGGAACCTCGCTGTGAGGCACAGTGGTTGGCTTGACAAAACTGGAGTTTACCCCGATGCTTCTAGCAACGGTCCGGTGCCTGTACCTACATACATATATATATATATGAGCAGTGAGATAAAGCCCAGTGAATAACATAATGCGTAAAGGGGTTAAGAATGAATGTCCTTTCAGCATTGAAAACAATCATTTCAATCAGTTCATCAGTCATTCAGTTTGTGGCTCACATTTCAGGCCATAACAGTCATTCAGTCAAAACAGTGATATGTGGTACATCCATTAGCATAACAGTACAGTAAATAGTAGGTCTTAAAAGACCAGGTCTTAACAGACCAAATAGTGAATGATGGCCATCATAACAGTAAACAGTAGTGGTTCCAACATGGGAACCGACAGAGATCTCTGTAACAGTAGCAATAACAGTAAATAGTAGTTGCTAAGGATGCCACAATACAGTTCAAAATATATGACATACACTCATTCAGTTAACAGTAACAGTTCAGTAAACAGTACAGTTCAGTTGTTCAGAAGATAATCATTTTTGAACATATCTTGACACAATTGTTACTCACAGAGTTCTGGGCTACAGTAAGCTAGAGCGTCTCCTCATAAGCCAACCCTACACAGTTACAGATTGAACACACACTAAGCTATATAGTTGGGAAAATAATAACTTAGTCCCTAATTTGCCTTGGTGTGGTTCTACATCTATATCGTCATTAAGATGTCTTAAACTAGGCCTAAGAATGCCTAGAATGGGATGAGGATGCAAAGATGTACTCAGAAAACAGTTTCAGAATTTCAGAAAATCAGAGGTCCCGCTCGAGCATGGGTTTCGCCGCTTGAGCGGACATGCAACAAAGGTCCTCGCTCGAGCGGCAACTCCCCCGCTCGAGCGTGTGACACATACAATCCTCCTCTCGAGCGGACTGTAAAACAGTGAGAGATGCTGGGAGCTCGATTTCCCCGCTCGAGCGACACTTCCCCCACTCGAGCGGACGACCAAAATCTGGAAATTCCAGATTTGAACTCCAAGTTCAAAATCAAGTTTCAAAACATCAAAAACGATCCTCTTGGGCTGAATTTCTGGAAAACTCTTGTAAACTCATAATATTACATGATTCCAAGCTCAATTTATAAAATCAAAGCCCAAGGGTAGTCTAATTAAACTCATTTTCAAATCAATTCTCAAGAACATGATGAACATGCAAGATCCATAAATTCAATCAACTTCAAAGCTCCAAAGCAAGTTCAAATGAGTCTAAACTTCCAAAAACATGATGAATCCATGATCTACTCTCAAAACATGAACATGCATGTGAGGAATTATGAACTACATCCTCAAAACTTAACAATATAACATGCATGCATGGATTCTAACTCAATTTGAAACCAATTTCATGAACATGATGTTAATTGAACATGCATGTACTTCAAACAACCTTCAAGCCTCGAATTCATGCTCTAATGAGCCAATTCTTCTTAAGACATGGTGAAATCATGGACTTAAACATAATCATGAGCATGCATGCAACATTTTGCCATGAAAACAACTTTCAATTCCTCAATACAAGCATGCATGCAAGAGATGAGCTTCAATTCAACATTATAAGCCATATCTTGGATCTAATCTTTAATAATCCTCTAACCCATGCAAGGAGTAATTCAATTCATAAACAAGAAGGTAATTACTCTACCTTAGGTCCTCAATCACAAGACTAGAAGCTCAATTTAGCAATCTACACTTCAATTCTTCAAGTATACAAGTCAATTTCAAGATGAAACCAAACTCTCTCCCAATCTCTCTCTCTAGCCGGTTTTCGCTCTCAAAATGGGCTGATGAAATGTTGGCTAAATGTATACTAAGGCTTCAATATATTATATGGAGTGGGCCACTAAGTGGCAAAACGGTAAATAAGCCAACTCTTGCAATTAACCATTATTTAATCTAATTTAATCATACCAAATCAATTTTCAGATAAATATGCCATAAAATCACATTAATTATGATGAACACAGAACATCAATCAATTTCAGATTTGGCCGCCGATAAGGCCTTCAATTTACAGTTTAATGCATAAGACGAGAACGGATAATTTGGCAGTCAAACAGATAGATTATGCATTTAAACAGTTACAGTCAATCAATCAGTCTCAGATCTCAGTCAGTCAGTACAGTATTTCAATCAATGCAATTATCAATCATAATCAGTCTCAGTTTAGCAGTAATCAGTGCTTGATTAGTAATCAGTGATTAGGGTTATTACATCAATTGTTGTTGCACATTTTGTAGTGGTGATAGTTAAACTGATCAAATACACAATTGCGGCTAAACCTTAGCTGAACTTTACAAATCCATTATTCGAATTTCCAACCGATTAGGTCAACAAGATATATCCTTCGTCACATTTAGTTCTTGCAAAATGGTGCCCCCCGAACCCCTTTTTTCGACTAAGTTTATGACATTTTCAACTCTAACTCCCAACGTACTTGTCCTACTTACGTACCGTCTGTCCCTACATGTCACATTTATCACCGGGAAGCTTCTCGTTATGAAAAAACAGTGGCTCGGAGAAGGATATAAACAAACAACACTAATTCAAACTATCCATGTTGGTATGTGCAATTATGGGTTGTGGTAGGAGAAGCAACATTATCACCACTACCAAAGAAAAACTAAGGGTGAGATTGAAGTGAGCATAACTTAAATCATTTAATACTCAGGGAAAAATGACAACCAAAAGTTCAGTATATATGTCATAATGATATTTCCAAATTGTATTTTACCATGTTTTCTTTGTTTTCTTGGAGTGGTTCATCTTTGGGTTTGTCAATGGGCAGAGGACTGGCTGGACCTGTAAAAGTAAACAAGTCAATTTACATAATAGAAAATGTAGTATGAAATTGATTATCTACACATTGCCTGTGGGTTACCTTGTTCACGGGTAGCTTTCATTCCCTGTTTCTTGATCTTATCCTCGTCTTTATTAGATTCTTGCTTGATTGGCTTTTGGGATATTTTTGATATGCTATGCCCAGCAGTTTCTGAAGTAGTTCGACTGTTAGAACAATTCTTATTCAAAGATCCCCTATTCTTCATTCGAGGATTATCTTTTTGAGTAGTAACCTTCTTGGCTGATTTTGTGACTGGAGAAGCTTGAGCGCTAGCATCAGTGTTCAAAACCTTTGGTTTCAGTTTTCTAGTTCCCGTAACAGAGGAAGAGCTATTGACATCATCATCGGATGAGTGAGTTCCCTCTTCGAGCGCTTGGGAACAGGTTTGAGAGACTTGCAATTGCTCAAAGTTTTCTAATGGGGTAATTTTTACAGAGTGAGAGACAGATCTGCAAATGGAAGTGAGACTGAAAGATAAAGTAAATTAATAGTCGAGAGACTGAATTTTTCTAAAAAGTCAAGAACAGAGCTGCTATCAGAACAGAGCTGCAAATGGAAGAGGAAAACCCTAGAATTTTGAAATTAGGGGAAGAGAGACTGAAAGATAGAGAGAGGGCAAAATAGAGAGAGGACATACCTGGGGCAAGCCCCAATGGTGGATTGACGGTGGTGCTTGTGTGCGATGGCGGTGATGCTCCCGTACCCGACGACGATGGAGACAAAGCTGAGAGAGAGATGGAGGAGGGCAGAGGCGTGAGAGAGTGAGAAAGAGAGAGAGAAAGAGTCACAGAGTGAGAGACAGATCTATCTAGACAAACGTATGAGAACCTTTCTTTCCCAACCAATTGTTGTAGTCGCCAATGAAATTTCCCTCCGAAATTTGAAGCCCAATTTTAAATTTTTTTAATTATAATCGCCGACTAAAATTTAGTCGGTAAAAAGTAAATTAATACCGACTAAATTATTTTTAGTAGCTAAAGATTATACATTTAGGGACCAAAATTTTTTTAGTTGCCAATAGGGTAATTTTTTAGCGACTAAGTCATTTTTAGTCACCTATTCAGTAACTTTTTAGCTACTAATTGTATTTTAGTTGCCTATTGGGCTATTTTTAGCGACTAACTATTTTTTAGTCGCTGATTGGGTCATTTTTTAGCTACTAAGTCATTTTTAGTCGCCTATTCAGTAACTGTTTAGCTACTAATTGTATTTTAGTCGCCTATTGGGCTATTTTTAGTGACTAACTGTTTTTTAGTCGCTGATTGGGTCATTTTTTAGCTACTAATTATGTTTTAGCCGCCAATAAGTAATATACAGCTACTAAAAAAATTTAGTAGCTAAAATATGAAACATTGCCGACCAATTCAAATTTTAGTCACCAAAGGGCTGACTTTTGGCGACTAAATTAATTTTAGTAGCCAAATTTGGTCGCCAAAAGTGTAATTTTTTGTAGTGGCACTTTCTTTAAAATATTTTAGATTCAATTTGTATAATTTATTTGAGATATACACAAGGGGTATTCTCAACTGGAAGATAAAATCAATTATTTATATAAAAATTAATTTCAAAAGATTGATTATGTTGACTGATTGATTATATCATAAAAATCTAATCATTTAATTTGCACGGAATATCAAGTTTCGATTGTGCTCTGAGTCTCCAATAAAAAAAGAGATTATACTGAACAAAAATATAAAAAAAAAAACTTTTTTTCAATAAATAAATCAATCATCAAAATAATTTGACATTGAAAATCATAAAGTATTTATAAAGAAACTATTAGCATTTCATTCTTAGCCTTAATAAAGAAAATTACATCATATAGATAAACTAAAATAATATGTTTTGAATCCAACCAATTAGATTTCTTCATGCATTATTAATTCATCATCCATGCAATTATATTTGATCTTCACGAGTGCCAACACTTTTTGTTGGCCATATGACGAAACATCCCACCTTTCATTGGCCATATGATACTGCAGCAGATGGCAAAAGAGTTTGCTTGATCAAATTTAACTTCTTTTCTTCATTTCCTTTTTACTAATTGCAAATCAACCTCAATCTTTACCCTAATTCACTACAAGAAAAAACATTTTCGGCGACTAAAAAATCACCTTTGGTCGCTGAAAGTATAGGTTTTGGCGACTAAAAAAGCATTAGTAGCCAAAAGTGAAGATTTTTGGCGACTAAAAAAATTTAGTAGCCAAAAGTATAGGTTTTGGCGACAAAAAATCTATTTGGTCGCCAATATATGGCTTTTACCGACTAAAAAAAATTTAGTAGCCAAAAGTGAGGAATTCGGCGACTAAAAAGATGTTTGATCGCCAAAAGTGAGGCTTTTACCAACTAAAAAAATTTTAGTAGCCAAAAGTAAGGCCCTTTGGCGACTAAACAAAATTTAGTAGCCTAAAGTGAGGCATTTGGCGACTAAAAACATGTTTAGTAGCCAAAAGTGAGGCTTTTTGGCGACTAAAAAGAAGTTTAGTCGCCAAAAGCGGTAATTTTAGCGTGGGAATTTTATTTTTTAACGACTAAAAAATAATTAGTAGCCAAAAGTACAGAATTGGCGACTAAAATTATATTTAGTCGCCAAAAGTGGTCTCTTTTTTTTCTACTAAATAATTTATTTTTAAATAAATTATGTTTAATAAAAAAATAATTATGTTTATACTATATTAATACGGATTTATGTACTATATAAATAATATATATTGCATATATAATCATATAGTGTTATGGAGGCGTAGTGAAAAGAGTGTGTTGTATAAGGTTTATGGTGTGGGAAGTTGATGATTCGAATCTCCACAAGAGCAGAGTGTAAATTTTTTTTTTTTCACGAATGAGCTTTTGGCGACTAAAAAAATAGTCGGTAAATGTATAATTTAAAAAAATATAATTGACTATTAGCGACTAAAACATTAGTCGGTAAATGTATAATTTAAAAAATATAATTAACTGTTGGCGATCAAGGTTTTGGTCGCTAAAGACTTGCTTTTTAGTGACAAAAAGTTTTTTAGTCGCCAATACCTTTCCCGACCGTCTTCTGGTGACCAAACCAGATACTAAAAAATTTAGTCGGGGAAACTAAAAAACCGACTTTTGGCGACTAAAAATTTAGTCGCCAAATGAGTTTTTTCTTGTAGTGATTGTAAGTTATTCTGTAAAACGTAAAATTAAATCATTAAACTCACAATTAAAAATAAATTGAAGGAATTAATTTAATAAAAATGTATTACTAATTAAAAAGAATAGAATAATTGTATACTTTTAACCACTCATCAATTGCCAACTTCTTTTTCTTTCTTCCATCTCTTTTGACTTCGTTTTGCTTAGCCATTGCTGGTCTGGTTTTCCATTTGTGGAAAGTAGAATTTTGCAGAAATTAAGTTTTTGATTAGCCATTGATTAATATTTGAAATTAAGTTTTTTTAATCAGCAAAAAGAAAGAAACTTTATTGATGAACACGGATATTACATAAAAAAAAAAAAAGATGAGTGCAAAATGAGTACATGATGAGCTATAGAATCTGCCATCTATGTTTGGAAGTGATATTAATCAAGTCATTTAGTTGAAATCCAAAGAAAATTTTCTTTTCCATAGGAGTCATTGAAGAACAGTTTTTTGGTAGTGGCATAATGGCATCTCAGTTTTCTGCTTACTTGGAGAAATCCGATGATGTGAAATTTCACTGAAAGTAGTCAATGGACTAACTGATCATAAAATAACACTGAGAAATTTAACTAAAGAAGTTCAATTAAATTTTGCAGAGTTATAAAATAAGTTCTCATTTGGAAACTTGGCTATTTTAATTTGTTTTTTGATTTTTTGATTATTTTATGAGAGTGGAAAAATGTTATATTTGAGATGATTTGTGAATTTTTTTTTCATAGTTGAATAGATGGGATGGAACCAAGATTTCATCACCAGAGAGACCAAAGACAAATAATTTTTTTTCAACATATATAAAAACATACATGTATATATTATATGATATATAAACATTAAAAAAAAATTCAAATACCATAGAAGTAATCTCTATTAGAATAAAGAATTTTTTTTGGTAGGAAATAAAAAGATAACATAAGATGATTGAAGAATGATATATATATATATATCTCTTTTATATTGAGATACTATTTTATTTATAAAATAATATATATATATATTTTAAAAGTGTCATGGTAAACAGAATTTTTCACAAAAATAAGGGGTTATAGTTCTCTCGTAGTTACATCCCTAATATATAAGATGTGACATTTTATCTTATTAATTATTTTAGTCTTTTTTATTTTTGCTGGCTATGTTAGTGTGAAAGAAGTTTTTGCCAGACGGGCCTGTCAATTCAATGAGACCTATTCTAGTTAAATAACTCGAAGTAAAAGTACTAATTTTTTTAGGGAAAATCCTTGGTAGCCCGAAAAGGAGGGGCTCGAATAGCCCGAATGGGTGTTGGCCGATCGTCCACCCAGACAACCAGCAAGGTGAATTTTGAGCCATTCAAGCCAACCTCTTTTTCAGGCCACCCAGCATTGTTGTTTTTTAAGGATAGGATTCATTTTAATTCCCTATGGTTTGGTCTAACTGTACTTTTATCTCCTTATCTTTTTAAAAATAACTACACTTTACCTCCCTCATGTGATTTTAGACTAAATTGTAACACTAATTCTGTTAACTTTAGTGATACAAATAATTAACTAGGTCTAGCCTAGTTGGCTATCATGACTTTTCTAAGGATTTAGTCCCTAACAGAAGGTCATGAGTTCAACTCTCCTTCAGAGTTGAATAAAGGGGACAAGCACACTTGGTGCTTTGCAAAAGATGAGGAAACTAATTCCCACAAGTGTTAATTTAACCATTAACAGCTGACTTTCACCGATAAAAATAAAAATGATGATAATACTATCTCTATTCTTTCTCTACATCTCATCATGTTTGTAAAACATCAAGCTAAAAAAAAATTCTAAATTAAATACTTTCAGTTAAGAAACTTTAATTTTTTTCTTAATTTTTGACTTAATTTTTAAAATTTTAACCTACTTACTAATTTAATCACATATTAAATATAACTTATTCACATACATGTACAATTATATATATGAACAAAATAGTAGATTTATATACATATTAGTTGTGTATATATTAAGAACAAATGATCGATTTCAATTATTGTTTGTAATTTATAACTGTAAGAGGAGCTAATTTGAGTTCACTAAATTAATTAGGCCCAATAGTCCAAGGTCGGTAAGCCCGGATTTATTGCCATCAAACGGGCCGAATCACCCTAAGCCTCGAAAGGGTTCGGATCCACGAACTTAGAGACTCACTCGGGCTCGGACTCGAAAGGGTTCGGATCCACGAACCTAGAAATCCGAAGAACTTGGCTTCGAACGGATTCAGACGCAATCTAGAAGCCGCTCCATTAATGAGTCCCAGAACACTTGCGGGTTCGGAGCTTCCGGGATCTACGCACCAGAACCATGGGCGTAATGGAGTCCGAACAAAGGACCCGATCCCGAGGACGGTAAGTGGAGGTAAATTCACTTTTCGGTTAAACTAGCCTATACCCGGGTCGAGGTGGCACGATCTAGGGGGTCCCTGAGACTCGGCAATATTTGCGGCAGGGCGTTCTCATGAACTACCCCTAACCCTTCTGCGGCAGGACGTCCTCTGGGACTACCCCTGACCCTTTGGGATGATTGGGGATCATTGGTTAGGTGTGGCTAAGAAGAAGGGTTCGCTGAGAGGTTGATCTCCTCTTCGGGGTTTTTCTCATCCTCGAAGAGGTCACCTCTTCGGACAAGGTGGTTAGAGAGAATATTCTCCATGTGCCTTGGACATGGGCTCCATCCTACATCATGAAGTGCCTATAAATAGCACCCACCCATAGCTTTACAAGGGATGGATTTTGTAGAGATAACTCTTGGGAAAGAACTAATTTCCCTTCTCCATTATCAACCTTGAGGCTGAAAGTGGGAGATCCATGGGAGAGCCTTGTCATTATTCTCTCTCTAGCTACTTTGCCTTCTTCTTCACCCAATCTCTTATCTCCATCATCTCTTTGCTTTTGTGTTCTTAGTTGAGACTATTGAAGAATCTAAGTCTCTTATCATCTTCTAGAGAATTCGAATTTTTTCTTCAAGGATCTTCGAATTTTCCAACAACTTTCTTGAACCCTCTCATACTTTTGGCGACTCTGCTGGGGAGGCAGATTGGTTAATGGTCTCAATGAGATCTGGAACTCATACAACACCGGCAAAAATGGCAAATAATGAGACTCATCCACAAGGCTCTTCCAATGGTGGTGATGAAAAGACTCAAGTTTAAGACTCACCTCTCATCCTTGAAGCCATTCAAGGACTCCAACACACTCAGCAAGAGATTCTCACGACCCTTCAAAATCTCTCCCACACCATGTTGGTGATGGGTTCGAATTTCACACCACTAGCAACAAATAGAGGTCAAATCAGTACCAGTAAGCATCAACAGCTTCATAGTGATGTTGGGAATGGTCAAAACCATCAAGATCCACCCCAAATTCTCCCTGAAGTTATACAAAATGGTGTACAAAATCAAGTGCTAGGAGAAACAAGTCATGGCCAACCTGTGGCCCATGGAGCGCGAAATCACGCACCTAGAGGATTGAGCCGTGGTCCAGCGGTGGTTGGAGGAGTTTTTGGCGCGACGAATGGTGTTCCAGTAGCTGTGGAAGTTCAAAGAAGGCCTATCGAAATTTCTCTACAAAATGGTGCTCCAACCATGCCTAATTTTATTCCACCGATTGTAAATTCTACTCATGTACCGAGTGGGTCTCCTTTGGCTCCAATGCCGAGTTTGCAAACCCAAACCAGTATAGTTGTGGCGTATAATGGACTTTATGGGACCCAATGCAATGTCTCATCACCAACTGGCTTGTGCATAGGCACTGATGGCCAGTATCGTCAAATGTCCTCACCAATGATGAATTCGCAACACCAGAATGGCCAAGTCTCCCCTAGCTCAGTCTTCGGGTCTACAAGCCAAGTTCCAGGAATACCATTATCAAGTTCTCTCCCTCAACAATTTCTCACTCTCGCCGATGTGCAAGCCATGTTCGAACTCGAACGGGACAAGAGGACTTTACCCTCTTTGCCCGATCCGGATGTCAAGCCACCATATCCTATTGAGATGTTGAGTTATCCATATCCAGAGGGGTACATAGTGCCGAAGTTTATCAAATTCGATGGCAAACAAGGAAATGCTCGAGAACATGTTGTGCGATTCATTGAGACTCTGGGTATTCATGGTTCAAACCACATTCTCCGGCTGAGAAAATTCTC
Organism: Camellia granthamiana; assembly: GCA_036172215.1. Taxonomy (NCBI): domain Eukaryota; kingdom Viridiplantae; phylum Streptophyta; class Magnoliopsida; order Ericales; family Theaceae; genus Camellia; species Camellia granthamiana. Next base: position 65,427,215 of record CM069911.1, on the reverse strand, counting down.
TAAGCCCCTCACTGACCGAGTGTATAGTTGGTACATTAATTTGGCTCCAAACTCTGTCCGAAGTTAGGAGGAAATGGTCAACAAATTCCATGCCAAATTCTTTTAAGCGCCTGAGAAGGTAACCGCACTTACCCTATGTAAGGAAAAGCAACAAGAGGGTGAAGACATTCTCGAATATGTGAAGAGGTTCGAAGACAAAGCCGTGGACTGTCATGAGGCTATGGAGGAAAGCTACTTGGTCCAAATCTGTGTTGAAGGGGCATTGAACGGGTATTAGATGCTTCTTGTTAATCATAAGCTACCCACCTTCTCGGCACTAATTGAAGCATCTTGGAACATCAACGTACCTCAATCTCAGGAAATCGGGTTCGAGACTAGTTATAAAACCAGCTTCAAGTCATCCCGAGGACCTTCGGTCACTGCAGCTTCCGCGTCTTCTACACAAAAGTCGTAGGGGGAGGAATTTAGAGGTCAGAAGAGGAAAAACTGTGAAGATGACACTCCTTTTCCATGTAGTGTTGAGGAGGTGAAGGCCTTAGTTAAAGAATGGGTGGCAGACGGAGAACTGAAGTTGCCTTGTATCGAAGAGAATTTGCCGAAGAGGGACCGCGAGGGTCCTAATTATTGTGTTTTCCATCGATCACTAGAACATCCTACAGAAAAGTGTCGGACGCTGAAGAAGATCTTTAGAAAGAAAGTGGAAGCAGATGAGCTAGAGTTTAAAGAACAGGGGCCCCAGGATATCTTAGAAGACGTGGCTATGATGGCATATGACGGCCACAACCCGAGCAGCTGGTGAAAGCTTTCCAAATGACCTCGCAACTCTAGGGGCAAATGTCATCATTCCGTAGAAGAAGTCTATCTATGACATTCACAATTTGTATCTCCTGCATTGTCCAAGAATTTTCTATCTTTCTTATATTATGAAGAAAATTTATTTCTTCTATATTGTATATCTCCATTAAAAGTTAGTTTCTCTATGTTGTGTATCTTTATTGTGTTATATTGCTTAAGACAGTTTGTAATTTTTGTTGCCCCTCGAAGAAGAAAGAGGAATAGTAGACTCGGTTACCAACCTGAAGGGACCTTTCTTGACACAGTAGAAGTGTACTCCCACTCTAACCTCCGAAGAGCAGCCGTTGCTTCCATCAATGCGAGCTTTGAAGATCATTCTTGTTGAAGTACAGTGTATGCTCCCACTTAGACTTTCGAAGAATAGATCTCGCTTCTGTCAGTGCAAGCTTCGAGGGATAGCATTTGCTTCCATTGATTGCCAAAGAAAAGAGTATGCTTCCACCGGGACTTCCGAAGGACAGCCCTTGCTTTCATTTGGACTTCCAAGGAACAAACCTCGTTTCCATCAGTGCGAGCTTCGAGGATCTCTCTTGTTGAAGTAGAGTATGTGCTCCCACTCAGACTTTTGAAGAGCAAATCTCGTTTCCATCAGTGCGAGCTTCGAGGATCTCTCTTGTTGAAGTAGAGTGTGTTCTTTCATTCAGACTTTCGAAGAACAGCCCTCGAGACTCGGTGGCCTATCAGAAGGGATCTTCTTGCCCAAGTAGGTGTGTGCTACTATTCAAACTCCTGAGGGACAGCCTTGCTTCCATTTGAATTGCCGAAGGACAACTATTGCTCTCATTAGTGCGGATCCGAAGAACAACCCTTGCTTTCATCAATACGAGCTCCGAGGATCTTTCTTTTCAAAGTAGAGTGGACTCCAACTCGAACTCCCGAGGGATAGCCTTTGCTTCCATTAGCTGCCGAAGTAGAAGTGCGCATTCACTCAAACTTCTGAGGGACAGCCTTGTTTCCGCTCGGACTTCTGAGGAAGAGCCTTGTTTTCGCTTGAACTTCTGAGGGACAGCCTTGCTTCTGCTCAGACTTCCAAGAGACAATCTTTACTTCTGTTGGTGCAAGCTTGGTAGACTCGGCTGCCTTCCAGTTGGATCTTTCTTGCCGAAGTAGGGTGTATGCTACTTTAGGATTCGTGAGGGACAATTTTGCTCTCGCTCAGACCTCCGAAGGACAACCTTTGCTCTCATTAGTGCGGGTTCTGAGGGCCCCGAGGTCGCAGATTTCGTACAAGAATTCATTTTCTGAGTATTCAAGATTCCAGTGGGTCATTTTCTCTCAAATTACAATATTCACTATTAAAGACTCAGTTTATACAAGGCTCTGACTATGGACAGAGTAAGTTCAGTAACAAATTTCAAGGCTCGAGATCCAAAATATTTTTTTTTTGAAGATTATATTTCCCATTTGTGAGCGAGATTCAATATATTATCATACAAATTGCAAGAATATCTCTTCTAAGTCAAGATTCACAGCCCAAAAACTTTCTTACAAAAACAAAATTCAGCAAGAGTGGTGGTTATCTCAAGATCAGGAGATCAAATTTCAACCCAAAAACTCATATATATTTAAGCAAAGCCCACAACACATATTAATTTCAGCATCAATGTTTTTTTTTTTACAAGAGGTTCCGAAGTGGGTTTTCACAAGATTCTAAAGTGGGTTTTCACAAAAAGCTTGCTCCAAAATTTTAAAAATATATATATACTTACCCACAGATTTACAAGTAGCAAAGGAAAATGGAGCTAATCAATGAAGGATTTAAATCAACACAAACCAAAATTGGCAAGGGAGAGCTGGGCAAACCAGCACCGCGTTGAGTCGACGGTGTGGTTGGTATTGATTAATCACGGTCGGAACCAATGGCGATGAATTTCAGTGGGTGCAACATAAAGACCAAGATTTGGGGGTTCAGAACTCCGAAGAGTGTTGATAAGCTGAGATAGAGGACCGGTGATGAGCTAAATGACGCTAGGCAAGACAACACATGTCGCGTTGAACGGGCAACATGCATAGTCGGCATTGGACAATCCGAAGCCGGAGGCAGCAGTGGTGTCGCAGAGGAGTTAGCAACCACACATGTCACGTTGAATGGGCAACGGTGCGGTCGGCTCTGGGCAGTCAAGGCCAAAAGCAAAGTTGCAGCAGTTGTGATGTCTCAAGAGCATGACGAAAAGGTGCACAGGCCATGCAAGCTGGGCAGTCGTGTATGCAAGGCAGGGTCGGGGTTGCTCTCGCAAGGGCCGTCGGAGTGTTGCACGATGCTAGGAAGGTTGGACGGCGCTACTCAGTCGCGTCTGAACCAGTGGCGGTGCTATTTGGCGGAGTAAAACCGAAATCAGATGCACCCAAAGCTCTGTGTGGATGGGTCATTGGGCTGAGTTGAAGTACCTATGACAGTAGGGCCCGGAGTTGTAGCAATGAACAGCGTGTAAACTGAAAAAAGAAAAAAAAATCCTTCGGTTGTGAGGTAAGGAAGATGAAGCACAGAACCAAAAAAATAGAAGAGATGTCGTAGATGCAAGGAGCTGGTGTCGACCTTTGTTATTGCAGAAACAGAGCCTCTTTGAAAATGTTGAAATCTGGGTTTGTCTTGGTACAGAGAGAGTCAGCCGCAATGGATTTTCCAAAGAAAAAGGATGAAGAAAGTTAAGGATTAGGTTTGTCCTTTTCCTTGAGTAAAAAGTGTGATATTAATGGTGCTGACATGAGTCCGGATCTTCTGCCATACTTTCCTGCCATTCTTTCCTGCCATGCCCCAAAACGACGTCGTTTTGGGGCAGAATTTCAAAAAAAAAAAAAAAAAAAAAAATCAGAATTTGTGTTTGTGTTTTCGTCTCTGGTTGAACCAGAGACGGGGAAGAAGACGCCATTGTTGCAGTTTAACAAATCGTATAATTAATAGATCAAAGCTTGAATCTTTACTCAAATACGCAACCATTGTTAAATCAGGATCAAAGTTTTTGCACACAAAATGGGTCTTTAAATTTCAAATATTTTTACTAATAGAACAGAGAACAAAAGGGCATGCCTGGAAACCATTACGATTGAGCTGTTTGATAGCGACATCCATCTTCGAATCGGGACAATTATCCTTATCGGAAACCCTAACAACCCCTCTGTAAACACACCCAAACCCTCCCGCTCCGATAATCAGAGCTCTCCTGAACCCTCTCGTAGCCGATTTGAGCTCGGCGAACGTGAAAACTCGCAGATCGTTGGCACGGCGGTGAGTGAGGAACTCGTAGAAGCCGAGCGAGTCAGTGAAGTCCCTGGACTCGGAGTCGAACTCGGAGCGCCTGGTATCGACGCTGCTGGAGGTGACGCTGAAGGAGCGAGCCCAGGAGACCTTGGAGGTCCTCGAAACGACGCCGTCCTCCTCCCTCCTCTCGCCATTAGTAAAATGAAAGCACTTCATCTTCTTCTTCGATCACTCAGTGAAGAAGAGTGAAGAAGAAAAGGACTCGAAGCCCTAGAAATGGACATGGGAGGCAGGCGAGAGAGACAGACACAAATTCTGTTTTTTTTTTTTTTTTTTTGAAATTCTGCCCCAAAACGACGTCGTTTTGGGGCATGGCAGGAAAGAATGGCAGGAAAGTATGGCAGAGGATCCGGACTCGTGCTGACATAGGAGTCCGGATCATCGGCCGCACTTCCCTGCGGCCCTTCCTGCCGCACTCGTCAAAACGACGTCGTTTTGATCAGAACCACGTCGTTTTGTTCATCTCATTTTCCCTCTCTGCAAACTTTGTGGGTGTTGTTCTCAACCTCCATTGAACATTCAGACCAAAAAAAGGAAAATGAAAAAAAAAACAGAGCTGCCAGCACCGACTTCCTTTCTTCCCATCTAATTTCATTCCTCTGTTTGGTATCAAAATCATCAACCTCTCACTGAACAACTTCAATAGCAAAGTGAGATTTGGACACTTTAAATGCCCAAAAATTCTTTATATTTTCTAAATCATACAACCTCTTACTGAACAACCTCTTACAATTTCATCAACCTCTCACTGAACAACCTCTTACAATTTCAATTTTAACACTTCAAATGCCCAAAATTTCATAAACTCACCTCACAAAATCACCAAAAAAAACACAAATCCATGGTTGTGGATATGTATTGCATGTACAGGAAGAGAGAGAAACATAAAAATCTAGAGTGAAGGAAAAAAATATCAATGGAACAAGGCATTAAGTCTTCAAATCTCTTTATATTTTCTAAATCACATCTACAGGAAGAGAGAGAAACATAGAAATCTAGAGAGAAGGAAAAAAATATCAATGGAACAAGGCATTAAGTCTTCAAATCTCTTTATATTTTCTAGATCACAGTTTCAATTTGATCTCACGCGTCAACAATGGCCGATCGACCTCACCGCCAAGATTCTTCTTCCATCTTCCTCCGGCGAAGATCTCACACATCAATAGGTGACCTGTTGGACTTGCTCGCTGCCATTCTCTCGCCGATCCGCCAATTTACTCTTCCCGTCGTCTCTCTCTTTCGACCTCGCTGCCGCTCTGTTTTCTTGCTAGGGCTAAAAAACGAACAGGTGCTGAATAAGAAGGAATGAAGGAAAAAAAAAATCATTCAAAACGGTGTCGTTTTGAAGTGCCGCAGGGTAGTGCGGCCGATGATCCGAACTCGCTGACATAGCCTAAGCATATATATAGAAAATGGCCTTGGGATATTCTAGGGAATCTGTTGACTAAAAAAAAAAAAAAAAATGGGCCGTATTTTTTCAAGAATAAAAAAATGATTGATGCTGGGTGTTTTATTCTTTCCTAGAGTGGAGAAATATTCCTCCGGTGTTCTAAAGAAAACTTGATTTGAATTTAGTTTGAAAAAATATATATATATATTCTTCAGATGTTCAAAAAAAAAAATGATTTGAATTCTTATTAAAAAAAAAAAAAGACACAAAAATTTGTTGGCCAAACATGGCATAAGAAAAAAAAAATTATTATTATCTTTATTAGTTATCAACTTTATCCATAATTTACGGTGAGTCCTCAGCTTTATCCATAAACTCTGTTAAGACCAAATATTTCCGAAGACATAATGCGAAGCATGGCTGACAATGTGAAACTATGCATGTCCGAGAAAATTACAATTTCTCATACACGCAAGGGGCAAATGTAAGAGGAGCTAATTTGAGTTTACTAAATTAATTAGGCCCAATAGTCCAAGGTCGGTGGGCCTGGATTTATCGCCATCAAACGGGCAAATCGCCCTAAGCTTCGAAAGGGTTCGGATCCACGAACTTAGAGACTTACTCAGGCTTGAACTCGAAAGGGTTCGGATCTACAAACCTAGAGATCCGAAGAACTTGGCTTCGAACGAGTTCAGACGCAATCTAGAAGCCGCTTCATTAATGAGTCCCAGAATACTTGCGGGCTCGGAGCTTTTCGGGATCTACGCACCAGAACCATGGGCGTAATGGAGTCCGAACAAAGGACCCGATTCCGAGGACGATGAGTGGAGATAAATTCACTCTTTGGTTAAACTAACCTATATCCGGGTCGAGGTGGCACGATCTAGGGGGTCCCTGAGACTCGGCAATATTTGTGGTAGGCGTTCTCTTGAACTACCCCTGACCCTTCTGCGGCAGGACGTCCTCTGGGACTACCCCTGACCCTTTGGGATGATTGGGGATCATTGGTTAGGTGTGGCTAAGAAGAAGGGTTCACCGAGAGGTTGATCTCCTCTTCAGGGTTTTTCTCATCCTTGGAGAGGTCACCTCCTCAGACAAGGTGGTTAGAGAGAATATTCCCCATGTGCCTTGCACATGGGCTCCATTCTACATCATGAGGTGCCTATAAATAGCACCCATCCATAGCTTTACAATTGATGGATTTTGGAGAGATAACTCTTGGGAAAGAACTAATTTCCCCTCTCTATTATCAACCTTGAGAGTGAAAGTGGGAGATCCATGGGAGAGCCTTGCCATTATTCTGTCTCTAGCTACTTTGCCTTCTTCTTCACCCAATCTCTTATCTCCATCATCCCTTTGCTTTTGTGTTCTTAGTTGAGACTATTGAAGAATCTAAGTCTCTCATCATCTTCTAGAGAATTCGAATTTTTTTTTTCAAGGATCTTCTAAGATCTTCGAATTTTTCAACAACTTTCTTGAACCCTCTTATACTATAACCTTTTAATCTAATTATATTTTAGATCAAAATTAATTCTAAATGTTTAATTATTTATTGTAATTCTTAATATTTTAATCTTATTTTAATCTATTATATTTTAAATCAATCCTTAACTATTGTTTATTTTATATTTTAATTTAATTATTTTTTAAACTAACTTAATTATATTTTATTTGTTAAATCAATTCTTAATTATATTTTATATATTAGATCAATCTTTAATTATATTTTTATTTTACTTTATTTTAATTAACTTCTTAACAATTTTCTTACATAGAAACTTATAGGGTCATTTATGTCTTTTTATGTAGTTAGTTTTAGAGGAAAACATCAATTTCCTCACTAGCATGTCAAAATCTCAAGTCAAATGGAACAACTAACAGCAACAGTTTAGTCTAAAATTATAAGAGGGATAAATAGCTATTTCTAAACGATAAGGGGTGAAGTGCAATTGGCTTAAAAGACAAGGGATTAAAAAAAAGAATTGCCCATTTTTTTAATACAAATTACAATATACATTATTATTATTACGTTTTGGATGATACTAATGAGTAAGATGGATGATCTTGCAATGAACCTTGAAAAACTTTTTGATTTCTAATTGATTGTGGCCCAATTTGTAAAAGAGGTGATGTGTGGATACGATCGTAGTGTCTTTCAAATGGTTAGTTCGAAATCTTTGGAAAAAACTTAATAAAGGATTTGTAGGTGTTTGAACAACTGGAGATGGTGATATGGAGTTCGTGTGGTGAGTATTTGTCAGATGTGATAAAATGATCGATGGGGTGGCAATTTGAATATAAAAATATAAATAAATAAGTAAATTATAATAATTTTACAAATCTCAAATATTTTACTGAGAATTTTAAAGTACAAATTAAAAATTATTAAAGGATATTTTAATTAATTTTAAACACGCAATATTAAACATTAATAATAATAATAATAATAATAAATGCTAAGCCCTATTATTTGTTCACCACAATATAGCCGCCGCCGTGAGGAAGAAAGAAGGAGAGAGAGAGAGGGAGAGAGAGAGAGAAAAGAGAGATGGAGAGAGAAACTTTAACTTTGGTGGTCAACAATTCTAAGGTAGGAGTCAATCTGTTATTGTTCAATATCTATTCTTATTCATGTGTGTGTTATGTTTGTTGCCGGGAAGGAAAAGGAGAAACGGCCTATTGGTGCCATGATTGGATGTCAAATTGGTGATAGGTGTATAACGAATGGGTGTAATTTGTAGTCCAAAAATTCTGAACAGAATTAAATACTTTAGAAATTAAGAAATCATATTAAATGGGTAAATTTTGAATTGAAATTTTTACCATAACTTAATTACATATTGAATTTCATGCTATAATTTTGTCATAATTTTTAGGAGTCAAAATCATATAAATTGATACGTTTAAATCTATACAGAAAATCAATACTAGTAGTAATTTGAGAGTAACGGTGAGTTGAGACCTTGAAGAACATGTACTTTGGTATTACTTAAGAGTAACGGTGAGTTCGGTTGAGCCAGGTTAGTGGTGCTTTAGTTCGGGGGTATTTAATTTATTATTCCTTTCAGTATTTTTGAATTAGTAGTGACGTGTAGTTTTCATACTTGATTCAGGGCACTAGTTGGACTTTCACACTTTATTTAAAGATTATATTATTCTATTTTCAAGTGAGTAGTTGCATGCTACGTATTTTTACAAATGTTCCATTTCCCTAAAACTATTTGAAAAATATATTGTTATTTTGTGACCAAACAATCTTGGTTAAATTATTATGATATCATTGGAATTGAGCTATTTTTAACACGTGTAAACTTAGCATACTGTTAACTATTTGTTATGGTCTTATGTTTATAATGGTAAATTACCATGTTTTGCAAAATTGAATTGTATTGATTATTGGGACCATCTATATATAAAAGTCGAAAGAATTTATTTCACTGTGTGTGGTGACTCTGGCCACTAGAAAACAGATTCAGTTTGGGCTGTGATGACTTTAGTGCTCAACGATTGTAAGGAAAATACCTAGGTTAGATTAGGTGACTTAATTGTTTTTGTTATGTACATTCTTATTTTCGAAAACTGTATGCCAATTTAATTTTTGTTATGTACATTCTTATTTTGGAATTGAACTCTGTTTTCGAAAACTCTGTTTTCGAAAACTGTGTTTTACTATCTATGCTTGTAGCCGCTGAGTTATCAGCTGACTTAATTGTTAAACATTTTCAGGTGAGAGGAGGACTTAGAATAGACTCATGGCTTAGCAGGGACTCTATCTTATGGATCTCTGGAACGTTCATTTATTTTGTTTAGCTCGTTATGTCGGTTTTGTGTATACATTATGGTTGAGTTTTATTTAGAATTATTTTATTTTGTGAGCGGTTTGTGTCCCATATAGTATATTTTTGGAAGTTGATTATGACTAGTTTTGCTATTCATATTTATGGCATGTCATTGAATTAAGTTTTGGTTTATTTATTATTGGACTATTATTGCATTTATTCAATGTGATTATGGATTCTATTTAGACTGACGTGTGCCTTGGACTAGGCCCTGTGGGCCACAATCGATCGTGTCTGAATTTGAGGTGTGGCATATTGGATCGTGAACAATTTTGTTCCTGTGCAGTGTTCGTGGATTTTACTTGAAATTATTATTTTGTCCAGTGTTTATGTGAAGAACTTATACTAAAAATATATATTTATTGTCTTTTTTCTTGTTTGGGCATTGTTTTGTTTACATGATAAAAATCTTCTTTTAAATTGCATCCAAGATTTTTTTGGATAAATTATACTGATATTTCCTATACATAGCCTCTTGTATCATTCAATTAGCTCTAATTTGACATTTAATTTTTTTTATTTATTTATTTGTTTTGTCAATTTGACTCAATTGATTACAACCATTAATATTTTTACAAAAAATTTGTACATAATCTGCATGCCTTGTTTTTAGAGATAAAATTATAAACTTGATTAACTTAGTAAGTTAACCTCAAGTAACTCAATAACAATAACTATTTTATATCAAAAACTCTATATTCGTTATCAATTAATTGACATGAACTTCAAAATTGATGGTCAAAATTGAGTTAAATGCAAATGTATAGATTAAAATGATACAAGAGACAAAATGTATAGACTAAAAATATACCTACACCCCTTAAGGTTTGTTTATAATACAACTTAAATTTTAAAAATTACACTGAACCCTCTGTTAGAGTTGGTTCATTAACACTTTTTTTTTAAAAAAGAATAAAATGACTGTATTACCCTCAATTGAGGGTATGAATTTACCAAGCTATCCTCACCTCTTCACCTTCCTTCCACAACTGAAACACAGCCAATGAGACAACCACCATCCACCACCCACAACTACCATGACGCACCACACCACCTTGTATCATTCACTACCACCTAACCCATTGCTGCCATATCCCACCCCACCATTCAACTTAAGTTTGCATTTTGTCTCTCTAAAATAATAACAAAGACTTACACTCAAATCAAACAATTAGGTCTACAACTCCAAATCAAACAAACATCTACACAAAAACACCTAAAAAAATTGAACAGCGATCTGAAACATAAGCTTAAAAAATAGAGGGATTTATAAACACACAAAATTGAACAAAGATCTGAAAAAATGAAGATGGAGAGAATGAGAGTGAAAAAGAGATAGAGGCAATCGTAGTTGGGTTGGGAAGCGTAATCGCGGCTGGGGATGGTGGATCAGCGGATTAGTGCCAACGGTAGTGTGTTGGATGTTGAGAGAGATGCATAGAGAGGAAACGTAAGAAATAGAACTCAACCAGTATTTTTTTGGTTTCTACGAAAAACTCATCAGTAAAGTGGCAATGGATATGCTTGTTCATGATAATAATAATAATAATGAGTTGGAAAAAGGTTTTGGTTGATATTTATTTACTGCCAACACTTTAATTGAAATGTGCGACTTGTTTGTTGAAATGGTTTACAGAGATGATTCTGAAATAATTTGTTCAATTATTTTTTTTTTTTCTATAGGTTTCTGCAAATGATTTTTGTTTTTCTGGATTTTTGCAAATGGTTTTGCACAACATCCATAAAGAGAAAGGGGAGATAGGGGTAAAATTAACATTTTAAAAAAGGAAAAAGATGGAGGCCTCGAATTTGAGGCCGCGAATGACGCTAGAATTTTTTTTTTTTTTTTTTTTTTTGAGACTGTGTTGGTTTGATTGTTTTTATTATTTTTTTTTATTTGTTGGGCTGTTGTTATTAGTAGAGACTCGTACAAAATTATATGAAATTAACAAATTTTAACCAGCAGTCTAATTGATCATTCAATTTATTACCCAATCAATCCAACTCAACTCACTCACTTTATCAAACCACATAGACTAAGTTGTGGTTGTTTTTGTTGTTTTTTTTTTTTAATTTTTATTTATTTATTTGTTGGGCTGTGTTGGTTTTTTTTTTTTTTTTAATTTGTTGGGTTGTGTTGGTTTGATTTTTTATTATTATTAGGATTTAGATTTTAACGTACACATAACCATCCTTTAAAAAAAAAAAACAAATCAAATCAACATAGTCACCAAAAAAGAAATAATAACAATCCAATTTGAGGCAAATTTGCGCCTCTCTTTTCGAGGCCTTTAGCACGGTTCTTTAAATAAATAAACTTCTGACATAAGTACAAATTGTTAATTAGTCTAATGGCTAATTAACAGAAGGGATAATTTGTAATGTGAATATAAATTTCAGGAGAGGAATGTAATTTCAACTACCTCAAAAAAGAAATTGTATTAAAGACAAATTTCAAATGGTGTAAATATAATTTACCCTTGCTTTTTTTATTTTGTTTTGTTTTTTGTTTTTGTTTTTTGTGTGTGTGTTTTTTATTAGCGTGTAAAGTGCAAACCTTACTTGAGTTGTTGGGTTTGTTTCTAATCACAAACAAGAAATGATTTCATAAGAGAAAAGGAGAAAAATTATTTTATGTTATATTATTAAAATAATTTTTTTATATTTTCAATCATTTTATTTTTTTTTTATTTTTGCTGGGACAAAATTGGTATTATGAAAATATAAGAATTTACTAGTTTCTTTTCTGTTCCAATCTCTCCACTTTTGGAAAGATTGAAAATAAGGATTATAAGAGAAATGAGTTTCTCTTCGTTTCTCTTCATTTCTCCTAATTTCTCCTCATTTCTCTCCACTTAAGTTATCCAAATAAGTAAGGGAAATACATATCTATCTATTTCTTTTTTTTTTCTCTCCAAATCACTCAATCCAAACATAGCGCAAGTTCTATTTCCACATCATTCATGACCAAACAATGGTATGATATTTAATTACATTAATAAATTAGATGCTTAAAAAATCTCAACTTGTTTTAAAATTTAACAATTTTCTAGTCAAAGCCCTTTTTTGTTCTTTCTGTTGCATAAGTTCTCCATTTTATTTATTTAAAATTTAAAAATAGTTTTCAAATTGAGTTTTATCAAATATTGATCTATTCTTTTTGTTATTTGTGTTATTTATTATAGTTTTATATTATTTAAAGTTACTTATATTATTTTATTTTTTTTTCTATTTGTTAGTATTTTTATTTTCTCTTCATATGTCATTTATGTTTTTTTTTCTTTTTTTTATAAATCACACTTTAATTTGGTTATTCATCTTATTTTGCATTCATTCTTGTTTGTTCATTCTTTTTAAATAGCAATATTATCTAAAAATAAATATATTGTCTATTTCAACATGATATTCCAAAAATAAATTAATAACATTTAATACCGCTTATTGAAACGGATTATCATTATACTCATAAAAACCATACATTTTCAATTATAATTTTTTTTTCAAAACTAAATTGTATAATAAGATGGAAGATGATTTTGTAGCAATTTATTTGATCATATTTATTAAGAAAGATATTAATTAAGATTTTGATGTCGAGTTTATCATAAATATTTTTATATATATTATAAAAAGTGACAATTACAACTTTCAAATAGTTAACTATACTAGACGGATACATGTGATAGTTAATATTTTGTTAAGTTAATGTAGATAAGAAATATAACCAATTATATTTTTGTTTTCAATTATGTTGGCAAAGAATGCCCAATTAATAGTAATATTATTCATTTTTTTATACTTGTATAAATCAAAATTTAAAATTTTATAATATTTTTTTCGATGAAAAGTTACATGTGTTTTTACCCTCCCAAAGCTTAAATCCTAGATCTGTCCTTGATTTTTAACATAAGTCAGTAATGTGACTAGTATATGACTACAAAATGAGAACAAAGGATAAAAATCACCCCGATTTTCCACCGATACATATTTTGTCCCAAAATTTATATCAAATTATGACTGTATTCAGTTAAACAAAATGCAGATTATGAGCGATTAAGGAGATAAACAAGGATTTTATAGAAATTGGATTTACAAAACTCTATTTTTTACAGTAACACAATTTTCTGTCTATCTCTCTTTCTCTCTTCAATTTCTTTGTGGCCTTTTTATTTCAAAAGCTCTATTTTCTTATCTCTTCGTCCTAATTTTTAGCATATGAACATATATCACTACAACAATTTACACATTTGGCGACCAAATTTGGCGACTAAAACAAATTTAGTCACCAAAAGTGAGACCTTTCCCAACTAAATTTTTTTCTTGGTCGGCAATGTTTTACATTTTAGCTACTAAAATTTTTTAGTAACCATATATCAGTTATTGGCAACTAAAAAAAATTTTGGTTGTTAAATATAACATAATAGGCGACTATAAAAATTTTATTCGGCATTAGTCTTGATTTTAGGCTACTAATTCTTGTTTTAGTCGGCATACACAACCGTTTGCCGACTAAAAAAATTTTAGTCACCAAAAAATAGGCAAATATATTGTGTTACTCTTTGCCAACCAAAGACTTTCGTCAGAAACCATCAGTGACTAAAAAATTGTAGTTGTTTTATACTTGGTTTTTGCCGACAAAAACAATACTTAGTAGCCAAATTACACAAACAACTGCCGACAAATCATAATTTAGTCGCTAAAGGTGTGAAATTTTTTTTGGCGCCTCTTTGTTTTTTTTTTTTTTTTTGAACCTCTCCCCTCTTTGTTTCACACAAACACTTTTCTCTCTGTTCTGTCTTTCTCTCACACACACACACACCAGTCACCACCAAACCTGACGCCGTCACACACTGCCACCGTTGCAAATCACTACCGTTGCCGCAAATCACAGGTTTTTGTCTCTCTCTCTCTCTCTCTCTCTCTCTCCTCCTTTTCCTATTTTCCCATTTCTCACACTTGATCTAGGGTTTTATATGATTTTTTTAGTTTAATTTTGTGTTGATTCTTAATGCTGTGTTTGGTTGGAGGATTTGGGGAGGGATTTGGAAAGAGAAAATGAAAAGGTGTGTAAAACTAGGTGAAATTTAGATATATTTTATTCACATTTCACCTATCTTTTCCATTTCCCTTTCTAAATCCCTCATCAAATCCCCCAACCAAATAGCATAAATGGGTTTGGTTAAAATGTTTGATTTCCATGAAATTATGTTCTTCTTGATGTCAAAAATGGGTTTGAACATGCTTTATGGGTTTGATTTTAGTTTTATGGGTTTCATAGAGAAAAAATCTTGATGTCAAAAATCAAAATCAATGAACAATCTGAAAAGAGGTGAAGGTTAATTATAGAAACAAGATAAATTCCAAGAAGTTCCAAGAAGGTTAATTACAGAAATAAGATAAATTCCAAGAAGTTCCTTGAAGTTCCTGGAACCAAAAATATCAAAAAAATAAGAATCTTAAGGTCTTAAATTAACAAAGTGATTGATTTAAGGGCTTTAGAGTTTGGGTGCTGACGATTGGGGCATGGATTCAAAGTTAAAGGGAGGAAATGACATGGGTGGGACAACTAAGCTTGAAGGGCTTCCAACACCGCCTGTGTTTCAACCTTAGTTGTGAAAAACAAGGGAATGGATAATTACAAGTAGGGGCAGTATGCTGATGCCATAAAGTGACTTTCTTGGGCTGTGATTTTTCTTGAGAAGACTGGTGATGGTGCTGCTTCTATGGAGGTCATATCCAACAGGGCTTCATGTTACGAAGAAGTTGGGGAGTATTTAAAGGTTGTGGCAGATTGTACAAAGGTATATAGTAATTCTTTTGTGGTGAAGAATTTTTTAAATTCTACTTGCGAGGTTGAAAATTTATATTTAATCAACTCATCTAGTGTAAAGATTATAGCGTATGAATTAGTTTGAATTGTTCCTTAACATGGTACTGTTAATTTGATAGGTTTGGTTGAAAGATTGATGGGTTTGGTTGCAGTGACAAACAAGGATCATGGGAAAACTGTGATTTTTTACTTGAATTTTCCTAGATCCTGCTAGTCTAATTAGGCAGATCTCACAATAGCTCTCTGATCCACTTGGTGGATTTCTCAAACTGGAAAATAATCTATGTTACATATGTTTAAGAATTCTATTGGTGTGAGTTATTGGATAGTGACTGATTTAGGTAGTGGCAACCAATATAGCACAATGTCTTACGATTCTGCTTATATGGACAATAGATCTTAGTTAATTGAAAATATCAAATTGCAAATTGCAACCAAAAATATCAATTTCAATCATGAATCATCATGTTTTATTAAGGAGACTTGTTCATTTTATAACACACAGTAGTGGACTTCATGTCTCTCCATATTCCCATAAGCCTATTATATTTGATAGCAGTGGAATTTGGTAAGGTCTTTAGAGTACAACTTAAAAAAATTAGTTGTAGTCTGATCTAGAGAGGCAAACTGTGTGCTCTTCATTTTTCTTTTAATTTATACAATATCAAGTCCTTCTGAACTTAAATTTAGACATTGTTAACATTCTCCTACACTGAAAATACTATTTGACAAGCCTAAATCCTACGCTCCTTAGACCTCTTAACCTAATACCAAAAAAAATAAAAACTCAGCCTAGCTACTGTCCACATGTATGGTACACAGTACCCAAACAACCATGAAATCCCTACTTTATTCACCATCTACGTAATTCTAAATACCCAACTACAGTCCCAAAAGTCCAGCAGGAATTTTCTTGAATTTCCAGTGTTCACTTCCTTCAAAACATAGCCAACTCTTCCAAAATTTATATTATTAACAGTAAAGCATCAACATATATGGTATAATTTAAAGTGATATATATGGTATATTTGAGGGACTAAAGAGTGTAATTTTTAATTGAGTTTTCACATTAATGGCATATATAACATATTTTAGGGTTGTCTGAATTAAGTTCTTTCTATTGATGCTGAATTAAAAACTATTTTGGGTTGTCTGGATTGGTTTCATTTTATAATGGTGTGATTATTGTTGGATTTGTTGAATTGTGCGGCCCAAGCTCGTGACAAACATATATAGTCAATGAGAGCTGAACTGGAGGTTTTTCGTGAGGAGCGGCAAAAAGATCATGAAGAGCTGTTGAGAGAGAAAGAGGAGCGCCAACGAGATCACGAAGAGTAGTTGTAGGAGAAAGAGGAGCACCAATGAGATTGTGAGGAGCTTATGAGGGAAATAGAGGAGATGACGAAATAAGTCGAAGAAGGAAAAAAAGAAAGGTAGGCAAAACAAGTAAAACTCAATCATCTGAACAACGTGGTATTACGGCTCACAACCCTCTTGCAAGGTTTAGATGGTCAACCTACAATTCGGTAAGAAGAATTTTTTTTAATATGATACTAAAAGTTATACAAAAAATGGATCATATTGACATTATTGTGTACGATGAACCTAGAATTGTTTTCTAAATTTCCTATTCAAACCTGTTAGAACATTGATTACGGGTTTTGTTTCTTTCTTTTTTTTCGTTTTCTGTGCTTTGAATAGGTTTTGATGCATAATATTAGTTGACTTAGCAGCATAGGACCTGGTGTTTCGATACATCAAAGGACTTCAGTTTGATTTCCATAAGGTAACCACATGATTTCAATGAAATATTGACTTTTCCTGAATTGAGTAAAATTACTTTATGAATATAAGGTAAGTCACTGAATTAGGAGCCCCATCCAATTGAATGACATTACTAATATATCAAAATCTGCTCTGAATATGATCAACCAATTAACAACATAGAAGAATTTTTGATAGTTATTTATTTTATTTTATTTTCCTTTCGAACAAGTTAATACATAGATATCCAAGTGTCATTTGAAATTTCAGACTGAGTTGAATCAACCAAGTGAGCTTGGATTTAATTTGTAGCAACATGATTTCCTGGCTAGATTATGAGGTGGATTATAGAAACGAGAAACCATATCATTAATATGTCATCGAGTTAAAAACTAGAAGCCATGGACAAAATTGACCTAAAACTTTAGCTTTGATTCAAGTTCATTTTGGCTTCCACATGCTTAGTAACCTGACAGAAACGGAAAAATAAAATCATTATACCATATTTCATTTGCAAATGGACAATGGACTTAGATCTTCATCATAATATCACAGATAGCATAAGTCATATGTTGAATGCCTAACACAAATCCCTTTTCCTAATGAACTACACAAGTAAGAACCTGTTTTTGCATATCATGTGCGGAGGTGCTAACATTTGCTCTTGCATTGTAACTACATAGCACCAAATTTGACAACAATAATATATACTACAAATAGATGAGGGCAACAAACAGTCATAAACTATGGTGTACAACTCAGTAAAAAAAGGTCTTAATTAGCACACGTAGGTTGGGAGTTAGAGTGAAAAATGCCTTAAACATAGTCGCAAAAAGCCTTTAGGAAGGCGAAAATGCAGAGCAACCCCGGAACCACTCTATCGATGTCACAGGTATCTTCCTCGTGACAAATAGGGCCTATGGGGAGAAACGGAATGTAATTAGCATGCGTAGGTTGGGAGTTAGAGTGAAAAACGCTTTGAACTTTGTTGAAAAAGGCCATTCGGGGGGGGCGAAAAGGCAAAGCAGCCCCCGAACCACTCTATGGATGTCATGGGTAGCTTTCTCGTGACAAATAGGACCTGTGGGGACAGATGGGATGTAAATAGCACACGTAGGTTGGGAGTTGGAGTGAAAAACGCCTTGAACTTAGTCAAAAAAAGGCGATTCGAGGGGCGAAAATGCAAAGCAGCCTCTGAACCACTCTATGGATGTCATGGGTAGCTTTCTTGTGACAAATAAGACCTATGGGGATAGATGGGATGTAAATAGCACACGTAGGTTGGGAGTTAGAGTGAAAAATGCCTTGAACTTAGTCAAAAAAGGCCATTCGGGGGGGCGAAAATGCAAAGCAGCCCCCGAACCACTCT
Organism: Camellia granthamiana; assembly: GCA_036172215.1. Lineage (NCBI taxonomy): Eukaryota > Viridiplantae > Streptophyta > Magnoliopsida > Ericales > Theaceae > Camellia > Camellia granthamiana. The sequence continues at coordinate 65,408,909 of CM069911.1, read as the reverse complement.
ATGGATGTCATATGTAGCTTCCTCATAAAAAATAGGACCTGTGAAGATAGATGGGATGTAAATAGCACACGTAGGTTGGGAGTTGGAGTGAAAAATGCCTTGAACTTTGTCGAAAAAGGCCATTTAGGGGGCAAAAATGCAAAGCAGCCCCTGAACCACTCTATGAATGTTATGGGTAGCTTCCTTGTAACAAATAGGATCTATGGGGATAGACGGGATGTAATTAGCACACGTAGGTTGGGAGTTGGAGTGAAAAACACCTTGAACTTAGTCGAAAAAGGTCATTCAGGGGGCGAAAATGCAAAGCAGCCCCCGAAGCACTCTATGGATGTCAGAGGTAGCTTCCTCGTGACAAATAGGACCTATGGAGATAGATGGGTTGTAATTAGCACACGTAGGCTGGGAGTTAGAGTGAAAAATGCCTTAAACTTAGTCCAAAAAGTCCGTTTGGGAGGTGAAAATGCAAAGCAGCCCCCAAACCACCCTATGGATGTCACTGGTAGCTTCCTCGTGACAAATAAGACCTTTGGGGATAGACGGAATGTAATTAGCACACGTAGGTTGGGAGTTAGAGTGAAAAACGCCTTGAACTTAGTTGAAAAAGGTCATTCAGGCGGCGAAAATGCAAAGCAGCCCTAGAACCAGAAGTCTAAAGACATAGAATTGAATACAAAACAAAACAAACGAAATTGTTATCACCATACACATCCCTTCAAGATTTATTTTTAAGAGATCTTGGTTCTTTAGTGTACATGGGATGGATGGACATAGTCACTGATGAGAATGATCATGCAGTCCATTTTTAAGATTATAGGTACCTTGATTCATCTGATCAGGTGGTCTGGATTGACTAATCAATGGCTACATTTTTGAATTGTCACAGCTTGTATGCAATAGTCAAAACCATTTCAATGATCTCTCAGTACATTGAAGCATTTACTGAACAACAAGTTATTTCTGGTAAATGTCACAACCAATCAGGGTCCTAAAGAACCAAACTGAAGAGAAACATACCATTGATGTAGGCCCGATTTAACCTTAATGTTGACCTTTAATCATCTTTTGGTTTGACAAATAAGCATTGCCAAATTGTTTTAGAAAGAAATTTTGTCTCATTACTGCTGAATATGCTGCACAACCTTACATTGATTGTATAAAATATTATGATTGCAGGGATGAAACTACACCTTAGCCAAAAAGAAAACAAAAACAAAAACAAAAAATCGCTTTACAAATCTAATAACTTTTTTTTTGGCATAGAAATTATCTTCAAATGCTATATAGAACTAATGGGTGTAATTTTTGTTTTGTAGATGGCTTTTGGCATAGACATGTGGATCTTCCATTTTTGTGTACGGAGGATAATTTACACTTTTGAATAATCTCGCTTTTTTGTCGTCCTCTGCTTTTTGTGTGGAATTTGAATGAATCGTACATATAATTTTTGGCAGGGTACAGAATACTTTTGATGTCGAACAAATATTTATTATCGTGGTATATAAATTACCTTTTATCGTGGTACAGATTACCATGGTAATTTGTGCCATGCCAAATGGCAATTTCGCATAGTAGTAAATATATTTTTCTGTACGGAGGACATTGTTTTTGCATGCTTATTTGTTTTGTATGAAATTATTATTTCCAATTGGAATATATACTTGGTTTGTATAGAATTTGACATTAAAAATTATTCTTTTTTGTTAGATGGTTGTAAATGAAATACGTGTTGTGGAATAGGTGATAATATATACATATTGTTTTGTTTTTATACTTGTTATAGGTTGAGTGGGATACATACAGGTTGTGGACAAATTAATTAAAAAAAAATGATGTTTTTGGTGACTAAACAATTGGTAGCCAAAAAATGGAGTTAAATAACTTTAAGTGACTAAATAGTTAGCAGTTAAAAAGAATTAAATGAAAACAAATCTTTTGGCAACTAAATATTTAGTAGCCATTTAAAAAATAGTTTAGGTGACTAATGATTTAGTAGCCAAAAAAAAAAAAGCAAAACACTTTTGGTGACTAAATATTTTGTTTCCAAAAAAAATAAAATTATATGATAGGCAACTAAAACTTTAGTAGTTAAAAAAAAAAAAAAAAAAGACTTTAGGCGACTAAACTATTTAGTAGCTAAACAACAAATTGGACTTTAGGCGACTAAACATTTAGTAGCTAAAAAAAGTTAGATGAACAAAAAAAACACAAAATTCACGATTAAAACTTTGGTTGTCCTAGATAATTCAAGTTTTGGCGACAAAAAATTTATTAGCTGAAATTGTGATGTTAAATTAAATTGTAAGCTTTTGGTGACTAATATTTTTGTCGCCAATTTAGCCTATCAACGACTAAATATTTTTTTTGTCACCAATACCTTTACTTTTGGCGACTAAAAAATTAGTCACCAATTTAGGACTTTCGGCGACTAAATATTTTTTAGTCGCCAATACCTTCCCCGACAATCTTCCTGCAACAAAGCTGGCAACCAAAATATTTAGTCGAGAAAACTTTTCAGCGACTAAAATCTGTCTTTTGGTGACTACAAATTTAGTCGCCAAAAGTGCAATTTCTTGCAGTGTATATTGTATTATATAACTTTTACATGCTTATCACATGAGACAAAATATGTGTTGGTAGAAAATGAAGATGATTTTCGTCTCTTGCCTTTATTTCGTAGTCATGTGCTTGTCACATGACTGAATTCTATTAAAAAGTTAAACAATGGAGTAACTAAAGGGAGAATTTGACACTTGACAAGAAGTGCAAGGGGTTGACTGTTACGATTTCATGTGTAGGGACCAAAATGAGTTTGATGCAAAGTGAAAGAGTGCAAAGTATAATTTATTTAAATTGATCCAATAGAAATTATAGGAACTAAAATAACACAATAAAAATCAAAAAATAGGTAATTTGCCCATAATGAAAAAAAGCATCCAGCACAATTCAATCTAGTTTACTCTTTTTTTTTTCTTTTTTTGTTGAGAATAAGGGAAATATTATATTAATAAAATAATAACAGTACATAAATAAGATCCCAAAGGGCCATCCCAAAAAAATAAACAACAAAAAACAAATTCATCAAAAAAAAAAAAAAAACAGTTATGATCCAAGAAAAACCATCAATCTGCTCAAAGATGTGGTCTGGAAAGTAAGACCTACTTGAAAGCCAACCGTCCTGCCGCTGCCACCGGAGAAGGAAGTACACTCACAATGGTATGAGAGAAGGCTTGAGAGAGGGAACCATTGTGGGTGTCGAAAATCTAAAAATTTATGTCGAAATCGAAGAAGAAAACTCTCAAACCCCTTATTTTGGATATAAAAAATTCAAATCTACACTTTAAAACTGTAGATATATACTTTAGGAGTGTAGATCTACACTTTGGAAGTGCAAAATAGTTTGTCAGAATATTGCCGGAGCATCGCCGGAAATCACCTCGATAAATTATCATACAGTTACTTTTTCTTTTTTCTTTCTTCTTTCTTTAAACAACCTTTTTTAACTCAATATGAATATATAAAAAATAAAGAATAAAAACAAATTTATTTATATACTTTTCACATTTTATTTTTATTTCTAGACATTATGTTTGGTTCTTGGATTTAAAAATGAATTTATGAATGAAAAGGAAAAGTTCAAGAAATGTAAATTTAAGATAAATTTTTGTCTTTAAAGATAGCATTAGTATAGGTTAGGTCAGTGTAATTTACCCATTATTTTATTAACTTGCCTTTTGACACACTATTATATCAACAACTCAACAAGCCATTTTAGCTGTGTTGAATTGACTGGTATAGCAAAATTTTCCTGATCTTGATTGTTTGGATCGGTTCATATTGTCATATGGAAAGTGTTTTGTAGAGGTTCCTAACCACATTTGTTCCTCACAACAGATTCTGGAGGAGGGGAAAAACCTAGGTCCTCATGACCGTCTTATTCATGTTTATCATTTTATGAAAGATACAGCTCAGAACCAAGTGGTAAGTTGTTTTGATAGAAAATTTAAAAGCAGTATTGCCATTTTTCCAATCATTTATAAAGTAGTTGGAGCGGGGGCTATGAGTGTAGTAACCCCATCATGCAATACTTAATGTTTAATTAATGACGGAGATTTGAATTTAATTGCCTACTATTCTGATTTAATATGAGAATTATGAAAATTATGGAGACTGATTTGTATACGATGCTATTGAAAATTTATTTGGAATTAGGAATTGAAAGCCTGATTGGCTTAAGAAAGGATGAGTAGTGAGTCGAATTATCATAATTGATGATGGAAATAAGCTTAATTTGATATTTGGAGCCTTTTGGGAGTTTGATTAAAATCTGATTCGGACTGATAAATTTGAATATAATTAATTGGGCTCTAATGGAAGTTAAATTAGGTTAATTAAATTATGTGGGACTTGTGATTAGTCATGATTAGTTTAATTATGTTGTTAATGTGGAATTGCAGGTGTAAGGATGTGAATTATAAGGATTTAAAATGATATCTGTTGATTGTAGAAAAATCTATTGAAATTATAACTTTTGGATGGAAAATTGAAAGCTTTAGAGGCACGATAAACTAAAAGTGACTTTATAATTGTGGTTAGTATGATTTTTAGGATAAAATATGAAGTTTTGTAAAAATTTGATTCGTAATGAATTAATTGGTTTTAATTGGGTAAAACTCTTAGAGTTAACACTTTGAAATTGAAATTGACGACTTTAATGGGTTTAGAAATAGAACTTGAGTACATGGATATACTAATGGAAATTTTTAGAGCCATTTGGGAAGTTTAATTAAAAATTTATTACGTCTGATTCGTTAAGGTGTGTTTGGGCCACCTTTAAGTGTGTGTGTGTGTATATATATATAAGTGATATAAGCCATTTGAGCTCATCTTTATCTTGTTTTAAAACACAAAAATCTGAGGAAAGAGGGAAGAGAGTTCTAGAAAGAGAAAAAAGAGAGGGAGATCACAAGGAAAAGAAGAAAGAGGGAAACTTGAAGAGAGTATTGAAGATAAGCTAATCTACAACAAATCAGCCAACTAAGGTAAGCATCTTCCTTTGATTTTATGAATAAAAGTTGTATTCCTCATGAGATCATATAATCTAGGTTGAATTAAGAAGTTGAAGGTGTAAAGTGGTGTAAATTGAAGTAAGAACCCTAAAGGAGAAGATTACTTGGTTTTATCATTTTGAGTTCTAAGCTTACTCGATATATATATATATATGAAATTGGAGTTGAATTTCTTGGATTTGTTTGATTTGAGAGTTCATTTCTTTGAAGTTACTTGACTTGGGTTAGATTGTGAGAAGTTGAGCTTTAATATTGAGGTTTTGTATGGCTTGAACTCATAAAATTATATATGAAATGAAGATCTATGTGAATTTGGAAGAAGAAGTTTTGAAAAAGAACTAAATAAGGATTTTGATCTTTCTTACTTGAAGATTCATTGTATTTATGATGTTTTGATTTAGAAAACAATCATAATCTCATGTTTTCTATTAGTTTTACATGTTATGGGAGTGATTTGGATTGAACCCTAAGTGGAAAGTGGAGAAATTCAGCTTGAAATGAACAGGTTTTCTCAGACAAATTTTCTCACCCAGCGCCACATGTGTGGTGGGGCTTCTTGCACGTGCGGCAGTCCATTTCCAGCACCCAAATTGATTCTGAAATAATTTCACTTGCCCCCGCACGTGCACTGATTTTCCCGCACGTGCAATTTTGGTCACATACGTGCAGAACTCCCCTATTTCAGCCCAACTTCGAATAAGCATATCTCCCTTATCCGGACTCCATTTTAAGTGATTCGTGAGCCGAAATTCAAGTCCCGGAAGTCTAGTTTCCAATGATGGTGATATCACATCCAAATTCTGAGTACACAAAGAGTTATGTTCAAATTAGTGAAGATTATTCACTTTCTTTCTAGCCGTTTCATGTTATTTCTTCTCCTAACCCAGTTTCCTTTCGTTTCTTCCTATTTTCCTAGACACGGATTATGACCCATTGAGGACTAATGAGTTTAGAACCAACATAAATAATTGGTTAAGGAGCAAAGTAAAGGATCAGTTTATTTGATTAAAAGTAAGTTTGATCAAGAGAGTAATTCCGTGTTTCAATATGTTGTGCTATGTAATTGTGTTTGTAGGTCAAGACGAGGACATCGCCCAACTGCTACTAGAAGCCCATCACTGTGAGTAATAGTATAGTAAAGATATGTTTTTCATTATCTATTTTGATTTATGTATGACATGATTCTTTAAATATCGTATTTTGTCAAAATGCACAAGTTTCTAAGAAATGTGAAATGAGTTATGAACAAGAAATGTGAATTGTTTGCAATATGACATGGTGGGCCCAAGGCCGTTCCATTTATCCGTTCTGTTTATGCTATGACATGATATGAATTGTTCAGTCTTTAAGACTTATTGATTTCTGGTATGGAACAAAGTGTTGTACGAAACTAAGTACTACAGTGGGAGTCACCTCAAGAGTCGGTACGAGTCACTTCTTGGGTCCCTAAATACATGAATTGGGCTCCAGGAGAGGTGGAGGCATGTCGACGTTCCATCTACTCCATGATAAGATACAGTGATACAATATGATATGTTTGGACCTAAGGTTGTTTTGATATATGATTGGGCCAGAGTGATTTTTAATATATAATTGAGCCTAAGGCCGTTTTGTTTTATGTGAACCTGAGGTCGTTCAAAAAATATGATATGAATAAAAATATTTTTACATCACTATATGATTCATGTTACAAAATGTTATTTTATATGAATGAATGTGTCACGAGCCAAACCCGTCCCCATGAATTAGAGTCATAACCGGCTAGCAATCATGAGATTACCTACAGCCTTAGTCAGAAATCGATCCGTATTTAATGATAGGGGGCCAAATTGCGGACGAAAAATTTTCAAAGATTGTCCATTGAGTTGTGCATACATGGCTTAACCAAACATTCTTACATTCACATAATAACTCACACCATATGCATATTCACATTAAGTGTGTCGTACATACATCCAGGATTATTCAAAACTAGTGTTAACAAAAATTCAGATTATACACAAGGTTGGTCAAGGTTGGTCATACATGACCACAAAATGTTCAAAAGAGCAATAAAGCAAAAGTAAGGCCTCTTGCGCGAGGCGATTCTGGTTAATCTCTCAAAACACCATTTCTCATCGCTCACTGGGGCTGGGCTGCACATCCCGCTGTTTACCTACATACATAAATATAAACAGTGAGCTAATGCCCAGTGAATAATACCAGAGTAAAAAGGTTAATGAATGTGATTCGTTCATGAATAAGTCATACTTATAATTTAAACATTTGAACTACTATTCCCATTCATATCAGCTTTATAGACCATAACGAGTGAAACGACCTTGGGTCCAACACAGCATATTCTCGTACAAAACAGCCTCAGGTCCATTGCACACTCGAGTCCATCTATACAAAACGACCTCGGGTCCACTACTCATTCATAGACCAACTTCAGGTCTAACGGATCCATGTACCAATAACCATCGGTCCTTCATATCATAATACTAAACGACCTTGGGTCCAAAATTCTCATATTCATAGCTATGCGCATATAACTATGGTCACATCTGTATTCATACTCAAAACGACCTTTGGTCCAATCAATTCTTTATCCAAAACGACCTTTGGTCCATTTATCAATCATACAAAACAGCTTTCAGCCCAATTCATGCACAATATGACTTTTAGTCTATCTTGTTAAACATTCCAAATGGCCTTAGGCCCAATCTATGTCCTTGTCAAATATACTAAACGGCCTTAGGACCATTTTCCATTTTCACAACATTCACTTTACAGATTCTTTCACGAAACGAGCGAATAGAATACTCATTCATAGTACAAATTCATAAATTTAGAGATTACCACGTAGGCAACATTTAGGAAATAATACATATACAAAAATATCTTTACTAAGATATTACTCACTGTGTTTGTGTTCTTAATTCATCCTTGCACTTGACCCTACATAATTCATAACACATTGTGTCACAAAACAATTCAATCTGTTCTTTAATTTGCATAATGTTTTTAGGCTTCTCCCATTCTCTTTAAGTCATTTAGTGTAATCAATTCATGCCTAAGAGTGCTTAGAAGTGAAAAAGAACGGAAAACTAAACATAAAATGTCTTTTCAAAATTTTTGAAATAGGGCCCTTCGCTCGAGCATAGCTTCCTTTGCTTGAGCGGGGATTCAAAATAAGGGAAGTCGCTTGAGCGTAACTTCCATCGCTCGAGCGGTCTGCAAAAGTACTGGTTGCATGAATTTCCCGCTCGACAGTCGCTCGAGCAGAAGACTAAGTAAAAAGGGTCCTCGCTCGAGTGCCACTTTGGTCGCTTGAGCAATCTGTAAGATTTTGTAAAACTTTTGGGAGCTAAATTTCCATGCTCGAGTGACATTTTCCTCGCTCAAGCGGACAAGCCGAATTCTGGGTTTTCCAGAATAGTGTTTGAAGCTCAAAACATATCTTCAAATGTTCAAAACTCATATTTTTGATACAAAAACATGGAAAGCCAATATATGACATGAGAACATGGATAACTGAGATCAATTACTCAAAATCATGATCTAATTCTCCAAATTATTTCTCATTCTTCTTGGTATGGCCATAGTTTGTGCATTCAAACTTCATACACATTTCATAATTTCATGAATCCTTCATGAATGTCAATCATTGACTCCAATCCCACTTCAAACGGCATAAATTATGCTCAAAATCATGAAGCTCATTAAACTTATGCATGAATGTATGATTTGATAATCAATTTTTCATAATTAACATGCTACATGCTAGATTATGCAAATTCATGGAAATTTTCTATATGCATGGTTCCATGGACTTCAGATTCATCAAATTCAACTCAATTCATATGCTGGATTACCATTTATCCTTGAATTCATATAATTACAACTCAAATTCATAATTTCATGTCTAACTACTCACCTAGAGGCTCCAATCTTCCGATTTCTAGCTAGTTCTTGGGCTTAGCCTTTCAAATCTTGAATTCTCTTGCAAAAATCTACAAGGATGGCTCCTCTCTCTCTTTCTCTAAACCGACCCTCTCTCTCTCTAGAATGTGATTTCAGCTAAGGTGAGTTCAAAAAGGAGGAATTGAGTGTATATAGGCCTATTTATAGGCTTGGCTAATCAAATTGATTAGGCTAAGTAACAATGCTCTAATTTAATCATTCTGATTCTAATTATTCTGATCCGAATCAATTTCTAATTAAATTTCACCATAGGCTCTAAATATCATGCCAATTACAATAATACAGTCAATTTCAGTTTCTGAAACCTCTACGGTCTCCAATTTAAATTCTATAGTAAAAAGTTAAATAGATTTTCCTACAGTGAACAGATAGAATTTCACAAACGCATATAATCATATAATTATCATTAAAAATCATATCAAGCTCATAATTATAAGCATAGTTAAGATTAATTAGCATAATACAGAGTTGGGTTGTCACAGAATGGATGTCCTATTTTGAAATGTGATTCTGACCCTTTGTATAAGTTGGCGTACCATATACCACGTAAAATATTTTGTAATGATTTCAGATATGTATTCCATATGAAAAAGTATGGATTTTGATACGACAAATGTTTGTTTTAAAATGATTTAAGATACGTTTCAGGATTGTGAAATATGTTTTCATAATGTTAAGGACATCATTCATTAACCTCTTTACTTTATTATTACTCACTGGGCGTTAGCTCACCCTTTTACTTTATATATATGTAGGTGAGCCATTGAAGGATCAACATTAGAGTTTGTACTGAAGTCCTCTTCTCTGTCAAGCCTCTCAGGAAGTGCATCCATGTAATGGTGTAGTGTTATTTCGTCAAGCCTAGTTTTGTTTCAAGTCTTTTATATAGTGTGTGAGGTCTGTAGAAGCTCTATTATTGTATATATAAATATGGAGAGTGTAGTTAAATAGCTTAATTATTTCAGGTCATCATGTATGCACAGCTCAATGGACATTTATTATTTTTGTTTTGCTTCCGCTTTAGGCCCCCGATATGATTTGAATATTTTGAAATTTTGTCTCTAAGGCCTGAGTATAGGCCGGTCATGACCTAAACTTTTAGGGGCGAGTTTGGGCCGTGACAATGAGAGAGTACTTTTGTTACATATTTATGAGAGCAGTCCAATCAAAATTAAGGGTTCAGAATGTTTCTGGTGTTTGATGAACCATGTGCTATGGTTCGATTCTGTTGTCAAAAAGATTTACATTTGTGGAAAGGATGGGCTGCCAACAACTTTTCTTCAAAATCCAATGTTACAATACCAGTAAATTGAGATTTAGTAATACAATTGTAATATTTCTCTGTCATTTTTTTCCTTTTTAAACAGCATGTCCAGAATTTTGGGAAACCTTTTTTCCTTGTCATCCACTCGAGTGAGACTGGGTGGTTTGGGATGATCTAAATAAATGTACTTTTTGACTTTTTATGAAATATGGGTTGGGTATGAGTTGGGTTTGAAGTGATGTGGTAGAGAAGTGATGTGACTTAAATAGGATAGTGAATTTTTTGCTTTTTCGCTTTTTTAGGTTATAACAAACAAGGCCAATACAAAAGTAATTGCAGGTTCTAGATGAGGAGTTTTCAAAGGTATAATATTTTTATTTTTGGGATAATTACAAAAGAAAACCCTAGGGCTTGAACCTTATAACAAAATAAATCAAAAGTTTTTAATTTTGTCAATTTAAATCCTAATCTTTTGCTTTATTTTAAATTTATACAGTTTTCTTATTTTCATTAAGTAAAATTGATGGAAAATGGGTATTTAAACTCAATATAGATATACATAAAATGAACAATGTTAGAATAGATTAGCCTGTGTCCAAAATTTTCATAATTGTTCTCTATTAATATTATAAAAATCTTCATATTCTGACCGGTAACTTGTGATTCAACAATTTTGCAAGGCTGATTCTCTCTATCACTCTCTCTCTCTCTCTCTCTCTCTCTCTCTCTCTAATCTTGATATAGTAGCTTCTATCCCTCCCTCTCTCTTATGGTTATACCTTGGGTTTTTTTTTTTTTTGTAATTTCTCCTTTATTTATTATTATTATTATTTTTTTGTAGTTAATATTTTTCTTCGCACATGAAACTTTATACTGTGTAATCTTGTCTTTCAATATTATGATCCAACATTCTCTATGAGAACGTGTTTGGTTAATTATTTTACTGTAATTTTGTACAATTACTATTTTTCCTCCTCAGTGGAATTTTGCATTTTTATCTTTGGGTTGTCCTGAATACCTTCAGGACTCGGACATTGTTTCCAGTCGTTTTCAGGTGCACGTAAAATTCTCTCTCTCTCTCTCTCTCTCTCTCTCTCTTATCTGCATACACACAAACAGACGCATTACATGCACCATGCATGTGCATGCATAATTTTTTTTGAGGTGATTAATGTTTTCTCCCTTCTATTTTTCACTTTTTTCATTTCAGAGAAGGGATGTCAATGGTGCTTAGGAACAGTACCCAAGATTGGAGAACTTAGACAACACTCCAAAAAGGTCATATGAATCTAATCAGGTATACAAGTGCCTCAAATTGCTTTAAATCACATAGATACAGGTTTAGTGAAGTATGTGGTCTTAAAAATCAACCGAGATGTTTTTCTTTATGCCTCCGGCTTGTGCAGTTTGTCTCAATTTTGTGGCTAATTTAGTAAACTTTTGTGCTAAAAATGTGTTAGTTTATGACTTCTAAAATTATTAAGAACTTGTAGTGACCTTAAATGTGCAGAATCAACACACATTTGTGAAGCCAGTGAAAATCTACAATTAGAAAATGCTAGCTGAATCTCTACCAGTGTTGCTGAATCTGATAACCCTCTGATGGGGTATGCCGCTTTGTGAAGAAGACACCAGTAGCAAAAAAAAGATAAGGAAAAAGCAAGCAGTGAGATATCGTGAGGTTTAGTTATCATTTTATTAGGTGTGTAATCCTTTAATGCAGGGCGGTAGAGCATATGCAGTATATCCTCCATAGTTTGGACATGCCTCCCCCTGCTCTCTCTCGCATGTGCTTGTGCAAGAACCAGCGCGAGGGTGAGGTGCTTAGGTTTTTTATTCCATTGTAATTTAGGAATACATAAGATTTTAGGTTGGGTGATGCATAGAATTTATAGTGTTATGTCCCTTTGTCTTGTCAATTCCTCGAACAAACATAGCTTATCGAGTTGTAAATGTTCCTGGTTTTTTTCCTTGCTCACTCGAGCGAAGAAGTCCTGGCTCGAGCGAAGAAACCTTGCTTCCAGTAGTTTCATTGTCTGCAAAAAATACTGGGAAGGATAATTGTGAGCTCGAGCGAAGGAATCCTGGCTTGAGCAAAGGCACTTAAGGAATACATGTGTATTTATTTCATCGCTCGAGCGAGAGATCCTTCACTCGAGCGATCTTCACGGCTCTGTTTGCTATAAAGTTGCGTTTTAGTTAGAATTTTGGATTATGGCTTCTAGATATTCTTTTTGGGGTTCTGGGGTTTTCTTCTGGAGGTTATGTGTTAGTTTTCCTTTGATTTCTTTGTGAGTTTATCCATGGATCAAGAGAGGTAAAATCAAAGGGTTGTCGGTTTGTTTTTCTTAATACAAGAGTGTTGTTCTACGGTGGATTCCAGAAATTCAAGTGTGGAGCATTTGAAGGAGTTCGAAGATGTGCGTGGTTGTTGATTCGACATGGATATTGTGGATTCAACATCAATTTGATCAATTCCGAGATGAAGGCGGTAGTGAAAGAGATACAAATTGTTGAAGACAAATTGACAGTGTTTGGATAATTTGTTTGGTATATTTGTATCCTTTCTTTCTTTCATAGTGGATTGATTAGTGGCATTTCACCTGTGATTTTTTATTCACAATTGGAGGTGCTCCAATTGTGGTTTTTTCCATGTAAAAATCGGTTGTGTCGATTTATTGATTTTGAAGCAACAATCTAAATCACTTTCATACGTACTAGATGGTTTAGATTATTAGTTTTAATTGTTTGGGAATTACTGCAATTAATCCTGGTTTGAGTCACAAATCACTTAGGTTTTTCAGTTGGGATCAGAGTGGGTCACTCTTTTTTTCTTTTCTTTTTTTATCAAAACTATAGGAGTGCGATTTTGTGTGATTTGTGATATGGATTCAATTTGCAAAGGTAACTCAACCCATAGACCTTCGTTACTTGATGGTACAAACTATTCTTATTGGAAAGCTCATATGAGGGCATTTTTAAAATATATTAATAAGAAAATTTGGCACTGTGTGATCTATGGATGGAGTGAACCTCTTGTCATCGTTCATGGTGTTGATATTCCCAAACCATGCAGTTGATTATCAAAACTCGAGTTAGAACAATAAAGCTCTCAATTCCCTCTTTTACTCTGTCACACCTGAGGAGTTTCGTCGTGTCTGCACATGTGAGGTAGAAAAAGAGGCTTGGGACATTCTTGGAAGTATTCATGAGGGCACTACTGCTGTTAAAAGATCAAAACTTCAACGTCTCACCTCCTCTTTTGAAACTCTTTTTTTGCATGATGATGAGACATTTGATGATTTTTATGCTAATCTGAGTGATATCGTGAATTCCTATTTCACACTCGGTGAAAAAATCCCTAAATCGAAGGTTGTTGGAAAAATTTTGAGGTCATTACCTGAGAGGTTCCAATCAAAAGTGGTAGTTATTGAGGAGGCTGAGGATGTTGAGAACCTCAAGCTTGATTAGTTGGTTAGAAACTTGCAGACTTATGAAACCCACCAGATTTCTAAGGAAAAACAAAAGGATAGTATGGTTTTTACTAGTGCTCATAAGATTACTAAGAACCCTAAGGTTGAGTTTCCTCTAGAGTCCGAAATGACGCCTATGTTTACCAAAAAGTTCAAAAAAAAATTTAAAGAAAAAGAAGCCTAATTTCAAGGACTCTAGTTCAAAAGATAAGGGTAATGAAAAATTCAAAACTTTTCCACCAAAAGTTGTTCCAGAAACTGAGAAGAAGACTGTGAAGGGGCAGGTGTCAAGTGTTATGAATGTCAAGGGTTTGGACATATTGCACTTGAATGTCCATCGAAAAAGAACCGAAAGAAAGTTTATACAGTGACTTGGGATGATGAAAACGGGTTAGAGCAAGAACCCGAAGAAACCGAATCCCGTGAAGACGGAGATAGTACCTACATGGCATTTTGGTCTACCGTCACTCAACCTCTTCCAAAGCTAGCTGAGTTTGCTTGTGGCCAGAGTCTGCAACATACTCCTACCTTTGATGGGAGTAATTACTTATTCTGGAAGATCATAATGAGGATGCATCTTAGAGCTCAAGACCCTGAAGGCTGGCGAGTAATTGAAGAGGATGTTGAAAATGCTAACAATCTAAGCAATCAAAGAGTTCTGAATACCATCCGTGAAGCAATGTCTGAAGAAGAACAACAGCGGATTGCTCACGACACAAAGGCCAAAGATGTATAGGACATTCTTAGTCAAATCCATGAAGGAGGAGAGTCATCTTCACAACCATCCATCATCCTTCATGCCTTAGTTGCTCGACTAGATGAGATCGAGGAGAAAGAGAAGCGAAAAGAAGATGATGAAACCTCGGAAGACAATGATAAGATTGATGGTGATGACCTACAACAAGCTTATGAAAAAATTTACAATGAATCTCTGAACTTGTCCAAGATCAATGACAAACTCACTTTTAAGCTCAAAGCATGTGAAAGCGAGAATGTCAAGCTAAAGGGAGAGATTGCATCAACAAAAAAGGATGTTATCAAGATCTCCAATGACAGACAAGACCTCTATGGAAAACTTCTATCTTGTGAGACTGAAAGGAATGAACTTCTGAAAATCTATGCCACATATGAAGAAAAGATTGAAATCCTTTAGATGTCTCAAGCTGCATTGGAAGAGCTAGTTGGTCAGAAAGAGAAAGAACTCAAAGATGCTAAAGCTATGATTGATATGTGGAATAAAGGGTCAAAGACATTGGAAGACATCATCGGGTCTCAACAAATGAGTTGTGACAAAAGTGGGATAGGCTATGGTGATGCAACATTTCAAAAGGGACAAGCCTTAACATCACATGACATCAAGGCTCAAGCAAAAGAAAAGCTAAAGGTTCAACAGGATGATCCATCTCTTCATCAACCTAAAGGGGGTCAGATCAACAAAATGGAGGTAAAACCTATTTTTGTTTGTCATCATTGTGGCAGGTATGGCTACATTTTCCCTTATTGTTATGAGTTGTTTGGTAAGGTGTCTCAAAAAATTAGAAATTCTAATACTTCATGGGTTAGGAGGCAACCTTACATGTCTAGGCGGAACACCAAGATCCATGATGGTGTTCATAACGCTAAGACGTTTACCAAGACTACCAGTCCTGCTTCTGTTAAGACCAAAAAAATATGGGTGAAAAAGAGTGACTTAACTTGTTTTGTTGTTCACACTGCACTGAAAGCACGTGACTCACACATGTGGTATCTTGATAGTGGGTGCTCTCATCACATATCTGGTGACAAATCCTACTTCACATCTCTTGAAAAATATAAAGGAGGAATTGTTACCTTTGGAGATGGTGGCACTTCTAGAGTCATTAGTAATGGCTTTATAAGTGTGGTCGATCTTCCCAAGCTTGAAAATGCTTTACTAGTTGATAGCCTTAAAGAGAATCTTTTGAGCATCAATCAAATGTATGATTCCCACCATAAAGTATTATTTTCAAAAATTAAATGTGAAATTTTGGATAAGAAATGAAATACTATCATGTATGGGGTTCGCATATCTAATAATTGTTATGGGATTGTTACCATAAATGATCTCACTTGCCACTCGGCTATCATAAGTAATCTTGACCTGTGGCATCAAAGATTAGGTCACATGAATTACAAAAGCCTAACTAAGATAGTCAACAAAGAGCTAGTGAGAGGAGTACCCAAAATGGGTAAGAATGTGAACTATGTGTGTAAACCATGTCAACTTAGGAAGCAAACTCATGCCCCACATAAAGAATGAATAGCTTAACAACCAAATGAGCTCTTGAACTTGTTCATATGGATCTTATGGGACCCACTCGCACTGAAAGCATTGGAGGTAAAAGATATATTTTTTTAACTGTTAATGATTACACTCGTTTTTCATGAGTTAATTTTTTAAGAGAAAAATCTGATATATTTGATGCTTTCTAGTCCTTAGTCCTTAAAATCCAAAATGAACAGGTGTTTCTATTAGGCGTATCATAAGAATCCGAACCGATCATGGTCGTGAATTTGAAAATAGCTCGTTTTTGGATTTTTGTGATATGCGTGGAATTAAGCATGATTTTTTTGCACCCATTACTCCACAGCAAAATGGAGTTGTTGAGCAGAAAAACAGGGTTGTCCAAGAGATGGTTAGGGTCATGCTCCTTAGCAAGAAAGTTCCTCCAAAGTTCTGGGCTAAAGTCTTGAATACCACTGTTTATGTTGTGAATTGTGTGTATTTAAGGCTCAACACTTTACAAGCTCCATATGAATTGTGGAAAGGGTTGAAACCTAATGTAAAATACTTTAAAACTTTTGGAAGTAAATGTTACATTTTCGAAGATAGAGAGCCTTTGGACAAATTTGACTCCCGAAGTGATGAAGGTATTTTTCTAGGGTATTCAACCACTAGTAGAGCTTTTCGTGTCTATAACCTGCGTACTTTATCTTTAATGGAATCAATCAATGTGGTTGTAGATGACACAGGTTCTTTTACTCCGCCTATACATGAGGAAGAAAATGGTGAGTCTCCAATCTTGGATACTAAACCACAAAGTCAAAGAGAAGCACAGGATCAAGCCTAAGAAGGTGAGCCGCACCAACTTCTATGGTAAGTCCGTGCCTAAAGAGTGCACAAAAAGACACCATCTCTGATGTTCAAGTCATTACCAGTCCAGTTTTAGAACCATTAGCAAGGGTAAAACTAAATCATCCGGTTCAACAGATGATTGGGAGTGTCTCAAACCGAATGAAAACCCGAAAACAAATTCGGGAAGAGGTATCTCATATGTGTTATGTTTCGTTAATTGAACCTAAGAATATAAAAGAGGCCTTCCTAGATGATAGTTGGGTTAATGCAATGCATGAAGAATTAGTTTAATTTGAATGTAACAATGTTTGGACTCTTGTTCCCAGACCTAGAGACATGAATGTGATAGGTACCAAGTGGATCTTTAAAAATAAATCTGATGAGAATGGTACTGTGGTTAGAAATAAAGTTAGGTTGGTTACTCAAGGCTATACATAAGTAAAGGGTGTTGACTATGATGAGACGTTTTCTCCTGTTGCACATCTCGAATCTATTTGTATTTTATTTGGTGTTGCATGCTTTCTAGGGTTCAAATTGTTCCAAATAATGTGAAAAGTGCCTTTTTGAATGGGTATTTAAAAGAAGAGGCTTATGTTGAACAACCAAAAGGGTTTGAAGACCCAAAATGTCCACACCATGTCTATAAGTTAGACAAGGCATTATACGGGTTGAAACAAGCCCCTCAAGCTTGGTATGATAAACTTACTACTTTTCTTCTTGATAATGATTTTCAAAGGGGTAGTGTGGACAAGACCTTATTTGTGAAACATACTAAGTCTTATATACTTGTTGCTCATATTTATGTTGATGATATTGTGTTTGGATCCACTTCTGATTCTCTTGTGAAATATTTCTTGGATTGCATGACATATGAGTTTGAGATGAGCATGATGGGGAAATTGTCGTATTTCTTGGGTCTTCAAATTAAATAGTCTTCTTCAGGTATGTTTGTCTCTCAAACCAAGTATGCCAAAAACCTTGTGTCTAAGTTCGGTCTAGAGTCGGCCAAACATGCACGTAGTCCCATAAGCACTAGTCTTCACCTTTCCAAAGATTCCTCTGGTACTGATATTGATCATATCCTTTATAGGAGTATGATAAGAAGTCTTTTGTACCTCACAGCCAGTTGACCTAACATTACATTTAGTGTAGGTGTTTGTGCCCGTTACCAAGCCTGTCTTAAAGAGTCCCATCTTCTTGCTGTCAAATGCATCATTAAGTATGTTCATATCACATTGGGGTATGGGATTTGGTTCTTGATCAACACTACAGCCGAAATCATTGGTTTTTCTGATGCCGACTGAGTATGGTGTGCTGATGATAGGAAGAGTACATCTGGAGGGTGTTTCTACCTAGGAAATAATCTAGTTGCGTGGCTTAGCAAAAAGTAAAATGCCATCTCTCTTTCGATCGCCAAGGCTGAGTACTGTAGCTTGCTTTTTTGTGCTCCTTTCAAATGCAACAGCCCTACAATTCGTACTCCTATGATTCTAAATTTGTTTTCCTAAGTGCAATGTGAATAGATAAACACAAATGAGTCTAAGTCTGAAAAATCTTTTGGAAAATCATGGCATTCACTAGTAGTAAAAGGTTGTTCTTTTTTAATAATATAATCAACTACAGAATTTTGTGCACATATAGGATCATATGAAAATGTTTGCAAATTACCAGTTGATGAAGCCCCTAATTGCATTTGACTTCGAATATCAGGTTGTTGACTTTGTAAATGTTTGTTAGCATGTCCTTTTAGATGACTAGTACCTCATGCAGATGTAGCATTAAGTAAATGTGCATAATATTTACATTTTTCTTTAAATGTAATTGTACCATTAGAATTATTTATAGATATTTTTTCAAAATGTTCCCAAACATTACTAGTTTTGCTTCTAGATGATGATCGAACTGTTGGAAGATGGATATTAGAAGGAGAATCAACAAATTCATATTGTGTAGTATATGTATCAACATCGATATAAACATTAAGAATATTAGGATCCATAGTAATGTAAGTAAAACAATATACAAGAATTAACAATTAATTTAAATAATGTGTAAATACAATGAGTAAAAAATAATAATTAATATATATGCACAAATAATTAATGAAAAAAATGAGTAGCTAATAAATTTATTAAACTAATTAATATTACCGACTGGCGAATGCGATACAGAAATTAGCTTTTTTTGATAAAAGTTTCTTGTTGCGCAATTGCAATTGTTACTTAAGGATGACAATTCAAAATTAATTAAGAGTTGAGAGAGTTTAAGAGAGAGAGAGAGAGAGAAAGAGAGAGAGAGAGTGTGATCTGTGAGATTTATTTTGAAAAATGAAGGATATTTATAGTAGTTTGAAAGAGTGAAGTAAATTTAAAATATATATATATTACTTTTTGAATTATGACCATTTGAATTTTTTTATGACCGTCTCTGCTAATTTATGATCGTTTGAAAATTATTTTTTATTTTTTTTAATTCCATGAATGAAGAGTGAGTTGAGTGCTTGAGATGCAACAGAGTAGGCTAGTAGTTGGCTCGGCCCGAGCCCGGTCCCGCCCATGTTGGGCCTCGTGGGCTTCTTCCAAAATACAGCCCGGGCCGGGCGGGCCAGCGGGCCAAATTATAGCGATTCCGATTTTGATTTTGACCTAACCCTTGTTGTATTTTGGACTTAGGTTTAATGTTGTTGTATTGTTATTCATACATTGCTTCCCTTGTATTCCCTTAAATTTGGCTATTGGATTGTTATGGTTGCATTTGGGACAGGTTGGTTGCTTGGTTTCTAGACTTTTATTACCCATAATTTTGCTCCTCCGCTCGAGCGGCACTTCTTGCGCTCGAGCGGGCTTTGTGAACTCTTAGTACTTTTACAGGTCTGCAAAATTACTAGAAGGGTGTATTCTACACTTGAACGGTTCTTTCTGCGCTCGAGCGGTCTCAGCTCAAGCAGTCTTTCTTGTGCTCAAGCGTTGGTCTATTGTCTGTAAAACTATTGGGAGTGTGTATTCTGCGCTCGAGCGTCACTTTTTGCGCTTAAGCAGAATAACTTATTATGTCTGACACTCGAGCGTCACTTCTTGTGCTTAAGCGGACTGTGCGTATATAAGTTCGTGAAAGTGACTTTTTACATCACTTTTTCATATCTTTTCCCTCAAAACCCTAATGTTGAGACCCTCTCTCTCTAAAACCTACCTTCTCTCTATGTTTTCATCTAGATCTAGTGGTTTCTCCACCCGTGTGCCTTTGTTAAAAAGGTAGAGCACACCGTGGGCTCTCTTTTCATCCGAACAAAAGTGGGTTTCGGTTTATTTGAGCTTTCTCCGCAGGGATTTTCTACACTCTTTTATGAGTTTAACTTAGTTATTGTTGATGTGTAAAGAATATTGGAATTTGGAAAGATTTTGAACAAACCTAAGGTTTTTTTTAAAATCAAAAAATGGGTTTTCAAATGTATGTGTTAGAAATGGTTATGGGGGTAGATATGAGGTTGTGGTGTGATTAATTTGTTGATTTTGATACTTGGGATGGTTTTGGAAGAAAGGAAGTTTTGCTCTAAAATGTCTCAATTAATTATTTTGTATAAATAATTGGAATTAGTATTGAAATTGTGAAATTTGATGAATGTTTATATAAATTGTGGAGTTGGATATGTATTACCTCTCACCAATGGAAATTTTGATTATTTATCTGTCTTGGAGATTGTATATCTATTTAGAAATATTTGTTTTGGGCTATCGGTGGAGGATAGCTATGACTGTTGTAGAAATTTCATGAGGATTAGGTGAATTGAAACTAATCTCTTATCCCTTGTCATTGAATATGACCATGTCTTTAATACATCGTAAATGTATAATGTTTAGGAGAAGAAAGGGGATTTACTCCATGTGTGGGAGAAGAAAAGGGATGGACTCCATTGAATTAAGTTGGCACGTGTGTCCACGGTAAAAGTCCCAAAAATTGTGCGTATACATGAGTGTCGGTTCCCACGGACAAAATATCCGTAAAATGGCAAAATGAAAGTATTTGTATAATAGCTGTGTTGGTTTGAGATCCACTGAGTTGTATCCTTGGTTTGGTTGTCTGAATGAAATGGTGAGCGACTTATGAATTGAGATAAAAAGAATTGAAATATAAAGCTTGATATGGCACGGTTTTGTAAAAGAGTTATAAATGGTTTTATCATGGGCATTGGATATGCATATTATACATATATCTTTGTTAAGATTCATACTTTATGTTAGATTGTTTCTACTAGGTTTTGGTTCACCCTATTTGGGAAAAACCATTTTCAGGTGCCGGCGATATACCTCCGCCAAGACAGTAGCTTGGAGGGATTGGAGCAAAGGCTTCTCTTTTTGTATTATGTTATTATTCTAACTCAAGCCAAGGGCTTTACATGTATTGGATTTATATCTACTTTTGTTGTAACCAAGCATGGTCTTTGAAAGATGTAAGCCTATAGGACATTTATTTTGTTAAACTCTTTTATACTATTAACTCTCATGAAATGAAAGAACTTTATACTCTGATTTACATTGTTCTTTATATATGATTTTGGATGGATTTATGGCATTTATTTTGGGGCGTTACAACTTAGTATCAGAGGGTATCGGGTTTGAATACTTTGGGTATGTGGGAAGTGGTTAGAATCATAATGGGTTTGTCTCGCTTGATAGAGATATTAGTGTGTACAGCGTGCTTATATGATAACATGCTTATATGATTATATGGGTATGAGATTTAGTTTCTGGGATGTTGATTGAGCCTACGGGTTTCTAGAAGTCCTATTAGTAGAGCACTTGACCATTGTTCTTTCTAATTAGAATTGTAGCAACGTTGTGGGATGGTCATTATCTGAAAATGAAATTCATATGTGTTTATGTCATAACGTGCTTATATGGAGTGAATTACTGTTGTCCACTGCATTAGAACGCGAGTGAGTTAGCTTCGGCACATTTGTAAATGTGCTAATCTCTTGTGTTACCTTCATTAGGATATCAGGACGCGGACGTGGTGGTGGTAGGCGTGGTAGGCCTAGGAGGCATGAGGCGCCCTCACTGGATGTTATTTCGGCACAAGAAGAAAGGGTTGGTCAGGCCAATGTGGCCGAACCAGTGAATCAGCAGGCCATGGGCGCCTTAGCCCGCAAAGTGGCCGGAGCATTGTAGGAGCCTGTGGACATTCTCAGAGCTGAGAATCAAGTCCAGGCCCAAGTAGCTGAGGCAAGGCTGTCTTTCTTGAAGCGGGAGTATTTCCGATCGAATCCAGATGAATTTTTGGGTGATCCCAAGGAGCCACTGAAGGCAAATGAGTGGCTAGAGCAAATAGTGAAGACGTTCAAGATGTTTGGCATTGAGGATGACCAGTTGAGAGTGACCTTGGCATCCTTCTAGCTAAAAGGAGAAAAGGGTCAGTGGTGGAAGTATACACGTGGGTGCATTGGGGTGACCTGGAAGGCTTTTGTTAGCACCTTCCAGGATAAGTTCTTGCCTCCCACAGTTCGGGAGAAGTTGAGAGATCAGTTCTCCAAGCTTGTGCAATTGAACACTCCAGTAGCTAAGTTTGAGGCCACATTACTAACTTGTTGAGATTTGCACCAGAACTCGTGGCGATTGAGGAGCTTTGTTGTTTAGACTTCAAGAAGAGACTGAGGATCGGACTCATGTTCAAAGTGGCCGGGTCAATGATTAGAGAATATGGACGCCTTATGGAGGCGGCGGCTCATCTTAAGACCGTAATGCAAATAGAGGAGGAGTTAGGATATTCAGGGAGACAATAAGAGGCAGAGGGGTTCTAACCCACAACAGTCCCAAGGAGCTTAGTCGAGGTCCACTTTTTCAGTACCGAGTTCGGGTTCTGGGAGAGGTTGTTGGGGAGATGTCATTTGTTTCAAGTGTGGTCAATTAGGCCACAAGTCTCCAACTTGCCCGCAGAGAGAAGGAGGGCAGTGGTCTACATTGTCTTCGGCTCGTTCTTAGAGCCAAAGTCAGGGGAGGGGCCATCCGTTCACTTGTTATCAGTGTGGGTAGGCGGGGCACATGAAAAGGTTTTGCCTTCAGTTGGGTGGCACACCTGGTGCGTCTGGTTCAAGGCAGACACAGAGCCACCAGCCGGCACAGTCAGCGCAGGCCTCGAGGGCCAATCAGGGAGCCTCTTCGGCTCAGTCAGTGCATCAGGCTTATGCTCTGAGGGTTGAGCAGGTTGAGCAGAGACCTACAGGGCGTGTGTATGTTGTTACCACGCCAGATCTTGTACCAGCTTCTCCGGTAGTAAGAGATACCTTCTTGTTTTGCAATCCAGTTGCTAATGTGTTGATTGATACGGGTTCGTCCCATTCATTTATCTTGTCTGCATTTGCATCGGTTTTAGGGTTAGAGCTGGCTTAGTTAGCATCTCCTATTTGTGTAGAGTCACCTATTAGTGGTGAGATTGTTTTGAAGCAAGGGTGTCGAAGTTGTGACATAGAGGTTGCCAGTCACTAACTTCCTTTTGCATTTGTGTTTATTGACATGTCTAGCTTTGATGTTATTTTTGGTATGGACTGGTTGTCATCATATCAGGCTGTCATAGATTGCTACAATCAGAGGATTACTAGATGTACCTTAAGCGGTGATTGCTTTTATTTCTTGGGGACCGGGTTGATAAAGTCTTATCACTGGTGTATAATCCGCGTGGATGGAGTGAACTTAGTTGTCTTCTTGCCAACTTCTTGGGTAATGAGTGTGACGAAGTCCGAGTTGAGTTGCCAAGGGTGGTTTGTGAATACCCGGACGTTTTTCCTGAGGATCTTACTAGCTTACCACCTCATCGAGAGATTGAGTTCTTTATTGATTTAATGCCTGGCACGACACCGATTTCTATGGCACCATATAGATTTTCACCTGCCGAGTTGAGTGAGTTGAAGATTCAACTCCAAGAATTGTTAGATAAGGATTTTATCCGCTTTAATACTTCACCTTGGGGAGCACTGGCTCTTTTTGCCAAAAAAACAAAAGATGGTACGTTGCGACTTTATATAGATTACCAGAAGTTGAACTAGGTAACTGTTAAGAACAAGTACCTAATGCCTCGTATAAATGATTTGTTCGATCAGTTAAACGGGTCTTGTTGTTTCTCTAAGATAGACATGAGATCGGGTTATCACCAGTTGAGAGTAAGGGGGGAGGATATCCTAAAGACTTCATTCCGTATGCGGTATGGCCATTATGAGTTCCTAGTGATGCCCATTGGGCTAACTAATGCACCAGCTGTGTTTATGGATTAGATGAACCGGATCTTTTGTGAGTTCCTAGACCGTTTTGTGGTCGTCTTTGTGGACGACATCTTGATTTACTCACCCTCTAAGGAGGAGCACGAGATACACATGCGAGTGGTGCTTAAGTTACTTAGAGCCCATAAACTGTATGCTAAGTTTGGAAAATGTGAATTCTGGCTGAGAGAGGTTAAGTTCTTAGGCCATGTGGTATTCGGGGAAGGGGTGACTATGGATTCATCCAAGATAGAGGTAGTGCAAGTTGGGGACAACCTAAGAATGCTTTTGATATCCGTAGTTTTTTGGGGTTGGCCGGGTATTATTATAGATTTGTGAAGGATTTCTCTAAGCTAGCCTCATCGTTAACTAGACTGACAAGGAAGGGAATTAAGTTTGTGTGGAGTGAGGCTTGTGAGAAGTCTTTTCAAGAGCTTAAGGTTAGACTTACCACTGTTCCAATATTGATTATTCCGAAGAGGGGTTTGGGCTATTCGGTGTATTGTGATGCCTCACGGGAAGGTTTGGGTTGTGTTTTGATACAAGAGGGAATGTAGTAGCCTATGGCTCGTGGCAGTTGAAAACACATGAGAAGAACTACCCTACTCATGACCTAAGCAGTGATCTTTGCCTTAAAGATTTGAAGGCATTATCTGTATGGTGAGAAGTTTGAAGTGTTTTCTGATCACAAAAGTCTGAAATGTCTATTTACACAAAAAGACTTGAATCTGAAGCAAAAGAGATGGATGAAGTTCATAGAGGATTATGATTTTGAGTTACATTATCATCCGGGTAAGGCCAATGTTGTGGCCGATGCATTGAGTAGAAAATCTGTTAACTTGTATTGCTATCCGGGAATGGAAAATATTGGGTGTTATTGGTGAGTTTGACTTGCATCTTGGCGAGTCTGTTGAGTCGGCAGCCTTGTTTTCAGTGGTTGCACAACCTACACTTGTGAACCGAGTAATAGAAGCACAGAGGGGTGACCTTGAGGTAGAATCCTTCCGGAAGAAGATCTTTAGTGAGAAGATAGAGAGAGGCTTGAACGTGTACTCCGACTCAAGTGTTAGATACCTTGAGCGTCTTTTCGTGCCAGAGTCTTGCCTAGAGGAAGTACTTCGAGAGTTTCACCATTTACGCCTTGCGGTGCATCCAGTAGGCACAAAGATGTATCACAATCTTAGCTGCCAGTTTTGGTGGAGAGAAATGAAGAAGGATGTGGTTGTGTTTGTTTCGAGGTGCCTTACTTGTCAACAAGTGAAAACCGAGCATTAGAGACCAGTTGACTAGTTGACCAGGTCGACACACTTTATACCTAGGCGCGTGAGTAACTCGGTAGATCATCTTGCCGACCTCTATATTAGGGACATAGTGAGGTTGCATGGGGTCCTTGTAACGATTGTCTTGGATAGAGATCCACGTTTCACAGCTTGGTTGTAGCAGTGCTTACAGAGTGCCTTGGGCACTAAATTGACTTTTAGTACCGTGTATCATCCTCAGACTGACGAGTAGTCAGAGCGTACTATTCAGATCCTTGAGGATATGCTTCGGGCTTGTGTTCTTGACTTTAAGGGGTCATGGGAGAAACACTTAGTGGAGTTTGCCTATAACAATAACTTCCAATTGAGTATTGGCATGGCACCGTTTGAGGCCTTGTATGGTCGACTATGTAGATCCCCTGTGTGTTGGGCCGAGGTGGGTCATGCACCTATGTTGGGTCCAGAGTTAGTCCAAAAAACGACGGAGAAAGTTGCACTTATCCGTAAAAGATTGGTTACTGCGCAGAGTCGCCAGAAAAGTTATGCCTACTGTAGAAGGAGACCCTTGTCTTTTAAAGTGGGAGACCATGTCTTCTTGAAGATATCACCTATGAAGGGTTTGATGAGATTTGGAAAGAGTGGAAAGTTGTCCCCTCGATTCATTAGGCCTTTTAAAATCCTTGAGCGGATTGGAGAGGTAGGTTATCATTTGGCTTTACCGCCATAACTTTATGGGGTTCATGATGTGTTTTATATTAGCATGCTTCGAAAGTATGAGCCGGATCCATTGCATGCGTTGGATTGGACTAACTTAGAGGTAGATAAGGATGCCTCATATGAGCAGAGACCGGTGAGAGTCTGGGATACTCGGGACCAAGTCTTGCGAGGCAAGACAATTCCCTTGGTTAAAGTATTGTGGAAACATCACGGAGTTGAGGAAGTAACCTGGGAACGTGAATTGGAAGTCCGTGAGAAGTATCCAGACTTATTTGTTAATGTTTGAACATGTATTGAAATTTTGATTATGTTAATGAAATATGAAAGCATTGTATATGTTTTGAGAATATGGAAACATTGTATATGTTGTATATGTTTTGGAAACATGGGTTTAATATAACATTGTATATGTTTTCGAAAATGTGAATTGTATTTTCAATATTGAAACTTGTGTATCGAGTTAATAAGAGTAGGTGACCGGAGAGTGGGTCATGGCGATGGAAGTGATTGATCATCAGTGTCGTTATTAGTTTGAATATGGCTTTGAAATTTGATTTGTAATTTCGGGGACGAAATTCTTTAAGCGGGGAGATTATAGCGATTCCGATTTTGACCCGACCCTCGTTGTATTCTAGACTCAGGTTTCATGGTTTCGTATTGTTATTCATACCTTGTATTCCCTTTAATTTGGCTATTGGATTGTTATGGTTGCATTTGGGACAAGTTGGTTGCTTGGTTTCCAAACTTTTGTTGCCCAAAATTTTGCTTCTCCGCTCGAGCGGGCTTTGTGAACTCTTAGTACTTTTGCAGGTCTGCAAAACTACTGGCAGGGTTTATTCTATGCTTGAGCAGGCTCAGCTTGAGCGGCCCTTCTTGTGCTTAAGCATTGGTCTGTTGTCTATAAAACTACTGGGAGTGTGCATTCTGCGCTTGAGCGTCATTTCTTGTGCTCGAGCGGACTATGCGTATATCAGTTCGTAAAAGTGTCTTTTTACATCACTTTTTCATATCTTTTCCCTTAAAACCCTAAAGTTGAGACCCTCTCTCTCTAAAACCTACCTTTCCTCTACGTTTTCATTTAGATCTAGTGGTTTCTCCACCCCTGTGCCTTCTTTAAAAAGGTAGAGCACGCCATGGGCTCTTTTTTCATCCGAACAAAAGTGGTGTTTCAGTTCATTTGAGGTTTCTCCACTTTCTCCTTGGTCTCTAGCTTCAAGTTAGGGATTTTCTACACTCTTCTATGAGTTTTAACTTAGTTATTTGGGGATGTGTAAAGAATATTGGAATTTGGGAAGATTTTGAACAAACTTAGGGTTTTGGTTTAAAATTAAAAGAGGGGTTTTCAAATGTATGTGTTAGAAATGGTTATGGGGGTAGATATGAGGTTATGGTGTAATTAATTTGTTGATTTTGATACTTGGGATGGTTTTGGAAGAAAATGGAGTTTTGCCCTAAAATGTCTCAATTAATTATTTTGTATAAATAATTGGAATTAGTATTGAAATTGTGAAATTTGCTGAATGTTTATATAAATGGTGGAGTTGGATATGCATTACGTCTTACCTATGGAAATTTGGATAATTTATTTGTCTTGGAGATTGTATATCTGTTTAGAAATATTTGTTTTGGGTTATCGGTGGAGGATAGCTATGATTGTTGTAGAAATTGCATGAAGATTAGGTGAATTGAAACTAATCTCTTATCCGTTGTCATTGAATATGACCATGTCTTTAATACATTGTAAATCTATGATGTTTGAGAGAAGAAATGGGATGTACTCCATGTATGAGAGAAGAAAGGGGATGGACTCCATTGAATTAAGTTGGCCTGTGTGTCCAGGGTGAAAGTCCCGAAAACTGGGCGTATACATGGGTGCCAATTCCCACGGACAAAATATCTGTAAAATAGCAAAATAGAATTATTTGTATAATGACTGTGTTGGTTTGAGATCCACTGAGTTGTGTCCTCGGTTTGGTTGTCTGAATGAAATGATGAATGACTTATAAATTGAGATAAAAAGAATTGAAATATAAAGCTTGATATGGCACGGTTTCGTAAAAGAGTTATAAATGGTTTTATCATGGGCATTGGATATGCATATCATACATATATCTTTGTTAAGATTCATATTTTGTGTTAGATTGTTTCTACTGAGCTTTGGCTCACCCTATTTGAGAAAAACCATTTTCAGGTGCCGACGATATGCCTCCACCAAGACATTAGTTTGGAGGGGTTGGAGCAAAGGCTTCTCTTTTTGTATTATGTTATTGTTTTGATTCAAGCGAAGTGCTTTACATGTATTGGATTTATATCCACTTTTGTTGTAACCAAACATGGTCTTGGAAAGATGTAAGCCTATAGGGCATTTATTTTGTTAAACTCTTTTGTACCATTGACTCTCATGAAATGAAAGAACTTTATACTCTGATTTACATTGTTCTGTATATATGGTTTTGGATGGGTTTATGACATTTATTTCGGGGCGTTACACAAAAAATTAGGCCCAGGCCCATGCTTAGGCCGAGGGATATTCGGGCCTTGGGCTTGCCGGTGGGCCTAGGCCTAGCCTCTGGCTGAGGCCAAGCTTGGGTGTGCCTGACTATTTTTTTTTTTAATTTTTTGTATTAAAATTTTATTATTTTCCACTAAAAAAGACACTCGGCCTCAGGCCGGGCCTTAAGTGGGCCTTAAGCGGGCCACGGGATGGGCCCACGGGCCAGGCCGGGCTTCAAAATAATGGCCCAGGCCTAGGGGCTTGGGATGGGCTTGGGCTTAGGCTTGGGCCCAGGGCCAAACGGACCTAAACGGGCCTAACCCACCCCGAGCTGCGGACGGGCTTCAGGCCACCCACGAGGCAGGCTGCAAGCAGCAAATCGTTTGAATTTTTGTTTTTTGTTTTGTTTTTTTTTTTTTTTTCATTCAATTGCAATTTCAAATTTGCAAGCAAAGTGAGAGAGGTGTTAGGTGATGATGCGATGATGCAAGGGTAGGTAGGGCGGGCAAGAGAGGGTCTAGAGTTATTATATATATATATATTAATTCATTTATTGTAAGGAAATGACATTAACTGTTACGTTATTTTATTTTTTATTTTTTATTTTTGCAAGATCAATCTTTTATTTATTTTATTTGTTTATATATATATATTTAAATTATTTAACCATTGCAAGTTGTTTTTTATTTTTATTTTTGAAATTTGACCATTGGTAGAGAGAGAGTCGGGTGGGCTGGGTCGCCTGCAGGGACTGGAAATTTTTGGGCCGGGCCAACAAACTTGGCCACGGGCCCGACCAAGCTTCAAATGGAAAGCCTAGGCCCAAGGTACTGGGCTGGGCTCGAGCTCGGGCCCGGGCCTAACCGGGCCGAAATAGACTGGGCCCACCTCGAACCTCGAGCCTCGGGCGGGCTTCGGGCTACCCACAAGCTTCGGGCCATTTTTACACCCCTAATTCCAGCCCATTCAATCAGACCAAACGTGCTCTATGTTTCTATGTATCATTTAGGCAAAAAAAAAATTAAAAATTAAAATTAAAATTGATTATGTGAAAAAATTTCAATAGATAGTTAACTAGGCAAAATGTTGTAATTGTATTAATATATTTGGGTCCAACTTCCCTCCAATCGAGGGAAGACTATGCTGTGTTGTTAGATTTTTTTGAGCTTACCATAGGATTTATTTTAATGATTCCTTTGTTCATTTTTAATGTTAAGTATATCTATGGAAAAAAAGATAATTTGTAATGTACAATTTTATTACATTTGTATTAAAAAAATACTAGCATATATTATTTTTCAAATAAGGTATATACTATTTACACTCACTTTTTTTTTTCATTTTTCCGCTCATAAATAAAAAAGTTAAATGTAAATTTAGGAAATTGTATATTAATTTGTTCTGTCTCAACCCAAACAAATTTTGTCGTTAATCAATATATGTTTTTAAATTTTGTTTTTTGAAAGTCTTAGAATCAACAATTTAGTTTAATAGTTATCTTCCCCCATCTAAAAAATCAATTAGTATGTTTGGTTTCAGTTTTTTGAATTCAGTTTTTTATTTTTGGTATTTTTTTGTTTTTAGTGAATTTTTTTAAAATTTTAAGCAATTTTTTTTTACTTTTTTAGATACACCTTACTTAGATGTATCTAAATAGTAAAATATTTGTGAAAAAATATTTTAAAAAATTAATAAATATACAAAAATACAAAAAAACGTATTTTTTTTTGTATTTTTTGGTATTTAGTGTATTTTTTTTAAAACAAAATTCAAAAATAGGATACTTTTTAAGTGTATTTATATTAGGTGTGTCTAAATTTTTTTTTTAAAAAAAATCTTAAAATATTAAAAAAATTCATTGAAAACATTAAAATAAAAAAATAAAATTTTTTGAAAACTGTTTTCTAAAAAAGTAGAATTTTCTAAAAACTGTTTTCCCTTTAAATACATAAGTGATATGTGTAATTTGCTGAAATAAAATGAAAAAGTACTAATAATAATTTTATGAAGTTGAATGATTGCTTGATTATATACATAATAAAAAAAATGGCACTATTGACGATGAGATTATCATGCAATGATTAAAAAAAAAAATGGTTGAATGCAATTGTAAAAATTCATGTATTTTTTTTTTATTTTTTATTTTGTTAAGACAATAGTAATTTGTTACAAGTATATTCTACTTAATGTCAGAAAATTCAAATGTTAATTAGTATATATTTTTGTAAAAAAAGAAAAAAAATTAAAACACCTAATGTTGTCATTGTATAGTGCACACCTCTCCACCTTATTACGTGTCTTTGTTGTGTGTTACATATTTTTATGGAAGAATTAAAGATAATTTGTAATTGAGAAATGAAATTATACATTTTTCTGATAATGTCATGTATTTTGTGTTATTGTTACACATTGTGATTAAAAAATATTTAGATAAAATAATGTGTAACACTACCATAAAAATGCGTAACACTAGCACAAAATATGTAACTTTATTTCTAAATCACAAATAATTGTAATTCTTACAAAAAGATACATGATTTTTATCATAAAATACATAATATTTATTACAAAAATACTTAACAGATCCATGTGATACACATTTTTTTCAAATAGGTGTGTACATAGTGTTCCCCTTTTTCAAAAAGTAATGCTAAGATTTCTCAGTAGCCGTGTCGACTTCTGCATTGACTTCTTGGTCTGTCTCTTCTTTTTTTGATCAGTAAAGAAAATCTATATTAATGACGAAACCAAACAATACATAAGGGAAAACATCAAAAAAGATGAGAAAGGAAAAAGACGAAAAAAGGAAAATTAAGCGTAGTGTTGGTGAGAAACCAACACTAGCTGAAACACTTGAAACCACAACCCAGAACAACACCCATAAGATGCAGACACATAACACATTTGCAGCACATTCCCTCCCAGAGATAGTATTTCTGCAATCTCTGCCCACAGATGTAGATGCGGATGCAAACGTAGTTCTGGAATGTCGAATAGAGCTTTTTTTAAAAAGACCTCATCTGACCACTCATCTGATGCAGACCACCAAATTAGATCCAGACCACTAGATCAGTTTTAGCACAACAAGCACAAAGCAGATCAGTTTAAGTCTGGCAGATCAGTTCATCACTATGCATCCATCTACCTCCCAAACAGTACCTGATAAATAAATCTCAACCAATGAAGCAGAGTTGTGCAGCCAAGACACCAGTAGCTGGTCACCAAGTCATCACATTCCCACAAGCCACTCTCTAGGATTCCTTTGGGCCACAAGTAGTCATCTTCTAAAAAATTTAGAGACAATGTGCTACTACTGCTCTCCAACTTAACAATGCTGCTGCTGGAGGACAAACCAAGACTAGCAGAGTTCACACCAGAACAGAACAACTATTAATACAGATCAACAGAACAGCACCCAGAGACAACTAACTATACCAGCTCCTCAACATAAGCTTATAAAGAGATAATGTTTCCTCAATGCACCAGATAGACCAAGCCACCCAGATTCTCATCTAACAGAACATCCTCAAAGCACACCCTTCAAACCACATCCCAAGCAGAATCTAATGTGTTCTAGATTAAAATTAAAATCATTCACTGTGAAAATATGATCCTTAAACACTTCCTTAAACCAAACAGCCATTCTAAACTTAATCAGATCACTCACACCTACCACATTTGGAGCAGCAGCCCTAAATAAGCATTCATTTCGATGATTCCATAAAGACCACAAAACAACTAAAGGAATAGCTTTCCACAACATCCTCTTTTTTTTTTGCTAAGCCTCACCCCTGCCCACCAATTAAGAATACCCTCCATTTTATCTGGCAATGCACCTTGAACATTCCACCATCTTAGCATTTCTGACCACACTCCCCAGGCAACTAGACAAGACAGTAATACATGATTGAGTTACTCGTCCACAGATTTGCATAGACTGCAGACTAATGATGCATTATCATTCATAGCACCAATCTGGATAAGAAAGTCTGCAGTCTTTAACCTACCTTTCCAAGCAAGCCAACCAAAAAATTGGACTCTAGGAGGAATGTGCTTGACCCAAACCCTTTTGCTAATTGGACTAAGACTGCCAAAACCATCTGCCATAAATTGATAGACTGATGCAACTGTAAATTTCCCTGTTTAGAAGCATTCCAACTTAGTGTATCATCTACGAATTGCCTAATAGCAGGACCTTCCTCTAGCTGGCTTACCATTCTTGTTGCCTCCAGACTTTCCCAATCATATAATTCCCTTCTAAACTGGAACCTCCATTCACCAAAAACCTCCTTTCTTTCCACCATTGCATAAAAAGACTTGCCCTTATTTACTACCAATCTAAACAAGAGGGGGAATTCATCTTTGAGACATAAATTATTGCACCATTTATCAACCCAGAACTTCACTCTGTGGCCATTACCCACTTTCACCTTACAATTTTCCAGAAAAAACTCCAACAGTCTACTGCTCTATTCAGTGCCTGATACTATATCCTTCCAAATTTTAGAATACCTGCTATTTAGGCTAATGGAAGGCCTCCAATTCCCCTCATCTACCCTATACTTACTACAAATGACTCTTCTCCATACTGCATTACTCTCAATACCAAACCTCCACCACCATTTCAATAAAAGGCAATCATTAACCTCCTTAATTCTCCTAACCCCCAAACCCCATTGCTCAATAGGTTTGGAAACTTCCATCCACTTTACTAGGTGAATCTTTTTTCTCAATTCAGATCCTCCCCATAGGAAGGAGGCCTAATTCTTGTCCAGCTCTCTACCAATCCCTTGAGGCAATTTATACAGAGACAAATAGTAAATAGGCAAAGAAGAAAGAATAGATTTTATTAAAGTGAGCCTCCCTGCAAATGAAAGTAATTTCCTTTTCAATCCTGCCAATTTGCTTTTGACTCTGTCCAGGACAGGTCTCCAAGTTGCTTTTCTACTTGGGTTAACACCCAATGGCATGCCTAGGTATTAAAACGGCAGACTTTTCACTTTACAATTTAGCACGGATGCAAACTCACTCATGTCTTCAACTGGGACTCCCACTCCACTAACTACACTTTTGTGGTAGTTTATCCTCAGACCTGATAACATCTCAAAACACCTCAGTATCCTCTTTAACTTACTAACTTCCAACACATCAACTTCACACAATATTAACGAATCATCCACGAACTGAAGATGAGTAAGAACTACCCCCACCTGAGCCAATCTTGACCCCTTTTATCAACTCCATATCCAAAGCTCTTGACATTAATATGCTTAAACCCTCAACTGCTATGTTAAACAAAAATAGGGATAGGGAGTCCCCTTGTCTGAGCTCCCTTTGTGGACTAAATTCAGTAGTCGGGATTCCATTAACAAGCACAGATAATCTAGAAGAGGTAATGCACTCCTTTATCCATTCCACCCACTTTCCTCCAAACCCAAAATTAATCATCATTGAGAACAAAAAATCCCAATTCAATGAATCATATGCTTTCTCAAAATCTAGCTTTATGATTAAACCTCTTTTCCTAGATTTCTTCCAACTATCCACAACCTCATTTGCCACCAACACTCTATCTAGTATGTTCCTTCCACCAATAAAAGTTGATTGATTTTCACTAATAATTTAAGGTATCACTACCTTCAACCTGGATGATAGAACCTTAGCAAGAATCTTATATAATGATCCAACCAAACTAATTGGCCTGTAGTCAGCTAAGCTCACAGGGTTTTCCTTCTTAGGGACCAAAGTGATGAAGGAACTGTTAATCCCTTTGACCAGCTTAGTATTTTTATGAAATTCAGCCATGAAATTAAGCACATCAGTCTTCATTACCTTCCACAACTTCTGGATACAAGCCAAGTTAAACCCATCAGGGCCTGGAGCCTTATTACCATCACAATCCTTAATAGCACACCTTATCTCTTCCTCAGAAAATTCTGCTTCCAACAAATCAAAAAATGGGCTGTCCCTCACAGACTTTAATGTTCCCTCCAAAATAGGTCTAATCTTCCACTCCTCAGTGAATTGTTTTTGAAAATAAATTTAAACCTCTTGGTTAACTTTGCACGGATCATCAAAAATCACATCCCCAACAGTTAAAGAACTGATTTCATTTCTCCCATGTTTACACTTAACTATCACATGGAAATATCTTGTGTTTTTATCACCATTAAGATTCCAATTCAGTCTAAATTTCTGAAGCCACATCCAATCTATCATTCTATTTAATCTACAAGCTTCAACTCTAACCTCTCTTCGTCTTACTTTTTTCTGCCTCTTCAAGCTCTCTTTCCTCATATACCAAATCGAGCATATGGAGCTCCTCCTCCGCTTGCTTCAATTTAGTATTTACATTACCAAATACTTCATTATTCCACTGTTTAAGTGCTAATTTCAACTTTTTCATCTATTTAAATAGTCTGAAGCCAACCCATCCCTCCACATTATGCTCCATCCAGAACTTTTCCACAAAAGGTAAGAAATTTGGGTGTAACGTCCATGCATTTAAAACCTGAAGGGCCTAGGACCCCAATCTCTCTCATCTTCCATCACAAGTAGAGGACTATGATTAGACATTGCTCTAGGAAGCCCCCACAACTTCAAACTAATTGCTTCCAACCATCTTGGTTCCACTAGTACCCTGTCAATTCTCCTCCATTTTTTCCCTTCCCTTGCATTACACCACGTGTACCTTCTACCTAATAGGGGTAAGTCATTCACCTCACTCTTATCAATAAATTCATTTAATTCTTTCATACCCTTATCCCTCCTAGAGCATCCTTTTCTCTCTCCAATATTTCTAATTTCATTGAAATCACCCCCCAAGCACCAAGGATTAGAAAACTCATCCTTGAGCTTCAAGAGACACTCACATAGTTTCCTTCTTTGACCCACTTCGCTTGGTGCATATAAATTAATTGTAACACATTCAAAAGAAAAAAATAAGGAACCTGATAGAAGAATAAATCTTCTACTGTAGCAGCAACCTGATACTTGAAGCACTCCTGGATCCCATATACATAATAGACCACCAGCAGTTCCTTCAGCATCCACTGACATGAATTACATCCTCTCCCTAGCCCATAATTCTTTTGCCTCATTTTCTGACATAGATGCTTTCTTTGTCTCCTGGAATAGAACAATGTCAACTCCCTTAACTTTCAACATGCTTTTAATTTTACTCCTTTTTTCCTTCTTGCCCATACCCCTCACATTCCATGATAATAACTTCATCATTAACCATTGATACTTGCCTCTGACCCCCCAAAAAAATTTTATTTTACACTGCCACTTCAGTGCACCCTCTCATTCTTTCTTTATCCTTTTTCTCTAGATCAATAATCTTAGACAGCACTTCATCTTCATTCCCTTTGTAATTTACTCCCAACAATCTTCCCATTTGTAGAGTTTTTTTAGCCTCTTTAAGCATATTTCTACCTCTAGCCACACCACTGGCAGTTGATGTTGAGGTAGATACTGCCTCAGCCGCTACTCTCCATATTGCCCCTTTTGGGTCCAGTCTACTAGATAAAGCTCCCTTGTGGCCATACCTTTTTGCAAGGTCAAGATAGCAATGCTTCATCTCTTTAATCTTCTTACCACTTGATTTGCTAACAACTCTCTTCTTCTCTTTTTTCTTCTGTAGCTCTTTACTTAAGCATACTTCATCTACTTGGGTTTGTGACATGTTTGAATTAATCAACATAGGCCGTAGAACACTGTTAAGCCCACGGTTGAAAACAGACTTCAAACCCTGGGCTTGCACCTCCACCCCTTTCTCCATATTGTCTAGGCCATCTCTTAGACCCACGTCATTACTTAGGCTCCACTACTAAGTCCACCCCAGGTTTAAGTAGACTAGGGCTACTTAAACTTCTTACAAAACCATGCTCGACACCCTGATCAACACTTTTCTGACATCCCAGCTCACAACCGTTGCTTCCGATCCCAGCTACCTTCATAATGCCTTCTGCCCTCTCCTCAAGCTCATTGGCAGCCAACTCTGCCGCTACTGACTCTGCCACTACTGTTTCAGGTCTCCCAGATGAGTCCTTATCTACCTCATCACTCTTCATTTTTCCACATGGCACATCTCCTTTGGGCACCACCTCAGTCTGGTCCAGCTCCCTTGCTAACTCGTCGTCCCAGTCATCATCTTCTTCATCCTCAACTCTGGCGCATTTCTCAATGCAAACTAAGATATAAAAAGTGGCTATTCGATGGCAACCAGAACTCAGAAAATAACAAACAAAAATCTTGATTGTTGGCCTGTGTTTTTGCTGATTCATCATCTTATTTATCCTTCAAATTCTCCATGTGTTTGTGGTTGTGCTTTCACTATTATTATTAGACTACATACCTATTCTTGGACTCTCCTCAGGAGGAGTTGAAGCTGCTAATAAAATCAGTTGCATAGAGAGGGGGAAACAAGTCTCCTCAAGTTTAAAGAAGCTGCCATAGATGATTACAGTATTCTCTCTTCTTGGGGGAATGAAAAAGATAAACAAGATTGTTGCAAATGGAGAGGAGTCCATTGCAACAACCACAGTGGTCATGTAACCATGCTCGATCTTCGTGCATCCCATCCTTATCGCCCTTTGAGCGGTAAGATTAGTCCTTCATTGCTTGAATTGCAGCATTTGAAGTATTTAGATCTTGGTGGAAACGTTTTTGGAGGGCGCTTCCCAGAGTTCATTGCTTCTTTGAGGAGATTACAATTCCTCAGCCTCGTATACAATAACTTCGGTGGTCCGATTCCTCATCAGCTTGGGAACCTTTCCAACTTAAGGTATCTTGATCTCTCTTTTAATTATCTAGAAGGTTCAATTCCTGATGCTTTTGGGAACATCATATCCCTTGTACATCTCAATCTCTCTTTTTGTCTGCTAGAAGGTGGCATTCTAAATTCGTTCGCCAATTTAAGTCGTTCACAATAGTTAAAAATGAGTTCCAACAATTTAAAAGAACTTTCTGAGATACTTCACAAGTTATCTCGATCTGAGAACTCATTACAGATTTTGAGCTTACTAGGGAATCAACTTAGGGGTACATTGCCTGATTTCACAAGATTTTCAACCTTGAGGGGATTGGATCTCCATTACAACCTAGAAAGCATGGATACAGATACGGGATATGGATTCGCTACAATACGGATACAGTGATACGGAAAAATTTGAAAAACTAGGATACGGGTACGGTAGGGATACGTTCATAAAAAAATTATTTTTACAATTTTTAATAATACAGTATGCATAAAAATAAAAGCTAAAACAAAAGACAACTTGATAAAGAAGAAAGATTCCTATAAAACTAAGAGTCTTCAAGGTCAATAGCTTCAACTTGTTCCCCTTCATCAGTGAATATCACAGGACCTCAGCTAAAGCCAAAAAAACCATTCTTAAATAAAAATTTCAGCAAATATACTTTTTTAAGTCATCAATGATAACCTAGGAAGTACGGATACGGATACGGATATGGCGATATAGGGATATGGATATGGCGATATGTGAAAATTTGAAAAAGTATGATACGGGTACGGCGGGAATACGTTTGTAAAAAAATATATATTTTTATAATTTTAATAATGTAATATGCATGAAAATTAAACTTAAAGTAAATTAATAAATAAAGAGAGGGATTCCTATTAACCTAAAAGTCTTCAAACATTCATAAAACATCCAAAACTAAAAGTAAAAGCAAATGCAAATTAAATATCATCCTTACATGCCAACACCAAAAAAAGAATGAAAGCAGAGAGAAGAAACGCGAGAGAGTGAGAAAGCCAGAGAGAAGTAAGAGAGATAATAAGGATATATCACTTTGATAAATTCTATTACTTTAACTCTCACTATATTCCTCTTATCAAAGAACTAAACAAAATATTACAAGTAATATGTAATTTCGAGTATCCGATACCTCAAAATTACGCATCCGATACTTCAAAATTAATAAAAAATTAATTAAGAAGTATCCGATACGTATCCACGAGTATCTAAGGAGTATCGGTATCCGATAAGTATCCGATACAGATACGTCTCCCTTTTTTAAGTATCTGTGCTTCATAGATTACAACCAATTGAATGGGCCTTTCCCAGAAAGTTTTGGACAACTTCGTAGTCTTGTTTTCCTAGATTTAAGTTATAATCAATTTACAGGTCAAATACCACCACTTCCATCCAATTTAACATTTTTGAATCTCTCCAAAAACATGTTTTCGGGGTCAATTTCTTTCTTATGTGCAATTTCTAGCACCAAAGTTTTGTCCTATCTTGACCTCTCAAGTAACCTATTATCAGGAGGACTTCCAAATTGTTGGGAACATTTGAAAGCACTTAGAGTTCTCAATTTGGACAACAATAATTTTTCTGGAGCACTTCTTAGCTCAATAGGTTCCCTAAATGCCATTGAAGCATTGCACTTGCGCAACAATAGTTTCTCTGGGAGATTGCCAAAGTCTCTGAACAAATGCACACAGTTGAAAATTATTGACTTGGTGCAAAATAGATTCACAGGAAAAATACAAGCATGGATAGGGATGCATCTCACAAGGTTAATCGTTCTTATTCTACAATCCAACAAATTCTATGGAAGCGTACCTCAAGATATCTGCTACCTTAACTATATTCAAGTTTTGGACCTCTCTCGAAATGATTTATCAGGAATACTACCACAATGTTTCAGCAATTTTTCTGCTTTGGTTCAAAGTTATAGTTCAAAAAGAACCATTATTTTCACATACACTATATATGAAGGTGGTATATTTTTCTCAAATTTATATGACAGCAAGGCATTGGTTCAATGGAAAGGACAAGAGAGGGAGTATGGAAAACAACTGGGACAACTCAAAATGATTGATCTGTCTAGCAACAAATTGACTGGAAAAATTCCTCAGCAAGTTGCGAGTCTTGCAGGGCTGGTTTCCTTAAACATGTCAAGAAACAATTTGGCTGGAAGAATCATCCAAGAGATTGGTCAAATAAAGATGTTGGAAGCTCTTGACCTATCTGCAAATAGACTTTCTGGTGAGATTCCTACAAGCCTTGCTCGTCCAAATTTTCTTAGTGTATTGAACTTGTCAAATAACAACTTGTCGGGAAAAATTCCATCAAGCACTCAATTGCAAAGCTTTGATGC
This sequence comes from Camellia granthamiana, assembly GCA_036172215.1. NCBI lineage: Eukaryota > Viridiplantae > Streptophyta > Magnoliopsida > Ericales > Theaceae > Camellia > Camellia granthamiana. Next base: position 65,369,197 of record CM069911.1, on the reverse strand, counting down.
CTCTACATATTTCGAGAATCCGAAACTCTGTGGGCGTCCCCTATCGAATAAGTGTCCAAGAGAGGAAACGGTTGTGGAACCTCAAATTTCTACTCACGAAAACACAAAGGGATTCAAGAAGATGAGGATAGGTTTATTACCTCAGGATTTTATGTTAGCATGGGGATTGGTTTCACCGTTGGATTTTGGGTAGTTTTTGGCACTATGCTTTGTAACAGTCCGTTGAGATATGCCTACTTCAAATTCTTGGACAGCACAAAATTGGTTCTATGTGACTGCAGTATTGAATATGGCTAGACTACAAAGGAATCTTTAAGGAAAATCGTTATGTCTCACTTGGATTTTGTTACTTCTTGCATTCTGTGTGGGCATTGTTTGTAGGCTACCCTTGTTTACATGTTAAAATCTTCTTTTTAAATTGCAACCGAGATTTTTCAACTGCAAAATGCAAACCTTGCATAAGTTCTTGGGTTTCTTTTAGTTATATTTTCTAATTAAAATGTTCAAGTCCTATTTTAGTACAAGTACCTTTGGCTCTGTGGTAAGTTCTATTTCCACATCAATTCATGACCAAAAAATGGTCTGATATTTAGTTACATTAACAAATTAGATGTTTAAAAAACTCAAGTTGTTTTCAAATTTAATTTTCTGGTCCAAGCCCTTTTTTTTTTTTTATTTCTATTTCTATTTCTGTTCATAAGTTCTCCACTTCTATTGTAATTTTACAAAATCAACTTATCGTGTAACAATGTGCTCAATGAAATGGTTGTGTATGCTTCTTTCTTTCTATTTTTTTTTCAAGCCTAATAACTGAACTTAGGGTGCTCTTTTACGCAATGATTTTGCAGCTCTTCTATGAGCATATAATTCAATCACAGAACAAAATACAACCCTTTCATATGAGATGGTGAAATATGCATTTTTAATGGATTCATCTCGTGGTTGTATCTAATTTTATGATCAGATTCTAAGCATTTAGATTTTTTTTTTTTTTTTGGGTTGCTATATTTTCAAGGGAAGCTGCTACACCTAAGACATGAGCTTGTGATGCTGAGTTCACGGTATACGAAGTGGAGTTGCTGGTACCATCTTTTCTTAGGCCCTCTATTTATTTCTCGAAGGATGTAGGACTTAAATAAATAATTCAAGTGTGTAATTCAAGTGTGTTTTGAAGGGCTCCAATGTTTTGTTTTGGACTATCAGTGTTGTCAATAGTTATGGCATTGGCATGCATGGGATAATATACATCACAATATGACTATGTCATGCTTGTTTTCTTATGAAGTCTAATTATTGTTATGGATTAATAGTAAACATGATTACACCATGTGAATGGCTTAAGAATTTGTTGGCTTTTTGGCTTTCGAAGGTTATTTTTGTAATTACAAGCGTGCCAGCAAGGATCAATCAGTCCTTACAGAAAATTAATTGCCAAACACAGGATTTAGTGGACAAACTTGTGCCTGTGGTCCTCTTGGTCCATAAGGCGGTACATTTGGGACTGGTTGCTCCTGAGGTGCAAGTTGCTGTTGGGGGTGTGGGTAACCCCTTTGAGCTTGTCTTGCGAAAGGTCCTGCGAAATGTGCTGGAACAGGTGTTGTGTCTCTTCCATTTGTAGGAAAACCTTCCAACCCCCCAGGTATAAATTCGAATAAGGGATTAGTGAACCCCCTCGTGCCAGGTATGGCTTCGAACATGGGATTTGGAACCATTCTTACGCCATTTTTTTGTACTGGGCCAGATCCACCAACTTGCATGGCTTCACTGTTAAATATTGAGGCATTTTGACTTGCTATAAGCCTCGAAATAGGTTCGTACCAAGACTGAGGTGATGGTCTTTCATAATTTTGATTACTAGTTTAACCATTAGAATGTCCATTAACTTGCATAGGCTGTTTATCTCTAGCCAATCTTTGCTGAGGGACATTTGGAACTTCCTCCATGTGTCTTGCGTTTGTTGGTTGGTGGTTATTCATTCGATCCAAAAGGATGTTGCCCACCTTTCCATTGTGTTCATTAACTGCTGTCCCATGGCATCTACTAGGCCATCCCATAGATTTATTGGCTGAGTAAATGGAACAGTGGATGATCCAATTCCTTGGTTTCGTCCAATACTATGAACATGTGATTCTTGTTCCGAAGTGCTGGTCTGTTCGACCATAGGTTTTGATAAAATGGGAGTTTCCACAGGATGTGTTATCACATTATCTCCTGGATTGGGTATCTCTACCTCTCCTTCCACACCTTCTTCCAAACGTTCATTTTCTCCTTGTCTCCTACGTCTAGCCATTTCAATTAGTCCCACCGGGCGTGCCAAAAATATATATTGGCTTTTTGGCTTTCGAAGGTTATTTTTGTAATTGCGAGCGTGCCAGCAAGGATCAATCAGTTCTTACAAAAAATTAATTGCCAACCAATTATCAGACGATTGTGTTTTAGTTCTTTCTACCTCAATGAAGAGGACTTTTACTGGTGGCTTGATTTAGGAGAATTAAGCAAAATAACAATTAAATGGAGAACAATTGAAGCATGTCATTAGAATGAAAAACTTACAATGATCCAAACTCAGCCTCGTAAAGGTTTATAGCAACAATCTACTACTTGAATCTACTCCTATGAACGAAGTGCAGTGTAGGAATTTAAAGTGCAGGAATGTAAAGGACAGGAAATGTAAGACTGGAAATGCAAAACTGAAAATATAAAACTGGAAAGGAAAATAAGTAGAATAAGACTGGTTTCTTGGATCTGAGTCTGGGGGTCTTTTCTGGGGCCTTCTCTGCTATTTATACTTCTCAAAGATGACCATCGAACTGCACTTCCAACCGTCGAACTGCTCCTCCATGATCGCTGATCATGTTGCCTTATAATTTGCTCCACTATGCCATCACTTACAGTTAGGTTTCCCTCCTAAATTTGAATTTAAATGTGAGTAATTGTTGAAGCCACACCACCTTGCACTTCTTCGTTGATCCACTGCTACTCAGATCTCATAATAACCAATGCTAACTGCCACGTGTACGATCAGGATCGAAGACTTGAATAGTCTTCCTGTATTACCTTTATTCTGCCACGCGTCGAATTGTAATTGACTTGTACAAAATATATAGCTAACAGAATTAATATTGAAAATTAACAATACATTTTTGCCGTGTCCAAGAATAATGCAACCTACATGATTAGCTATAGTATTTCCCATCCGGGTTCAAAAATTTTGTGCAGGTAATTTCGATAACAAAGATGTGTCGTGGAATGGATTACCTGATTTTTTATCACAGCTGCTTTTTAGGTTAAATCAAGTACTGATCGGGTGAGCTTCGGCATTGATGATTTTTTGTTTAATATGGAAGGAGTAATTAGTTTGAAAATGAAAATGAGAAAAACTAAAAAGGAATGGATGATAATTGCGTTGTGAAGAATTTGAAAAGAACTTTCAATTTTTTTAGAAAGATTAACAAAGGAGTTCTGTTTTATTCTAGGCAACAGAGCATGATGACTTTTATTCTAGTTGCTGTTTTATAAAAAATAGTTTTGGGGGTTCTTGCTGCTATAATTGGTTTTATTTTATTTATTTATGTTTATTTTAATCTTTGAGGGCTTTATTGGGGTGATTTTGTTAGTTGGTCCATTGCTGTTGCGATTTTAATATTGCAATTCCAAGTGTAAGATGTCGCAAAGTAACATATTTTGGTGAGTCTAAGATCGAATTTGTTCAAAAAAATGACTAAACACTCAAATAAAATATTTTAAAAAATGATTTTAAATTTTGGCAGTGGTTGGATATTCTAGGAAAAATTAATTAGCTAAAAGGTGAATTGAGGTGATAATAATAACAAAATGTGCTAAGGCATCAAGGATCCTCCACCTATACTTTTTAAAAAATATTTTAGATTAAATTTGTATAACTTATTTTGTAACGCTCCGAAAAATTGGGCAGGGTATATCTATTTATACAATAAACCCACCTGATAGACAAACACATATATCTAGCTAACTATTTCATACATCCATTTCCATTTAATCCCAAATGCCAAATACATACTGTTCACATCTCAATGCCCCAGTTCCAATCCCAAGCATGCATTTTACAATAAGTATGAAATAGAAGCCAAACAGATAATAAGTGCCCTATAGGCTTACAAATTTATCCAAGAACATTTGTAGTTATACAAAATGACGTTTCAATTCAACACAATACAGCCCTAGGCTTACATTCAACAAATAACCGTAAAACAAAAATGAAGCCTCAATTTCGAGTCCTCCCAAGTCAATGCCTTGACGGAGGCATAGCACTTGTACCTGAAATAGTTTCCCTTATAGGGTGAGCCACAGCCCAATAGAGATATACTAGACAACATATGAACCATGACAAGATTAAAGAGGAGTATACTCATGCCATGCTCATAATAAAACAATTTATTTCTCTTTTTATAAAGCATGCAATGCTGAGATGCAACAACAGATATAAAACCATTTCCATTTTAAACCATATCTGTTACATGAATACAAGCTCTGTGAATCTCTAGGTGAGTGTCTGCACGTAGGCCCTAATGCACTACCACTGTCATTTTTACCAGTAAACTGGAAGGCTCGACAGTTAACCGCGCAGTTCTACACCCTCTACCCAGATTCACCAAGTATTCATCTTTTCGCAAACAAATACATTTCTAAACATTTCTCAAAAACAGATACATTTCCAATGAAATGAATGTAATGCAATGTCCAATGCAACAAATGAGGAATGTGGTTCAACTTACCTAAGTCTCATGCATTTCTACAACAATCATGGCTATCCTCCACTAATAGCCCAAAATAGATATTTCTAAACGGATATTTAAACAATTAAATTCTAAAAATTTCGATAAATACAATCTATTCCACATCTCATCAAATATGAACAACTACACTAGTTTTCATATCACAATTATGTCCGGTAACCTCTCAATGTCCATTTCTAACCGTGTCGGTTTTATTCCAACGGATACATTAAGCAAAATAATACCGTTAATGCCCAAGAAAACATCATTTTCTTTCCAAACTCATTCTTCAAGCATTATTCAACTATGACATCCTATTTTGATCGAAAGTCCCAAAAGTTAGACGTAATTCCTTTGTTTTCTTTAAAAATGCTCTTTTGGCCACAAACTGGTAAAAATTTCAAAACCAATCGAATCAAAAAAAATTTTGTTTAAATTTAAAACATAACTCTTTCATAACCTTACAAACATAGTCCAAGTTTACACTTTTGCAATTTGGGCATCAACTTTTTATTTTTCTCAAAATTTCTCTTTTAAGCAAATAAATTACAAAATTTTCAAAAATTATAATTAAATTATATACAACTCTAATCTCCCTATAATCAAGTAAAAGTCCATAAAGAAGTGTAGGAAAATTCCTACCTCAAGCTAGAAGAGGAAACAAGCAAAAATCTCAATTTTCGATTTTGTCGGGTTTTGATCTCCACCGGTCAAAACGTTGCTCTCACCAAGCTCTTCACTTTGGTCTCAAAAACATATGGGTCTAAAACCTAATAAATTTTGGTGCATCATAGATTTTGTGTGATGAATGTTTAAAGAAAAAAAAACAGAGAGATTCAGCCGAGAGCATAGAGGCGGAAGAAGAAATGAAAACAAAGAAGAAAAAAAGAGAAAAAGAAATGAAGGAAAGAGTGGAGGGGCAGCCCTCCAGCCCCCCACTTGGGTTGCCTCTCGTTATATATATATCAATTCAAGTATATTTTCACATCATCATAATATTTTGTAACATAAATGATAAAGTGATATAATATTTTCTCATCACAAAATATATTTCGTTTAATGGTACACACCATAAAATCAACTATCAAATATTTATTATAATCCTATATAATAAATAATAACAACTCATAAGGTGGTTATTACCAATCACATTTTAAAAGGACCAAACAGTTAAACCTGAGTCATTAAACAAACTCAATTTAAATTAAATCTAAGTCATGGGTCTCACCCATAAGTCAAATATAGTCCAATTATATACCAAAATAGACCTAACAAATTCATCTCAAATCATGGTCCGAACACCCAAAACTAAATTTCAAATTCTGCTATTAATTAAACTGAACACCAATCAGTCCGTGAATTTTCATAAAATAAATACTCATTATTAAATTCTGAAATTTTTATCCAATGTGCTAGACTCATATGGGAACAACATATAAAAATGTCATAATTTTATGAGATTGGGAACTATTTTTGAAAAATACAAAACCAAACTGTTTTCACATAGAATTTACACGGCAATCAAATTTAAAAATTTGCTCAATTAAATTGTGCGCTGGCTATTTAAAAAAAAAAAAAAAAAAAAATTGGGTCATTACATATTTGAGATATACACAAAGGATATTCTCAAAAGATAAAATCGATTATTTTATACAAAAAAATAATTCCAAAAGATTAATTATATTGACTAATTGATTATACCATAAAAATTTAATTATTTAATTTGCACGGAATATCAACTTTCTATCATCCTCTGAGTCTCCGATAGAATAAGAGATTATACCGAACCAAAAAAAAAATCTCAAATAAATAAAACAATCAATCAAAATAATATGACATTAAAAATTATAATTGAATCATAAAATATTTATAAAAAAACCGTTAAGGTTTCATCCTTAGCCTTAACAAAGAAAATTACAACATCATATAAATAAACTAAAATAATATGTATTGAATCCAACAAATTAGATTTCTTTAATTCATCATCCATCCATCCAATTGTATCTTACCCATACATCACTCATGCAACATCCATGCAAAACACTTTTTATTGGCCATATGACGAAACACCCCACCTTTCATTGGCCATATAATACTTCAGCTGATGGCAAAAGAGCCTGCTTGATCAAATTTGACTTTTTTTTTCTTCATTTCCTTTTTACTAATTGCAAATCAACCTCAAATCTTTATCCTAAAGTAAAATCAAATTATTAAACTCATAGTAAAAATAAATTGAAGGAATTAATTTAATAAAAATGTATTAGTGATCAAAAATAATAGAATAATTGTACACTTTTAACCATTCATCAATTGCTAACTTCTTTTTCTTTCTTCCATCTCTTTTGGCTTGGTTTTAGCCATTGCTGATCTGGTTTTCCATTTGTGGAAAGTAGAAATTTTTGCAGAACATGGAAATTGCTTTAGTTCAAATGGTTAGCCAGATATATGGAAAGATGATCCCCAAAAAAATAAAATAAATCGTATTCACATAAATATTACACCATGTAAATGGCTTAAGAGTTAATATTTGAAGTGTCAAATGAGTGCAATCTACATGATGAGCTATAGAATCTTCCATCTAGGTTTGGAAGTGATATTAATCAAGTTATTCAGTTGAAATCCAAAGAAAATTTTCTTTTCCATAGGAGTCATTGAAGAACCGTTTTTTGGTAGTGGCATAATGGCATTTCAGTTTTCTGCTTAATTGGAGAAAGCAGATGATGTGAACTTTCACTGAAAGTAGTCAATAGACTAATTGATTAATAAAATAACACTGAGAAATTTAACTAAATAAGGTCAATGAAATTTTGCCGAGTTATAAAATAAGTTCTCATTTGGAAACTTGACTATTTTAGTTTATTTTTTGACTTTTTGATTATTTTACGAGAGTGAAAAAAAGTTATATTTGAGATGATTTGTGATTTTTATTTGTTTTTTGTAGTTGAATAAATAGGACGAAACCAAGATTTTATCACTGGAGGGGTCAAAGACATAATTTTTTTTCATCATATATACAAACACACATGTATATATAATATGACATATAAACATTAAGAAAAAAAATCAAATGCCATAGAAGTAATCTTTATTAGAATAAAGAAATTTTTTTGGTACAAAATAAAATGATAACATAAGATGGTAGAAGAATGAGATATATATATATTATTCTGAGATGCTATTTTATTTATAAAATAAGATATATATTTTAAAAGTGTTATGTCAAATAGAATTTTTCACAAAAATAGGAGGTCATGACCTTCCATAGTCTTATCCTAATGTCATCCCTAATGTGTAGAATGTGACATTTTATCTTATTAATTATTTTAGTTATTTTTATTTTTATTGGCTATTTTAAAAGAAGTTCTTGCCAAACGGGGCGGGTCAATTCAATGAGACCTATTCTAGTTAAATAACTCGCAGTAAAAGCACTAATTTTTTAGGGTAAGATTCATTTGAACTCTATGTGATTTGGTCTAATTGCATTTTATCTCTTTGTCTTTTTAAAAATAGCCACACTTTACATTTCTCATGTGGTTTTGGACTAAATTGTAACACTAACTCCGTTAACTTTAGTGGGGGGGGGGGGAAAAAAAAAAATTAACTAGGTCTAACCTAGTTGGTCACCATAACTTTCCTAAGGATTTAGTCCCTAGGACGAAATCATGGGTTCAACTCTCATATGGAGTTAAATTTCGGAGTTAAATAAAGAGGACAGGCACTTGGTGTTTTACAAAAGGTGAGAAGGCTAACTCCTATAAGTGTTAATCTAATAACTAACAATTAACTTTTACCGATAAAAAAAAAAAAAAAAAAATCCTTTAGTGATAAAAAAAGATGGTTATACTATTTCTATTCTTTCTCTACATCTCATCATGTTTGTAAAAGATCAAGTTAAAAAAAATTCTAAACTAAATATTTTCTATTAAGAAACTTCAATTTTTCCCCTTAAGTTTTAAAATTTTAACCCACTTACTAATTGTCAATTTTTAGCACCAACACTAATTTAATCACATATCAAATTATAAATTATTCACATACATGTACAATTATATATATATATGAACAAACCAACAGATTCATATATATAGTTGTGTATATATTAACAACGAATGGTTGTTTTTTAATTATTGTTTGTAATTTATAACCTTTTAATCTAATTATATTTTAATTGATTCTAAATGTTATATTATTTATTGTAATTCTTAATATTTTAATCTTATTTTAATCTAATTACATTTGAAATCAATCCGTAACTATTGTTTATTTTATATTTTTAAGTCAATTCTTAATTATATTTTATATATTCGATCAATCTTTAATTATATTTTTATTTTACTTTATTTTAATTAACATCTTAACAATTTTCCTTATATAGAAACTTATAGGGTTATTTATGACTTTTTATGTAGATAGTTTTGGAGGAAAACATTAATTTCCTCACTAGCACGTCAAAATTTGTCAAGTCAAATGAAACAACTAATGGCTGCAGTTTAGTCTAAAATTACAAAAGGGATAAATGGCTATTTTCAAACGATAGGAGGTAAAGTGCAACTGGCCTAAACGACAGGGGAAAAAAGGATTTTGCCCTTTTTTTTTTTAAATACAAATTACAATATACAATATTATTAGGTTTTGGATGACACTGATGAGTGAGATGGATGATCTTGTAATTAACCTTGAAATTTTTTTTGATTTCTAGTTGATTGTGGTTCAGTTCGTAAAAGAGGTGATGTGTGGATACGATTGTAGTGCCTTTCAAATGGTTAGTTAGAAATCTTTCCAAAAAAAAAACTTAAAAGATTTGTAGTTTTTTGAACAATTAGAGAGAGTGATATGGAGTTCGTGTGGGAAGGGTTTGTCAGATCGAGATAAATTGATCGATGGATTGTGAACAATATTGTTTGTTTGCAGTGTTCGTGAAGTTTACTTGAAATTATAATTTTGTCCAGTGTTTATGTAAAGAACTTATTCTAAAAATATTTTATTGTCTGTTTTCATGTTTGGCCCTTTTGTATCATTTTGATTCTTACATTTTTAGTTAGCTCTATTTTGACTTTTAATTTTAGATTTTTTATCAATTTGATTCAATTAATTACAACCGTTAGTATTTTTTATGAAAAATACGTACATAATCTGCATATGTCATATTTTAAAGATAAAATTATAAATGTGATTAACTCAGTAAGTTAATCTCAATTAATTTAGCAACTATTTTTTTTATCAAAAACACTATCTATGTTATCAATTGGAGACTAAATCGACATGAACTTCAAAATTGATGGTCAAAATTGAGTAAATTGCAAATATATGGACCAAAATGATATAAGAGACAAAATGCATGGACTATTACACCTCCTGTGGTTTGTTTATAATACACATTCCTTCATGAGATTTTGAAAATTACACTAAACCCCCTTTTAGAGTTGGTCCACTAACACCTTTAACGGAAAAAATAAAATGACTGTATTACCCTCAATTGAGAGTATGAATTTACCAAGCTATCCTCACCTCTTCACCTTTCCTTCCACAACTCAAGCACAGCCAATGATACAACCACCATCCACCACCCACAACCACCATAACGCACCACCTTACATCATTCCCTACCACCTAACCCATTGCTACCATATCCCATCCCCACCATTCAACTTAAGTTTGCATTGATGGGGGCGTGTTGGGTTAAGTGCTAAGGGTTGTGTGTTGGATGTTGAGAGATATGCATATAGAGGAAACGTCAGAAATAGAACTCAACCAGTATTTTTTTTTTTTTCTACGAAAAATTCATACATTTTTTTTATTAGCAAAATAAAACTTTATTGATGAAAGAGGCATAATACATGCAAAATTATATCAACAAAGCAGGAGAGTGTAGAGAACATCATAGCTAAACTTAACGATCCCAACTAGATTGGACGAAAAAATCGCACATGCTTGTTCATGATAATATAATGAGTTGGAAAAAGGTTTTGGTTCCTATTTATTTACTGGTAATACTTTAATTGAAATGTGCAACTTATTTGAAGAAATGGTTTACAGAGATGTTTCTGAAGTAATTTGTTCAATTTTTTTTTTTTCCTTTGGGTTTCTGCAAATGATTTTTATTTTTTGGAATTTTTGCAAATGGTTTTGCACACCATCCATAAAGAGAAAGGAGGAGGTAGGGGTAAAATTAGCATTTTAAATAAATAAACTGCTGACATAAGCAAAAATTGTTAATTGGTCTAACCCTAATTAACGAAAGAGGTAATTTGTAATTTAACTATAAATGTCAGGGAGAGGAATGTAATTGTTAGTACATCAGAGAGGGGGTTGTATTAAAGACAGATCTCAAAGGATGTGGATGTAATTTACCCCCCCTTTTTTTTAATCAACGTGTAAAGTCAAAAAATAAGAGTTTAAGAGGCCAAATTTTTTAGTCTCGAGAAGTGAAAATTTTGTTACAAAACATTACGGACTAATTTTTATCATCATGAGGATAGTCATTAAAAAATCGTTTCGAAAAGTCAAAAATAAGGCTTTTAGTAACAAAAATTTGAAAATGTCACTAATAATATACTTTTAGGGACAAAACAATTTGGTTTTAAAATGGTTTATTTTTTGAGATAAAAATTTGGTCCAAAAAAGATAATAATTCATCACAAATGTCCAATTTTCATTGCTAAAAATATAATAATGACACTTTTCACAATAAAAATATTTAATTCCTAAAAAATAATTTTATCTCTAAATTTGGATTCCTGAAATCTTTAATCTTTAATTTTATCTTTAATTTCTTGCTTGAGTTGTTGGGTTTGTTTCTACTCACAACATGCAAAGTACAAATACCTTTGGCTTTGTGTAGTAAGTTCTATTTCCACATCATTCATGACCACACAATGGTCTGATATTTAATTACATTAATAAATTAGATGCTTAAAAAATCTCAACTTGTTTTAACATTTAACAATTTTCTAGTCGATGCCCTTTTTTGTTCTTTCTGTTGCATAAGTTCTTCATTTTATTTATTTTTTTATTGCAATATTTCAAGGGAAGCTTTTTTTTAGTCAAATTTCAAGGGAAGCTGCTAACTACTCCGATGACGTGAGCTTATGAAGTGGAGTTGCGGGTACCACCTTTGCTTAGGCCCCCTTAGCTATTTGGGGAAGGATATAACTACATGAGAGGGTAATTTATACAGATAAATTAGGCCGAGCTGGGTAAATGGGCTGTTATGGGCCGTAGTAGGAGAGGTTGAGTTAATGGGCCTTGAAGCCAGCCCAGTCCACGAAGCCGTGGTAATTAGTCCGGTCCTAGAAGGCCATAGAGTTATCCTGGTCAAAACGGAATGTTGTTATATCGGTTCAAGATAGTACCACGGCTAGCCCGGTTGAGTCTACTAACCGAAGTATGAAAAGCTATTTGCATGACTGTTCTGAGTTAGTTCGGTGGGTATCTTCTATGGGTAGCTTGGTCATAGTATGTGAAGCCGAGGTAGGAGACAGTAAGGCAGAGCCGAACTGGCATATAGGTTGGTCACTCCAGTTAGTCTAATGTGGCAATGTTACTTCGGACGTATGGTAGTTCGGCCGTAGAAAAACCATCTCACTTGGTTTAAGCAGTGAGGGAGGTGTTGAAGGATAAGCATTATCTTTCAGGAGTATGAATCCTAGGAGGACTCTACATGGAAGAGTAAGAGTCCTACTAAGATTGTGCCACACGAAACCTATAAAAGCTCACCAATATCACCTATGGAGAGGTAACACAACTTTGTTTTCTGAATACACAGAGCTTTTGTCTATTTGTTAAGCTTACTGACTTAGGCATCTGAGAGGTTTCCGGCACCCACCCGCCGGCTAGCTCACGTTCGTGTTTTCAGGTGATAAAGCGACGTCGTACGAAGGAGCGCAGACTTGATCAACAGGATTATACGAGAAGGTGTATTTCTTTCCCGTACAATTGGCGCCGTCTGTGGGAAATACAGACAAGAACAAAACCTCTTGATCAAGCTTCTTCTCTCAAAAATCAATGGCAAACAACGAAGAGTTACCACAGTCCGCCCTTGACGGACTAACTCCTGAAGGGGGTGCGAAGCGCGAAGGTCTACCCTTGGTCACTCCCATGGCGAACCTGGAACCACAAAGACATAATTCCAGGAGGGATGCAAGAGGACGAAGGCGCACTAACAGCACCCATCACTCTCGTTCGCAGAGCCTAGAAAGACAACGGAGAAGGATTGATCCTCAAACTTTAGAGGATCACGTCAGGGAACAAGACGAATTGATCCGCCGGGTGGCAGCAGACATGGAATCTCTAAAGCGCCAGGTGAAAGGAAAGGAAGTGGCGACAGGAGAAGGGCGCAACAACAAGACGCACCCTCGCCACTCAGAGGGTCGTAGTAGGAATTCTACACCCTCCCAAGCAGAGAACAGAAGCCTCAGGACAGGCGATACACAATCCAGATCTTCCAGAACTCGTCACTCCAGGTCTGAGAGGACGAGATATGAGAGGTCGTACACCGAAGGAAGCACATATTGGCCCTCGCATACGCACGAGACAAGGTCTAGACAAACGGAGTTGCCCAGATCGTCCGACCTACGATCCGTTCTAGAAGAGAAGGCACGATGGAAGGAAGACGCCAGGGTACGTGATCCACATAGAATTTCTGCCTTGCAGCGGTTGGCTCCTCGGACGCACGGAAGCGTCGAGGTTGGAATGCCAATTCCGCGCCCTGCCTACGAACCAACGGACAAGGCATTGGCAAGACTACAAGCCTCACTGTTCGTTCCGGCAATAGAGAACGCGCCCCTACCATCAGGCTTCCTTCAGCCCAAATTTACTACCTATGAAGGAAAGACGGACCCCTACTCACACTTGAGCCACTTTCGCCAAGTCATGGCTGTATACCGACGAAACGAGGCCTTGATGTGCATCCTCTTCCCATCAAGCCTAGGCGACCTAGGCTTAACTTGGTTTGAGAAACTTCCAGAAGGCAGCATAGCCTCTTGGGCACAATTAGCGGAGGCGTTCGTAACAAGGTTCCGAACAAACACTAAAACTCCGGTGGAGATCGACTAGCTACTCTCCATCGACATGGGTGACAAGGAGACCCTAAGATCATACAACAGTCGCTACTGGGAGACCTTCAACCAGATTGGGGACTGCCCCACCAATCTCGCCATTGCACAGTATAAAAGAGGCCTTCCAGTCGGCAATAGACTAAGGGATTCAATTACCATGACACCGCCCCTCACCATGGAAGCCTTGATGGAAAGAGTGCACCAGCACACAAGGGTGGAAGAGGATGGCGCACGTGCCAAAGCAAAATCTGGCACGACCACTGCACCAGAAAAGAAGGCCTCGGCAAAGGTCAACGTGGTAGACCGGCCGAACAGAAACGGACGCGGCAGACGAGACAATGGAGAAGACCAGGACAAAAGATGGTTGAGAGTTCGCACTGCCATAACTACGGTATTCAAGAAACCGATCTACCGAATACTTAGTGAGATTCGAGACGAGCCTTTCGTCAAGTGGCCAGCCAAGCTAGGCGAGGCCTAGAAGGACTACGACGACAGGTCACGGTGCACTTTCCACAAAGAAAAGGGGCACCGCACTGAGAATTGCACGCCATTGAGGCAGCATCTGGAGGAGTTGGTGACAGCAGGCCACCTGGACAAATACATTGAGGGAGGGGCACAGCCAGCCTCCCAAGACCATAACAACCTCAACGGGATGCTGATCGACGCCCCACCTCAAGGCATTATCAACATAATACATGGAGTCTGTGAACCTGAGCGTGTATACGAGCTCAGAGGATCAATCAAAAAGGCTGAACACTTAAGAGAAGTGCTAAGTGCCCAACCTACAGTCAAAAGGGGGAAAACAGAGGCCACAAATGTCATGTCTTTTTCGGATAAAGACTTGGCAAGGATCTATTGCCCTCACAACGATGCCTTGGTCGTCACTCTCCGAGTCAAGGATTTTGACGTCAAGCGGATTCTGATTGACCAAGGTAGTTCATGTGAAATCATGTACTATGAAACCTTCAAACAACTAAAGTTGCAAGATAAGGACTTGGCGCCTGCTGTATCTCCCCTAATTGGATTCAACTCCATGCCAGAATGGCCCGTCGGCAAAATAATCCTCCCAGTCAAAGCGGGGAGTGTGACGAAACAAGTGGAGTTCTGGGTGTTGAAGGTCCCCTCCACTTACAACATTATCTTGGGCAGAACATAGCTGCATGCCATGCGCTCGGTGGCGTCCTCCTACCACCAAGTGATGCAGTTCCCCAACGACACCGGAGTAATAGAAGAAGTCTATGGAGATCAGATCATGTCGAAGCAATGCTTTGTCACAGTGAACAGCAGCCGCGCTGCCAAAGGATACGTTCATTCGGTGGAAGAACCTGAGAGTAATGAACTGTTCACAGATGTTGGCAAAGCGGCTAGTCAGAAAGCGGTGGAAGACTTGGTAGAGGTAAGAATAGATGAAAAGAACCCGGATAAGTTCTTTCTGCTCGGTTCGACGTTGTCCAGCACTGAGAGATTAGAGGTCTTGGAATTTTTGACCTCTAACATCGAAGTGTTCGCCTGGACCCCATACGACATGCCAGGCATTGATCCCAATTTCATCTGTCACCAACTCAATGTCCACCCTTCTGCCAGACCAATCATTCAGCGCACCCGCAGATCGGCACTCCACCACGCCTAATAGTGGCAGAAGAAGTAGGAAACCTGCTGGAGGCAGGGCAATCAGAGAGGTGCACTACCCAAGATGGATCTCCAACACTGTCGTAGTGCCAAAGAAGAATGGCAAGTGGCGTGTCTGCGTCGACTACAAAACGGTCAATAAGGCATGCCCAAAAGACAGCTTTCCTCTACCACAGATAGATCAACTGGTAGACCTAACGGTGGGGCACAACCGACTTAGCTTTCTGGATGCATACAGAGGCTACCACCAAATCGCGATGCATGAACCAGACCAGGAGGTCACATCCTTTACGACTCCTAGGGGACTCTACTGTTACAAGGTCATGCCCTTTGACCTGAAGAACGCAGGGGCGACGTTTCAGAGAATGGTCACCAAGATGTTTGAGCCATTGTTAGGCAGGACAATGGAGGCTTACATCGACGACATGGTGGTCAAAAGCAAAGATAAGAATGACCACCTCAAGGACCTAGGAGAGATGTTTGAGATCCTAAAGAAGCATAAGTTACGCCTCAACGCGTCGAAGTGTGCATTCGGAGTAGGATCTGCCAAATTCCTGGGTTTCTTGGTGACCAACCGGGGTATAGAGGCAGACCCCTCCCAGATCAAGGCCATTCAGGATCTAGAGAGACCAAACTCAATAAAAGAAGTGCAGCATCTCACCGGCATGGCCGCTGCGCTCAATCGGTTCATAAGCAGGTTGTCAGACAGACTACGACCATTCTTTAAAGCATTGAAAGCCAAGTTCGAATGGGACGAAGAATGCGACCAGGCTCTGGAGAGCCTGAAGGAATATATGTCTTCCCCACCGCTACTGGTTACCCCAACACCTGGAGAAGAACTTTTCTTGTACCTAGCAGTCTCTTAGCACGCAATTAGCGCGGTGTTGGTCCGAGCGAAAAGAGCCCAACATCTGCCAATCTTTTATGTCAGCAAGACATTACTGGGAGCCGAAACAAGGTACTTACCATTGGAAAAACTGGCATTGGCCTTAATGATGTCCTTCAGGAAATTGGCGCACTACTTTCACGCCCACACCATAGTCGTCCTCACAGCTTTCCCATTAGAAGCTTTGTTTAAGAGGGCAAACTTTTCTGGGCGAATTTTGAAGTGGGCAGTAGAGCTGGGACAATTCGACATCAAGTTCCAACCCAGAACCGCAGTAAAGGCCCAATCTTTGGCAGACTTCGTCGCAGAATTCACTCCTAGAAGTCATCATGTCTGCCCAATCGACCTAACTGAAACAACCGAACTAGGGATGGAAGTTGACGTCGAAATAACGCAACCCCTAGTACTAGTTACTCAGTCAGGCCCCAAGGCAGACCAGAGTAAAGCAAGGAAGGAAGAAGCAAGCCAAGCTACACCAAGTCAAGACTCACCAACAAAACAAGACTTGGTGCAACCAGATGACGGGGGATAGACAACTAGCATAAACCTTGAAGAAGACACCAGCAACATAGAAGATCCCAAGGCATCATCTGATCCCTCTACTTGCTGGAAGTTGTTCGTGGGAGAGATGTGGAAGCTCTTCGTGGATGGAGCATCCAACCGACATGGAGCAGGGCTTGGCATAGTCCTCATCTCTCCAGACGGCCTAGTAGTGGAACAGGCGATCAACATTGGCTTCCCAGCATCAAACAACGAAGCAGAGTATGAAGCGCTTCTCGCAGGTCTCAAGTCAGCATTCCACATGAAGGCCACCGAGCTAATGGTATACAGCGACTCACAGCTGGTGGTGAACCAAATTTCAGGCGACTATGAAGCAAATGATGACAGAATGGCTAAGTACCAAGAACTGGTCAGAACAGAGATCAAAAAGTTTGAAGTAGTGAGGATAGAACAAATCGGCAGGGAGGAAAACAGCAGAGCAGACGAACTGGCAGGCTTCGCCTCAATGGCAGATACCTCCATCCCTCACCCACTACTAATCGACTACCTGCCTAGACCAAGCATTGAAGACCCTGAAGCAGAAGAGGTATGTTGTGCAGAGTTAGGCCCTTCTTGGATGGATCCCATCATACTGTTCCTAAAAGACGGCACCTTACCAGAAGAGAAAAAAGAAGCCAACAGGATAAGAGCAAAGTCACAGCGATTTTGGCTCTCCCCATCCTTTGCATTGTACAAGAAGTCGTTCTCAGGACCTTACTTAAAGTGTGTTCACCCCAGCAAAGTGGAAGCATTCCTATTCGAAATACATGAGGGTGTATGTAGCAGCCATCAAGGAGGAAGATCACTGGCATACAGAGCAATTTCACAAGGATATTGGTGGCCATACATGCAAGCGGATTCAGAGAAATATGTTAAAAAGTGCGAAAAGTGTCAAAAATTCACACACCAAATACACCAACCTGCTAGAGAACTTCTACCTCTAACTAGCCCATGGCCCTTCGCAATGTGGGGATTGGACATAGTAGGCCCACTTCCAACAGCACCAGGCAACAGGAAGTTCTTTCTTGCCGCAACCGACTACTTCACAAAATGGGTGGAAGCAGAAGCCTTGGCGTCAATCAAGGAAAAAGATGTGAAGAAGTTTGTCTGGCAGAATATCATCACTCGATTTAGCATACCAAAGGCATTAATCTCAGACAACGGCACTCAGTTCGACGGCAGGATTTTCAGAGGCTTTTGTGAAGAGTACAAGATAGAGTTCTACAATTCTACACCGGTATATCCCCAAGTAAATGGTCAGGCAGAGGCATCAAATAAGGTAGTCTTGGATGGATTAAAGAAAAGGTTAGAAAGAGCGAAAGGCAAGTGGGCGGAAAAACTCCCTCATGTTTTATGGGCTTATCGCACCACGCCTCGACGTTCAACAGGAGAAACACCATTCTCCTTAGCTTATGGCATGGAAGCAGTCATCCCATTGGAAGTTGGCCTCCCCACAATCCGAAGCGAAAACTTTGATCCAGACTTAAATGGCGAAGCCATAGCATTGGAGCTTGACCTTGCGGAAGAAAGAAGAGACAGAGCATTGGTTCACATCGCCTCCTACCAACAAGAGTTGTCCAGAAAGTATAACAAAACAGTGCATCCAAGGCAATTCAAGATCGGAGATTGGGTGCTGCGCAAAGTGATGGGAAACACCTTGGTTCCAGGAGATGGGAAGTTGGGACCTAATTGGGAAGGACCTTACAAAGTGGTCAGATTAGCAGGCAAAGGGGCATACCACTTGGAAGATAAGGACGGCAAAGCAATTCCCAGGCCATGGAACACTGCCAATCTCAAGTTGTTTTATTTCTAGCTTTTTTCCTTTTAAGTATATGTAATTTTTTACTTTCTCAATAAAACAAGTCAATTCTTTTTTAGCATAATTGTTTTCAGTAGAAAGTAGCTTTAATAAGTTAGGAGCATTGTAAACATAGTTGGCCGGAATAACCAACTATGTTCCTTCCTAAGCCCAGGATCAGGATCCAGGCTACAGGACGTTTGGTCGGAATAACCAAACACTTTATTCTGAGTTGGCTGGAAAAACCAACTTAGAGGTTGGCTGGATTAAACCAACACCCTTCCTAAGCCCAGGATAAGGATCCAGGCTGCAGGACTTTTGGTCAGTATAACCAAACACTTTATTCTAAGTTGGCTGGAAAAACTAACTTAGAGGTTGGCTGGATTAAACCAACTTAGAGGTTGGCTGGATTAAACCAACACCCTTCCTAAGCCCAGGATAAGGATCCAGGCTGCAGGACGTTTGGTCGGTATAACCAAACACTTTATTCTAAGTTGGCTGGAAAAACCAACTTAGAGGTTGGCTGGATTAAACCAACTCTTGTTACTCTTCAGCCGAAGTAAGTTTATGGCTGAAGAGTGGTTGGCTGGATTAAACCAACTCTTTGTACTCTTCAGCCGAAGTAAGGATATGGCTAAAGAGAGGTTGGCTGGATTAAACCAACTATTGTTACTCTTCAGCCGAATTAAGTTTATGGCTGAAGAGTGGTTGGCTGGATTAAACCAACTCTTTGTACTCTTCAGCCGAAGTAAGGATATGGCTGAAGAGTGGTTGGTTGGATTAAACCAACTCTTGTTACTCTTCAGCCGAAGTAAGTTTATGGCTGAAGAGTGGTTGGCTGGATTAAACCAACTCTTTGTACTCTTCAGCCGAAGTAAGTATGTCGGCTGAAGAGTGGTTGGTTAAAACCAACTCTTTGTACTCTTCAGCCGAAGTAAGGGTATGGTTGAAGAATGGTTGGCTGGATTAAACCAACTTTGGGTACTCTTCCGCCAAAGTAATTACATCGGCTAAAGAGTGGTTGGCTAGTAAGTTAGATAGCTAAAACCAGAATACGGTATATCAGCCCAGAGATATTTCAATTAGCAGTTAGAAAGTAAGCATCAAACCGAGATCACAGTTGAGCAAATGAGTTCATGGAAAATTCATTACAAATGCAAGCATGCTCAAACAGGAAATAAAACCGAAATAAGAGTTGGAGCACAGAAGAAGATTTTTCATTAAAGTGAAAAACAAATACAACTGAGGGGCCGCAGCCCGGTTACAAGTTCAACAACAGAAGAAAAGAAAGAAAAAAGACAATCAGCTGAAGAGTTCGTTTATTTCGGCATCAAATTCTACATCAGCATTTGGCCGAAGTCTGGTGTCAGACGGGAGCACGGTTTGAGGTGGGAGCTCGGTTTCAGCATGAACCTCGGTATCAATTCGCTGCGTGTTGTCAGTCAGCAGCTCATCAGTTAGTTCTTCAATTACCGGCTCCAACCGAACTGTTTGATCGTTGGGTTGCTCATTGACGGCCGGAGTGTCAGTTGGCTCATCCTCATCATCATCATCATCATCTTCATCATCATCAGACCCTTCAAGAAACTACCTCTGAAGATCGGCAGCGTACTGCGACAGTGAAGCCGGAATGGAATACTGTGGAGCATTGTAGACCTCGGTGTCGGGCGAACAACCGAGCTGCTCCACAGCACTCCTCCAGCCACATTTGAAGAACAGGTCCTTGGCTGCGTCGCATTGAAGGGTGTATGCGTCTTCTGCCTTTTTAAAGCCTCGCTTTTCGGCTTTCTTCACGCCTTTCTTCAGTTGGGCTATCTCGACATCTTTCTTCTTTTCAATTTTTGCCAGCAGGCGCAGGTACTTGTCTTTTGCCTCAATGGCAACCTTTTGTTTCTCTGCTTCGGCTGAATTCACCAGACCGGTCAGTCGACCGTTCTCAGCTCGTAGTTCGGCCATTTGTTTTTTGGCCTTCTCCAGTTTGGCTGATTTTGCTTCAGCCTCTGCCATGGCCTCCCTGGTATTCCGCCTAAGCTCCATTACTCTCCTGTGTGTACTACTACAAAAATAGTTAAAGATCACACTTTGACAAAAAAAAAGATCTCACTTTTATTGGAAGTGTGATAAAAAAAAATTATATTGATATTTTAATCACACTTAATTTGATTGAGTGTGATAATATTTATTTTTTATGTCACTTTTCAATTAAGTGTGATTATATATATATTTTTTAATCACACCTTCTAATTAAAAGTGTGATTATATATACACTACTACTTTTTAATCACACTTTTTAAACAAGTGTGATTATATATATATTTTTTAATCACACATTCTAATTAAAGTGTGATTGTTTATATATTTTTTAATCACACCTTTTAATTAAAGTGTGATTATATATATACTACTACTTTTTAATCACACTTTTTAAACAAGTGTGATTATATATATATATATATATATTTTTAATCACACATTCTAATTAAAGTGTGATTGTTTATATATTTTTTAATCACACTTTTTAATTAAAGTGTGATTATATATACACTACTACTTTTTAATCACACTTTTTAAACAAGTGTGATTATATATATATTTTTTAATCACACATTCTAATTAAAGTGTGATTATTTATATATTTTTTAATCACTCCTTTTTAATTAAAGTGTGATTGTATATACACTACTACTTTTTAATCACACTTTTTAAGTAAGTGTGATTATATATATATTTTTTAATCACACATTCTAATTAAAGTGTGATTATTTATATATTTTTTAATCACACCTTTTAATTGAAGTGTGATTATATATGCACTACTACTTTTTAATCACACTTTTTAAACAAGTGTGATTATTTATATATTTTTTAATCACACTTTTTAAGTAAGTGTGATTATATATATATATATTTCAATCACACATTCTAATTAAAGTGTGATTATTTATATATTTTTTAATCACATCTTTTTAATTAATGTGTGATTATATATACACTACTACTTTTTAATCATACTTTTTAAGTAACACTACAAGAAAAGTGGGCTTATGAGACGGAACTTTTTGCGACGACACATTTGTCGTCGCAAAAAATGTGACCTTTTGAGACGGCACAACTTGCCGTCGCAAAAAATGTGACCTTTTGAGACGGCACAATTTGCCATCGTAAAAAATATGACTTTTTGAGACGGCACGACTTGCTGTCTCGCAAAAAAAAAATGTGACTTTTTGAGACGGTACAACTTGCCGTCGCGAAAAATATGCCTTTTTGAGACGGCACAATTTGTCGTCGCAAAAAAATGTGATTTTTTGAGACTTCATATATATAGTTACAAAATGGTTTAAATAAATGCAATGGTATTTTTCTATCATAAAAAAAAATTTGAAAAAAACGACGTCGTCTTACTCTTTTGATATAACATTTCTCTTTTCATTCATTTTTTCATCTTCCTGTCTCTCGATCTCTATCTCTGTCTCTCTTCTCTTTCTCTCTCTCACTCATCACTCTTCTCTGTCTGTCTATCTGTCTCTCTCTTTCTCTCTGTGTCTCTGTCTCTTTCTCTCTCTCACGCATCACTCTTCTCTGTCTGTCTGTCTGTCTCTCTCTTTCTCTCTGTGTCTCTGTCTCTTTCTCTCTCTCACGCATCACTCTTCTCTTTCTCTCTCTCACTCATCACTCTTCTCTGTCTGTCTATCTGTCTCTCTCTTTCTCTCTGTGTCTCTGTCTCTTTCTCTCTCTCACGCATCACTCTTCTCTTTCTCTCTCTCACTCATCACTCTTCTCTGTCTGTCTATCTGTCTCTCTCTTTCTCTCTGTGTCTCTGTCTCTTTCTCTCTCTCACGCATCACTCTTCTCTGTCTGTCTGTATGTCTCTCTTTCTTTATATCTCTGTCTCTATCTCTCTCTCACTCATCACTCTTCTCTGTCTGTCTGTCTCTCTTTCTCTTTGTGTCTCTCGCTCATCTCTCTTCTCTCTCTCGTTTATCTCTTTTCGCTATTTTTTTTTCTCTCTCTTTCTCTCTCTTTATCTATCTCTCGAACATCTTTTGTTTCTCTCTATCTCTCTGTCTCTCTCGTTTATCTCTCTTCTTTCTCTCTCTCTCTCTCTCTCTCTCTCTTTTCTATGTCTCTCTCTCGTTAACTCTTTTCGCTTTCTTTCTCTCTCTTTTTGTTTATCTCTTGCTCATCTCTTGTTTCTCTCTCTTTTTCTGTCTCACTCTGTCTCTATCTTTTTCTCTCTTTGTCTATCTTTATCTCTTTCTCTCTCTGTCTCTGTCTCTCACTCATCACTTTTCTCTTTCTCTGTCTACCTGTCTGTTTGTCTGTCTGTCTCTTTCTTTCTCCCTCACTGTGTTCGCCTTGCTCACTCTCTCCCTCATCTCTTCTCTATTTATTGAGCTCCCTCTCGATTTATCGATCCAACCATGTTGGGGACCTCTAGTGGGCGGTGACCCCCAGCACCTCTACCTCCACGTGGGGGGCTGTGAGAGCAAGAGTGAAAAAAAAAAAAATTTTTTTTTTGAACCAATCAGAAAATAGTAGGGGTGGTGGGGGTCACTCCCACTGGGGGTCTAGGGCATTTTTCTTATCGATCCACTACAAGAAAATGCACTTTTAACGACCACTTTGTCTCTTTCTCGCTCATCACTTTGTCTCTGTCTCTCTATCTCTCTTCTCTATCTATCTCTCACTCATCTCTCCCTCTCACCACCCATCTCCTCTACCACATTTACCACTATTGCAAATGCCATTCCACTACCACCACTACTACCACTGTTGCCACTCCACCTCTACGATTACCATTATTACCATTATCGCCACCACTCCACTACCACCACTACTACCATTACCTCTCTTCCACCACTGCCACTCCATCTCCTCTGTCTGTCTCTCCCTTTCTCTTTGTGTCTCTGTGTCTCTGTCTCTCTTCTCTCTCTCTTTCTCACTCATCACTCTTCTCTGTCTGTCCGTCTCTCTCCTTCTCTCTATGTTTCTGTCTCTCTTCTCTTTCTCTCTCTCACTCATCACTTTTCTTTGTCTGTCTACCTCTTTATTTTTCTCTGTGTCTCTCGTCCATCTCTCTTCTCTCTTTCATTTATCTTCTCTCTTTGTCTCTTTTCTCTATCGCTTTCTTGCTCATCTCTTTCTTCTCTCTCTCGTTTATCTCTTTTGGCTCTTTCTCTCTCTCTCTCTCTCTCTATATCTTTTCACTTATTTTTCATCTTTCTTTCTTTATTTTCTTTCTCTTTCTCACTCATCACTCTTCTCTCCCTGTCTGTATATTTGTCTCTCTCTCTCTCTCTCTCCCCCCCACTGTGTTCACGTTGCTCACTATTTCCTTTCCGTCTTTTCTATTTACTGAGCTCCCTCTCGATTTATCGATCCACTACAAGAAAATACACTTTTAGCACCACTTTGTCTCTCTCTCGCTCACCACTCTGTCTCTCTCTCCTCTATCTGTCTCCCACTTATCTCTCTCTCTCTCTCTCACAACCCATCTCCTCTACCACCTTCACTACTACTGCAAACGCCATTTCACTACCACCACTACTACCACGGTCGCTACTTCACCACTACGACTACCATTACAATATTTTTTATTAAAATATTACCCCTACTTCTACCAAATAAAAAATAATAATAAATTTTTTTTCATTAAAAAAAAATGAAACAAATAAATTTTCAAAATTAGTAACTAAAATAAAATAATTTTTTTTAAAAAAATTTTATTTTAACAAAAAATAAAGCTTTTTTGCGATAACAACCCCTATCGCAAAAAATAAATTAATTAAACAACGTTATTTTATTATTTAATTTTTTTTTAAAAAAAAAAATAATTTTTTTTTTTAATTTTTTCTTCCCCCTCCCTCTCTTTTTCCATTCCCTCCCTTTTTTTTCTTTTTTCATTCCCGCTCTGTTCCCCGCCGCCCGCCCAAAACCAAAAAACCCTAGTCTGTTCTTACCCCTCCCTCTCTATCGATCGATCGAGCGGCAGCAGCCGACGGAGAGCGGAGAGAGAGAATGCCGTCAGTGAAGCTTGTCAGTAAGTGTTGAAAAGCAACAGCTTCCCATTACATTACTCTCTCTCTACAAAAAGTTGTTTTCCTCTACTACACACTTGAAAAGCACAAGCAGAGAGAGAGAGAGAGAGAGAGAGAGAGAGAGATAGTCTTATCAGATCAACAACTGTTCGAGCTAGCTTGATCCTGATCCATCTCTTCAATCACCTCATCTTCATCTACACATACATATATATAGATAGATATGTAAAAAAATCCATCAATTTTAATTAAGTTTCTGTGAAATCGATTCGACTTTTTTTCAAGTTGAAAGCTCGCAAAATGCGCTTACTCTGCTTCGAATTCATACCCGAAGTCATCCAGGTGAGAGACAACTACTCTACATATACATATAGATGTATCAATATATGTGTAGTTTTTTGTATCGGATTGGATCTCTTTCAATTTGTTCGCAAATGGGTAATCGATGTAGGGTTAGGGTTAATTCGTAATGACTTGTGTGGAAAATTTGGAGTAATTTGGCCCTAGATCTGATCAGGGGCGGAATTTGCTTTTGGGGTTGAACTGTGGCAACAATCTCATTCTGATTCAGGGTTTAATTTTAACGTTGGTGTGTGTGATTTAATAGATAAATTAATCAAGCACTATATAATTGCCATCTGTTTGGTTGCTGAGAGTTTCATTGCTGGAAGGAGAGAGAAAAATTGGAATTTTATTGATGAGTCATGTTGGTTTGGTGTAAAGTAGCTCAACTAGGCAGAGAAGAATGGAGTGAAGTTGTTTGTCTTGGGTGTCATATAAATTATAATAGAGTTGATGATTAAATAAGTATTATTATTTTTAATTATTTGGCTACGAAACTCGGACAATGTCAACTGAAATTATGTGATAGATAGATAGAAACATGCTCTGAAACTGACATTTGGTACTTAATGATTTACTTATCTTAATCAAATGATGACCAACAAAAATGGGTTCATTTTAGTGATATAAAGGACACGATGGGCTTTAATTACCCTGTAAAACTCTATTGAATTATACATGTATGTGAAAATGGCTGCAGGTTAATTTTTATATATAGTCCATAATTAGTTTGGTTGAACTAGTAAAGATTCTTGGGTGCATGTATTTTAATTGAATATGACAGTAGAAGTGGAAGATAACATAGCGGGTGAGTCATGTTCACAGGCTATTCAAATCTAGATACTAGTGACACTAATTGAGTTCTTAAAGAGACTTCTGAAACTTTCTTTGTAGATAAATCACAAGTATTGAAATCATGTTGTAAACTTAATATATTTGCCTCAATAATTATGTCACCTTCAAACAAAATACTATAAGCAAGTGCTTTACCACGATTGAGTAAAAGCCTTTTTGGGAATTGCACAATCATATTGAACTTCAGAATTCCATCATATGCCAAATTAGAGCATTAGGGTAGCCATGATAGGGGAAAGAAGTCCATACAAGGAATTAGTTTAGATGATGCAATTTATTCTTCTTGAGGAGATCTTTGTTCTTTGTATCTTCTCTTCATAATGAATTTCAGTTCATTTATGAATACAAAGAATTTATTAACATAATGGATATGTTGGTGTTGTATCCATTTATTTGGACATTTTGTTAATCAATTTGTTGGTATCCAGACTTGAAATTGATTTTTCCATTGAATTGATAAGAGTTTTAAAGTCAGACAAGGGTATAGGTTCATCTCTTTTGTATGTGTACTTCCAAAAATCCAGAATCCATGGTCCTTATTCTGCCTCATCTGAACCAAGCACAACAACTTATAGGCTCTGCTTGGTTGTGATTTGTGAACGTGTTTCTACACGTGCGTTTGAGTATGATGTTTGGTTGTTGTTTTGGAATCAATTTTCACGAGCTCTGCAGAGAGCTCTGTGCATCAGCCGCAAATTTTGCCCAGGGGAAGACCGCCCGGACGTCCTTAGGGACATCCACCTGGATGTCCTCCACTGTACAATTTTTTTTTTTGGCAATTGATTTATATAATTGGGAAAAATATTTTCTGAAATTTTTTTAATTTTTAATGTGCTTTGAAATAATTTTGAGTTGTATGTTTAGTTATGAGTTATAAATTTTTGTATCACATATCAAATATCACATCAACAATTCCCCACTCAAATCAAACCTCTTTTTAAAAACTATTTTCAATACTATTTACCAAACAAATTTTCTACACTCAAATCATAATTTTACAATACACAAACTCAAAATACAACTCATAATCTCAAATTACATTTACAAAACACAACCAAACGCAGGCATAATCTATCTTTTTAGAGACTCTTGTGTTCAAATTGAGATTGTACAGAGCCAGTTTTCTTCTTGATATCCAAAATCACCTCCCTTAAGTGTTTTCATGAGTTTAAACTTAAAAGATCGGATTGCCTTCTGGTACTTAGCTTTGGGGGTTCATCACGTCTCTTGTCTGTATGTTATAGCAAGTTGTTCGTATGTTGTAGCAACTTGTTCATGTCCGCTTAATTATTTTGTGGTCTCAATGTTTCTTTTAATTGCTGAATTTGATGTAGCTCTGTAGTATACATTTGCATTGCTGTAGCTTTGAATTCTATGTGGGTGGAATGCATGGCTGAGGTTTATGGAAAGGGATTTGGTTGGGCGAGGGGGAGTTTGGGGGAAGGATTGGTTTTCGGGAGGGGACATGACAAAGGGTGTGTAGTTTTGGCGAGATAGATGGTGTGGTGAGGTCCCGCTAGAGCTGCGGTTCCCTTTGATTTTTCGACTAGTTGTTGATTGAGAGGCTGTGTTGGCGTCATATCTTGGGGGGAATGGTAGTTTAGGATATTAGATTGAGGTGGTAGGTTCAAGATTGGGAGGTTGGGCAGATGGTGGACATGTTAAGCTTTCTGTATGGTGTGTGGGTAGAGGGAGTGGGGGAGGAGTGTTTGGTGTGGCATGGGCCGGGTGCGAAGGGAGTGTTTTTGGTTTCTTTGCTTAATTCGGTTTTGAGTGGAGCTGTGGTAGGGGATTTTCTGTGGCAGAGTGTTTGGCTTCTAGGTGTTCCATCGAAGGTGGCTTTTTTTTGTGTGAACGACAGCTTTAGATAGGAATATGACGATTGATAATTTGGTTTGTCGCTGTCATATTCTAGTGAATTGGTGTTGTATGTGCTGTGGCGATGCAGAATCTGCGGATCACTTGCTCATTCATTGTCCTATGGTATATCGATTGTGGATGCTTATTTTTTCTATTTTTGGTATGACATGGGTTCAGCAAAGAGGGGCGGTGGAGATTCTTTGGAGCTGGGGAGGGGGGCGGGCTGGAAAGCAATGTCGGCCTTAGCCCCTATGTGGTTGGTTTGGCTGGAGTGGAATTGGCATATTTTTAAGGGAAGGGGGGGGGGGGGGGGGGGTCTCATCTTGCTTCGTGGTTGGAGAATAGGTTATTAGTAGTTTTGTATAGTTGGGTTATGGGAATGGTGGATCTGGATGTGTTTGCTTTTATGGATTCTTTGGATGTCTTGATTGGTTAGGGGTGGTGGTTCCCCTTTTTTAGGGGCTCTTTTTTGTATTCTTTAGCATCGTCTTGATTATGCTTCAATAAATTTGTTTATTTTTCAATATATATATAAGTTTTAGTTTTCTACTTAAGGTTTTTATTAAAAGAAAAAGTGCACACATATATGCAGTACATGCTCTAATCAAATTTGTTATTTCTCACTGAATGAGTTTGTAACTTTGTCTTAGAATATTTAGCCTTAGCAACTTTGTTCTCAAATTTTTATCTGCAAATTTCCTCTTTCAATTTTTGCACCCAAGTTTACTAGCATTCACAATCACTTGTGTTGTTTTCCTATCTAGAGTTTTCTTACTCTCTCTCTCTCTCTCTCTCTCTCTCTCTCTCTGCCAGCATGTGCTCGTGCATGAATGGGTCAGTATGCATATATGCACATGACAAAGAAAACACAGAAAGGAGGAGATTGTTAGAATGCTAGGAAGAGAATAGCTTAGAGAAAATTCATTGAGAATGCAAAATTAGATAGAATAAAATAACATGTGCAAGCAATCTAAGATGACAGAATTATATAAGAATGTTGAAGTATTACTTCCTTTTCTGCACAAAAAAGGGGTGCCTGAATGAGCCACCCTAGTGACAAGCCCTGGTTGCAGAAATAAAAAAGCAAATAAAAGGGGCCTTCATGAGGTCTAATATCCAATTATGTCTAATCATTGTCGTAACCATAGTTAACTGAATAATTACTGGTGATCTAAATTCTAAGCTGCTTATGTAGTCTACCACTGTAATTTCTTTCTCCACATTTCTATCTGCCCTATTGTTGCTGCAGTTGGTTGCTATTTTTTTAGTTTCTTTAGGGGACGATGTGGTTTAATTGGGTAAACATACAGGGTATATACTCATATACTTGTGATGTTTCACTAGAGATTCAGCTAACAGTATTGCATACGCATTTGTATGGTTTAACAAAAAATTTAGGCTATTCTTAAAAGAAAGAAAGTCATTGGGGAATTCTATTTGGGCTGTAACTCCTAATAATGTTCTGTTAGAGGGGGTGAGGAAGTTAGAGGGATGTGCTCTCTCTTCTATTGTTTATGCACTTTTTTCTTTTTATTCATGTTTTTTCATCTTCAATCATCACATTCATATCCCTAATGTGGAAGAGCAAATATAAAATTGCTATTTTCTAAATTTCTTTTTGTCTAGTTTTTATTCTAACTTGGCAATTCCATTGTTGTTTTAGGAAGACAGGTGCTTGGATGGGATGGAATGCCAAATCACAGAGTACTTTATGGGCGGTAGCAAATATTAGCATCTGTGATACTCATTGGACATATATATGGCATCTGCCAGCCTAGGAAATGGAAGAGTTGGCAGTTCCATTTTACTTTATTTTATTTTTCAGTGTTGTATTTGGAATCTAATCTATCTCTAGTCTAAAACTTTCTAGAGGAAAATGATATATCTATTCAAGTTGTCTGTCTGGTTGAAGTTTACTGAGATCTTCTGCAGGATCTTCAGTAATATGAACCACAAAAGATGATCTAGATTATCATTTCGCTTTTCTGTATAGTAAAAGTAGAAATTATTTATCGTCATCATTGTTATTTTTTACGATAAGTTGACACGTAGTGGACCAAAATTGGTAAACTCGAAGCATTATTAAGTTGAGTTGCATTACCAAATTCTCCTTAGCTGACTTCAAAAGTTGATGGCTTTGCTTGATACCTTAAATCAATTGTTGTCTAACTGACCAATACATACACCGTACGTCGGTGTTGATATCAAAAGTGATAGATGATTGTCCTTGTCTGTATAAGCAGACTAGCTTCAGACAGTCACAAGTTAAGATAGGTAGTTGGAATATATTATGTTATTTCAGTATACTCTCTTAGCTTGGTGGTTTCCCAACGAACAAAACATCTATTCTATGTTTGATACTTGAATGTCAAGGACTGTGAAAACTTCTTGCTGTCTCAGACATGCTGCCTCGTGTATGAGTATGATACATTTTTTTGAGCTCCAGCATTGCATGTCTCTATGGTAAATAGCCTACCATACATTTTGCCATTAGCTAGCTTAGGTACTTCATTCATGCTGCTTATGAGTGCTGAAACTTGATACTTATCGAAAAAAAGAACAAAGAGTGCTGAAACTTGATTCCAGGACAATTTGGGATGGTGACCACCAGTATGCCATAAAGACAGTGGTCAGCATGTTTATTTCAGTTGATATTTTGCTTCTCTAGTTTCTGTGTGGTTATTGCATAGAAGTCATTGCTACATAGTTCAGTTTATACCTGTACTTTACCTTTTCAGTGCTTTGTCAAATTTGGTGTCTAATTGTACCTTTACATATAATTTCAGGTGCTGTGATGGAAAGGGTTGCAGTAGAAGCTATCATCTGCAGTGTTTAGATCCACCTCTGGATGACGTCCCACCTGGAGATTGGCACTGTTCCTCATGTGTAAAGAAGAAGATAGAATCGGGTGTCTATTCAGTGTCTGAAGGAGTAGAGTCAATTTGGGATGCTAGAGAAGTAAAGGTACAAGATATTGAAGGTATGGACAAATTATCTCTTGCTTGAAAAAAGAACAAATTAGTATATTTCTGCATATCATAAAAAAACGTACTCCTATACTTCTAATAATTATATGAATTCTGTGCTTTAAATTGTGCACTCCATATCTATGTGTAACATACAGATGGTTTTCTCTTTTTGTGATTTTCTCTTGCTAATTTGGTGCTTGGCTATAGGATTGCAAAAACAGAAGCAGTATTTTGTTAAATATAAAGGTCTTGCTCATTTCCACAACCATTGGGTACCAGAAACTCAATTGCTTCTTGAAGCACCATTGCTTGTTTCAAAATTTAATCGAAAGAATCAGGTCAAGGTACTTTTAATTTTTGTTATGGATGATAACCCCTATTCTTAGTTGACTCCTTCCTGTAGTCTTATTTGTCAAAGCAAGTTATGCAGTTTATTCCTTTGTACCATAAATTCAGGAACCTTGCTGTTGCTGTAACAAGTCTTTTTCTCTTTAGGTCATGAATTGGAGGGAAGAGTGGAGAGTGCCACATTGTTTTCTGAAGAAAAGGTTGCTAACATCTCCCAAGCAGCAAGATGACCATCACAGTGAGCATGCTGGTGATTCTTCCAATTGCCATAATGAATGGCTTGTTAAATGGTGTGGCCTTGATTATGAACATGCTACATGGGAGTTGGAGAATGCTTCTTTTCTACATTCGCCTCAAGCCCAGAACCTAATTAGAGAGTATGAAAATCGTCATCTGAGGGCAAAGGAAGCTGCTTCTTTCGCTATAGTAGACAAGGTGCCTTTGGTGACAGAATATGCAAAATCATCATATCTTCTTAGTTCATTGTCTTGTTTGAATTTCTTTCATTGCATCATTTATGTGCATTTGGTAACATGAATCCTTCGCAACAGATTTTTCAAGTGAACCTTCAAAATTAGAGATTTTCAAAAGGATATAATTTCTTTTGGTTTGCGAATTTTTATTATTACAGTGGATTTTGAAAATCAGTGCATTTAGAACTGTAAAGCAGTATGTGGCTGTTTTGGATGTCTATTAATTCATGTTAAATGGATGATCTAGCTTGGTCTCTTTTCTTTCCTTTGAACTCTTATTTTTCTTACTTCACTTGCTAACTTTGGCCTAAACTTGGTTGGGCCCTTCTGGAGCTTCCCCTAATTTATGTAAAAATTGATGTTCCACTGGAAGTCAAATCTCCTAGCTTTGTAAATATGGAAAGGTTCTTTCGCTGCATGCTTTCTCTGTGTTAGATATCTGTGTGGGTTTATCCAACATGTTCCCAGTACTATTGGAGGTGTTTCATTTTCGTCACTTGACAAGGATATGGCTTAAACACCCATAACGCAATTAGATGATCTTGGGTTTTCTTGGAGCAGGATCAGTATGTCGTCAGAGAGTGTGTTGTCTGATATTCATTCAGGGGTCACTCATTGCATTTAGGAATCACACCTAACTTTGGAGCTAGTTTGATGCACTCCAATGCTGATTAAATTGTTGTTGATCATATCAAATGCATTAATTTAATTTTCTTCTTTATACTGTTAATGTTTTTCATGGTGATGCTAATTAATGGTGACATTATACTTGTACTGGTCAATAATATAGCATATGTGAAATACTGCAGACAAAGAAAAGATCCCTTTCCAAACTATCGAAGCTGCTGGCTGGAGTCCCAAATGGAAATTGTAATCAGCTAAGTGCTGTTAGCAAGCTACATGAGTATTGGTTCAATGGCCAGAATGCTGTTGTTATCGATGACCAGGTGATGCAATCTGATCAGATATGACATCATTACTCTTTTTTTTGATGAGTTTGTTAATTTTACTGATTCTTGGAAGGAATAGAGCTCACAATATCAAATAAAGCATTTAGGAATTTATTATTATTATAATTATTATTTTTTATGTTTATTTTCTGCTCTTCATGTTTATGTAATCTATAATTATTATGTTTGTCAGGTATTTGTGCTAAATTTAATTGAATTACTTGATGCAGGTTTTGGTTGTAGGAGGTGGTGATGGTGGAGTTCTTAGGGAAATCTCTCACCACAATATTGTTATATAATTCCGAACGCCATAATTAAGTGATCCCATAGTTAAGCTTGAAGTTGCTCTTAAGGTAATTGAAACTCTTGTTGCAAATTACTGATTTGCCATAGAGATAGGTCACTGACATAGTTTTATTTTGATTATTTTAAGCTAAACTAACACATTTAAGTGCATTAAATTTTCAAGTCAAGTTTGATATATGTTTTTGCAGATTTTGTTGAGGGAATAGTTGATACGATCGAGCGGTTGATGTTGGGAGCTAAAGATTATGTTGCTCTTCTTCTTTTTTTTTTTTTTTTTTGAAGACTTGAATTTTTTAGTACAGTGTATTTAAAGATGGTTAATGGATAATGTCTATTATAAATTTAATTAATTTGTTAATTTTGTTATTTTTCATTTACAAAAAATTGGTTGGTGCTTGTAATTGATTTTTTTGTTGTAGCAAACTCATATATGTTTTTTTTTTTTTTTTTTATAAATAATTATTTGCGACAGTAAAACAATGGTCGCTAAAAGTGTTTTTTATTTTTTTATTTTTTTTTGCGACGGCAAAATAGCTGTCGCAAAAAGTCTTTTGCGACTGTATTTTTATTATTTGCGACGGCATGTGACGGTCACAAAAAGTATTTTTTTTAGTAGTGAATGTTATTAATCACACTTAAAAGATGTGATGTAAATATTTTTAATCACACTTAAAAGGTGTGATCTAAATGTTATTATTCACACTTAAAAAGTGTGATTAAAAATGACTCTTTTTAATCACACTTCCAAAGATCACACTTAAAAGGTGTGATCTAAATACTTTTAATCACACTTAAAATGTGTGATCTAAATATTTTTAATCACACTTAAAAGATGTGATCAAAATATTTTTAATCACACTTAAAAAGTGTGATTAAAAATGACCACTTTTAATCACACTCTCAAAGATCACACTTTAATAAAATTTTAAAAGTGTGATTAAATAACATACATCACACCAAAAAAGTGTGATCTTTATCTGTTTTTGTAGTAGTCTCCAATAATTAAAATACTGAAACAGAATTTTAATTAATGAAAACACAGAAAATAAATTCTAAAAACCAAAATAAATTTTCTGACAAAATTTCACAAAAATATATTCTGAATTGTTAATGACACCAGTATCGTACTACTAGTTGTCAAAGAAAAAAGACAGTATATTACTATTATCTGTCAAATAGCATATAATCACTATTTGTTTTTCCAACCAGAATATTATTTTGTAAATTCACAGAAAATAATTTTCTTCTGAAATTATTTACGAAGAACGAAAAAAGGAAACAAACGAAAAATTCTGTAAACAGAATAATTCGAATCTGTCAGAAGATTGTTGATTGTTTTTCTGGATGGCCTGCAAAGAAGTAGTAACTTTTCTTTTAGCTGGACTGAAAGTTGGAAAAATTACGAAGAAAAAAGAGAGCTACTTACCAGAATCATTAACTTAGTTGAAGACCGGATGGACTTCAGCTCGGTATTCAGTTGTTTGTAGTGATGCTCCATGTCTTTTGGAAGGCACACACTTTTGGCTAGGTTGAAAGCCATCAAGTGGTCCTTCTCAGTGACAACCGAATCCGAAGCCAGTATATCTCGGTTGTTGAAGGTGAGACTAGGAGTCCATTTGGAGGAGCCAGCTCGGTCGGAGTGCTCCGGTTGAGGGCTTTGTTGGGGGCTTGGAGGAGGGCTTGGTGGCAGAACGGTCTCATCCACAAGCTGTTGCTCGGTTTGGCTAGTTCGGGCACGTTTGCTTGGGCGAGATGACGACGGCCGTTGGGATGGGAGGGCCACCACGGTCTCAGTGGTCTGGCCGGTTTGTGGTGCATCAGTTGGGTTTGTTACGGTCAGCAAGGCCTTCAGTCTGCTCCTCTTAACCATTTCTTGTTCGGCTGTGAGAGGCACTAGGTTGATCTGGGGCAAGGTTGGGTCTGGTTCTGGGGCGTCTTCAAGGAGGAAGTTGGTCACTCTCACCTTTCGGCGACCGCTGTATTTATAGGTCGGTTCAAAATCTAACAGCTTGGTCCAACTTCTCTCTTTATGTCGTAGTGCGGCACGGAGCGTATCCAAGTTCGGATAACCGTAAATCGATCTGAGATGAGCTTTATCTGCAAACAGAAGACAACTGTTAGTTCGGTTCAGAGGAGAAAGCCGAAATAAAGAAAAGCATGAAATAGAACCGAAATATCTATACCGGGTTGGCCTTTTTTCCAATTTATTCTTTAGCCAGGAATCTGGGCTTGATGATCCTCAAAATTCCCAGATACCCAGAAAAAATCATCGTCGTTCAAGTCTTTATCCGGTGTATCTTTGATTATTTTCTCTCGGCCACGACGTATTCTTAAATAATATACCCACCCTTCCTCTTTGGATCCTAAGGAATATTGGTGGAATATTTCAGCTAGACCGAGGTTCAGACCGGCTTGGCAGTTTAGTTCGGCGATGCCCATTATTATACGGTATGAGTTGGTCAATAGCTGGGTTGGGCAGATTCGGGTTTGCCTGAGGAATTCACAAATCAAAGGTTGGACTAGGAATCTTAGTCCGGTTTCTATTATTGATAAAAGGGTGAAAGGCACAAAACCCTCATTCCCCCAAGGCGTAACACCTTTTTTGGCTAGGGTAAGGTTGACATCGGCAGGAATGTTGTAATCCTTGCGGAATTCGACTAAGCCTCCTGGGGTTTCTACCCAAAACCTATACTTCCCCATTTATTGTATAAGTTATAAATAAATTAGTTCGGTCGAGAAGTTGTGCTCAGAAGCTCGGTCGAGCGCTCAAGAGGATGGCTTGGGCAACCTAAAGTCTGCAAAGTGGAAAACAAAGGGGTTAAGCACAGATCATTGGACCGTGCTACAAATAAGAGCAAGAAAAAAGAAGTCCTACTTCGGCTGCATGGGGTGCTAAAGGATCTATATATGCTCGAGTGAGGTGCTTGGTAGCTCGGTTTGAGCAAAGGGTTGTTTATCTCGGTTTGAGCAAAGGGTTGTTTATCTCAGTTTGAGCAAGGGGTTGTTTATCTCGGTTTGATCTACGGGTTTTTACTTCGGATTAAGCCTATAGGAGCAGCTTTCTGAGTTCAGTTTAGAAACTAAGAAAGCTGGCTTAGCCCCAAAAGCTTAGCTCGATTGATAACCGAGGTTTCTAGTGTGCTAAGTTCAAAACCTAGTTCGGTACATTCTATCTCGGCTAAAGGCAATCACAAGATGGTTTGATTTGTTAAAACTACTAATGCAAGTGGTAGTTCGGTTATGTAGTCTAGTCTCACTGGCACTAAAACTACAAACAGTTTACTAGTTCGGTTGCTTCGTGATTATGGATCAAAATCAAATGTTCTACAGGATATTGTATGTATTCAAATGTTCTATAGCTGCGTTTTTTTTCCAGAAAAGTGTTTTGCAAAAACATACTACAATGGACTGAACAAAAACGAAAAGAGGAAGAGATTCATAATGCTTACCTGGTAAAGAGGAGGAAGAACGAGATGGAAGCAAACGGCAGCAAAAACACAAGCTTCAGAGGTGCGAGGTTGAAGAACAGTAAGAACTCAAGAAGAGAGAGAAGAAAGGCTGAATAGTAAGGAGAGTAATCTTCGGAAAAACGAAGGGGTTTTGTTTTGTGAAAGAGGAAAGGCGGGAACTGTTCAAAAAGTGTGAAGTACGAGGGCGGCGTAACAGCTGTGAAGAGCCAATCAGGGCCTGCCACGTGTCACTGGAAAGGGAAGCGTTTCAGTTGCTGCAATTGAAGAGACGTTTTGACCGGACGTGCACAGCTCGGTTTAAATATAGCCCGGCTAGAAAGGGTTTTAGCTCGGCTGGATAGGCTAATGGGTGTTTTTAGCTCGGCTGTAGAGGTTAAAACTGTAGCTCAGCTGATGGATAGGTAATCCCTATCATGCTTTGCAGATGGAATTAAGGGGCAATTGAGAGGGTAATTTATACAGATAAATTGGGCCGAGCTGGGTAAATGGGCTGTTATGGGCCGTAGTAGGAGAGGTTGAGTTAATGGGCCTTGAAGCCAGTCCGGTCCACGAAGCCGTGGTAATTAGTCCGGTCCTAGAAGGCCATAGAGTTAGCCCAGTCAAAATGGAATGTTGTTATATCGGTCCAAGATAGTACCACGGGTAGCCCGGATGAGTCTACTAACCGAAGTATGAAAAGCTATTTGCATGACTGTTCTGAGTTAGTTCGGCAGGTATCTTCTATGGGTAGCTCGGTTATAGTATGTGAAGCCGAGGTAGGAGACAGTAAGGCAGAGCCGAACTGGCATATAGGTTGGTCACTCCAGTTAATCTAACGTGGCAATGTTACTTCGGACGTATGGTAGTTCGGCCGTAGAAAAACCATCTCACTTGGTTTAAGCAGTGAGGGGGGTGTTGAAGGATAAGCATTATCTTTCAGGAGTATGAATCCTAGGAGGACTCTACATGGAAGAGTAAGAGTCCTACTAGGATTGTGCCACACGAAACCTATAAAAGCTCACCAATATCACCTATGGAGAGGTAACACAACTTTGTTTTCTGAATACACAGAGCTTTTGTCTATTTGTCAAGCTTACTGACTTAGGCATCAGAGAGGTTTCCGGCACCCACCCGCCGGCTAGCTCACGTTCGTGTTTTCAGGTGATAAAGCGACGTCGTACGGAGGAGCGCAGATTTGATCAACAGGATTATAGGAGAAGGTGTATTTCTTTCCCGTGCACTACATAAATACAAAATTCAAGTTTGTAATTTAATTATTTTGGATGAAGCGTGTGTTTTGAAGGACACCAATCTTTTGTTTTGGACTATCAGTAGTAGTCAATATAGTGTCGTCAATGGTTGTGGCTCGCATGTATATTACAATCAGGGCATGTATGCTAACAATATAATAGCATAAAATTGAGGTTATTAATTCATGTGATTTGATTGTATTTTTTTTATTATTCAAATTCGATTTCAATGGACAATTTATCGGACAAAATTGGCCAACTTTTTCTACATTTATTTTGCAACTAATAATGTAAAACAAATATATAATTGAGATGTATCGATTGTAAAATAAACATGAATAAAATGAGATTATTTATTCCACTAATCAAATTAGATTGGAAAGTAGGTTAAAAGTTGGCTTTTTTTTGCTTTGTTTGATTTTTTTTTTTAATGAAAAAAAGTAAAGATGAGATGTGATCCAAAAAAGTCAAAAAACTGCTTTTAATCATGTTTCCAAAACAATATTAATTTTATGTAGCTCGAATAACGCGGCTCGATTCGCGGCTCGACACCAAAACGACGTCGTTTTGGTGTTGAGTTTTTTTTTTTCCTTTTCTTTCCTGGCTTTGTTGCAGAACGAAGGAAGAAGAAGACGGAGGGGGAGGGGAGGGGGACTGGAGGGGGCCCTAATAACAGGGGAGGAGGAGGCGGAGGCGGAGGGCGAGACGATCTGGCGGAGGGAGGATGGCGGTGACGATATGACGATCTGGAGCTGGGCGACGACGGCGGGCGGCGAGACGATCGGCGGGGAGCTGCGACACTGACCTTCTTTCTCTCCCTCCCTTCTCTTTCTCCTCTCCCTCTCTTTCGAGCCGTTTCGAGCTCGGCATTTTCGAGCTACGAGGCATTTCCGTACTGTTAATCCCTTCACTATTAATCATGCTAATCAATCAATGCCTCATACTCATAGTATGAATATCTCACATGTTTATTTTAGGACAAATTACATTGGTAGTTCTTGCATTTTGCCATTTGTGTCATTTTTGTCCCTATAGTTTCAATTCATACTGTTGATTAGAATTTTTGACAGAAAATGATTGCTGAATTGGTTGATATTATACTTATTAAGTTGAACAAATTTATAATTTTACCTATAAAAGTATAGTATATGCCACTTATCTGCACGTTTTCTATCAAAAAATATTGACAATTTTAATCAATTGGACTAAATTCAGACAAAATCATAAATCCAAGTTAAAATTGAACAAATTAAAATTATAGATACCAAAATAACACAAAATTCAAAATACAAGGACTATCGATGTAATTTATCCTTTATTTTATTATAAAGTCTAATTATTGTTATGGATTAATAGTAGACATGATTACTCATGGACATGTTGCTATAGGATAAATAGCCATCTTTTGGAGCCATCTATTGAGGGTAAAACAAAATGCTTATGTTTGGCAGGATGTTTCGGGGCTATTTTAGTCTTACACACAAAATAATAATAATAATAATAATAATAATAATAATAATAATAATAATAATAATAATAAGAGAAAATGTCATATTCAAATCATAATCATTTTTTTTCTTTCACAAAAGTTAAAGGAATAAAAAAATCCATCATAAACAAAACTTTTTAGCCCCAAGTTAAAATAGTTAAAAAATTAAAAAATTAAAAAGTCAACTCATATCCCAAACGAAGGCTGAGTTTTGTTTATTTAGATTTCTTTTAAAAAAGATTTCTTAGGTAGATATGTATTATGTCAAAATTTTTAGATTTTTCAAAACTTTTTTTTTTTTTTCAAAAAGCATGAAATAAACTTAGAACTTGCCACATGTTAGAACAAGAGGAAAATATGAAGTATTTCATAAAATATTCCATAACATATGAAACTGTGAAGAATGATGCTAATGTGCATGCACTGTTAGGACGGGATGATAGTGTGTGCATTTTAGTGTTAGATGTTTATTTAGTCGTTAATTTAAAAAAAAAAAAAAAAAAAAAAAAATCTCTCTCACGCCCTCTTGCTCCTTTTTCTGTTTTCTGGCTTTTTATGTTCGTTTCTTACAAACTTGAATATCATCAATACAAACAGATCTAGAGCCAATCATGACAGTTCATAATTCAATTTAAGGCTTCAAGACCTCATTTTAACAAAAGTACCACAAAATTAGTTTGGAATATTACAACCCAAAAAAAAAAAAAAAACTATAGGTTTTACCTTTGTAACAAAATAAATTTTAGATTTTAAATTTTATTAATTTAACTCTAAACTTTTGATCAATTTTTAATTTAAATTATTTGTCTATACTCAATATAAGTGTACATAAAATATCTAAAATATCTTTTTTTGCTGAGTTTAATGATTGAAATATCATTTTTCCATCAGTTATACTTCACAAAAATAAACAAATGATTTAAATCGAAAACAAATCAAAAGATTAAGTTTAAATTGACAAAATTAAAAATTTAAGATTTATTTTGTAATAAGAATTAAATGTTGAGTTTTTTTTTTTTATAATTTTTACAAATTATTTTCGTACCATGGACCAATTCAAAATATACATTTCAAAGGTTGCATTATATTATATCCATATATCACCGTGACTTGGCTAGAGATATGATTGTACAAATTTTTCAATGTATTTTTGGGTAGGTAAAAGGTTACAATCCTATTACTCTACTAAACAATTGCAAAGCTTAGACCATCTCCAACGGTTCACCAAAACTGATATCAAATTCAAATTTTAATGAAAAAGCTACTGTTCACTGCTCCAACGGTTGCACCAAATGAATATCAGATTGAGATTTCATCAAACAATTCATCAAATTGACGACCAAATACTAATTTCACCAAAACACTGTTGGTGACCGTTGGAGGGAGGACCCGGTCGACCAACCGGTTGTCCGGCCGGTTGACCAACCGGTCGACCGATTTCCTTTACAATTGGTGAGTTCAAACCGATCAAAAAAAGGTTCAAACAGGTTTAAAAAAAAAAAAATTTCCCCTTACCGGTTGACCGGCCGGTCGACCGGCCGATCGACCCATACACCTGATATGAGAATGAACGCTGCAAATGGAACTTGTCTGCTATCAAATGAAAGTTGCAAATGGAACAGACAAATGAAAGCTGCAAATGGAACTGGAAATGGACAAATGGAACCACCAAACAAATGTACAATTGTTTAAACAAATGAAATGTTTATTTGTCTGCAAATGTAAAGCTTTCTATTAAACAAATGAAAGCTGCAAATGGAACTTGTATTATCAAATTAAAGAAATAATTGTTTAATAATAGATTTACGCTTTCTAAAGACACAGGTACAAGGTTGTTTTACCCTTTCTAAAGACACATGTACAATTGTTTAATATTTAC
Source organism: Camellia granthamiana (assembly GCA_036172215.1). Taxonomy (NCBI): domain Eukaryota; kingdom Viridiplantae; phylum Streptophyta; class Magnoliopsida; order Ericales; family Theaceae; genus Camellia; species Camellia granthamiana. The sequence continues at coordinate 65,328,326 of CM069911.1, read as the reverse complement.
GCTTTCACTGAAACCACCAAACATCTTTCTAAAAAAAAATATTTATGCTTACCGGTCGACCCACCGGTCGACCCACTGGTCGACCAACCGATTGACTTACGGGATTTGATACGAGATTTGATGCACCGTTAGAGCGAGTGATATCAGATTTGATGAAATGGGTCATTTTTTACTCAAATTTGATGAAAAAAAAAAATTCACCGTTATAGATGCTCTTAGTCTTCGCTTTTAGGCTTTGTAAATTGCTTGAGTATTGAAGGGAGACAGTGACATAGGGGTTAAAGTATAAATTTGACAAAATATAAAAGCATATTAGTTAGTTTTTTTGCATAACCAATGACAATGTCCACTGCCGGCCAAAATATAAAATAGAAAAAAAATATAAAAATAAAATAGACGAGTCGGTAAATTACTTGATCATATTCATTGATCAGGCCTGGTCCTGAGATTTTCGAGACTCAAAGTGGATAATCAATTAATAAAATGAAGGTAAAAGACAAAAGATTTGTATCAAAATCACAAAAAATACTTAATATTACATTACAACAACTAATAAATGTCGCTTGATCATCACTCTTCTTGCGTTTTTAGGAGCAAATAAATCAATCATACTTGTATAATCTAGTTTTTTTGCAAAATCATTTTCAATGGATAACAATGCTAATTATTTTAAATGGGTCTTTCAATTTTTTAATAGGTCAATTTACTTTAAGTTAGTTTGGGCCTTTCTTAATTTTTTTTTAGATTTAAAATATACCTAATATATTACAATAAACTATAATAGGAGGGAACCTTTTTTTTGGTTCTATTGTCAATGGATAACAATATTAATTTTTTTGAATGTACCTTTCAATTTTTTAATAGGTCAATTTATTTTAAGTTAGTTTGGGCATTTTTTATTTTTTATTTTTTTGAACTTAAAACATACCTAATATATTACACGAAATCATAATAGGAGGGGGTCCTTTTTTTGAGTCTATTTTGAGGGGCCTTAGTCCATGGCCTGGTTGGCCCATGCCCAGGGCCGGCCCTGTCATTCATAAGTATATTGTTTGAGATTTTAATATTTATTTCATCATATTTAATAATAAAAAGATGAGATATTTACACTCAAGTCTTAATTTATAAGGTTACATTCCATTTAGTCTTAATTAAAAAATTTTAGACCTTGAAATTTCATTAAATTTTTAATAGTTGGAATTGCCTTTCAAACAATAATTGTTCATCATTTATAATTATTTATAAAGGAATATGATGATTTGACATTTATTTTGATTTTTTAAATTTTAAAACATCAACTTTTAAATTGAAAAAACTAAAAAAAATAATGTTTTTTTTTAAATTGAAAAAAATTGAAATATTTTTTTATGCAAAACTAAAAATTTTGTGTCCATAAAGATGCATGATGATGGAACATAGATGTGCAAAACTAAAAAAAAATTTAAAAATAAAAAAACTAATAATATTCTCAGTTTTAAAACTTGAAAAAACTGATAATGTTATTGGTTTTATTGGATAGTTGAATCAAACCAATTAGTAGAATGGCAAAAATATCTCATGCTCTGCTTTTTTTTTTTTCATCAATTAGTGAAAAAATTATCTTGAAAATTAATATGCAAAATTGATAATATTCTTAATTTTAAAAATTGAGAAAAAAAAAAACTGATAATATTCTCAGTTTTACTAAATAGGGTTTATTGGTTCAAAAAATCTTAGATAAGGCCTGAACTACCATAACATTTATAAATAGGACTTTTAGGTAATTAACTTTAAAAAAAATAAATTACATGAATAGTCTTTACATTTTGTCGTTTGTATCATTTTAGTCCTTACAGTTTCAATTGGCTTCATTTTACCTTTTAATTTTAAATTTTACGTTAATTTGGTCTAACTGATAACATCATTATGGTTTTTGATAGAAAATTTTTATCGGATGGATTGATGTTACAACACTAAATTGATCAAGTCTACCACTTTTCTCTTATAAGTATGACACATGTCTCTCATGTACATATTCTCTATAAAAACCCTAATAATTGAAAGCAATTTTACCAATTTGAGATAAAATAAAAAAATTCAGAGTCAAAGTTGATTAAGTAAATCACACTTCACACCAAATCTCACTTTGATCCTATACATGAAATTATGACAATTAACCCTATTGACTTCTGGCCAAGTGTCAATATCTTCCTTTTGTTACTCCATTGTTTAATTCTTTAACAGAATCCAATTATGTGACAAATATATAACAACGAAATAAGGGAAAATGGGGGAAAATCACCCTCATTTCCCACATATACGCATTTTGTCATAAAATTTACATCAAATTTTTATTGTATTAGGTTAAAACAAAACGCAGATTGTAAATAATCAAAGAAATGAACTATGATTTTGTAGAAACTAGAACCATGAAACTCTATTTTCCACAGTAACATAGTCTTATGTCTATACCTTTTCATTTCTCTTTATATTCGTTGCTTCATTGTTTATTTCTAAAGCTATATTTTCTTGCATCTTTATCCTTATTTTCAGCATATGAATATATATATATATGGTAAATTACACTCTACATCAAATCTCACTTTGGTCCCTACACATAAAATCATGACAGTCAACACCTTACACTTTTGGTGAAATTTCACTTTGATCTTTGCACATGAAATCGTGACAATCAACCCCCTGCATTTCTTGTCAAGTGACAATGTCCCTCCTTTTGTTACTCCATCTTATCAGTCTTAAGGGCATCTCCAACGGTGCATCAAAATTTTCATCAAATTTGAATAAAATTTAAGTAAAAGGTACATTTGATATCAAGTGTTCCAACAGAGGTTTTTGAAGCTTCATCAAAAAATTAGTTGACCAGGTGGACGATCGGGTAGATGTCCGATCGGTCAACTGGCCAGTGTAAATTTTTTACAAATTTTTGGCTTGAGATGGTCATCTGGGGATCGATCGGGTAGACTACTGGGCGGATGTCCGACTAATTGATCGGCGAGTGTAAATTTTTTATAAATTTTTGTTTTGAGGTGGTCATTTAGGAGATATCTGGGGGAACATCGAGTGGTGAAAATCCAACGGCTATGACAGTGATTTGATAAAAAGCAGATCAATCCTCAATCTGATGAAGGATTTGAGAAATCCTACATTTGATGAAAGATTTGGTGAACCATTAGAGCAACAAAAAGTAATTTTTTTCATCGAATTTAAATTTGATGAAACATTTGGTGAACCATTGGAGATGATCTAACAATGATGGATCTAGGGGGTGTGGACAGGTGCAATCACATTCCCAAAATTTTTAAAAATATGTATATTGTACTAATAATTAGTAAGATTTCAAACTGGAGTACTTCGCACCTTTTGCACCCTTAGATTACAAAATTTTAAAAATAGTTTCTAAATTGAGTTTTATCAAATATTGATCTATTTTATTTGTTACCTGTATTTTTTGTTATATTTCTATATTGTTTAAAGTTACATGTATTATTTTATTTGTTTCTATTGTTACTATTCTTGTTTTCTCTTCATATGTCATTTATATTTTTTTTTTCTTCTTTTATAAATCACATTTTAATTTGGTTATGCATCTTACTTTGCATTCATTCTTGTTTGTTCATTCTTTAGAAATAGCAATATTGTTTAAAAGCAAAAATATATTGTCTATTTCAACATGACATTCTAAAAATAAGTTAATAAAATTTAAAACCACTTATTGAAATGGATTATCATTATACTCATAAAAAGATACATTTTCAATTATAATTTTTTTTTCAAAACTAAACTGCACAATACTAGATGGATACATGTAATAGTTAATATTTTGTTAAGTTAATGCAAACAAGAAATATGACCAATTATATTTTTGTTCTCAATTATGTTGGCAAAGAATGCCCAATTAATAGCAATATTATTAATTTTTTTTTGTACTAGTATAAATCAAAATTTAAAATTTTATAATATTTTTTTCAATGAAAAGTTACATGTGTTTTTGCCCCCCCAAAGCTCAAATCCTACATCCGTCCCTGGTCTTTAACATAAGTCAGTAATGTGATGACTATGAATAAACTAGGGTTTTATAGAAATTGGATTCACAAAACTCTATTTTTTATAGTAACACTTTTTTTTTTTATTTTTTTTTTTATCCATTTCTCTTTCTTTCTCTTTAATTTCTTTGTGGCCTTTTTATTTCAAAAGCTCAGTTTTCTTACCTCTTCTTCCTACTTTTTAGCATATGAACATATATATATATTATATTATATAACTTTTACATATTTATCACGTGAGACAAAGTATGTATTGGTAGAAAATGAAAATGATTTTCCTCTCTTGCCTTTATTTTGTAGTCACGTGCTTGTCACATGACTGAATTCTATTAAAGAGTTAAACAATAGAGTAACTAAAGGGAGAATTTGACACTTGACAAGAAGCGTAAAGGGTTGACTGTTATGATTTTATGTGTAGGGACCAAAGTAGATTTGATGCAAAGTGCATAAGTGCAAAGTGTAATTTATCTAAATTGATCAAATTAAAATTATAAGAACTAAAATGACACAAAGACCAAAATAAAAGTAATTTTCCCATAATAAAAATAAATAAATAAATAAAAAGCATGTAGCACAATTCAATTTGGTTTACTTTTTTTTTTTTTTTTTTCCTGAGAACATGGGAAATATTATATTAATAAAACAACAACAGCACATAAATAAGACCCCAAAGGGCCATCCCAACCAAATAACAAAACCAAAAACAAATAACACAAAACAAATTCTTCAAACAAATAGTTACGATCCAGGAAAAACTAGCAATCTGCTCAAAGATGAAGGCAAAATCTGCTTAAAAGCCCTCCGCCCGTGTCGATAGCGTCCCCGTCGCTACTGCCCAACTTCGCTACCACTGCCACTGGAAAAGGAAATACACCCACAATGATATGGGAGAAGGCTTGAAAGATGAGGGAACCATTGTGGGTATCAAAAATCCAAAAATCTATGCAGAAATCGGAAGAAATAACTTCCAAAACCCCTATTTTGGACATAAAAAGTCAAGATCTACATCCTAAAATTGTAGATCTATACTCTAGGAGTGTAAAGCTACACTTTAAAAATGTAAAATAGGTTGCCGGAATGTCGCCGGAAATCACCTAGACAAATTATCATACAGTTACTTTTTCTTTTTTCTTTCTTTAAAAAACTTTCCATCCACAAATTCCTAAATCTAAACACAACCTGATTAGTTTGAGAGTAGCAATATTAGTCAATTTGTGGGAGCAAGCAATCTTGAAACAGATAAAATGTGAATTTTCGAAATCTATTTTTTATGTTTTTTTGGTTAAAAATTTGGAAAAAGAAAATTTCAAAAACACTCATCACTTTCATATGATATTCACTTTTTTGGGGCAAAAATAATTTTTGAAATTTTAAATACAGTTTTTTATTGTTTGTTTTTATCAAACTAATTTCTATTTTTTGAATAAAAAAAAATTCGGAAGAGTCAACCAAACATGGTGAATCACCAAGTAATAAAATAATAAAAAACAAAACAGAGTAAAATTTTGTATGCAACTGAGATATAACAGTGGCCATTCGAAGGCTAAGAGAACTCAGATAAAACAAGAAGCACCTCATAGCTAGGCTCGTGCTTTTGCTGATTCGTCCTCTTTATCCTTCTAACTGTGGCCATCATGGTCATGAAAATTATGATGCTTCCAAAATCAATTCAACTTCTCCATGTGTTTCTTGTTATGCTTTCACTATTATTATTAGACTACATACCTGTTCTTGGACTCTCCTCAGGTGGAGTTGAAGCTGCTAATAAAATCAGGTGCATAGAGAGGGAGAAAGAAGCTCTCCTCAAGTTTAAAGAAGCTGCCATAGATGATCATGGTATTCTCTCTTCTTGGGGGAATGACGAAGATAAGCAATACTGTTGCAAATGGAGAGGAGTCCATTGCAACAACCACAGTGGTCATGTAACCATGCTCGATCTTCATGACCGTTATTTGAGCGGTAAGATTAGTCCTTCATTGCTTGAATTGCAGCATTTGAAGTATTTAGATCTTAGCGGAAATTCGTTTTTTGGCATTCCTCATCAGCTTGGGAACCTTTCCAACTTAAGGTATCTTGATCTCTCTTTCAATCATCTAGAAGGTCCGATTCCTCATCAGCTTGGCAACCTTTCCAACTTAAGGTATCTTGATCTCTTTTCTAATAATCTAGAAGGTCCGATTCCTGATGCTTTTGGGAACATGATATCCCTCGTACATCTCAATCTCTCTCTTAATCAGCTAGAAGGTGGCATTCCAAAGTCGTTCGTCAATCTAAGTCGTTTACAATCGTTAGAAATAAGTTCCAACAATTTAAAAGAAGAACTTTCTGAGATTCTTCACAAGTTATCTCGATCTGAGAACTCATTACAAACTTTGAGTTTCCGGCGGAATCAACTTAGTGGTACATTGCCTGATTTCACAAGATTTTCATCCTTGAGGGAATTGGATCTCAGTAACAACCAATTGAATGGGCCTTTCCCAGAAAGTTTTGGACCACTTCGTAGTCTTGTTCTCCTAGATTTGTCTAGAAACGAAATTACGTCCTCTTTGAATTCTTTCCAAGGCATAATCTCTGAAGCCCACTTCTCAAACCTCTACAGTTTGCAATATTTGGACTTGTCTTTTAACCAACTAGTTTTGAACTTTAGCTCTGATTGGGATCCTCCTTTTCAACTTCGTGAAATAAGCTTGGCATTTTGCAAGTTGGGGCCTTATTTCCCAAAATGGCTTCAAAAGCAAAATAAAATTTCCAAGCTTGATATCTCTGGAGCTGGAATTTCAGATACTGTCCCTAGTTGGTTTTGGGATCTATCACCCAAGTTAAAATTTTTAAATCTTTCTTGCAACCATATAAATGGCTTGTTACCAGATTTATCTTCAAAGTTTACTGATGCTATCGGCATAGATTTAAGTTCTAATCGCTTTATAGGTCAAATACCACCACTTCCATCCAATTTAACATCTTTGAATCTCTCCAAAAACATGTTTTCGGGGTCAATTTCTTTCTTATGTGCAATTTCTGGCACTGCAGTTTTCTCCTATCTTGACCTCTCAAGTAACCTATTATCAGGAGGACTTCCAAATTGTTGGGAACATTTGAAAGCACTTAGAGTTATCAATTTGGAGAACAATAATTTTTCTGGAGAACTTCCTAGCTCAATAGGTTCCCTATATGCCATTGAAGCATTGCAGTTGCGCAACAATAGTTTCTCTGGGAGATTGCCAAAGTCTTTGAATAAATGCGTACAGCTGAAAATTATTGACTTGGAGCAAAATAGATTCACAGGAAAAATACAAGCATGGATAGGGATGCATCTCACAAGTTTAATCGTTCTTAGTCTACGATCCAACAAATTCTATGGAAGCATACCTCAAGATATCTGCTACCTTAACCATATTCAAGTTTTGGACCTCTCTCAAAATGATTTATCAGGAAAACTACCACAGTGTTTCAGCAATTTTTCTGCTTTGGTTCAAAGTAAGATCTCAGAAGGAACCATTTTTTACCCCTACACTTTATATGAAGAAGACATGTTTTCCTCAAGTTTCCCTTACTATGAGAGCAATGCATTGGTTCAATGGAAAGGACAACAGAGGGAGTATGGAGAACTATTGGGACTACTTAAATTGATTGATCTTTCTAGCAACAAATTGACTGGAAAAATTCCTCAGCAAGTTGTGAGCCTTGCAGGGTTGGTTTCCTTGAACCTGTCAAGAAACAATTTGGTTGGAAGAATCATCCAAGAGATTGGTCAGATGAAGATGTTGGAAGCCCTTGACCTATCCGCAAATAGACTTTCTGGTGAGATTCCTACAAGCCTTGCTTATCTAAATTTTCTTAGTGTATTGAACTTGTCAAATAACAACTTGTCGGGAAAAATTCCATCAAGCACTCAATTGCAAAGCTTTGATGCCTCTGCATATTCTGAGAATCCTAAACTCTGTGGGCGTCCCCTACCCAAGAAGTGTCCAGGAGAGGATACGGTTGTGGAACCTCCAATTTCTACTCAAGAAGATGAGGACAGGTTTATTACCTCAGGATTTTATGTTAGCATGGGGATTGGTTTCACCGTTGGATTTTGGGGAGTTTTTGGCACTATGCTTTGTAACAGTCCATTGAGATATGCCTGCTTCAAATTCTTGGACCGCATACAAAATTGGTTCTATGTGACTGCAGTATTGAATATGGCTAGACTACAAAAGAATCTTTAAGCAAAATCTTCTGTGTGGGCATTGTTTGTAGGCCACCCTTGTTTACATGTTAAAATCTTCTTTTTAAATTATAGCCAAGATTTTATAACTGCAAAGTGTAAACCTTGGATTTCTTTTAGTTCTATTTTCTTATCAAAATATTCAAGTCCTATTTAAGTACAAGTACCTTTGGCTGTGTGGTAAGTTCTATTTCCACATCAATTCATGACCAAACAATGGTCTGATATTTAGTTACATTAACACATTAGATGTTTAAAAAACCAACTTGTTTTCAAATTTAATTTTCTGGTCAAAGCCTTTTTTTTTGGTTTCTATTTCTGCTCATAAGTTCTCTACTTCTATTGTAATTTTACAAAAAGTTGAATTATGCTAATGGTCCTTGTAGTTTGGGATTTGTGTCATTTTGATCCTTAACCTTTTAATTGTGATACATTTGACCCTAAATTTTAAATCTCGTTTCAAATAAGGACAATTGAAGACATTGTTGCTCCATTTCAAGGACAACGTCGTCAATTTGATAAAATGTAAGCAAATTTGGTAGAAAATAAAAAATGTTAAAAAATTATTTTTGAATTTAAAAAAAAAATGATTTCTACCTACCAAGGATAAAATTATATAAAAATAATAAATATTTTATTTATATATATATTTTTATTAAATAAATTTTTAGTATATATATGGATGATGATTATATATTGGGTTGTTGTTTTTGTTGATATTTTTAGATGGTTATAATGTAATAGATGGCTATATTTGTTTTTAACAAATATATATATATATTTATGGTTATCATGTAATTGATAGTTATTAGGCTTTAATTTGTAATCAATATGTTTAATATATGAAATATTTTTAGTTTTGGATTTTTTGATTTAATGGATTAGTTTAATAATGATATCAAAATTGTCGCCATATTTGATTTTTGAAAAAATTGAAACTAATTTAATGAAAATAAATATAAAAAAAAATTATTTTAAAAAATTATTTCTACCCTCCCAAAAGATAAAATTATATAAAATTGATGTGTTATTAATTTTTTTTCACCAATTTAATTTTTAATTTCTTAGAATTTTTTTTTGAAAAATTGATTCTAACAATCAATTCAAATAGAATTGTATAATCAAAAAAAAATTCAGCATTATTCATTAAAAAAAAATGTCATTACATTTTAAATAACATACGAGTTAACCAACACAAAATAAATTGTATGACGACTTTGCCCTTAAAATGGACCGTTTTACACAAAAAAAAAATCTTTGATTGTCCTTATTTGAAACAATATTCAAAATTCAGAGTCAAATGTATCACAATTGAAAAATCAAGGATCAAAGTGGTAGAAGCCCCAAACTATAGGACTGTTAATGTAATTTGCCCTTTACAAAATCAACAAATCGTGTAACAATATGCTCAATGAAATGGTCGTTATGCTTCTTTCTTTTCTTTTTTCCAAGTCTAATAACTGAACTTAAGGTGCTCTTTTATGCAATGATTTTGCAGCTCTTCTATGAGAACAAAATTCGTTCACAGAATGAGATATAATCTTTTCATATGGGATGATAAGATACACATTTTTAATGGATTCCATCTCGTGATTATATCTAATTTTATGATCAGATTCTAAGCATTTAGATTTTTCCATGATTCTAAATAACTCCTATTTACAAACTATTAATGGCTGCCCAATATTTATTTTGCTTTAAGTGATAATTGATATTGTTAACTTTTTTTTTGGTTGCTATATTTTCAAGGGAAGCTGCTGCACGTAAGACATGAGTTTGTGATGGTGAGTTCGTGGTATGCGAAGTGGAGTTGCTGGTACCATCTTTGCTTAGGCCCTCTATTTCTTTCTCGAAGGATGTAGCTACCTAAATAAATAATTCAAGTGTGTAATTTAATTATTTTGGAATGAGTATGTGTGTTTTGAAGGACTCCAATCTTTTGTTTTGGAGGACTCCAATCTTTTGTTTTGGATTATCAGTGTTGTCAATAGTTATGGAATTGGCATGGATGGGATAATATACATCACAGTATGACTATCTCATGCTTGTTTTCTTATTTATTTATTTTTTTATAGATACATCGGAATTAAAACAACCAAACTGGGACTAAGCCCTTTCCCTAGCTAAGACCACCATGTCTGAAACCAGGAGAGCTCTGATTTCTGCAGGTGGGTCATTAACAACAAGCATATCCTCAGGTTGATCTGCCCCGAGCTTGGCCAATGCGTCTGCACATAGATTACCTTCTCTGTAGACGTGTTGTGCAGTGCATTGACATCCATTGAAAATTATTCTTGCATCTTCCACTAAGCCTCAGAGAATATGTTTTTCTCCAGTTCTACAAGCAGTTTCACCACTTCCTCCACATCTGTTTCAATAATCACTTTGTTGAAGCCTTTTTGGAGGATAATGGTAAGGTCTTTGTACACAGCCCATAGCTCTGTCTCAAGGCTGGTACAGTTTTCTAGTCTGCCATAGAAGCCACAAATCCATGCTCCCTTTTCATCTCTAATCAGTCCTCCAAAGCCTCCAGGTTTGGTAATTCTGTAACATCCATCAATGTTCATCTTGAGGGTACCTGAAGGAGGAAGCATCCACTTGATTAGCATTAAGTGTTGATCTTGGGTTAGTAACAGACATTCTAAAAGCTTGGTTAATTTCTCTGGAAAAAACTGACATAAATTTGACACTCTCAACAATGCTAAGAGTTTTGTTTTCAAAGATTTTTGAGTTTCTACTTTTCCAAATTTGCCAAAGAACAACTAAAAACACAATGTACCAAGGAGTATTGTTACCAACACTGTTTTTCTTTTTAAGTTACTTAAAATCCAGTTCCTCCAAGATGAATTTCTCATCTCTAGGTACCAATTTTTAGTAAAAACAGCCATCCACACAGCCTTAGCATTAGAGCAGTTTCTAAAAAGATAATCCAAATCTTCCAAATCATTGCAAAAAAGGGTAGGATGGGTTTTCAGTTAACCCCCTCTTCACCCTCATACAATTAGTTAGAAGCTTTCCATGAAGCACAACCCAAAGGAAGCACTTAATCTTTTGGGGAAGTTTGCATTTCCAAAGCCACTGCCAGCTTTCGCTTTGTTCATCATGTTCCATAGACAAACTATAAGCACTGGATGTTGAAAAGCAACCATCCGGAGATCCCTTCCAGTGTGGTTGATCAGTATTTGAGTTGTAAACAGGGGGTTTTTTCTTTAATAATAGCTTCACTTACACTGGTTAGGAAACTCTGGTTAATAGTATTCACATCCTAATCACTTTCTTAATTAAGGAGAGAATTCACCTTAATCAGCTCAGAACCAACATTAGGGCGGGGATTAGGGAGTGGGGAATAGTATCTTCCAGTGGTTGGTCACCACACCACCACACCACCAATCGCTTAACAGATTGACACTAGAATTGGCACCAATGGACCATTTAATCCATTTTTTCAAGATGTTCTTGGATTTTGCTATACTTCTCCACACATGAGAAGCCTTCTTTCTTTTATTCCAGTTGCAAAGACTGGAATTTTTGAGATATTTGGCTTGAGAACTTTAATCCACAAGCTATTCTCATTATTAAGAATTTTCCATCCAAGTTTAGAGAACAGGGCAACATTTTGCTAACTAGCTTTCTTGATTCTTAGACCCCTAAACTTTTTGCTCTTACACACATCATCCCATTGAACAAGATGAATTCTCCTCCTATCCATAGTATCTCCCCAGAGGAAATTTCGATTAATACGATCAATATCATTACGCACCCTCTTGGGGATTGCCATGGTTTGCATGGAATATGTTGGTATTGCAGATGTAACAGATTGAATCAAAGTTGTTCTTCCTACCAACAAGATTTTCATCTTCCACCCAGCCAACTTGCTTTGCATTTTTCCAAAATAAAGTTAAAATGGCTACGGTTAGCTTTTTGATGTAAAATAGGTACTCCCAGATACTTCCCCAAATCAGAAGTAATAGGAAAATTACATGTACTACTCAACTCCCTAGCCTTCCTCCTGTCAATGTTGGGTGACACAAAAAGCTTTGATTTTTGGAAATTGATTTTAAGTCCAGAAATTAAGCTAAACTCTTCCATAACTTCAGCAATCAAGTCACAATGTCTAGAATCAGCCTTGGCCAATAAAATAAGATCATCTGCAAAGAAAAGGTGAGTAATGCAAGGTCCACCCTTTGCAATTGTTACACCCATCTAGTTTTTCTTTTCAGCCAAATGGCTAATCATGTTAGAAAGCCTTTCCATACAAAGCACAAATAGATAAGGGATCCTCTTTAAAGCTTCCCCATTCCACAAAATAGAAGATTGCACAGTAGTGACACAACACATGATGAGTTCAATCCACTTCTCATTTAGATTAAACTCATGAAGAGTTTCTCTAAGAAAGTGCCAGGATATGTTATCATAGGCCTTTTCAAGATCAATTTTCATGGCCACATTACCAGCTTTACCTTTCATATGTCCCATAAAATGAATATCTTCTTGCATAATGATAATGTTATCACTGGTATTCCTACCAGAGATAAAGCTACTCTAATTAGGTCTCACAATATTATCGAGGAGAGGTCTAATTTGATCCACCAAAATTTTTGTAATGACTTTGTAGGTCACATTACAAAGACTGATGGGTCTGAATTGTTTCACTCTTGTAGCTCGCCTTTTTCGCACCCTCTTTTGGAAGGTTTGAAAAGAAGCCCTCACAGTTCGGATTCCCGCGGTTCTGAATCTAATCTCACAAGTGCAATGTGAAATTGATAATCACCAAAGAGTTCAAATTCGGAAAATCTTTTGGAAAATTGATTTTAGGATAAAAAATGCCAAAATTGGACTGCTTTGCCAAATACAGAGTCGCCACCTAAATATTTTTTGTTTTGGAAAAATTTAGGAAACCCTGACTCGTGCCGAAGGCCACGTGTCTGTCATCACCAGAGTTGCCTCGGCTCGGGAACTTAGGTACGAGAGAGGAAGGTTATGAATTGAGTACCCCCGCTTGCCTGATCAAAGATCGACATTTACTAATCATGATATGAATTTTTATAAACATTATGTGCTCTTATTATGATTATTAGGCTAGCTTTACTATGCGATGCGCACAAGCAAATATAGACTAGTTTGCTTAATTTGGAACAATTCAACTCATGTTTATTTGCGAAAATTGTTTGAATTTGCCACCTCAAGTGGGCTTAAAGTTGCGAATTTGCCACCAAACATAGTGGGCTTAAAACATGATTTGCCACTCAACAAAGTGGGCTTAAAACGCACATTCGTTAAATCGTTCCAATTCAAACAACAACCTTCATCCACAGGCATCTAAGCAGTTTAGCATTTACGCACATAGGCATCGGTGCATGCAATACGAATGAATGGATGCAAGCATAAGGTATGCTAATTGAAACATGTCCCTAATCTAACCATCAAAAACAGGTAAATAAAAGGGAGAAAGGCATGGGGTTGGAAGTCATACACACACGCACGCACACTTATTACAACATTACGCCCTCGCGAAGGAGGGTCCGAATGAATAAGCTAATCAACTACTTACGCTAATTAGGCTAACTAATACAAAACTTGAAACTAATTAACTAACTATACTAGCTAACTAATTATTATAAACCGAATTAATTAACTATTCTAGTTAACTAATTACAAAATGAAATTGAATAACTAGTTAAACTAACTAATTATTTACAACACTTAATTAGCTACAACTAATTAATTACAACATGTATTTGATCTATTGCTAATTAAACTAATTAGCTAATCCCGAGAAGCGAGGGAGGCCCATGCATGCTCGGTTTCCACCCGAAAAGCCACTGCCTTGTTGCTGAATGCCTCTGTTCGTACATTGAACACCAACAATTATGCCCACTTCCAGAACACCTCTACTCCACCTTACCAACACACAGTGCAAATATCACTGATGGCCGACAAGGGGCCGGTCGGCTACCACTGGTGGCTGTCGACCATTGATAACCTGGACTTCCTTGCTGCAATAGAGAGCAAATAAAGAAAAACAGTGTATTTCTCACGGGTTGTTTGCACACTTTGCCTCTCCTTTTCATGGGGAAATCAAAGGAGGGACAAAATTTGATTCATAAACCATCAATCAAGCAATTTCATTTCATGATGGCTTGTGAAACCAATTGTGCAAGTTCAATAAATACAAAATGAGACTCTAACCCCCTCCCTTTCATAAAGGATCAAGGGAAGGTGGTTGGCCTTTGGAGGCTTGAATCATTTCATCACTAGCAAGTATGAAATGGTTCAAGTTCCATGTGTTCAATTAACGTCCGATTGAACACACCAAATTCTTATCTTGCTCACTTTTAGTTTCTACTTGTTTACTCATTTTAACTTACCAATCTATTCTTTAACCAATTAAGTCTATTGGTGAGAAGTTCTCTAAAGGGAAGGAAGTGTCAAACAAGGGGACAATTTAAGGCATGAGAGAAGCTTCATGCCATTGGTAATGAACCCTCAAATGAGGATTAAACCGTTAAGCATGAGCCCCAATCTCAAGCTTAAACAACCCTCAAAGCAAATGAAAAAGTGAAGAAATGAGGGAGATTGCGGAGATTATAAGTGATGAAATTAGGTAAGAAAAAACACTAAAACATGCAATCAACTCAAACCAATGATGGTTAAAGCCTTAAAACACCAAGTTAGTGAAAGGACTTACACTACAACTATGCAAAACAAGACTCAAAAGGCACCAAACAGCCAAAACAGTGGCACAACAATTCAAAACAAAGTGTAAAACATGCTGGACTTAAGCCACAAAAAGCTAAAACAATAAGCTAATGCATGGGGCTAACTAGGCATGCAAACAAGACACAAGGAGGGAAGGCTAACCCCTCCAAATTTGGACTTCAAAATGAGTTTTTTGCCTGAAAAACCTTTGAAATTCAGTGGTTAAAAGGCCCCAAAATTTTGGTTTGAAAATGATGAACAAAGGCACAAAAACCTTTACAAGCAAAGAAGCAAGAAGAGTGAATAACCCCTTAATTGAAAATGGCCTCAAACCAACACTTTTAAGCCTTAAAAATAGAGCTTTTTACAGTTCAAAATCAGTCTCAAAATAATTGAAAAAGATGGCAAAGCAAGTGTGCAAAACAAGTATAAAAGGAGAGTGTTATACCTCTTGGAGCCAAGACATAATTTGGCCAACAATCCAAGTCAAAAACCTCCTCCTAGAGCTCAAAACAAGTCCCAAGCTACCTTAGCCCAAAGATTATCAACTTTGGTTAAGGAAGTGTATGCAAAAGTATGGTGTATCTAAGCTATCATGCACAAAATTCCAAGAGAGAGAGAGAGAGAGATAAATCTAGAGAGAGAGAGAGAGATATTTTGGTCCCAAATTTTCTTTCACTCCTAAAATGTTCTAACCTCGAAAGCAAGAAGAGAGGTCCTCATTATATAGAAAATATGAGTCTTGGGTCGAAAATATTTAAAAAGGATAGCTGGAGCATTTGGAGGACAACTGGCCAAAATATCTGGGCTTTACACCAGTGGCTGGTTGGCCATAGATGGTAATTGTCGACCACCTGTCGGCCACAAAAAAGTTTGCTTCCAAGCCCGAATTCAAACGGGCATATCTTCTTCATCCAGACTCCTTTATAGGTCATGCTTGAGCCTAAATTGAAGCCCTGGAAGTCTACTTTCCAATGGAAGTAGCCTCACATCAAAAGTCTAAGTGTGGAAAGAGATATGCCTATTTTAGTGAAGGTTGCTCAGTTTTACCTTATCGGATTGATGCCTAACTTCAACCAGCCATATCTCCCTTATCCGAACTCAGCTTTAGGAGATTCTTGAGTGTAAAATAAAGCCTCAGTAGTCCACTTTCCAATGGTGGTGGCACCATAATTAAAGTACAAGTGTACAAAAAAGTAAGCCCGATTTAGTGGAGGTTGCTTAGTTCTCCCTCAATAGTTTCATACCCAACTTCTTCCCCAACTAGTTTTCTTCCCTCCCTCCAATTTTCTTCAACTTCAAACCTCTAAATAAGATGTTTTAAAATATTTTTTAAAGAGTTCACCTCCCTTTCATTTATTTCCACTTTGTCCTTACTTGGTTTACCGAAAAATGCAACATTTAACGAAATGCGAGTCTCGGAACATCGTAGAAACTTTTTTTTTTAATTTTTTTGAAAGAGAGGGTTTTCAAGTCTAAAATAGTTTTGGTCCAAATAGTTTTGGTCCAAAATGGGGTGTAAGGTTGGGATTTAGAGCTCTTCTTGTTGAAGAAATCGAACATTTGCATAGCACAACTCTCATCATCAAGTGATCAATCAATGACGCCCAAGTCTTAAGGGCGATCAAAAATGGAGTGTCTACAGTTGCCCCTCTTTGACAGAGCTCAGAGTCATGAAATGATGTGAGTGAATGTCAAAGCCCGAAGACGACCCATTTTGACAAGGCCGTAAGACTTGGAAAAACAAACAAAATGTATACGCAGTTGGTTGAACCCGAGGGTTGCCTACGTATCCCTTTGTAAGGAATCAAACTAGCGTAGTTCAGGGGTTGGATACAAATGATCTACACAATGCAAAGCAGTTTGAAGGTTGGACTCACACGCTACGCGAAGCTGGCTATTTTGACAAACTTTATGATCATGCGAGACGATGCAATAAACAATAACAGATGCAATAAGTAAGATAACAACATATGAATGAGCAGCTTCAAGCTTTCAAGCAAAACGTTGTAAAACAAACTCCAACCACGCCAAACACAGGACGAGGAAAGAAAACACCGCTCAGGGTAAACTAAGAATCGAAAACCGCTCAGGGTCGTGTTTCACGCATTCCAAGATAAAACACGCCCAAGCTCACGCATCACACATCCTGAGATACTCTAATCATGCTGAAATCGTGAGAAGAGGAGAAAAGCCACTCGAGTTCGCACTTCACGTATCTTGAGATACTCTAATCACGCTGAACTCATGAGAAGAGGTCTAAAGAAAAGCCAATCAGGGGCACGTTCTACGCGTCTTGAGATAAACTCCAAACACGCTGAAATCGTGTGAGGAAAAGAACACTTTAACCACGCTGAAATCGTGAGAAGAGGTCCAAAGAAAAGCTGTTAGGGACGCGTTCCACGAGTCTTGAGATAAATTCCAAACACAGTGAAATCGTGTGAGGAAAGGGACACTCTAACCATGCTAAAATTGTGAGAAGAGGTCCAAAAAAAAAGTCGTTAGGAGCGTGTTCCACACATCCTAAGATAAATTCCAAATATGCTGAAATCGTGTGAGGAAAGGAACACTCTAATCACGCTGAAATTGTGAGAAGAGGTCCAAAGAAAAGCCGTCAGGAGCGCGTTCCACACATCCTGAGATAAATTCCAAACACACTAAAATCGTGTGAGGAAAGGAACACTCTAACCACGCTGAAATCGTGAGAAGAGGTCCAAAGAAAAGTCGTCAAGAGCGCGTTCCACGCATCCTGAGATAAATTCCAAACATGTTGAAATCTTGTGAGGAAAGGGACACTCTAACCATGCCAAACTCGTGAGAAGAGGTCGAAAGAAAAGTCATCAGGAGCGCGTTCCACACATCCTGAGATAGCCCCGGGGGACAACGATCCTAAACGTTACTCAACGTAAAAGGATCAATGATACAAGATGACACAAGATGTAAATAAATGTAGTACATGCGATGATATGATACATGTTACAAGCAATGTAGTGCATGATGTTTAGGGAATGCGATAAACAAACAAAGCGGCGCTTTAAATAGCACCTCATGGAGTGAGCGGCGATGAATCGCTCTACTCTGATGGGAAACTCCCCCTTGTGTTCTTCAAACTCTTACCTTCAACTCACAATTCAAAGGCCCTCAAATGCTGACAAGGAGCGACATCTGCGTGTAGAAGCCACGGATGCCGCTTTTCTTCTTGATCATATTCACAACTTTCCCTATTCTCCAACGGGGTGACAGACTAGGTTAGTTCAGTATCCAGAATTGAGGCTCACACATGCTATCTCAATCTATGGGGCTACCATACATATTTCAAGCCGAGGATACACCCCTGGGAATTTAAACCAGACTTTAGTCTAAAAAATTCCAAACCTTTGTGTTCTAGGCATCGCTATTCGAACTCTAATTTCCACCATCGCAGTTGGTCTCCTAGGAACTCATTGCAAAACACAGCCAAGACGCCTTTGGAAGGGAAATGGTGCTTAGGGAGAGCACTTATGATCGCCATTCTGGCTTGAAGCTGGCTTGAGCTTGAGCTTAAGGTAGAGGTACACTCATACTTCGAAGCATTGACAAGGCCTGAGGAGGTACATCCGAAATGCAATCTTGGAAATTACTGAAGTTGAAGCACACTAAGATGCTCCAAATTTTTGCTCTTTTCTTTTGCTTTGCAGTCTGGAACCCATGGTAGCTTCAAATAGGTCCTTGTTCTATTGTTCTCATATGACCTGGGTTGAACCCTGTAGTTTATGAAAGAAAGAATCCTGTTTTGTACAAATGTGGAGAATGACACAACACTCTGAGCACAAAACGATTTATTTTTGAAATTGAAATTGAAAAATGAGTTCTTAATCGGGTATTGAGCCTACGACTGACCACAGCCAAAATGACTCAACAAAGGAAAAACAAAGTAAAACAACCTAAACACAAACATTTACACTCGAAATGACTCAAAACAAGAATCGAGACAAACAAAAACAACAAACACAACACTTGGATATGTTACAATGGCGAGAGACCTCTTGGTTCACGAGGAGCCCACAGCTTTTCCAGGTATTGTTTCCCACCCTTTCTTATTTGTGATTCTCACATCACTTTGGCACACAATCTCTGTTTTCTTTGAAAAGCTCTTTCTTTACTTTTTCTGTCAGCGTACATCTCTCTATTCTTTAATTTCTTATTTTTTTATTCCTTCCCAGATGTGGTTGATGGATAAGCTGGAAGTTGTGGACCTTATGAGGGAAGCGAATATGTTGCTCCATTTCCAGTCTGTGCTTCGCACTGAGCTTGATACCTTGTTGCTTGGAGGATGAGAGAGCTTTCGGCCCTCTGTTGTTAGCTTTAGTTGCCCCTTTTCTGGCAAGAAGAGTGCCCTTTCTAGCGAGTATGGTGCCTTTCCGGCAAGTATGGTGCCCTTTCTGGCAAGTATGTTGACAACAGGGAAAAGACAGAAAACCTGACTCAACTATACCCCTAGTTCATCATTCTGACCATTTTTTGTTTTGGCTTTCTACTAAAACAATTTTTGACCAATATGAGAGCTAGATTAACATGCTTGTTCGACTTTCTGATTTGAAATCATGTAAGTCAAGTTGTGAGTACTAAAAATTTTCCTTTTTTGGGTCCAAGAAATGGTCCAGTTTTGGAAAAATGGAATAATTTTTGAGAAAACTAGTCAACTTCACTAAAAATCTTCAAAACTGTTTTGCAAATGGCCATTGCTCAACCAACACGGAATCTACTCTCAAGATGCACAATCTCATATCTGAACTTGATTTGTCTTGCAGCTGAATCTCATAACGGAATAGGACAACCGAATTTGAACAAAGACGAGCAAATTTGCACATGGATAAGATAGTCGAGTTGAACAAGGATCAGCCAATCAACATGGATGAGACCAGCAAGCTGAAAATGGTTGGGGCCGAACTTCAGGATGAAGTTGCCTACGTATCCCAAAGATGAGAATCAGGCCATACGTAGTTCCGGGTTGAGGTTCACTCAGGTGTTGACACTCTCCTTTTGCGCTCTAACTTTTGCCAAAGCCGCCCTTTTGGGTTTTCAACTTTGCGAGCTCTATTTTTTTATTTTCTTTTCATTTATTTTCCTTTCCTTTCATTTTCTTTTCTTTTCTTTTCTTCTTTCTTTTTTCTTTCTTTCCATTTTTTCATTTTTGTTCTTTTTCTTTTCTTTGCTCTAACTTTTGCCTAGGTCGCCCCTCTGGGTTTTCGACCCAGCAAGCCTCTCAAGGATAAAAAAGTTTAACTTGTCCATATTGAATGGTCGTAGGATCTCTAGCCGTCTAAATCCATGAGAATGGCTGCTATTGTTGACTAAATAGTCTTGATGATGTAAGAGCCCATCCAATTGGGGTCTAAATTTGCCCCTAGTGTTGTGGATAGGAACTCGATTATCCTTTAGCAAAACTTTTCTTTTCTCCATTTGTGGGATTTTGGCTTTCTTGCCGATCTCCATTGGTTTGCAGAATGACCCATCTTTTGAATCTTTGAGCACATCTGACATTTTGTTGCCCCTAATTCAGGGGATACTTCTCGTCCAGCTTTGCAAGCTTCCTTTGATGACAGCTAACCTTATTGCCCCTAATTCAGGGGATGCTTCTCGTCCAGCTTTGCAAGCTTCCTTTGATGACATCTGACCTTATTGCCCCTAGTTCAAGGGTTGCTTCCGATTTGGCCATACAAGCCTCATGTTTTGGTTGATCATTGAACATTCTGAATCAAAGTTCAAGGTTTGAAAGCAAAGGGGTTGAGTCTCGAGATTGGGAATGATCCTATGCTGTACAAGCTCAAGATCAATTCCAAGCATGTCTTCGTAGGACCACGCAAAATATTTTTTGAAATGTTTTAAGAAAGCAACTAGTCACTCGCGTTGAAGACAATGTAGAACCTATCTAAATCAAGCCAGGATCCTTCTCAGTACTCACATTAACAGACATTATCTCATTCATTAAGGGCTTAGCATGCCTCTCTTCCTCTCAATTTGATCAAATTTTGAAAATCCCGAGGAATTCCTCCCTCTTTGTTTTCATCATAATGTTAGAAACGTTTTGAAAAAATTAGGTCAATGCAATGATTTAAAGGCACAAAAAAAGTAGGTGAAAATGTACTGTCATTTCATTTAGAACTTCTGGCTCGACTGGCTTCATGATAGAAAGAAACTTAAAAGAAAGAGCGAAAAGACAAACAAAACAAAAAGTGATGTCCGAGTTAACACCCCTGAAATCACCAACCTCTGACACAACAAGACTGACTCGAATGACTCAATACAAAAAGACTGACTTAATACAACACAATAAGACTAACCCAACACCCAAGTCAGAAAGTAAAATACACAGTATTCGCAAATTGCTCAAAACAGTGCGTGTCATCCCAATATCTGGGATAAAAAAAGCGTCATCGGCAGGTGGTTCATCCCCGATCACATAGTCACATTATCCCCCAAGTTCATCGATCCAGTACCGATAGACTTTGTAGGACCTGGTGCGACAATGACCTCGTTGTCAATCAGATCTTGAACTCCATGGCGAAGACGATAACAACCGTTAGTGTCATGACTGGTTTGTTGATGAAAGGCACAGTACTTGGTAGCATTATGCCTGGCTGGAAGGGGATCCGGGAGAGGCCGAGGCTCAAGGGGTTTATTTCTAAAAAGCCATCTTTTATTTCTAAAAATATTTCCAAAAACATTTTTATTCCAGTCCAAAGAAGTAATGGCCATATTATGTAATTTATCAATGAGGTCATTATCAGAGTGACCCCAATTAGAATTAACTACATCTCTGAAGCCCTCATGAGCAAACCAAGCAGCTTCAAAATTAAACAGCCTATTAAGAGGGTTATAAGGAAGGTTGCCTTGGGTGTAAACTAGCATAGGTGAATGGTTGGAGTATGTTTTAGGTAGGTTGCGAGCAAAGCCTTCTGGAAAACGGGTTCTCTATTCTGCATTGCAAAGAGCCCGATCAAGGCAAATGAGAGTTTTTGCCCAACCTTGTCTGTTGTTCGAATAAGTGAGGCTAGGGCTAGTGTAGTCTAGATCCATTAGGTTACAGTTGTTGATGTGGGTTCCCAACTTTCGGCTGCAGTTTTGACTTTGGTTAAGGTTTTGGTTTGTAGAGAAGTTTATCTTTTTCTCTAGACCAGTATGTCCATTGAAGTCTCCAGCTAGTACCCATGGCATATGATTATTATGTGCTATGTCCTTCAAACGGTCCCAGAGTCCATCTCTGGTTCAAGGATTGAGGCTAGCATACACAGCAGCGAACAGCCATTCAAGGTAGTTTTGTCTGTAAATGCTAGAAAGGATCATTTCAGAGTTAGCTTCAGAGACCCTAACGTTGACTTGGGTTGAGTTCCATAGCATCCAAATCCCTCAATTTCTTCCGATTAGGTCCACGTGTGCAGATGCTGTGAATCCAAGGCTATTGAAGAACATGCCCATTGAGCTTAACTCCACCTTTGTTTCCATTAGGACCAAGATATCTGGTTTGTGTATAAAGACCAATTCCTTCGTAATTCTTTTGAAATTGTTAGTTCATGTCCCATGATAGTTCCAAAAAAGCATATCCACAACAAACATATAGGTTAAATTTGGAATTGGGGAATTTTCTAGTACACCCAAAATATTCATAACTCCATGATGGTTTTTTTCCATGGGAAGCTTGGAATACTAGGTGCCAACTCTGGCTTGCTTCGAAATGCCACCACAATTGAATCTTTAATTTTACCTCCTCTATCCAGCAATCTAAAGTGACGAGGTGAGAGGCTTCTTTCCTTGTTCTAGCCATAACATCACTTTGTTCTCCGAAGCTCTGTGGTTGATTGTGTTCTTCAGAAGCTCTTCTATCTCCATTTTCTTGGCTAGAGTCTCTTCACCCCCATTTTTGGGTTTAGCTTTGTCTGGGGGTACTCTACCAGCTTTAGGGTTTATTGCATCAAGAGATGTGTTTGAGATAACAATCTGCTTGGAATTGATGGTGCTCATGCCTTGAGTAGTTGTGTTAATGGCAGTGTGATTTGAAACCCCTGTGTTTGTTGCATTCTCATTGGCCACTTTTTTGCCTTCTCTGATGACCTCATGCATCTTATCTCTTACAATCCATTTAAGGATTTGACCTGCTATTTTCTCTCCTAGGTTAATGGCCTTTTGTTTGTGTTTGAACCCTATTTCTATGCTTTTCATCTCTAATTTACAACTTCTCTGGTCTACTTGGGCTTCAGGACTTCCACCATATTGTGGTTCAACGTGTGAGTATTGTAGGGCTTCAAATATGTTTCTTGGGGTGTTGTTTGGTTGTCTCTAGGCCTTAGACTTTCTTCCTTGCCTTTTTCTATTTTGGACTATCATCCATGGGCCAAAGTTGGGCCTAGTAGCTTCCTTATTATTTCCATTTGTTCTTGGTAGATTCTATTTACCTCCAAAAAATATTAAGTACTCCTTATTTCTAAGTACACCTTTTTCAATTATTTAAAATTTTATATTATTCTAAGTACACCCTATTATTTTTCCTAAGTTACCCTTAATAAACTCAAATAATAAATAATAAATAAATTTTATATTATTGTTGATTACTATGTGTTTGACAAAATGCTTGAATGGGAAAACACTGTTACACATTAGTTTTTCAGTATGTTGGAGCTCTCACATATTTCAGTTTATTTCTTTTCTTTAGTGGAATTTGTTTCATCTATATTTTAATGTAAAGTTGTTTCTTTATTTATAACGTTAATGTAGATGGTTGGATATGATTTGGAAGGCAGTTTCACGTAAGTTGTCATCAACTCAATTTAATGTTCATAGGAACAACAGGTATCATAGATCTTAGCAAGGAAGCACGGGTGCGGGTACGAGTGCGGGTACGTCGATTCGGCAAAACTCAAAAAAAGTACGATACGGGTATGGCTGCAGTATGCCGATATTTTTTTATTTTTCTTAAATATAATTATGATTAAAGGATCCAACCTACAAATTAAAATTAAATATCAAAACTGAAAAAAGAACTACTCATTTTCCTATAATTTAAAACCATTAAGCGTTAAAAATAATATTTGTGAAATCTCTCACTTTGACATGTTATGCACTGTGAATTTGTGATCATAATTTATTTTTAAAATCTTTCTTTTTGCTCATCAATTTGCTACTTTTATAGGGTGAGACCAAAGAAATAACAGAAGACCAAAGAAAGTGATCGGTGCAAAACTGCAAGTGCACAGTATCGTAGTTTTATACTAAAGTGATGAGAAGAGTATCGTCCTCGGGGATTGGTAACTTACTTTTGACAAATACTGAAATTATACTAATCTTGACTTTATTTAGAAAAGTCACTAAGATTTCTATAATTGCAATTTAAAATAAAATTAATTCAAAGAAAATACTCAAAGGAATTGAAAGATATTGTTTGAAAATCAAATCAATGGGAAAGAAAACTTCTAGGAAATTGATTTCACCTAATCCCTCACTATGCTTTACTCACCTAACTAATTCAATTTAATTCTCTCTGCTTGTTAGCAAATCTCCAATTCATCCAAATACCTCTTTCGATAGCCAATTGGAAATATTCTTGTTCATCATTTTACACAAGAGTATGCAAATTAATAAAACAAGGAAGCATTAAGACCGGCGATTTTAATACTACATAGGTTCACACAGGTCTTTCGATCTCTATATTTACCTATGCCGAAATATCAAAGATCTATCTTGTAATTTCCTCTTTCGATAGCAAATCACAAGATAAAAAAAATCATCTAATTAATGGCCAGTTAATTAGAAGCAATAAGTTTAGAATAAATTAGACAAACATAGAAGAAAGTTACTTCAAATTAGCATAGAAAAGCAAGCATAGTTCAGAACTAGATTACATCGTTTTCCTAGAAATAAGAGAATTTGGTTCATGCTAAAATTAAACAAAACACAAACGGATTCACCATAATTTTTCTGAGAATAATAGAAGAGAAATGAACTCTGAAAAAAATACTCTGCTTGCTGTTCCAGCCTTCTACTCCATAGCAGCTTCCAGAGAAAAATTATGAAGGAAAATTCTCCACCTTCTGTTTCGTCCTCTCTCTCTCTCTCTCTCTCTTTTTCTCCCCCCATTTGCAGAAAAGAATATCTCTATATATATAACCAGGTGCCAAAAATTCAAATCAAATGCCGTATCTTCTGTTTTGTGCTGCACCCAAAACAAATTGCTTGAAAACCTGCTATATCTTCTGCCAAATCCCAAAAATAAGGGCTTCTTATCCTTTTTGAGAAGACCAAGTCAATCTTGTCTTATGTCTATCCAAATTTCTCTTAGAAAAGATGATGGGTCCCACTCCAAAAGGCAAGAAAACACTTTGTAACAATCCATGCGTGAATCCCTCTCATATTTCAAAATGCCAATTTTTTTATTCAAAAGAATTTGACTTGATCTTAAACAGCACCTTTTCAATCTTCATTTTCTTCAAATCTTTTCAATCTTCATTTTCTTCAAAATCTGAAATAAAATTTAAATAACAACAATG